>CM053580.1:12076322-12179922 GCA_028627135.1 Pseudochirops cupreus | reverse complement strand
ACATTCTTCTAACATCTTTCTCCCCTCCCCCCCCCCCCCCGCCTGCTTTGTGATCCAATAGCACCAGCTTCCTTGCTGTTCCTTGAACAAAACCATCTAAATTCTAACTCTGTGCATTTTGTCCTGGCTGCCCTCCATGCCTGGCACTCTCTTCCTCCTTATCTCTACCCTCTGGTTTTCCTGGCTTTCTTCAAGTCTCAAATCCTACCTTTCACAAGAAGGCTTTCTCAATCCCTTAATGCTCATGCCTTCCTTCTGAGATAGCCTCCCAATTTTTCCTGTATCTGTCTTGTTGCTACATAATTCATTTCCTTTCTAAGATTTCAGGGTCAGTTATTTTTTTTAACCTTTCATTGTATCCTCAGCACTTAGCAAAATGACTAACATAGCAGGCATGAGTTTACTCAACTTCATCTCACTTTTTACCTTGCCTACCCAATTTATGACATTAGATAACTACCTCAACCAAGATTTTCCTTTTGAGAAAAACTACCCCTGTGAATCATTAAACTCTATGTAGCAGTCATTTCTCTATAATTTTACAGAGGCCCTACTTACCATACAGAAGAGAAGGTTACCTTCACCTCCCCCCCATATGATTTCTTCCCAAGCATTTCCTCAAAGCTAAGGATGATGTCAGTTTCCCTTCAGACTCACAGTACAGTCTTCTGCCTAATCACTTCTAGGGAATTCTGTTGGATTTTGGTTCAATAGAAGGGCTGTTGCCATTAATAGACTCCCCTGTAATTGTACATAGAGAGGGTTCTCCCTAGCTGTGTCAGATAAAAATTGAAAAAATCACATTTGGAGAGCGATGTCTATGATATTGTCCACCTTAAAGATTATGCTTTCTGGCCAGCCCTTGTGTGCACACTGAGGTCAGCTGAGAGGTGCATGCTCCTCAGTACTGGATTCTGTGGTAGTTTTTCCCTATAATTATTTAAATAAGAGAAGTGTGCAGAAAAGCCTCCAGAGGGAAAACGTGTTAAGTCTGTCTGGGCAGGTGAATCTACAAAATGTAGGTGGGTAGGTGGGTGGGTGGAAAAGCCTATTGGACAGGTTCTGGAAGCTGGAAATCCATTTTCAAAGTTTTACAAAGCCAGATTTTCCAAGTAAAAGACCAAAATCAGAAGTGAGCCCTCATTCCACTAGACTTAACTTTCATCTCCTTTCTCTCACTCCACTAAGTTGAATTGCTTCCTTAACTGTTCATCAGCCTGGAATTCCATGTTTTCTATCTTTATGTTTCTAAGGAATTCTTCCTTTTCTAAGCCTCCATTTTACTCCAGTGGAGCAAGTATGAATATGAGACCTGGGAGAAAAAAAAAGAGTGCCAAAGATTTTTGGGAGAGATGGCCCATATAACTTCTCAGCCAAGCTCTTCTCTGTCCTCGCCATGGAAGTGGCTTCCCCTGCTTTGCTTTGAGACCATCACCAATACACAGGCAGACATAGCTTCTGCTGTCTCAGTGGGGGTGCTAGCCTGCATCGGACACCTTCACAACTTCATTCCCAGTAACACACAGAGGTCAAGTCAGGCTCCTGCAGTTGCTAAAAACAAAATAAAGGAAAGCAAAATCTCCGGCAATTCACCCACTGATGGTCAGGTAGGGAGTGAATGACTGGATAATTCAAAAGCTCAAAATTACGAATTAATATTGATTTGGCTTGGGAATGCAACATTGTTTTTCCAGCAGCAATTCACCTTCTTAATTATATTTTGCTTTGACTAATATTAAATCGCATTTGCACGCTCTGACTACACATTTGAGGGGCTGGGGGGAGGAAAGATTGGGGACATAGCTCTGGAACATGCTGAGTGTTAGAGATACCATAGCATAGAGACAGCCCCCATTTAAAAATGCCCAGCAGATGATGCATGTAACAGATGTTCTCCATGCAAATAAGAGAGGTAACTATAGCAGCATAGAGTCCAATGTGGCAACATAAGTAACCCAGATCTTACTAAAAATACCAGTAACGACAGCTAGCAGCTATAATCCTCACAACAGCCTTGGGAAGTAGGTATTATTATTAGCCTCATTTCACAGATGGAAATACTGAGGCTGAAGACAAAGTAGAGCTAGGTAGCTAACAAAGATCTGAGGCAGGGTCTAAACTAGGGTATTCCTGAGTCCTAAGGCCAGCACTCTATCCAGTATGCCACCTAGCTGCCAAGCCTTCCAGGTGCCCTAGTCACTATTCTCTGCTGCCTTTCTTACAGGTAGAACTGAAAATCCTCATGGATCTTTAACATACCAGTCCTAGATAACTGGACTGAGGGGAAAGAAGGGGAGGTAAGGGGAAGAAAAGAGAGGGGAAGGGAGGCACCTGGTTCTGACAACACTTGGCTGTGGATCCCTGCCAGTGCTCTCTGCTTAGTGAATAAGGACCTACTGCGTACCAGCATTTCGTGACCTTCTAGGCACATGAAGGTAAAATGGAAAGGTCCCTGCCTTTGAAGGGCTTCCATTGTCTCTATATTCTCTCCCTTTCCTTTCAACTACCATTGCTCTATACTTGCATAGGTTCCCAAAGTGGGTAACACTGCCGTGTTGGGGGCACTGGAAGAATGGCGGAGGGGGGAGATAGTAGCTTCTAGTACAATTGGGAGGCAATGAATAAAAATGAGATGGTGGAAGCATGAGGAAGGAAGAGAATTTTTAAAAACCATTTGTACATGTTTCATCTCTTGTGTAACAAAGTTAAAGTCATAGTGATTACATTATTTTCCAAATAAACACATAAAATCCAAGTTATAACAAGTTATTATCATTATAACAAGTTATAATTGGTTATAATATGACTGATCAGTGGTCAAGTCTGCCGACAGGTCTTAACAAGCAAGTACTGGCATGCGAGTGTGTCATTCATTGTTGGGAAGCCCGGCATGCATTGGCAGGAATATGTGCATGAAATAACTTGTTTGCTATATACTATTATGGTTATATTATACAATATTGCATCATTAACATTTCAATGCAGGGGGAAAAATCACAAATTTACAATAAATTATTAAATTTAAGATGCATCATTCATATATATATATATATATATATATATATATATATATAAATGACACAAATTTTAAAAATCATTAAAGAATTATAGGTAGTAGATTTTCAGGGGGGCATGGAGTAAATTTTTTTCAAATGTGTGGTAGACCAAATAAGTTTGGAAACCTCTACTCTACAGTATTTCCTAAGTTCTTATCTCAGGTTTGATTTTTAACTTGAGTTCCAAACCAAATTTTTCAACTTCCTAGAGGCCATTTTCAGTTAAATGTTTCATTGGCATGACATGCAGTGTGGCATGGTGAATGGAGAACTGGTCCCAGAGCTAGAAAGACCTAGGCTCAAGTCTGGCTTCTTCTATATGCTGCCTGTGTGACCCTGGGCAAATTATTTAACAGTAATTTGTGCCTCAGTGCCATAGGTAGCTTTCTAAAACTCTAAGTGGAGGAGAAGGTGCCATTGCATCGGGAGGAGAAATTTCTTACTGGGAGTTCTGTAAACAAATTAAATCCAAGGTCCATTCCCCATCTCCCTGTTACCTATAATTTGATCTGTTCCAAACTAAGGTCATCATCCTTCCCCCTCAAAGGAATCATCCTAACTGAACTAATGTTCCTGTGACAACACCATTTACTGAGTTTCCCATATCTAAACATTTCTTTAATTCTTCTTTTCTTCCCTCTTCCCATATCCAATCAAATCCTACGAAACACAGATATCTGGCCATTGGACTCAGATGACTCCAGAGGACTGAGGCTAGTAACTTTGCACAGCCCTCCCTCACCTAAATCCAGTTCATCTTAATTTCATGGCATCACCATCCTGATGGTCCTCTTCAAGAACAAAGGACAAACAAACACAATTCAAAAATCTTCAGTAGGGCTCTATCACCTATCAAATAAAGTTCAAACTCAAGAGCCTAGCATTCAAGGCCCACCACAACCCAATACCACCTTATCTTTTTCTGCCTTATCTCTTCCCCCACTTTGTGCTCAAGATAAATTAAACTAATCTCTGCATACACACATGGCCTCCCCAGCATGTTATTTCCAGCTTTCATGTGTCTGCTCAAGATATTCACTAAACCTGGAATGCCCTTCCTCCCCTTTTGCCCACTCAATTCTTCTGATCCATTAAAGCTCAACCCAAGCACCATCTCTTTTAATGTCTTCCCTGATCTCTACCCACACTGACCCCTCCCTGCTGTAGTAACAATTCTCTCTATCAAATACCACTATTTTCTCTTCCCTGATATGTTTCTCATACTACTGTATATTACAGTTACCTTTGCATCATTTCCCTCTACTAGAGGAAAGTTCCATGAGGGCAGGGACTGAATTATCTCTCTTTTTGGCTAACAATGATAACCACTTAAAGTCAGCCACTTAACAGTTAATAAAGTACTTACCTCATAAATCCCTGTAAAATAAGCAGCACAAGTATTATTATCACAATTTTACAAATGAGAGACTAAGAGGTAAAAAGTTTCCTGACCAGGATAGCAGGAGGAGAGCTGGATTGGATTGGGGTTGACGATCTGAAATGAAATCCAAGCTCTGCCACTTCCTAGCTATGTAACCTTGGGTAAACCATCGAAATGCTTAAGGTCTTTTCTACTGCTAAATCTGGAAGCCTGTTACACAGGAATCAAAGCTCACAGAGACCAGATATCCCCTCACTCCTAATCCAGTCCTCTTTTCACAACACTCCATAGCAGATGAAATTCTCATAAGGCTTTAATAGTAATTGTGTGTTAAATGAATAATCAACTCAAATTCCTCAAAAAGGCAGGGGGGGGAACTTGAATTAAGTGATTTTTCAGGTCTCTTCTAACTTTTCTATTGTAGGATTCTGTGATCTTGTAAATATTCTGATTTTAAGACATTTCAGAGTCCCAAATTAAAGTGAGTTTCATTGAATTAAAGTGCAACAGACAAAAAGAGATACTGACAGTTGTTGTACAGGATAACAGGGCAGACAGTGTTTGTGCAAATCTCCTGAAAATTCAAAGAAAAAATATTAATAGTCACTGACCAATGTGAAGGTAGACATGAAAGAGGACAAGAAAAAAAGTTTCTAAAATATAGCACAGGATTGAGAAATAAAGCAGGCAAAAGGCTGATAGCCTGTGGAGTAGCTTCACACATACTTATCATGAATACTTCTTTTTACAAGAGGTTTTGGACTTGGTGAGTGCAATATAACAACAAAAAAGAAAAAAGAAGAAACTGACCATTCTAGGCAGGAAGCGACTATTTGCTGGTATGAGAATAATTCCCAAATTAGCCAACAATTTGTTCTAGCAAAAATCAAAATTCACACAAAATGTGTAATTAAAATAGCTCCAACCTGACAAACTATTGTTTAAAAAGAAAAAAAGGAAATGGACAAAGGAGCAGACTTTGATACAAACTATCACCATTCCCAATGAAAGTTTAACTAATGTAAATTAATTACCACAGGGTTGCTAAAAAACAAGTAAACAAACAAAAAAACCTAGAAACTATTCACCAGAAAACATCTCTTGGTCAAGCAGAGAACTAGTGAAACAAAGGACAATACTGATGGAAAATCTAAATCCTTTTACAAAATTCTTCAGAAGAGAATGGGGGAACATTATTTATTTCCTTACAAAATGATAAGAGGCACTGTAAGGAAAAAAATAGTTTATAAAAAGTTTGGAGTGGGACCCAATGATGACAGACCGCCCAACCCAAGAATAGTCAAACGTAAAACAGGAAGAGGGAAAACAAGGGAAAAAAAGCAAACTGTCAAAATTTGTCACGAAATTATTTTCCTCATTGTGGAAGCATATTTAAATCTCCTTTTATTTTTTTTTAATTCAACTGATATTCCAGCTTTAATCTTCTTTAGAGAGACATATCTAAGGCATGAGAAAACACTACCATCTTGGACATCCCCATCTTTGTGTCTTTATCTGTCTCTCAATCAATGCTTGAATTTAGAACAATAATGAATTAATAAAGGTTGTGTCTGGCAGACTTTTATCTAAAATTCAGAGTACAGTATTAGCATGTTGTTGTTCTTTGTCTTTCCCATCTTCAGTGATAATGGAATAATCTCATCTGCATTCTAACATCCCCATTCCTCATGTGATGAACAAGGGTGAATGGGTGAAGTAGAAATGGCACTAATGTTGAAAAGATCAGCTGAACCAGGTCACAAACACACAGAAAAGGTCCCTGTTGAAGGAGGCACAATTTTAGCATATCCATTCATTGATTTTCGAATCATCTGAAATAAGGGATGATACTGGTTGATTGGGGAAAAATCGTGGACATTAAAAAACCCCAAAAGATGACAATGGAGGAAACATTAATAACTGCTGGCCAATGGGCCTCCTTTCTCATCTCTCCAAAATCTTTATTTAATTTTTTTTGTCTTTATTAGTTTGATTGGTTACTTTTGGTTTACAAGATTCAGTTCCACAATCCCTTGAGTTTCAAATTTTCTCCTCCCTGCCATGGTGGCATGCAATCAAGTATAGGATCTGCAAATACTTTCACATTAGACATTAGTCAGGTTATAAAGAATCTCCAAATTCTTTATAAAAGTAATGTGTAGGCATATCAGGGCAGCTAGATGCCACAACGAACAGAATGACGGGGCTTGAAGTCAGAAAGACTGCTCTTCTTGAGCTCAAATACAGCCTCAGACACTTAATAGCTGTGTGACCCTCGGTGAGTCACTTAACCCTGTTTGCCTCAGTTTCCTCACCTGTAAAATGAACTGGAGAAGAAAATGGCAAACTATTCCAGTATCTTTGCCAAGAAAACCCCAAATGAAATCACAAAGAGTTAGACATTACTGAAACAACTCAACAGCATAGTGATATCAAGAGCATCCTTCATGAAGCTATGAGAAGCAGATAGAATAGTTTCCATAAACAGTATCCTACAGTTAAGTACTGTGTGTGTGTGTGTGTGTGTGTGTATGTGTGTGTGTGTGTGTGTGTGTGTGTGTGTTTGGGGGAGGGAGTGTTAGATAATTAATAGAATAGTAGAGAGAATGAGAGAACCTATTGTGCTTATTTAACAATTTAAAAATATTTGAGTCTGAAAAGCAAAATTCAGCTTTAAACCTCTCCCCCCAAAAATGTCCTCCATGAAAATGTTAAGATTGTGTAGAATTCTTTAATTTATGAAATATTAGAAATAACTTAGATGATGTTCTGATACCATTCAGGGCATAAAAGGGGGAAATGTTCATCAAAGGCATTTGCTCCTCATTGAGAAAGCTGAGTGCAGAGTGAGGAAGAGAGGTGCCACCCCACGGTGAGGAAAGACAGATGTCATGACGATTGTGACAAGCCCTGAAACACCTTCGAGATCCCTAAATTAGATCACGATCACCCAAATGAGTTTGGCCGGACTAGCCACACAAGAAAAAGGAAACAAAGAATGTCCTTTGCCAGGACTATCACATGCCTTTGGATGAATAGCTCATAGAGACAGTACGTATATTTTGGAAAGACACTGTGACTAGACAATGAACTGGGCCCAAGTTTTAAAAGGACAAAGAGAAAAGACAGGATTGGATTATGGAGATTGTGTAGTATTTTGTCCTGAAACAAAATCCCATCATTTTAACATCAATATTCTTCTAGCATGGCTATGTAGCTATAAATCACAGGCCACCACAAGCTCTGGGCAATCAAACTTCTGATTCAGTCAAGGCAACAGAGAGATGTGTCAGGGATGTAAATAGACTGCAACATATTAGCAATGAAAAATTGTGTGCAAAAAGTCATGTTAAAAATGCATGTACACATACACACATCTGAGAGATATATGGCAACTTGGCTGGTCCCACTACTAAAGGATCAGAGAGAGTCCTCATGTCACACTAACACCTGCATAATGTCACAAGACCTGGAAGAAGGCCCCCAGGACACTAGCTGCCCCTCTTCTGGAGGATTTATTGAAGGACATGTGATTCTCACAGGTCTGTGATCCATTATTACAATGGAAAGGCTAACATGAATGAAGTCCCAGACCAGTGAAACAGTGCCGTTCCTAACAAGTGGACAAACTACTCACCTTTCTATGGTACTTTGAGGTTTGAAAAGCTCTTTCCACACAGTAACCCTGTGAGTGAGGTAGGGAAAGCATTATTATTCCCATTATACAGATGAAAAAAACGAGTTTCTGAGAAGTTAATACCCTTGCCCATAGTCATGGCTTATGAAAGTTTTTGCTATTTGGTCATATCCAAATGTTCATGACCCCACTAGGCTTTTCTTGGCAGAGACACTGGAGTGGTTTGCCACTTCCTTCTCCAGCTCATTATGCAGATGAGGAAAGTGAGGCAAGCAGGGTGAAGTGACTAGCTAAGGTAACACAATTAGAAAGTATCTAAGGCAGAATTTGAATTCCGGTCTTTCTGACTCCAGGCCCAGTGCTCTACCACTGTGCTACCTTGCTACCCTGAAGAGAAATTCCCAGTTCTCTGGACCCCAAGCCCTTTTCACACTGCCTCAGGCACTAATTAGATAGCAGTGGTCTGGAGAAGCAAAATCCAAGCAACATTGATTTCTTATGACAGGTCCCGCACTCACTCTTAGTCTATTTTTGTGGAAAATAACTTTCAAATTTGTTTTTATTGATGCTTTAAAGGCTAAATTCCTAATCCATACCTACATCATCAATGCAAACGCGACATGCCCACAGGTCTTGGCCGTTAAAACAAAAAACAAGAAAACTCCGACTATGCAAATTTTAAGAATTATTGACAGTGCAGCCTCAATGACCCTTAGATGCTGCTACATCACTTTGACATGAGTGAACACAAAGTCATTTTAACTGATCTACTGGGATTCTCCATATGGCTGCTAACTAGTGATAGAATGAAGGTAAAAAATGTGCTGTTCTTTGGCTAATGTGCTGAAGGCCATACAATTTGTGTAAGATCTGATGAACTCTGCAAAATGACTTGGAATTCTCTGTTAGAATGCTTCTATAATGAGAGGATTTAAACCTGAAGAGGCCTAGAGGTCATTTATTATCTTACAGACAGGAAAACTGAAAGAAGTCACTAGCTCCAGATCACAGTAGGAGCAGACTCCAAATTTAAATCCAGCTCATTGAACTCTAAATGTACTTCCCTCTCCAATGTGCCACAATGCCTATCTGAAATTAAACACAATACAAAAACAAACAAAAAAAGCAAAAATTGAATTTGACACATCCATTGAATCTAGTGCGGCAGGACCCAACCCAAGGACTGTTCAACTGACAACCTGGCAAAGTTGTATTGTATGTGTTTATACAGCCCGGGTATTCAAAAGCTACATTTAGACTGAATGATAAATATACTGATACTAACAAAATAGAATCTGACTTGGGTTTGACACTAGATTTCTAATCACTAGTAGATTTATTCCCCGATGAGAAGTTTAACTCAGATAACATCCTAAATATGCAGGCAAGACAGTGATTAGGGAGAGAGAAATTGGTAAGATTCACAAATATTCAAGTTTTCTAGTGTACAGGTATCTAAAATATGCATGAGGCTGGAAACTTTCACCTTTCCAATGTCAGTAGGATTTTTTTCCCCCCTACTTAATTCTTGCATCTCCAAACAGCCCTCAGAATTTGTTTGTTTGTTTTTTCCCAAAAAAGAGCTTCTGATTTTTGAGAGGCAGAACAGTATAGACAAAGGAGTATTGAACCCAAACTCAGGACATCTGGGTTTGAATACTACCCACTAGCAGTATTTTTCCTTCATTTGTTCCAAGTATTCTTATAGAACAACCTATTGCTACAGTCTGACACTAGCTGTGTGGTCCTAGGGAAGTCACTTAATCCTGTTTGCCTCAGTTTCCTCATCTGTAAAATATGCTGGAGAAGGCAGTGGCAAACCACTTTGGTATCTTTGTCTAGAAAACTCTATCTGGGATAGTGGAGAGTCAGACATGAAAAATGACTGGACAACAATACATACATTGTATGGTGTAAAAACAAAAATAAACAAAAGCTCTGCCCTTAAGGAGCTTACATTCTAATAGGAGAAGACAACCTGTAAATGACAGGTACATACTGGAGAGATGAGGAGTATGTAAAACAGGTTTTAAAAAAAGAAAGATAGACATCAATAAGTGAGGAAGATTTAAAACTCTTGGTATTTGAGCCGGATCTTGAAAGAAGTGATGGAAAGGAAGGAGATGAGGTGGGGAGGGAGAACATTCTAGGCACATGAGACAGAAGATGGAGTTGTGTTGGCTAATCTCCAAAGAGGTCAAAGGTAGCAGGATAGTAGAGTGAGTAGAGGGGAATCGGGGGGAATGGAGCTGAAAAGATAGGAAGGGCCCAGATTAGGGAAGAGCTTTAACATGATTTGCCCAAGGACAGTTAGATCAAAAGCTGCAGAGTCCAGATTTGAATAGACTTTTTAAATCTGGTAACCTTTCCAGTAAAGAACAGTGCCTTCCTCACAATTCACTTTTCTGGAGGAATTGCAAGTGCCTCATTCCTGTCTGATACATGGCCCTGGATTACCACCAAATTAAAAAATTTTAAATACATGGAAACTCCCCAAAAAGGTGTGTTGGGGGAGAAGAGTCCTCCTGGGGGATCTGACCACGTTTCATTAGCATAAAAAGTCTGCAATGTGTCTACTACACTTTTAATGTAGTGGCATTCCAGGAGAATACATGCTTCTTTAGAGCAGAGAGGTGTTTTGTTTTGTTTTGTTTTCCTTTTTTTTTTCCCTAAAAAGAGCTTTGCACAGTACCTTCAAGAATGACTCATAGATCTACCACTTACTACCTACCTGTATGACAAGACACTAAACATCTATGAGCCTCTTAGCATCATAGTTCTAGTGGTGGAAGGAACCTAGTCCAACCCTCTCATTTTATAGATGAGGAAGCCAAGGTTCATGGAGATTAAGTAACTTGCTCAGTAACTTGGTGACCTCAGAATCTGGGTACTTTGGGCTGTCCTCTACTCCCTTCTGCTACTCCAATCTGCAAAATGAGGGGTTTGGACTGATTAGGACCCTTCCATTCCTAGATCGATGACCTCACAATCATCAGTGTTTAATAAATGCTGCTTGGATTTGATTAGATTGGCAAAAATTTACACACTTGAAAGCCAGAGCGAGCTATTTTTGGTGGATAGAATAAAAGCACTGGGTGGGCAGCAAAAGAATTCCAAAAATCATTCTACCCATTATTGTTTTCCTTCAGTAAAGAAGACTTTTTGATGTTCTTGTTATTATTGTTGAGTCATTCCAGTCATGTCCATCTCTTTGTGTCCCTATTTGGGGTTTTCTTGGCAAAGATCCTGGAGTAGTTGGCCATTTCCTTCTCAAGCTTATTTTACAGATGAGGAAACTGAGGCAAACAGGGTAAAGTGACTTGCCCAGGGTCACACAGTTAGGAAGTAGTTGAGGTCAAATTTGAACTCGGGTCTTGACTCCAGGTTCAGTCCACTGTGCCACCTAGCTCCTTGAAATTCCAAAGCATCAGAAATAGTTGCAAATTAGCTTGACAGGAAGTAGGAAATCCAGTTGATCAGACCCTTCCCAAGCAAATCTCAACAGCTGCTCATTAATCTGGAAGATAAGATGATCACTGGGACAAGTGCAAGTGTCTAAAATTTGATTGCATTGTAATCGGAATTTTTTTTTTGAACTGTATTTAACCAGATCTGAGGAAGGACATTGACTGTAGAGGAAAAACAGCTCCAGCAACAGCAGGGTTTAACCCACTCCTGAAATGCTTACAGAGGAAGGGGTAGAGTAGCATTAGATGTTAGTAGGCAATTAATAATTAGCTCTCCTATCCTTTTGTTAATCCTTGCAAATTCTCGGTGAGATTTAATGTCAGGGATGGGATCATGCTCTGTTGATTGACCATAAAGTTAAATTTTGAATTTGGCAGGATTTAAAAAACAGAAACAAGTCATCCCAAATTGGCAAGAAAGCCAAGTAGTAAATATCCTTCCCTTCCCATTCTATCTGTAGGGAGAATGGGGGAGAGGTGGGGAGGTAGAATCTGGGAGGAAAAACCTAGGTAGCTTAAGATCCAGGGATTCAGCAATTGTGTATGAGTGTGCAGCATGGGCATATGCCTTTCTGCCTATTTGAATGCTTTATACAAAATACAGAGTGATGCCCATAGGCAGAAGGACATAATAGAGATCCCCAGAGTCTGGAAGACCTAGGCTCATGATCTGCTTCTGATACATCCATCTTGGGTAACCTGAACGAGTTAGTTCCCATCTCAGTGGCCTCTAGAAACTCTAAGACTATACAAGTCATGGTTGTACCGAAGTCTGGAGGGAAGGGAAAAAAAAAAAGGTCAGATAGATGATAGACAGATGGACAAAGAGACAGACTGACAGATAATGTGCATAGGTGTATATACAAGCATACAGCTATTCATACGGCAGGTAACGAACGCAGACGACCTACCTATAAATATGCACATTGATTCAATAGAAATGTATATATAATAATAACATTATTATATGAATAACATACAGTGCAGTTAAGGTTTGTAAAGCATTTTACAAATCTCATTTCATTTCATCCTCACTACTACCCTGGCAGGTAGATGCTCTTGTCATTCCCTTTTTAGCAAGGAGGCAGATAAAGCTTAAGTGACGCCCAGGGTTATATGGGCAGTAAGTGTTGGGGGTGGATTCCTGGGGCCACATTCAGTGCGTTAGTCACTGTGCCTCCTCACTGCACACACACCTATATTTGCTAACACACACTGATCTGGCATGCATTGATTTCACAAAGGTTCATCATCTATTTGGCTATGGAGTGATTTTTTTTTGGGGGGGGTGTCAATAGGAAAACCCAAGTTGTAAAAGGAATTGTTGTTTGTGTCAGGGAAGTTTGCATAGATTCAGAGATTTGGAGTTAGAAGGTAGCTTAGAGGCCGCTGAGTCTAAACTTTTCATTTTTAGATGAAGAATCTGAGACCAGTAGAGGTTTAGTAGCTGGTCTGTTGTTGTTTGTTCAGTTTCAATCTTGTCTGACTCTTGGTGACCCCATTTGAGGTTTTCTTGGCAAGGCTACTGGAGATGTTGGCCCTTTCTTTCTCTCCGGCTCATTTTACAGATGAGGAAACTGAAGCAAATAAGGTTAAGTTACTTGCTCAGGGTCACACAGTTAGTAAGTAAGTAAGGGTCTTGTAAGTAAGGGTCTGAGGCTAGATTTGAATTTATGAAGATGAGTCTTCTTGATTCTAAACCCAGTGCTCTATGCATTATGGCAACAACTGGCTGCTCCTAGTAACTAGTACCAGATCACAAAGGATAAGTGGCAGAGGCAATACTTGAACCCTGACCTTATGAATCCAAGCCAGTTTTCTTTTCCCTGTCCTGAAAGGGTGCCCACTTTGATGGAAATTATGACTCCCAAGGGGTAGATTTTTGCTACTAAACACACACACACACACACACACACACACACACACATTTCTTTTTAATTAATATATTTCTACATATATTATATATATGTGCATTTATATGTGTACATATTTCCTTTCAATTATAATGTTTCTGTATGTATGAATGTACACATATATTGATAGAATAGAATCACGCATAAGTATAATATGTGCATTTGTATGTAGATGTGCATGTAGAGATATGTATATGGATGGACTGAAATATGAAATGTGCACACTTATTCTCCAAAAATCTAGAAGTCCAAAGAAGCAGGATACTGACCCCACCAACACAGATAGCCACCTCTTTATCATTTCTATCTCCCAAGGATTCCTGTGAACAAAAATGTCCATCCACCTATGCTAAACTGGTGATGACCCTCTCTGAAACAAGTCAGACTGGTCCTGTCCTCGGGTGGGAGGCACACTGTCTGTCCCTGAACCTGTACTCAGATCCCTTCCAGTCTATATGTTCTAACACAGCCATTAAGAAACCAGGGTCACCACCTCGGGGTGATGATGCTTTGGAGGAAGGTTGTAATGGGTACGTAGACATTTTGTAATATTGAGGGAACACTAATTCCAACCATAACAGGCTCTATTATTAGCAGCTATGGTTAATTTTTCCTTAAAAATGAGTTAATCTACGTCGTGTATTCTAGTATTTAATATTTCAAGAGAACAAGGCACAATCATCTAATTTGGGGGAATACATCCAAAATTATACTTTCAAAATGGTAGAACACACACACACACACACACACACACACACACACACACACACACATTATTCCAGATTTGGAGAGCATCCTTAGGGCTATTTTACCCTCTTTTCCTGAAAGAGAAGGGAACTCAGCCCCAGTCCAATAATTCACAGTGCATTATCTCCCCTGAATTGTCTCCCAGTGTTCAGAGCCTGGCTTTCAGCAGCACACTATACCCCCTTTGTTTGCCCTACAAGGAGGTACGACCTGGAGGGTATTTTGGTGAAATGGCTACTTTGTCCTATAATCCCCTTGGAGTTTGTTACACACTTGTCCAAAGAGTATCAGGGAAATGATAATGTGCAACCTTCAAATAGCTCAGGAAAAAGAATACTGAGATCTGTGGGTTATTTAATCTTCCTGGACATTAGCCCCCATTGAATGGAATGCTGGCAAGTGTGGAAGCAGGATGCTGACCTGGGAATCCACACTCCAAACAAATCTACCTGCCTGAACTGGGTGTTTTTTAGTTTTCAAATCTAAAAATGAAGCCACTTCTATAGGCAGCCACAAAACATTAAACATCCAGTACTCACCAAACGCAATGGATCTCTATCATATAATCTGCTTGGAAGAATCCCCGTTTCTTCCCAGAAACATAGCAAGGCTATCTGGAGATATAAAACCTAAAGCCAAGAGTCTTGAGATCTGAGTTCAAATCTTGGGGTCATCGCAACTTGTGTGACCTCCAGGCAATTCATTTCAACTTTGTGAGGCTCTATTTCCTTATTTTCAGAACAAGAGGGCCGTGGACTAAAGGATATGTTAATGCTAACTAATATGTCAGCATATTTCTGATTCTTATATGGTCTATGGAGGTGTACAGAGTCTTAAAACATGCTAGCATCTTAGAGATGAGCCCACTTCAAGATTAGCTGTGAAGGGCCTTGGACGTCAACTATCCCAAAGGCTGCCTTTTAGAGACAAGGACACTGAGGCAAAGAGGTTCACAGGCTGGTCTAAAGTCACACACCTAGCTACCAGCACCGATTCACTCAACAAACATTTATTAAGTCCCCATAGTGTGCAGAGCACTGACGAGGCTGATAGAAAATTCAGAGAAGAGACGCACAGACAAGAAAGGCTAGTGTGCTGCCCGAGCATCTTCCAGAATCCAAGAGTCGGGTTTTTGCCACAGATAAGTTAAATGACTTTCCTTAGAGCAATGAGTTTGGAAAAGAGTCTGGAGTTTCACTGACAGCTCCACCAACAGCATATGGTCCCAACCCACAAACATTCTTCACCGACACTGATCTCAGAAGGTTAACATTTAACTCACTTGGTTTCTTCCTGTCTAGATGCTTGACATGGCCCCCTTCACATCCAAACAAAAATTCAAGGACTTTTTGGAAGACAACTGTTGACCATTTAAAGATACATATACTTTAAGGAAAAAATTCTACTTTGATTTCCTGTTACATATTAAAATTTCTTAGTTTTCAAACTGATTAAGAGTAGGGGTCTACAGAGCACTCCAAATCAGCATGGCTTATTCAGGAATACTTATCTTCATATCTCAAATCTACCAGGCGAGACAGCTATTAGTTTCAGTCTACTGACTGGGAAGACACCTAGGTGAGAAGTAAAATGAATATTTTAGTCACAGACGGCAAACTCTCAAGCCCTTTATGACCAGGGCAACTAGCTGAACACATCTAATAGTGAAGCTGTCCATCTCTACATCATGACCTAACTAGAATGAGAACAACTTTAAACATCAGGTTCAGAAACAACAAATTAAATTAAGTCCTAGGATTACAAATTAACTAGATGACAAATGGATGTTTTTTTAAACTTTATAACCAGGTTGAGCCCCATTCCTCAAACCATATTAGTAAAGTTGTAACTGACTTTTTGGGAAAAAAAGTATTAAAAGCAAAACTTACACAATAGTGAAGGGGTAGTTATTTGTATTGCAAAAGAATTCTCTGATTTAAAAAAGGGTTTCACTGTTGGGTTCCCTTTTGTTTCAGGCATGTCCCTTACTGTATTGAAGGTAGGACCTAGGATGCCCACACCCTTTTTCAAAATCCCATGGCTTCTATAGAGAGAGCAGCACCTGCATTTCAATAGGGAAAGCACAGAGATGTAGACTCATAACACACAGCATTCAGGCCAAAAGAGCTCTGAAGTTGGTCTCGGTGTGCACAACAAGCTTCCCAGAAACTCTTCAGGTCATGAATCTTCTAATGGTCATTCTCCTTGAGTCCACAAAATACCCGCACTGATCTCAATGTTTGGAGAGGTACAAAGGGGTGTCTTGAGAACACTTCATTAAGATGAATGATGCCAACCATCACAGAAGACATTTCTGGCCAAGAGCTTTCAGTTACTTTTCTAGTAGGAGCGCTAAAACAATCCCTCTCTTTTCTTCTCTTTCGCCTTACAACACCTCACAATGGGTAAGGGAGGAAAAGTTCATTTCCTCCCAACCAAGTCAAGCTAGATGGGCCATGCAGGATTAGAATCCACAGCCTTTTCCTTATTAATATAATTGACATTTCAATTGTTTTAATCTAATCAATGTAAAACCAACTGAGCTACAACAGGCACAGCAGAAATTTTCTCCAAGGTTCTATACCTGGATCCATAGATCATAGCTATGGGACTATAAGAAGTTTGGAGGCAATTTTAATCTAAACCCATCACTTTGGGGAGAGAGGAAGAACTCTGAGGCCTATACAAGTAAACCGACAGAGGAAGGTTTTGAACCCAGACCTTCTGACTCCAAAGACAGTGAGTCATCTGTCATCCAATCATACCATCCTCCCTCTCTCTGAGATCCCTATGCTCAGGAATCAAATTCTTTAAATAGATTGCAAAAGAATTCTCTGCTTTATAAAAAGGGTTTCAATGTTGTTGGGTTCCCATATGTTTCAGGCATGTCTTCTTACTGCACTGAAGGTAGAAACTAAGACGCCCACACCTCACCTCCAGTTCATATACACATTTAAAAGAAGTCATTTTTCTCTCCCAAGAAAAAATAATAATAAAGATCAACTTTCCAGGGAAGATTTTGAAGCCAACCCTCCTTTTTCATCTCTGACCAATCCTGCCGTTCTCTACCTTTAGCCTTTATTCCAGACATCCATCCACACACCAGAGAATGAAGAGGTAATTACAGACATGCTGCATATATTTAACATCACATAATGCAACAGAAAACTATATGTATAAGAAAGGGAGTCAAGGTTGCCATGGGAACCACAATCCAGAGTTTGGGGCATATGATTTTCAAATGTGCAGGTCAACTGTCTTCTTTGGATTAATTGCAGGCAAAGACAGGCAACCACCAAGCCTGTAGTGACATCCCTATTCCAAATAAAGGGGCCCCAGGTTTGGTTCCAAGTCTTGCTCTTGCAAGGAGGCAATGAAATGCCTGGTGAGGCACAGGTGTAAAGAGGAGCTACCAATAGTGGGTGAAGCGTTGAAAGGCAATATCAGAAAACAATAGTCACGTGATTCAGAACAGTGACTAATGCTCACTCAGAGACTCTAGTGGAAAACAGGTCTGCTTCTCACCTGCTGAAGTGGGCACAGAGAAGGAGAAAGCAAGAAGCATTTGTTTAGGAGAACAAAAACCTGGCGAGTCGAGGATCTGCTCTTTGTGGATTTTTTTCTAATAATAACTAAACAATATTTGGCTTTCAGAAATCCATGCATTTCGATAGCTGCTGGCCCACCTGGGCTCTGATGATCCAAAGCTAACTCCTCTCTGGGTACTGACTTTTATTGGGGGGAAACATTGAGAAGAAGAAGCAATGTCCTTCTCCTGCTCCACTGCCCCCCCCAAATAAAAATAAGAGGGAACAAATGAAGTTTAGATAAAAGAAATGTAGCCATGACAATAACAACAGAAACTCAGGGGAGTCATGATAATAAATCACAAAGTGATTTACGCCCAGGGGGCAGCTCCACAGTGAAGTGGATGGAGTGGGAGGTGCAAGGGCAAATCCAGCTATCCCGAAACTCACATACACACAGGATAGATAGATAGATGGCTTCATAACGGGAGTTCCTACACACATTTGAAAGTAAGTGCTGTTTCTCTAGTTAATAATAATAATTATAATAATAAGAAAGATCAATATTATGCAGGAGATGTCATAGACATATATAAATTTTATAAGTTTGTATGTCTATGTGTAGTACATATATATATATACACATATGCACCATACATATGCACATACATACATACATGAAAACAATTATGATATAGAAGGTAAAGCACTGGATCTGGAGTCAGGAACACCTGAGTTCAAATCCTGCCTCAGACAAGAGCTGTGTGACTCAGCATCTCACTTAACCTCTGTCTGCCTCAATTATCTCAACTGCAAAATGGAGATCATAATAGTACTCACCTTGAAGGTGGCTGTGAGGATCAAATGAGGTCATCTTTGTACAAAGCATTTACAAAGTATTTGACAAAGAGTAGGTATTTAATAAGTGCTTATTCCACTCTCTTACATTCCATGACTCTTCCAGTTCTAAATCTACACATCTGTGAACAATTGCAAGATCCCCTCTTTATCTTAAACTTCCTTCTCAAGTTCAGTTTCTTTATATGTAAAATAAGAAAGTTCGGAGCACCTACCTCACAAGTTGTTGTGAGAATCAGATGTCAGAACATACGTTACAACACCTTACAAACTTCAGAAGGCAATATAAATTCTAGCTATTATAATTACTTTCGCTTAAATTTATACACAGGTACATATACACACATAGGCATAAATGCATTTACCTACACATATACCTATACATACATCTATATATGTGTATATGTAAAAACATATACATGCAAGCCTAGGTGTATATATAACCTATATATGCATACATTATGTGTGTAGATACACACACACACACACACACACACACACACATATACTCAGTTTGCTTTCTTACTTAAATGTGGTTAACTTTTTTGCTGGAGTTTGATACCTGATTCACTTTGATGTAAGTAAATCTGGCACAAAATAGATCATAATACCTCTGACTGTATTGCTCCTTCTAACTGAAAACCAGTGGGTTTTTTGTTTGTTTTTTTTCTCTGCATGTCTGAGAAATAAAGATTTCGAGAAGCCCAGTTTTACCAAAATCAAGACACTTATTTTCTCAAGCCACTTCTTTGTAGTTTTTTTTTTTGGGGGGGGGGGCTGGGTAAGGAGGCAAAAAGTAGTAAGCTAATTAAAATGAACATTGCTTTCCTTTTGTTTGCTTTGCATATAGTAAGCGTTTTTGTTTCTGTTACTTCCTACATTCAATTTACCACCTAGCTTACGATCAGAAGCACAGTAAAATAGTGAAAATGTCTTGGTGGACTGGCAGATTTTTCTTCACTCACCTACAAAGCTGAGATAAACATCCTGTTGAGAGGTGACAGCAGGCTTCCAAATCCCTTCAGTCACCCTACATGAGAGAGCCTGAAGAGCTGGGTCACACGCAAGAAGAGTGTCAGAAACCAAAAGCACCTATTGCTTCAAACTTTAAATGCAAATAAAACCCTCCCAAGCAATAAACTTTGTAGTGAATAATTCTAAGTAAATTAGAAACCTATAGACCACTAAATCTGTTCCCTGATTCATTTGCTTACTAACTGGCTATTTCCTGACCTATAGTAGTAGCAAGCAACCTCAGCATACCTGTTCCTGAGTGGCTGACACATATGCTAGGATGTACTCTGTCACAGCTCAACTGAACATTTATTAGGCACCTACCTAGTTCCTGGTGTCTGCCCCCAGGCATGTCTCCAATCTAACAGCAGGAATCCACCTCTTTTGCATAATACCTGACATTTTACATAGCTCTTGAAGGTTTGCAAAAGCTCTTCAAGGTACATCATCTCATTTTCGCTTCACAGTTCTGTAAGGTAGCTACTACTATAGATGAAGAAATCAAGGGTCAGAGAGTACATATATGTCACCTCTCCCCACCAAGGGACTGAGAGACTCTGTGTGTGTGTGTGTTTGTGTGTGTGTGTGTGTGTGTGTGTGTGTGAGAGAGAGAGAGAGAGAGAGAGAGAGACAGACAGACAGAGACAGAGAGACAAAGAGAGAGAGAGAAAGAAAAAGAGAGAGAGAGAGAGAAAAAGAAAAAGAGAGAGAGAGAGAAAGAAATAGAGAGAGAGAGAGAGAGGAAGCGTACCATTCATAGCAGTACAAATCTGGAAAAAAAAGTTGTGTATCCAAACGAACAAACTGTGGCTTGTGACTATCATGGAATATTATGATGAAATTGCTGAAAGTTGTATTTAATGTCCCAATACCCGAGTTCTAACACTGACATTGCCTCCTCACTCCCAGCTCTGGGAGATGGCCTTCAGCTTCTTCAGCCGTAAAATGAGGCTGTTAAACTATAAGGGTCTTTTATAGTCTAAAAATTCCACGATCCTATTAACTACATGATTAAAGTAATTCACACTGAAGTATGAATGACTGGGTAGGTTTAACTCTCTATATAAGGTCACTTCTCATTTTAAAATGAAAAATATTCGTCCAACTGAATTTCTAAGTCATGGAGGGGGATTTTTTGAGCAGAGGGACCTACAGGTATTTCTGGCCTCCTCTCCCAGACCCAACCTTCCCCTCACCCTTCTAGAGCAGCTATAGAGCCCCACCCCTGCTCAGCCTTGCTAATAGCTCTGTGCCCCCACAGATTAGTAAGGGCTGAATCAGAGTGAATCACAAATTGAAAAAAAAAAAATCTAGAAAACGTTAAGGGGAGGGAAGCAGATCCCATGGTTCTCAGCCCCTTCATTTCTATTAATAAAAAGAAGTCCCATTTATAGTTTTAAGATTCACAAAAGAGCAACTCCTGCCCCTCCATGGGGCACCCAAGAGCAACTCCTGCCCCTCCATGGGGCACCCAATCCACTTCCTCTTCTCCTGGCATCATAGTATGACAATATCTCAGAACCATCTCTCCACAACACCCCCTCCCTCCAACCATGCTCCACGAACCCCATCAGGATTGTTTTAAGGAAATGGTGTCTCATCGCCTTGGATGTAACCATAGCATTCCTAGAAACAACTTGAATGGATTAAAAAAAAAACAAAACACCTTTTCTAGCAGGAACTTTGGATACGATGACAAAACATGTTTGTTTGTTTTTTCTGTTATTATTCCCAACTAGCTTTCAACGAGACATCATCACCTAAAGAATGCAAATTTTGCTGTGGGGGATGATTTTCTTTGTTTTTGACTTTAGACCAAAAGTAATTGGGGTTGAGATGGGAAAGGGCAGAGCATGGAAAAATTCTTCCTGGTATTTTTCAAAGTGACAAAATGAAGTGTAAATAAGCTAAAATGCGTGACATTTTCTCAGTGAAATACACCTAGGATCTAAAACAGAGTGGGGAACCTGCAGCCTCAAGGCCACATGAGGCCCCCTAAGAAAAGGATTTGTTCTGTAAAACTCGGACTCAGTCAAAAGGCTGCACCAAGGACCTAGAAGGCCATATGTACTTCAAGACTCTGAAATCACTGGAGTAAGTCATGGTGATAAAAGGAATCTCACTTTCCTAAGTAAAACACTTTCCCTGCTAACCGCAAAGGGAATTACTCCCTGGTTTGTATCTCTCAAGTCTTACCTTCATGCCATGATCCCCCAAGCAAGAAGTCATCCAACCAGACGTATTAAATGATGTAGAGCAAAATAAGAAGACATTTCATTTGAGAGCATTAATTAATGCTTGTTCATTTACCAGCTGATAAATAAATTAAGTGGCCAATCCCAACTTCAGAAGACTGATGGCTAAGCATATCCCTCAAGTCTCAGGAGAAAAATGGTAGACTAGAGGAGGGAAATGAGTGATGTGTTTTTAGACATTTTCATGGAATTGATTTGTTTTTCCTGACTATGCTTGTTACTAAGAAGACCTCCACTGTAGATATTGAAAGGGAAGGGTCAGTAGGAGGTGAAAGTGAGAGTGCATCAATAAAACTTAAAAAAAAACATTACCATGTGACCTTGGGCAAGTCACTTAACCCCAATTGCCCTGCCTTCCCCCCTCCAAAAAAGCAAAAAAACAAACAAACAAAAAAACTTATTACAGCATGCTGCAGCTTCATAGGTATGAAATAATAATAAAATGTTTAAACGGGAGAGGGGAAAGGAAAAGAAAGATGTCACTTACCCCATGAAATGCACATCTAAACCTTCTCATGTAAACTTTTCCATGCTATTCCATAAATTCTTGTAGGATTTTAAGGGGTAAAGATTTGGGTTCAGCATAAGGGAAATTCCTTTGCAAATTAGAGCTGTCCAAAATGGAATTGATTTCTTGCAGCAGAGGAAAAAGGTGACAGAAAAGAAGGAAGTAATGTAGTGAATTCACTTGAGGTCTTCAAGAAGTAGATGAATTTCCACTTGCCCCTTGTCAAGATGTCATGGGTTGGATTCATGATATTGGACTAGACCATCTGTCTCAAATTACAAGATCCTAAGACCCATTCAGAACCTTGCTTCTAATAATATAATTCCCATTTATATGGATCTCTAAGTTAAGAAAAAAAACTTTCTAATGGATAACATTCAGTTCAGATTTCAAAGTTCTGTAACTCCAGTAAGTATAATTTTACTTCTAAATGTCATAAAACAACCCAAAGCACGCTGTTACTTCTTTCTGGCCTTCTAAGTCAGAACAAACCTCTGTAAGTTGCATTTTTCAAGAAAGGTAGGGTAGTCTTTTTTTGAAAACTGTGGATTAGGTTGTTTTTTTTTTTCATGCTAGCTCTTTGTCTGATTAGATTAAAGGTACAGTATTTCTTTAAAATAATATTTACAAGAAAACAGGGACTGATAAATATTCATAGGTGCATTCAATTGTTACATTCCGAGACTCTGACCAGCATCAGCAAAGCCATTCCTGGTAGGTAGCCAGAAAGGGGTAGCCATATGGAATTTTAACACCTCTATTCAGACTGTAAGAAGCCAGGCAAATTTGCATTTCTTAGCTGGGAGAGGATTCTTTCAAACAGATTTTTTAAAAATAAAAAGACGGGAACAATGAGCTACCTTGCTCTAACTCTTCTGTCACTACTGTAATCTATAATTATCATTACATTTGTAAAGCGCAGTCCAAAGTTCCTACGAAATATGCTAATGAAATGATCACTGCTACAACTAATTTTTCCAAAGCCCCAGAGACTAATAAACTCAACGGCATCCCTTCACGTCACCAGCTTTCCCATCAGCGCTACTCCCTGCAAAGCTGGTTTCTGCCCATTTCTTTCTGTGGACTGGCTGCCATCTTGCTTGCTATAAGTTCCAAAGGTATAGGAATTATAGCTTTTGGCTGGTTGTCCCTCCAGATAGACATCCCCTTTAAACCTTTATTGTTTAAGTATAATCTATTTCAATCCAATCCAAAAAATACTCATTAAGGACAACAATGGACTAGGTATAATGGTACAGACCTGTAATGCAGTAATGCATGCAGCTAGGGAGGATAAGGCTGACTGAGCCTTTTGAGTTCAGAAGTCCTGAGTTGCAGTGAGCTAAGCTGATCAGATGTCCTGCCCAAGTCTGTCATTCATATATTGACCTCCTCTCTCCATCCCCATCCCAGCAGCTGGGGACCAGCAGGTTGCCTAAGAAAGAACAAGCCAGCCCAAGTCAGAAAATGTGGAAAATAAAGTTTCAGAGCCAATCAGAGTGGGACTGGAGCAGCAAATGACTTCATGAACTCCAGCCTAGGTATGACTCGAAGCCAAAATCTTATGAACAAAACAAAAAAACTACCCTGGACTCAGTGAAAGACAAACAGATAACAGCCTGGGGACGCTGTGAGTCATTTCTCTTAGTGAATACAGCTCTCAATATTTTTTTTTCTTTGTAACGTGTGTATGTGTGTACACTGTATATGTGACCATATATTGTAATCACAAGGAAAAATTATATATATATATACACACATATATGGATAGATGGATGTATATGTATATATATATATATATATATACATATATATACAAGCACGTGCATGTGTGTACAAAGGCGTATGTGTATGTATAAATAGAAAAGATGAATCTTGAATGATCAGTGAGTGGCAGTCACTTTCTTCCTGTCTCTCCCTCTCTCTCCGTTGGCTGGTGTCCCAAAAGGAAGAAAAAAGTCAATTTTGCCCATGTTTTCTTTGACTTGATTTATAACAAGTCTCATAACAGAAGCTACAAAACCTCAGTGAGAAGAAACAATAATAACCATTCCCACTTATTTATTTGACAAAGCAAAGCTGGTAAGGATGAGGATCCAGATTTCGACTGAACCTTGGAGGTGATCTAATTCAAAAGCCTTCCATTTTACAAATAGGGAAAGAGAGGCCCAGGAAAGTTAAGTGACATACCCAAAATCACACAGTAGTAAGGAGCAGAGACAGGATAACTCCAACTTCAGTGATCTTTTCATTTAGGGGACGTTCCTTCCCTTCTCCTTGGCTTAAAAAAATAAATGCAGAACTCTCAAAGGGAAGTTATGACTTTTAATAATTGATCTGGCTTGTCCCCTGTCAGACATATAGGACTACATCCTAATCTATAACACATGCAGATTTGCTTCAGCATACACCCTATTTTGGTTATTTTCTTCTTTTTTCTGTGTGCTGGTTTTCAGTTAAAAAAAAAGTTGCTCATTTAACTTGACCCTTGATCAGTTAAGGCATACCTATTTCCATTAGTGTAGCTGACATCTGTACCAATTCTATTGCACCCATGTTCCTTTCAACAACAGACGTACATTCACTGATTTATTCTCCAAATCCCTACCAGTACATCTTTTTAAAACTTTTATCTCCATCTTCAAATTTTCTACAAAGAAGAACAAGTCCCAGCTTTGCTGATCTTCAGGAATCTGGACTCTGCACCATTTAGAATGTTGATTCACTTTCAGAAGAATTCTCATTTATGTTACTTGGGGAAGAGGAGAGGTAGATAGAGAGATAAATGGATAGATAGATAGATACATACATATGTACAAGGATAGATGGATAGATGGATGATGGATAGATAGATAGAGATAGAGAGATAGATAGATAAACTTTTCACCCTTCCAGTTGGAGGGCATGGGCACAAGTACTTTTGTTCAGGATACAAATCCATTGGTAAAAGTGTGTCTATCTAACCCCAGAAAAAGACCACCAATTCGCAATCCCCAATCCCATGAGACTTAGACATTCCTCCCTGTCTCAGCAGTAGTTTGCTATTTCTGGCTCCCAAGATCAATCATTTCACTTATTCTGACCTTACAAACTTTATTTCATGCCTGTCAACCTTGAAAATATCAACTGTTATTGATTCAGACAATGAATACTCAATGTAAATCAATGCGTTCCTCATGAATTCTAACCATACTATGGATACATTTTGAATTTTTTTTATTCATGGTAACTTATTTTAAAACATATTGTAGCTCAACTATGCCTAGAAATTCACTAGCATGAAATAATACCTTATATTTGTGTAACTTTATAACTTACTAAATTCTTTTGCAAATACTTTCATTTGTATCTCAAGATAACACCATGAATGAATAAGGTCTCCACATCACTTTGCTGATGAAGAAATTAATTCTAAGCCCCAAGTCACTGATCCAATAAGTAACAACATCTTCAATAAAACCTCAGAAATCATATCTCACAAAATCTAGTACCGATTTTCCACAACACTTCTCTGATTCTTATTTCACCCCAAAGCTACTCCCAAACCCCAGGAGCATCAGCAACATAATTCAAACTTCTGGAAGGCAGAGACTTTCACTTTTACCTTTCCACACCCTGAATTTAGTTAGCTGTGTGGCAGGCAGAGTAGTTAGGCACTTAAGGAACGCAGGTATTACTGAGTGAATAATGTTAGAAACGGAAATGGTACCAGCATTGTGCTAAAGAGCCATTTTCCCTCATGAACGGATTGGCCTTTAAATCTTTTGATCTGTAACAATTTGATTGATATTTTAATGGGTAGAATTTTAATCACTCATCTCCCATTTTCTGTGTATTTTTGTTGACTGTAAGTCCCATGACCACTTTATAAGCTACATTTTACTTTTTACCAAGCTAAATGACATAAACTAATTACAAAGTATTTGTGATGAGTTCCCAGCAATGCTCCATGGACCTTGTTCCTTCTTCCCCTCAAAGCATTAACAATCCAAGTGATTTGTGCCATATTGAGGGTTCTCCCCAAACTATAATGCACAAATCAAAACCAATTCCCTGTTGCAAAAACTGGCCATAATTTAGTTGATAATGAAAATTGTTTCCCTCTAATGCAAAAACTACAGAAGGGAATTATACCCAAATTACATCTGTGGTTTCTTTAAGTACTTAATATAACAAGCAATCTATAATGATGGTCAATAAATAAGGTCTGAATAAGATAGGCTTTTCATCATCTTGTCAACCATTACCAGACTTTATCTCCATGGATGAGGGAGCCCCTAAAGTCATCCAGAGTTCTCATTCCATCAGCAATTAAGGATTTGTACTCAAAAGTAAACCACTGGTTTAATGGACCCAAGTATATGGATCTGGCCCTTAACCTAGAGGCCCTGATTCACAAACAGAAAGGCCTGCAGAGGCCACCGTGTGGCCAGTGACCTATTTTAGTGAGAGAAAGGATTATTTCTCTCTCATATTAATAATGAATCATTGCATGAGAACCAGGGTCTTTTCAGAAGCCTGTAGGTTGTTCAGCTTCTGAAGGACATTGCCGATGATAAGATTGGATTAATTTTCTTAACTATCTTGTTCAGAGCCCACCCAGGTGGGGAAGCCCATAGTTCTCAACTCATATCTGGGTGAAGATGAATTCTTTGATTAAATTGTCCAAGGGTGGGGGTGATTTGGAAGTAAATGACTCCCTCAAAGTCACACCTCCCAGCCCCTAATTAGAATAGGTCCATGCCTCATTATAATAGTCATTCTCTGTCATTACTTGTTAAGCAATCAGAGCTGATTTCCATCCTCAGGACCACCCACCTTTCCAATGGCAGAGTGGTTTCCATGAAGGGTTTTTGACATTCAAGCATGTCACTAACCCCTTTTATTAATAATATGCTAACACTATTGATAAAATGATTAATTATCCAGAAACTATGCCTCTCAAATTGTTTATATGTCACATGAGAGATGAAGAAATTTAAGCTAGGTCCCAAACTCAGAACTGAACCAGACCTCTGAGGACCTCTAGACCAAGCTCTTTATCTTACAATCAAAGCTCAGCAATGATCCCAGTGGCAAACTCAGGATTCAAACTAAGATCCTTAGATGGCACTCCTAACACTGAGTGTCCTCTCAATTCAGTTGGGCAGTGGAAACTCAAACTTTTTTTTTCTTTTCATGATGTAATGAGTGAAAGAAATAGTACAAAAGGTTCTCCACGTACATCTATCATTCTTTATGGCATATTTCCTTCAGATGTCATTTACATGCACTCCACACCTATTTAAACAGGAATATCAGTGGCAGAAACTAGAGAGTGAAAAATACTACTGGACACTCCAGGTGTCATGGGTAGATGTTGCAGAGGAAAAAAAAATGTAGCCAGCATCTGGAAAAAAAAAAAACTTTCTAATAATTCCGAGTTATCCCAAAGAGTAAAGGGCTGCCTCAGAAGCAGGGGCTCACCCCTACCTCCTCCTAAAAGGTCTTCAAGTAGGACTTGAATAAACAATTTTTGGTTAAGTTCTAAGAAGAATTCCTTTTCAAAATGAGTTGAATTGGTGGCCACCAAAGACAAAAAGCATCCTCTCAAAAAATCCCAGGGGCAAAAGTAGGTGAAAAGCAGTCTAAAAACATGACTACCCGATTAGGCAGTCCTAAGTCAACCTCATTCACTCTTTAGATCTAAGCAGAAGCTACAACAGTGCTCCCCCAAGGACTTGGCTTTCACTCCATTTGTGAAGGGTTGCTACAATTGAGCATCTGGAACATCTTTAATCAGCTCCATTGGTATTATTAATTTAGTATTGACACATCTTGACCTTCCCATAGTGCTAAGCCTCAGAACGAAGAAAGATGCATGCCACTTCCTTGGTCACTCATGGTATGTATTTTCCTAGAGCAGAAAACAGTAAAGCACATGACAAAAATGAAGTGGTTCCTGGAAAGTTGGCTAAGGATGCCACAGTTTCATTAGCAAATGCACATCTGGATACTATTTTCTGACTAAATTTTAAACCACTAACAAAAATTTTCACAAAATGCCTTTTATATCATGAAAACACATTAACCTGTTGTTCTAAGAATGAAAAGAGGCAAATAGATAAGTCCCAATAATACAGCTTATACCTTGTTAGTACTTCTCAAAATCCCTTGTGTCACCTGATCCTGGGAAGCAAAAAAATCCCTGGTAAACAGGTAGTACAAGTATCATTCTTCCCACCTCATCCGTGAGGATGTCACAGGTTCAGAAGTTCACCCAGTCTAGTGAATGGTAGGGCTGGGGCTTGAACCATGGTCTTCTAATTCCAATTCCAGAGGACATCACAGTAATATCTCTTAAAAACATATCCACATTTGATTATATTTTAAGTATTTTCTTTTCTGGAAAAAGATGAAAGAAAATTGCCAACTCTTAGAATTTAGTCAATAAGCCCAACCACAATACAAACCCGACCTTCATCTGTGTTATCTTCATAACTGATAAAGACTGTCAAATTGATGCTGTGGAGATACGGATCAAACGGCTAAATAAATGTATCGATCAAGCCAAGATGGATCATTCCAGTCTTTGTAACAACTGCACATGATCTCTTCAGAGAAATCACAAAAGTCACAGAACTTCAGCGTTGAAAAACCCTTCAGCAGCCATTCAGCCCAACCCATATTTAAATGTCCATCAACCCCAGAAGGCACTTTGTCCTAAATGTTACCAGATAAAACAGGTGCTCTAGATATTTAAATAGATAACAATCAGTGATTGCAATCTGACAAGTGAATAACACTCAAAAGCTTCCCATTTCTCCCCAGGTTTCTGAACAACTTGCTACAGGTTCACATGGGGCCAAGCCCTTGGTTATACTTTTTTAAATGAAAGTTTTGGCAAAAACACTGGGCAACATTGTAACTATGAAGACCTCCCGAAAACGATTTCCCAAAATACATTCCTTTTCCTTCCTCCCCCACTTCCCACCTCATCCCTCATAAAATGAAGTCCTTATCTCAGGGGCTACAGTTAAGTAAGAAAAGTTAGGATGACTTTTTGATTCACTAGCTAACTGCTATGTGGGGCCTCTTCCTCCTATCCAATCTACTTATGAGTTATTTTTTTTTTTTGGCAAAGAGTTCAGTGGTAAGCTGTCAGAAACACTTAAAAAGTATTCTAAGCATATTTTAGGAGATTCATAGGCTAGTATGGCCATTACTAATTAAAAGCTACAAACCACTTGAAAATATGACCTTTTAAAAAGCTACAAAGACCAGTTTTCCCAAACAAAGCTAAGTACTGACATCAGGCAACATATTTCAGACAAATTAGAGAAATAATTAGGTACAAACAATCCAACAATTTTAAACTGGTGATATGAAGGTTTATCTCTTAACTGGAGGATGTTACCAGGTAATATAAAGAAGGGAAAAAAATAATACTCTTTGAAATGTCCTATTTCCTTGATAGCCCTCTGCCTGGGACCAAAAGGTAGAGCAGTCAGGAAGCAGCTGGGGCCAAGTTTAAGGCTCAGCCTAACTTAAGGGTCCTTTTGTGGCTAATTTCTATTTTGACAGGTGGCAGGTAGCCTGATGCTAACCTCTCACCAATAGTCTACTTTCTTCACTGCAAATCATCAGCCTTCATCAATTTCACCAAGCCTCCTCAATCAACACCAGGAAGCTGACAAGGGCTTCCTATTATATAACTGTCTCAAACTCCCTTTTCTTTTTCTTTCTAAACTCCCTCAAATATAGACATTGTTCAATGTCTCCCATTTATTGTCAAGAGAATGGCAGGAACTATGCACCAAGAAAGCTAGCTTTTTTTCTGCTTCAAACATACCCCACACAAAATCACTTTTACTGAACACCCAAAAAGCATTTATTTTTCATTACTCAGTAAGAGCATATTAAAATCTTCTTTCCTGCTGTTCTAATCTAAAAGGAATTTAGTCATGCAAGTGACTAAATTCTGTGGGAAGCTGGTAACTGCTGCAAGCAACCTATTTCATTTGCAATTTCATTTTGCAAATATCCCCCATCAGTATTATATACATTTTTGGTTTTGGTCCAGACCTGTAATTTTAGATGGGTGGGAGCTGCTAGTCTATAAACTTTGTTCCTTGAGCAGATCTGGAGTCCCTGGAACCCAGCCTGAGTTGCCTACAGGCAGTGAAGGGTTAAGGGGCTTATCCATTGCCTTACCCAGAGAACTTGTCAGTGTTATAACTTTAAGCCAGATCTTCTCAGAAGCAAAAGCTGGCTTTCTATCCAGCACAATCTTGCTACCGTTCAAAATCACCCACATTTACTATTAAAAAGTATTTCTATACATTCTTAAAAGGAAATGCTTTCATTATGGTTTGGAATAGTCACTGATGTTTCTTCCAACTCTTAAATTCTATGAACTAGTTAGATACTTGGCAATGTTTTATGTCAAAGCTTTCCCAAAGAAATGACATAAGTCATTGTCATCTGTTACCTTGCACACACACCCACACTTGGCATTTTTAAAAAAATGTATGACAGTTGGCAATACCAGTTTTCTAAAAACTTCTGAGGACAGAGCTGGATCCCAGGCCTTCCAAAGTGTGAATCTTTTTTTCAGCTATCTTTAACGTGGATTACTGAAGAGATTTACATTTTAAGATTCCAAAGAAAAATGTTTAAGTATAGGGACTATCCCCAAGATGGACATCATTAAGCAGCTTATTACTTTCCTTAATTTGAACATTTCTAAGGCTACATTTAAAATAATTAGGCAGTTGCCCTATTAACTCAATTTTAGACATTAAACCTAAATTAAAAAAAAAAAAACACAAAACTAGGGGAGGTGAGGCAGAACCTTTACACTGGAAGTTCTATATTCCTAGGACATTTTATTTACATATGTAATATATATGAGCAAAGAATACAACTCCTAAAAGTATATGTGCCAGCACAACTTTAATTAGACCTGTAGCTTCCCTGAATGCATCCTTCTTCATTTTTACCTGCTCTTCCAGGGTACAGCTAGCTCAATTACTCTTTCATATGCATACACATGGGGCAGCTAGGTAGTGCAACAGGCCTTGGGTCAGGAAGAGCTAAATTCAAATTTGGCCTAAAATACCAGTTGTGTGACTCTGGGCGAGTCACTTAACCCTATTTGCCTCAGTTTCCTCCTCTGTAAAACAATCTGGAGAAGGAAATGGTAAACCACTGCAGTATCTTTTGCCAAGATGCAACAGGCATGGGGAGGGGATGAGGGAGGGAAGGGAAAAGGGAGAACACTAATAAAACCTTCCATTAAAAATTTAGGTCTTTGATTTTTTTTTAAAAAGGAATAATATACCTAGAGATAGTCCATCATGGTGGATAGAGAACTGAGCTTTGAAACAGGAAGATCAAGGTTCAAACCCTGTCCTCCTATCCCCTCTCCCCCCCACACAATTTCTTGTTGGGTGATCCCAGGAAATTTAAATTATGTGGGCCTAAAGTGACCCTTCCCCGCCAATCTAAGTCACAGAGATTAGCCATCTAAATTAGTGGGAGGAATTCCCACAGGAGAAGTCCCTGCCTCGCCCAAACTAAAGACATTTCATCCTAGTAAGGGGGAATGAATGGAGTCCAAGAGCCCCAGATGAAGTACAGCTTCTGATACTACTTGTTCCCCAGCAGTTGGGCTAGTCATCTGGTTTCCAGGAGCCTAAGTGTCCTCTGCTAGGAGTGGGAGGGATCAGATGGCCTCAGATGTCAGAACGGCTTTTTAGCTCTGTTGTTCCAAGAACCTTCCAACTTAACAAGCCAGATTGGCTCCACCAGTTCTCCAGAAGTAACTGATGGTCACAGTTTGTCCACCATTTTCTTTAGCCTACAGAAAGCCTGTTGGACAAATCTAACTCTCCAGAGAGCTAAGTTCCATCTATAACCCATGGCCTAAGGATCTACACAGTCTAACTAAAGGCTTGGAAACTTTTAAACCTGATTTGGGTTTCATCCTTTACCCCTCCCCCACAATTTTTTTCAAGGAAGTAACATTTCACATCCTATGGGCCCACAACTTTCTAAAAATAGAGAACACATTCACTAGCTTACATGGTTTTCCCCCTTCTTTACCCTACAACGAAGTACTATAATTTCAAATAGGGCAAATGTTCTAACTGCTCCTCACTATAATCAGATGCTGAGCCCACAACTCAAGATTTTCTCATTCTGGTTTAGTGCCCAGTCTCAAGAATCAAAGGCAACATTCCAACTACTTTATGATCCTATGAACCGCACCCACTTCTCCACCAAAGTGCTTCCATCTATCCTCAGGCCTGGATAAAAACACTTTCAGGTTAAGTCTTCCCCTCCAAGCCTGGACAGCTTATTACTTCATACAACGCGTAAAACCAAACCAGACAGAAACACAACCAGGACTTTGGGGTTTGCATTTTTTTAAAAAAACAGTATTTGTATTAAAAGTCTTTAAATGAATAGACAACCATTAAACGCAAGTCTGGGATTAAAATTACAATTGGTTAGAATCTGCTTGGTATGTCACAACATTAGAATTTTGCTCTTGGCTGGAGGAATATCCTACAATAGGAAAAAAAAAAGGGGGGGGGGAGGGCACTGAATACCTGGAAATTTAAATTAGGTGAAGCCAGGAGTGGAAATTACATGTAAAAGGCTCCAAAAGAAATTCCATGAACAACAGGCCATTCTGTCGTGGCTTGTTGGGTATGATTACTGAGAGGAAACTGTTAAGTACTTTGGGGAGTCATAGCAGATAATGGGATTTTGTGGAACTTTCACAGGTTGGCACGGCTGGAACAGCTGAGTTTTGAAGGCACTCTAGACACAGGGTCGCTGTTGCCCCTGAATCACATTTGAGGAAGTCTTTGTACTGTAAAGATCTGGTCATCAAAATCAGTTATTGCCAACCAAAAGGAAACCCTAAACTCAAAACAAAAATGAAACAAAGCACCCCACCAAAAAAAAAAAAACATAAAAAATGTGCAGATTTGTAATTCTTCACAGCTGATAAAAGAAAAAACAACCGACACTCCCGCTCTCCCCCAGACTCCCATTTGATACAGTAGGTAAACAAAATAGATTTTTTTTTTCCACAAATATCAGCAGACACTTTCTGGCACTCCACACTGCATTGGCACCAGTGTAAACAGTCCAAGTTCAGTTGTGCAATACTTCAGATTGGATACACTGTAACAATAATCCAACTTTGCATAGAAATACTCAGAATCCTAATCAGTCCCAGGGTTGCACTTCCAGGCGGCCAGAGAAGGCAGTCACATCTCACTTCCAGCACACACACATACACACATGCCTGGAAACGGGATCTCTTCCTCTCCTTTCATTTCTTCACAGGCTTTTCCTGTACTTCCTTCCCCGGTCCAGGTACTTAAATCTGCCATTTGGAAAGTGGTTGTTGACAAGCTTTTTTCTCTCCCACCCTCCTCCTGCTCCCAATCCCTTCTCTCGGGATTGAAACTTTTTTTTTTGCCTGGTGTCAAGTTGCCAATACAGCTCTCTAACGGCTGCGTTAAGTGGGAAAACAGGCAACTATCAAAGAAATCCACGAGAGGAATGTACATGCTTGGAAAGCGCCACATTTCCACCCAGGTTTCAGATGTTAAATACAAGACAACTCCCCCCACCCCCATGACACTGAGCACTGGGGCTCGTCAGTTGCTGTTGAAATAGCCACAAGCCCCCACCTGGAACACACCTCGTACGATGCAAAGTTGTTTCCAATCTTAAAATAATAATTAAAAAAAAAATCACATTGAGAAAGAAGTACTGTGTTTTGCTTTCGCTTTTTTCTTAAAAAAAAAAAAAAAGAAACCAATAAAAACTCAAACCAAAGCACAAATCCGAAGGAAGAAGCTCCCCCCCACCCCTTGTTTTCAGAGGATCACGCAGGAGGAGCAGCACTGGTCGTCCCCGTTGGGCTGAGCCGCATAGTTCATCTGGCGGACAATCTCCGCGAACAACTCGTCCACCGAGGCTTTATTTTTGGCCGACGTCTCGAGGAAAGGGCAGCTCCACTCCTCGGCCAGGGCCTTGCCCTCCCCGAACGAGACCTCTCGCTCGCCCTCCAGGTCCACCTTGTTGCCCACCAGGATCATGGGCACCCGCTCGTACCTCTTGACGCGGATGATCTGGTCGCGCATGGGCTTGATATCCTGGAAACTCTGCTGGTTGACCAAGCTGTAGACAAGGATGAAGCCCTGGCCGTTTTTGATGTACAGGTCCCGCATGGACGCGAACTGCTCGGTGCCCGCCGTGTCCAGGATCTCCAGCACGGACGGCGACGAGTCCACCTCGATCTCCTTGCGGTAGAAGTCCTCGATGGTGGGGTCGTACTTCTCGATGAAGGAGCCCGTCACGAACTGCACGGTGAGGGCCGACTTGCCCACTCCGCCCGAGCCCAGCACCACCACTTTGTACTCTCGCATGGCTTCTTACCCCCCCTCCCCGAGAGTCTCTCCCGCTCTCGGCCTCCCTCCGGCCTGGGCCCCCCGGGGGGCGTGGGGGCAGAGGGGGAAGGAGTGGGGCCGGCGCAAAGTGTAGCTCGGCTCCTGCCCGGTGCCTTCTCCTAGTACCCCGCAGGGGAGGAGGGAATGGGGAGAGAGAAAGCGAAGAACCCCCGAAGAGCTGGGGGTGGGTGCGGGTGGGGGGCGGTCGCCCACCCCAGCGAGGCTTCACTCGGGCTCCGTGCCCTGCATTCAGGCGGCGGCGGCTGAGGCACGATTAGGAAGCGGCCGGCGGCGGCGGCGGCGGCGGCAGGCGCAGGGACAATGCCCGGGCTGGCGAGCGAGCGGGCGATCGACCGGGCACGGACTGCGGCCGGGGCCGGGACTGTGCTGCTGCTGCGGTTGCTGCGGCGGCGGCGGCGGCAGCGGCTGGGTCTGCTCCTCACCCTCGGCAGCAGCGTTGGGAGGAGGGGTGGCGGTGGCAGCAGAGGCAGGGACGGGTGCAGGCTGCGGAGGCGGCTGCTAATTGCGCCCCAGCCCCGAGCGCGTGGTGCATGAGTCTCCGTGGTGCCTACCTCCTTCCTCTAATAGCCCCACGGTCCGTACCTTCCTCCCCAGCAGCCCTGGGAGTGCTCGAGCTTCCTACTTAACAGCCCCAAACCTGCCCTGCCTTAGTGAGCATGCCCAGTGAGGGGGCGCAGAGTCGTGGCTAGGCTGACCGGGGGAGGATTCCGCTTTTCCGGGTTTTCCTAGAGGGCCGGGGCAGGGGCGGAGCCAAGAGAGCAGCGGCTTCAGGCTGGGACTGAATCTCCAAAGCTAGAATGGGGACAGACTATCCGAGAGATGAGCCCCCGGCTTTGGGAAAGGCAATTCCAGGATAGGGACCATTTCCTTTATGCCCCTCTAACAAGAGAGCACGGAAGGGGTCCTGCATCCAGATGCCCACAACGCCGGGTAGGCAGATGGAGGGATGACTGACAAGTGACCGGGGGACGCGCTCGAGGACAGTTTTATTGGGGGTAGCCTCCTCCCCGCGAGTGTGCAGGGATGCCCTCAGGAGGTCCCCTTTGGGAACAGGTTGGGTGTACGTCTGGAGGTGTGCAGACTTACGGCCACCAAGCTTCGGGCTCGGCGCGGGTGCCTGACGGGGGGCATTCACGTACACTGCCTGTATCTTGATGCCCTGACTACTACCGGTGCCTCCCCTCTCAGATCTCGCTGCGTCCTTTTTTGGCACGTTTTGTAACAATTTTTTTGAAGGTACACCCTGTGTTCCCCCCAGGATGTAAGCACCCTGAGAGCAGTGACTAGTTTTTATTTTTCTGACCTTGCAGCCCCAAACTGGCACAGAGGAGTCTCAATATTTGTTGACTGCTGTGCTAATCTTTAGCTAGAGTTCGCAAAGAGCTTAAAAGTGGCCAACACGCTCAGCAGAGGAAATTGGGACTGGAATTTGGAGGCCCTGGGTTCGGACCCTGGCTTGGCCAGTTGCTACCTTAAGTCCTTTCCTCTTTCTGCGCTTCGGTTTCCGCCTCCCTAAAATGGAGTAGGAAGCTGAGAGGGCGCAGAGGACAGCGTGGCCAGAGGAAAACCGGAGGGCCGGGTTCCAGATCTCCTTTCTGATGCTTACTACAGGTGTAAGTCAGTCTGCCTCTTTCGATCTGTTTCCTGCACCGTAAAGTGAGGTTGGGCCAGCATTTTGATTTATTCTCGTTCCCTACAGGGGGATCGAGGCTCCAATCATGGGATGGGGGCCAGTTTAGCGATGCCCCTTGTCTGAGCAGGCAGGGATCAAGGGAGGTGCTCCCCAGACTTCCAGCACGCGCGTGCTCTGCTCCTCCGCCGCCGCCACCCCCCTCCTCCCCCATTCCCCTTCGGAAGCTAAACAAACTGCTTGCAACAATAAGGTTTCAGGAATCAGTTTGGAACCCCGAGTTTTCTGATTTTGCAATGGGCAAGCAGAAGGCTTAGGGATGGAAATGGGGAGACGGGTGGGGAAGAGCATGATGTAAGCCGGCCGCGTACCGAGAATACATCTACTGCAGAGTCCCAAACCTGTCTACCTCTGCGGGCCCACGACCCCTGATTCTTGCCCGACCACGGTGGGGAGGGGGGTGTGAGGCCAGGACCCAGACTCTAGCCAGCCAAGGCAGGATATCTGCGACTGATACTGGTTCCTCGATCCGTGGAGGTCGCCCATGGGGCCACGACCTTCCCTTTCCAGCCCGAACCAACTGCAAACTTGGGGTTCGCGGGTCCTGCATGATCCTAGGTCCCTCCCTCCAGACTTTCCTCCCAGGCTGTGTGGAAAACCTGGCCAACCTATCTAAGCCCATCGGAACTGCTCCGGGAGGCTGGCAGGAGGTAGGGAAGAGAGTTGGGCATGCTCAGTAGGGACGGCAGCTGGCGGGGGGGGGGGGGGGAGGACAAAAAGAGGGGGCGGGAGTTAGAAGTAGGAAGCTTTCACTGGACACACCCACCCTGGCGCTCAAATTACCTCCTCTCTCAAACTCGGGGCCCATTGGTCCGCGGGCGCACTCCTCCTCTCCCCGCAGCCCCCAGGTATCCTCTCATTGGCTACCGCCAAGGTCCTGTTAGGCACCAGGGCCTCATTGGCTCAAAAGTATCTCCCATTTGTGATTGGTTATCAATAGAGATTAAGTGGAGAGGCGGAAACCCAGCTGTTTCTCGGCGGTGTCTCCCGTCCCTTCCCCTCCCCCTGCTTCTCCCTGCACGCTTTCCCCCCCACCCCGCCCGCCAGCCCCAGCCCCAAAGCAGCTGTTTAGGGAGAACAAAGTCGGACAGGCTGTGGTAGATCAAGAGGTGCAACGCCTACAGCCTCCAGGGTCCGCACTGAGCTAGGGTGGGCACAGCTTGCCAGTCCCTTCCCCAGCTGCAGCTGGCCCTGGGGCAATGCCCGCGGAGAATCCTCGCTGTGGCCTGGGAAGGGAGAAGCCCCCACCACACCTAGTCCTGCCCTCAAAGGAAAGGGGGGCGGCGAGGGGGGGTAGAGAAAGGCTCGGCCAGGAAGTCAGTCCTAGGGAGGAGAGGGAGAAATGCCCAGACCTGCCTCGAAGTCTCTCTGGTTAGGGGGTGGGAGTTTGAGCTCCCTCATACTCATTGGGAGGTAAAGGGGAGCTGTCTCGGCTTGTCCCGATCCTCCCTTATTTCTCGAGGAGGAGAGATGTCAAGACCTGTCTTCAGATTGTAGGATTAGCCAGGGGTGGGCGGGGAGGAGTGTATGGGTCAGAGGTGGTTGGGAGCAGTGAGAAAGAGCCCAGCTGGCGAATAAAGAAAGGCATCAAGTTATGGAGTGGGAATCCCCTCCGGCGGTCCGAGCTTCGGGAGGCACAGGCTTTATTAGGTCCCGGTGTAGTAGGAGACTGAGGCAGGTACTCTGATCACTGTTTAACCCAGGATCAAACGGAAGATACTTTGTGATCGAAAGTCCCAGGGTTCTGCCTGGCCGAAGCACACAATCCCAGGCTCTCTCAAGAGCATGAGCTAACTTTTTTGTTGTTCCCCAACAGAAATTCTTTGAGGAAATTATTCAGATTGCTCTGAGTCAGGGACGGGAGCTAACAGTTGCCTCCTGCGGGACTCACCTAGAGGTGAGGAGGGTGTGGCCCCCACCACACCCTCCAGAAGGCCCTGCCTCTGCACTTGGCTACTGAGTGCTTAAACCAGGCGATGACTTGTCGAGGGTTTTGAAACAGGTCTCAGTTCCTGAATTAAAGCTGGAAAAGGCCTTGGAGTTCATCTAGTCCAAATGCCTCATTTTAGAGATGAGGAAATGACTTAGCCAAGGTCACAGAGCTAATGAATCAGGGTTGAAGGCCAAGGTCATTTGGCTCTGGATCTAGAGGCTTTTCTGGATATACCTGAGGTAACAGGTACTGAAGCTTTCGCTATAGCCAGGAAATATTGAGGAAAAAAAATGCCTAGCAGAAGTTTTCCCACATTGTATAGTTTATAAGCATGTATATTATGTGTGCATATATACATATGTGTATTGTATGTGACTTCATTATTTTACAATTATGTCCTTTTTAAATCTGGAAGAGTTTTCATAAAGAGCTTTCTAGTGCTACCTGGTAGGCTTGATGTCACCCTTTTAGGACGTCCCTGTCCTTTACATTCCATGAAGTGCCATGACATCAAAGTAATCTCCTGGCTCATACTATGAGGGGAGTAGGGAGGTACCCAGCGGTGTCAAGCAGAGAATAACTCTAGACTGAGCAAGGAGGAGTTCATAGGATCATAGATTTAAAGCTCCAAACAGCACAAACCTTAGAGATCCTCTCATCTATTCCCCACCCTCATTACACATGAGGAATAAAGAAATTTGGGAGGGAGTGCCATTAGCAAAAAGTAACATTAGGATTCTCCGCCAGCATTAGTAACACCATTAGCAAAAAGCAAAGTTGATGTTTCCAAATCCAGTTCACTTTCTCTCCCAGCAGCCTCCTCTGGAGAAAGTCCAGCACTTAGAACAATCCATGATTTTTAACTTAAGTTCGGGTTGATTGCCCGACTGACATAATCCTCTGGACAATGTCTACATCCTGCCCAAGTTCTTGGGAGTACCCACTCCTGCTGTGGCAGGGCCCCAGAGTTTAGGTTCAAGGTGTTCCACTTGGTGACAGTCATTAGTATGGGTTCTTTCATAAAGCTAGAAATAGCTGATGATCACAAAACAGTTTAGCGCTTGGCTGGTGCTTTCCCATTTGCTCCTTACAGTGATGCTGTGAGAACGATGCTCAAACCCTCTCCATTTTATTGAGGCATCAAGTGGTTATTTCACCTGTCCACCATTACCTAGTAAGTGTCTGAGGCAGGATGCAAACTCCTATCTCCTTGTACTATGCTGCTTCTTTGATCAGTTATAGCTACATTCAAAAAGGTGCTTAGTCAAAGCTTCAGGGTTGTGAAAAAATAAAAAATAAAGCCTCAGAAACCACCACTTCACAGGTTTTAAGGTGGAGAATCAGCAAACTACAAAATGTGTCATATGGGGGGGAGGGGAGAGTTTACAACACCTGCCGAAACTCCAGTGATTTCTGGATCATTCTTGTAAAAGTTTTTATGATATCAGTACAGGAAGTCCAGAAAGCTCACGGAGCTATAAAGATAGGTGCTTATCCTGGAGTAATCCATGAGTATCTTGTGGTGGAAATAACAAGTAATAGCACCGCTGGGAAAGATGCCAAAGAAATCCAGGTAATAAAATGTCTCTCTGAAAATGACTTAACATCTATAAACAGCCCAAAAGGGTAAATCCTGAAAAACAGGTCAAAGCTAAGGACAAACTGGAAGGATCATTTGGCCTTCAGGGAAGAGCTATTTCAGCTGAGGATTCTGTCCCCGACCTTTGTTACTCTTCCCATCAAAGAAAACAATACTAAAGAACTTCTGATAGGACACTGAGGTGAGGTCTTCCAATAACTCCAGGGTAATTTGTTCTAACCTGAGTGATTGTTGACTCATTGAACTGATATCTGGTCCTGAGATCTCAGAATAATATGTAGCCCTCTCTCTTCCTGTATTCTAACTGAACAGTTTTGTTTACATACATACATGCATATACATATATATACACACACATACATATGTGTATGTGTATATGTATGCATGTATATGTGTACTCAGAAATTGTTAGTGCCACCTATGGGTAAAAATAGAGACCTGAATACAATCCGACTGATTAGAAAATGTAAAAGAAAGGCAAATATTGTGCACACGGAATTACTTTAAGGTTATCCAATGACAACTATTATTTTCACATTTTACAAATGTGTAAACTAAGACTTGCATAGTTTAATTGACTTGCCTGTAGTTACCCAGTGTGTAGCAGGGGCAGGATTTGAATACAGATCTTCTGGACTCCAGTGTTAGCATGCACACTTTCATGCTTTAATAATTGTCAGCTTCTTAGGATGAAAATCATTAAAATGCCTACAACATGGAGCAGGGTTCCTATGGACTGTCTTTTGTAATGATGTTCTTGAAAAGTCCCTGTGAAATAACAAACGTTTCAAAAATAAGCCTTCTTTAGAAATGTGAGAGGCTAGCGATATTTCTAAGAAATAGTCAGTCACAATTCTTTCTAAATGAATTTACTTATTCGGTTCCATACCAGTCAAACCACCAAAACATTATTTTATTAGAGCTAGAAAAATATGATCAAAATTCATCTGGAAGAACAAAAGGTTCAGAATATCAACGCAATTAATGAAAAGAATTTCTAGGGAAGGTAGCCTTGCTATACCAGAACTTAAATTGTATTATAAAGCAGCAGTCATCAAAACCACTTGGTACTGGCTAAGAAATAGAGGGGTGGATCAGTGCAATAGGTTAGGTACACAAGACACAGTAGTCAATGATTATAGCAATCTACTGTTTGACAAATCCAAAGATCCTAGCTCCTGGCATAAAAACTCACTGTCTGACAAAAACTGCTGGGAAGACTGGAAAATAGCGTGGCAGAAAATGGGCATAGACCAGCATCTGAGACTCTACCAGACTAATGGGTGCACAATGTAGGTATAAAGGCTGATACTATAAACAAACGAGGAGATCAAGGAGTAGTTTATCGGTCAGATTTATGGAGAATGGAGGAATTTATGACCAAATAGGAGATGGAGAATATTATGAAATGCAAAATGGATAATTTTGATTATATTAAATTGAAAAGTTTTTGCACAAAGCCAGTGCAACCAAGATTAAGAGGGAAGCAGAAAACTGGGAAAGAATTTTTACAGCCAGTATCTCTGATAAAGTCCTCATTTCTAAAATATACAGAGAACTGAGTCAAATTTACAAGAATACAAGTTGTTCCCCAATTGATAAATGGTCAAAGGATATGAACAGGCAGTTTTAAGAGGAAGAAATTAAAGCTATCTATAGTCATATGAAAAAATGTTCTACATCACTATTGATTAGAGAGATACAAATCAAAACAACTTTGCGGTACCACATCATACCTATCAGATTGACCAACATGGCAAAAGAGGAAAATGATAAATGTTAGAAAAGATGCAGGAAAATTGGAACACTAATTCATTGTTGGAGGAGTTGTGAACTGATCCAACAGTTCTGGAGAGCAATTTGGAACTATGCCCAAAGGGCTATAAAAATGTTCATATCCTTTGACCCAGCAATATTACTTCTAAGGCTGTATCCCAAAGAGATTATAAAAATGGGAAAAGGACTCACATGTACAAAAATATTTATAGCAGTTCTTTTTGTGGTGGCCAAGAACTGGAAATCAAGGGGATGACCATTAATTAGGGAATGGCTAATTGTGATACATGAATGTAATGGAATACTTTTGTAAAAAATGATAAAGAGGTAGATTTCAGAGAAACCTGGGGAAAGACTTACATGAACTGATGCTGAGTGAGGGGAGCAGAACCGGGAGAACATTGTACACAGAAACAGACACAGTGTTCGAGGACTGATAGGCTTAGCCCTTCTTAGCAATACAAGGACTTAAAACAATTCCAAAGGGTACACGGTGGAAAATGCCAGCCACGTCCAGAGAAAGAACTATGGAGTCAGAATGCAGATCAAAGCAGACTATTTTCATTTTTGTTCTGTTTTATTTTTTTTTCTTTCTCATGTTTTTTTTTCCCCATGTGTTATAATTCTTCTATGTAACATGACTAATGTGAAAATGTGCTTAATAGGAATGTATTGTAGAGCCCGTATCAGATTGCAGGCCGTCTTGGGGAGAGAGTGGGGAGGGAGGGGGAGAAAATGTAAAACTTATGGAAGTGAATGTTGAAAACTACAAATAAATAATTTCATAATAAAAGAAAAGAAATAACAAGTCACCTGGAAAATATGATGCTAATAAGTGTTTTTAAAGATTATGAGTCAGTCTTCAATTCAGATCTCACCTAGCTTCTTGGTCTGTCTTCTAGAGAGGTTAATGGAGACAGCTGGTTATGTAGTAGAAATATCCAGGTGTAGAGTTCCCCTCATCTTTGTCTGGAATTTTACTGGGGGATTGGGGGGGCAGGGAGTTACCAGTTGCTTGGAAATATGAGTGCCTAGTGTGAACATTACTTGGGCTAGGGCCTAGCCTGGACACCAGGCTGTGTCAAATACTTCTGCCTGAAAGAACCTGGAAAGAATCTTGAGGGGTTGTGAGAGTTTGTCCAAGAAACAGGAAGACTTGGGGGGCGGGGCGGGAGTTCAGGTGCTATTTTCATCACTGCTGTTCTTGAAGGCAGAACACTTCAGAATACACAGGACAATATGGGAAGTGAAAACCTGGCTAAGAAGATGATGTTTGAGAGATGGTGATTGATACAGCAGGATGATAAGTGATTAGGAGGAGACAATCAATCAGAGGTATGAAGATAGGAGATCGAACAGCTCCATAATCTGGGGGATGGGGACTTGGGAAGGGTAAAACAGCCACCCATAGTTCAATGTCCCCTAAAGCTGGGACTGTGTTACACTAAAGGGATAGCCAGAGAGACAGAGGAAGAGTGAGATAGAGACAGTGAAACAGAGATAGACAGAGAGAGGTAGGAGTGGGGGAAGAGGGAGAGACAGGGACAGAAACAGAGATATTTTAAAGGTGCTGAAATTTTCCATTGGCTAAAGTTTCTGTTCCATGGGAATTTTAAGCATTAATATTTTCAGGAGCAGTCAAACTCACTGTTGTCCAGTCAAAAAATATTTATTAAATGTGAGCTGTAACCAGACCCTGAGCCTGATCCAAAGAAGAACCCAGAGTGTTCCCTGCCAGGCCTCAAGGGGCTCCCAGCCTTGAATCTGTGGACACTCTTTTCATGGTGCGTTGCTGGTATCAGTGTTCATAAGCATCACCAAATTTGATCAATTTCACTAGAATTATGTCATTGCTGAGGAGATAGCCAATGTTCAGGATCAAATGCTCCAAAGAGCCCACAAGTGCTAGTACAGTCACAAGCCTTTCTGGCCTATTTTGCCAGCTATATCAAGCTTTTGAAAGCCATATTTCACTTTTGAAACACCTGAGTTTTCTTTCAACAAAGATGCGAAGCTCAGTAGCTAGCCATTTATTTAGTTGTATAATAAACCTTTACCTTTTCCTAATGTCAGTGAGAGGGGCACTCTGGGATCACATTCAGGCAGAACCGTGGTCTGAAGAGTCTGGTTCAGCCATGGGCCTGATATGGCATTACCCAGGAGCTTTGGTGGACTCTGACTCTGCAAACAGAATGAGCAGTGGACTTTGCTGCTCTTTGCTATTATGTAAAGAATAAAGCAGTCTCTCAGCCATCATTCTGTGCGTCTAGGAGACCCTGAGGGATCCAAAGACAAAACTGAAAACAGACCTTGCCTTCAAAGTTCTTCCACTCTATTCAAAGGCGACAACATCCAAAATACATATAGGATGGAGAAAACAGTGTCTGAGGGTGAAAGGAGAAGGAGCTGGCACCTACAGAAATCAGGAAGGGCTTCATGTAGAAGAGAGAGGGAGAGCTAAACCTTGAAGGAAATTAGTGACTTGCAACATGGAGGTGAGCAGCAAGTGCATTCCAGGAATGGAGACCAGAGATGCTGTGTGCAAGCACAGCAATGACAGTGTGTTCAGATTGCAGGATTTTCCCATGTTTCCCCTTCTAAATTGAGTACACATTTCCATTTTGTCTTTCAGAGCTAACAGAACTGCCTTACACTTATGTGCTTTGCCTTTCACTAGATTTGGAATCCATACTCTAGGATACAACCTATTTTGTTCTGCTGCCCATGAATACATTGAGATACACTCACGTCCTCCATCGAACTGTCGTGGTTGCCAAGCAGTCTGCTGCCATTTAAATATAGTGATGTTTTATAAGACTTTTGAAGTGAAGAGTGCTTAGCAACTAAAGGCAGCCTGCAACCCTGTCCTTATCCCCTTCCCACCAAACATGGCTAAGATGTGATCCCTGCATCGTTGGCACATCATATTCCTTCCCTTGGGGGTTATGAAGGTTCAGGGAGCTGCCTGTCCCAGAGCCAGATTGCAGAGTAGTCTTGTCTCTGAATCTCTGAATCTCTTCTCTATTCCTTCTAATCCTCACCACCCCCACTGCAGCTGTGCCACAGAGGCACAGTATGGGAACACCAAATGAGACCATTCTCATTTTGTAGACTAGAAAATGGAGGTCACTAGAAGAGATTTGATCAAGGCCACACAGTTGTTAGGTGACAGGATCAAGATTAAAACCTGGATCTTCCCACTTCAAATTCAGGATTATAGCCCTTGACAATGCTGGTCACCTTTACCCTGTCCCATCTCCTCTTATGTCCTTTCTTGTCTCTTCAGTCACTTTTCCAACAATTCTGCACATTCACATAAAAAGTTTAGCCTTTTAATTCTTATCACCAGACAATCAGAGAGTGATAATGTTAAAGCCTTCACATTTCTTTGGTTCTAGCCACCTGTATCTATTTCTGTTTTGATCCATTTACTGAGTGCTCAGAAACGACTTCTTTGCCACAAAGAAGCATGCCATTTCCCCCTTCTCCTTTTCGGGTACAGAACTGCTCTGAAAGCCAGAGGGTTCTTGAGTTTCAGTCCTTCAGACAGCTGAGTGTTGACAGTAGCATCACTTTATAAATCGTGAGGCATATGGTATATTGTAATGGCCAAGGTTTGCAAAAAATATAACAGTAATATGGAAATGTTGTCGAAGCTCCTCCATATGGACCAAAAGAAAGAATATCTCCATGACTGAAAATTTCTGGTCGTTGGGAATTCTAATCCATTGATTATGGAATCATGATTCTGAGAATTTTCCCTGCAAACTCAGCTCATCTGGTATTTTTTTTTTGGATTGTAAACAAGACTCTGTTATGCATCAATCAAAAAAATGAAGTAGATGCCCTGGGAATCCTGATTCTAATGTATTTGTTTTATTAAAGACTAAAGGGGATTTTTCCAAACATCCTTTATAAGGATGCTGAAACTACCTTAAGTTTAATAAGCTGTATCTTCCTGTGTAATTTGACAAGCACATCTCCATTGTCACTAGGAAACACATTTGGGACCTCTTTTGCCCACTCTGATCTTTGCTTTAAAAAAAAAGAAATCTTTCAGGAAAAAAAAAATATTCTCCTTGGCACTCCTTAGCTCTTACTAACACGTTGAGCTGTCTTCACCAGCATGTAACTTGGACAACATCTTGCAACAGACAGATGGATATGCTCTTTGGGTAATATTCCTAAAATGAAGAAAATGTTCCCTTTAACCAGCATCTGGGTAGGCTTTGCAGTTCTGTCATAGGTTAAAAATATCACCAAAAGTAATCCTTTTTCTCCACCTAAGGTGACTCTGCAAGTCATTTTATTTTATTCTGTCTTTCTTTTTTTTGAGACAAGATCTATGCCAAGCTTTGATATCTCAGATGAAATATGTGTTCACTAAAAAAGCCACATATATAAAAGGAGCTTTTGGACATTTCTTTTCCTCATTCATTTTGAAGGATGTCCTTGAAATATGTTACCCAGATGGCCAGCTCGTGAATCTCTGGTGAGACTTTTTTTTAATCTATAACTGCAACACTGATGAATAGAGTTCCACACATACACATGTATGCACAAATAAATGAGATTTTATTCATCATTACAGGCAATTACACTATCCATAGCTCACCCAAATGAATTATCACATTTAGCTGGTTAGCCTTCACTCAACAACATAAACACAGCATGACATCATCCTGATACGTCTGTAAAAAAAAAAAAAAGTCTGCCATTCCAATAAGATCATTTATTGTGAGCAACAGCAAGTCCTAAATAGGCACTTCCCCAACTCTGCCAAGTACTCAAACATTTAGAATTGTGGAAGAAGTAAGCAAGGCAGTTGAGATAAGAAAAGAAGGGGGGATATGGTAAGAATTGAGCATTGGCTCAAATGCCAGAATTTGAGTCCTCAGACCCGAGTCTCAGAGCTTAGGACCAATGGGACTTTGGCAGAGTTCAAGCTAGGAGGATTTTTGCAGTCATGGTAGGTACCCCAAACTGGACCTAGACCCCAGTAGGAAACAGCACCTCTTCAGTCTGGGGTTAGGGAGGTGGCAAAGATTGGCAAGGGGGGATAAAAGCAAAGTAAGGCAGGCTCAGAGAGAAGAACATAGCCTTGAATCCAGTGGCCTTCTGTTTTTATTTATTTCCATGTCACCTTTTCTTTTCACCTTCAATCTTTCCCAACATCAGGGTTTTTCCAGGGAGTCTTGTCTTCTTGTTATATGGCCACAGTATTCTAGACACTTGCTTTCACAATAAAATCTGATAAATAGTTTGTAAGCTGACCTTTGGGATAACACCTTGTTCTAATGACTCAGTGCCGTGCTCACCAAGACAATATTAAATATCTTAAGTCTTTCACGTAAAGCAGTTTCACTTTCTCAGATTTCCAGAAACTTATTCCTTTTTATGGCCCATCCCCTTGCCTTTGCTGCCACCATCAGGGGTCTTGGGATGCCCTCTTAGGTTAATAGGAGCCTAGATTTCCAGTAGGGAAGGACAGGTATAGGGCACTTAGTCCAGTCCCCTCAGGTAATAGATGAGGAAACCATGAGTGGCTAAGTGGCTCAGGGCCTCAAAACTAATGCCCAAGATAGGATTTGTAAAGAGTCTTCCTGGTTCTGAGTCAGTTGATTTCACCATTATACCAGGCTGCCTCTTTCTTTTATTTCCTGTAGCCTTTCTTTTACTGAGTCACATATAGCATGTTCTAATGAAGCAGAAACTGCTTCATTCCAGGCATAGGGACTGGTAATTCTATGACTTGTTCAGTCTATTTAAAATTGGCACCATTAAAAAAAAGATACAAACCAGGAAGAGATACGTAAGTTCATAGAGTAGATGAGGGGTGCAGCTTTGTCTAATGGGAGCTAAGTTTTACCGAGAATTCCATTGGTACTGAGTGACTGGAGGTCCTGTTCCATTCCTGACCTAGACCCTTCTCCCCTCTGGCCCTCTGAGAAACCTTCAACTTCACTCACTCAATCTATAAGCATTATGTACCAGGCACTGACAATTCAATTGTGATGTATCTCTTGAGGAAGTAAGCAATAGTCCCAAGTCTGTCATGCCCCTGTCCGTAAACTGCAGGTGCCCCCTATTACCATGAGGATCAAATACACATGCCTTTGCTGGGAAGATAAAGCCTTCCCTTCCTGGTCAGCATACAGCTCCCTTATCCAGTCTCTTTTGATCTTCATGCCCCCCTTGCTTTTCTCCAGACTCCACATCTCATGCCCTGCATCCATACCTTGACACAGACTGCAGTGCCTGGCAAGCCTTGCCCCCTCACCTCTGGCCTTTCGGGGGATCCTTCATCCTTCCTGCAAGGTTCAGCTCACCAGCCACCCCTATAGGAAATCTTTCTAGGAAACCTTTCTGAATGTCCTTGTTTTGAGTGTCCTTTTATGTGTGTAAATAGTACCCCCCTTCCCTCTCCATGGAAGGGCCTTCCAGGTCAAGGCTTTGGTGGTGGTGCTTCTTTGTGTCTTTTTTACAAAGGAAAGTTTGCCAGGGAAGAGCATCTGTAGAAATGACTGATGTAAAAGTGAAAAACACAATCAAACTTTCTTTAAAAATCCTATTCAAGTTTCTTGCCAGGGGATGGTTTCATTTCCTTGTTCTTGTAACCCCAGCCGGTAGCACAGTGCCGGCCCCATGGCAGGCATGTAATCAATGCTTGCTGATTGACGGATGGATTGATTGATTGAGAGCAGACTCTTCTTTTTCCTTTTTTACTCCCCAGGGCCTTTCACATAGTAGGCACTTAGCAAAGCCTGCTTGAATTGAGCTGATTGGCTCCAATTCTGGTCTCTGGCTATTTAGTTCAGCCTAGTCTCTTTTACCCCTTGACTGAGCATTAGTTTTTTTACAGAATCCCACCTTCTACTCAGTGAATTCTTCCTTTTCTCTAACTGGAACTTACACCCCAGGAGTGAGACTTGGGGCACAAGTGGAGTCTGCCATTCTAGAATCCGTGATGGTTTCACAGCAGTGATTCTCTGGTCTAATCACCAGGCAGTTGGGCAGCCTCAGGGAAGGAAAACGAATTTTTTTTTAAATCGATGCTTTCATGGAGATGAGCTGATTAGTGCATTTCCTCTGCCCGCATAATCCTATTACCTGATACAGGCTGCTCTTGGCTGAGTGACTATTCTTTTTGGAGTAAAGACATTTGGAGGAACATAGGAGTGCTAGGGAAAGACATGGTGTGTAGATATATATATTGCTATGATAGGCACTACTACACCAGTGCAGGTCTGTGAGCAGCACTCCTTATTAGTTCATCGCAAGACCTGGGTTTAAATCCTACATCTGATAGTGATCCTGTCTGACCTTGGAAAAGTCACTGAACATCTCTCAGTCATGGTTTCCTCAAATGGTGAATGAAAGGGATCTAGGCAGTGGTCTATTCCTTCCAGCTCCAAATTTATGAAACTCTAGTACTGTGGTTTATATTCAGAGTTTTCCTTTGTACCTTAAAAGCATTTAGCATAAAGACATTTTAAAATGTCATAGAATAGACAGATGACAGGATTTTGAGCTAAAGAAATGTCAGAAATGATCTATGACCTCATAAGATCATCATGGGGCACTGGACACACAGTAGGGGCTTAATTCATGCTTGTTATTGTTGAGTGTTTTTCAGTCCCATCTGACTCTTCATGACCCATGTCTGTTCATTGACTAATTGACTAATCATATTTGAAAGACTGACTGCTAAGGCCAGTGGGCACTACTGTGGGCACTACAGTGGGTACTAATGAAGGGGGTTACTACAGTTTGCAGCAAGCCACAGAGATCAGCTATTCTAGAATTATTGAAAGAGTAAATACGGGATTAACAGAATTAAGAGGACTAACTTCAAATCAATCAATATTTATTAAACTCCTACTATGATATCATGCTGAGATCTAGAGATATGAAAAAAGACCAAAAACCATCTTTGTTTTCTAGGTGCTCATGGCAAGCCACCAGATGACCTAAAAAGGAAGGTATTAATGTTTAGGGGGATAGGGAAAGACTGGTTGTAGGAGATGGGATTTAGCTAGGACTTAAAAGAATTGGGGGAAGTCGGAAGGTGGTGATAAAGAGGGAGAACATCACAGGCCCGTGAAAATGCCTGGGAATGGAGTGTCTGGTTCAAATAAAAGGTGACCTTTGTCATTAGACAGCAGAGTATATGGGAGGGAGTAGAGTAGAAGAAGACTGGAAAGGGAGTGTGGGGCCAATTTATGGAAATCTTTAAAAGCCAGAAGACTTGGGAACCCACCGAAGTTTATCAAATGGACAGGCCATGACATGGTCATATTTGAGCTCAAGGAAGATCCATGACAACTGAGTGTAGGATGAGTCAGAATGGAGAGAGGCTTGATCTGAGAGGCCAACCAGAAGTGCCTTTTAGTGTTGGAGTTTCAGTATAATAAGCCTGATAAGTGAATGAAAAAGCTTTTATCAGGCCCTGTTAAGACCAAGTTCAGAGCTAAGACCAGGAGTACAAACACATCAATAATCACTGCCCTCCAGGAGTTTATAGTCTAGTTTGGGAGAGTTACACTTCCAACCACTTCAGTATCTTCACCAAGAAAATCCCCTGTGGGGTCCCAAAGATCTGAACAAAAACCCACATAGGAGAAGGGTACACTGAAAAGACAATTTTGATCCAGAAAGTTTCTGAGACATTTAGTAAAGCAATAAGGAGATTGACACACCCCGTTCAGGAAGAAGGGGACAATTTATTTGGTCTTGGTTCATGTTATCTCAATGTGGGGAGGGGCAGAAGGAAGACAGAGCTTGAGCTAGACTTGTTGGCCAGGTCATTCAGTACAGGAATATTAAATGAGATTTCAAAAGTAATTATAGAAAAACAAACCTAGCTTGCACCATTGCCCTCTTTCAAATAAATGTTTACCTCACTTTTAAGAAAGCAGAAAAAACAATCGAAATTACTTCAAACAGGTAAAACAGAAGGATTTCTTTATGTGAGGAAATGGCCCTGCTTCATGAAAATGAAGACAGAATGTGAAGTCATCAAGGCAAGAGGCATTTAAAAGCAGCAGCTCTGTGCCAGACACTGTGCTGGGGATGCCAAGGGAAGAGAAAAGAGTGGGATCTGGGGTCGGAGGAGCTGGGTTCAAGGGCAGACCTGTGATTTCATCATCTAGGAAAGGTCTGCTACCAATTCAGAGGCATCTGAATGAGAAAGTAAAGGAAGAAATAGAATAAAATAAAGGCTTAATCTATAGCAAGACCCATGCTAAGGACTGGGAGCACAAAGGAGACAATCCCTGTTCCCAAAGAGCTCATACTAAAAATGTGGGAGATCAGAAACTCAGGGAGTCCAGGGGCAGGGCAGCCAGCAGTGGGGGTGGGATTGTGCGAACGGTCTGGAGGATAGAGAGAGGCCTCATCCTCTGTAACAGGAAAGAGAGGGAGGAGGCTTTAGGGTATATTCAGAACAGGGAACCTGAGTTCTTCTGTTCAGGGCTAGGCAGGGAGGAGTTGGGGGCTTAGTGGGGGATATCAATGCCTAGCATGAAGAAGAACAATAAGGAGACCTTGACTGGAACATGGGAAGAGAAGTGTCCTCCTCTATGCCCAGATGGGGTTTTGCTGGGTTGAATTGGGAGGAGGGAAGAGTTCTCCAATTAGCCGGTTGGTTATAATGAGGCGGCAAGGTGGTGCAGTGGTTAGAGCAATGGGTTTGGCATCAGGAGGACCCAAGTTTAAATTTGACACATACACTTAATAGTAGTGTGAACCTGGGCAAGTCACTTGACTTGTCTGTCTACCTCAATTATCTCAGCTGTAAGATGGGCATGATAGCTCCTACTTCCCAGGGTTGTTGTACAGATCAAATGAGGTGATCTCAAATGAGTTTAGTGCAACACCTGACAAAAAGCAGGTGCTTAATAAATGTTTGTTTCCTTCTTTCCATGAGATCTTCTCACAACTTATGGTTTGGGGGAGTTACAGAGGGGCGCTCTAAGGTTAAAGAACATGTTTATGGTCATCATGGCATGTCAGAGGCAGCTCTTAAACCCAGATCTTCTTGACTCCAAGACTAGGCGCCATTCCTTACGACACACTGCTTTGTCATATTTATAGACTAGCAAACAGACCCAGAAGGGCCAACTGAATTGTTGAGGGCCGAAGAATTGATAAATGTCAGAGGCTGAATGCCAGCCCAGGGTTTGGCGATGTCAAGTCCAACTTCCTTTCCCTCGAGTTATCTTGCTGCTCCTGATCATCCCGTCCACTAGGGAGACTTAGGCAAGAAAATCAGTGGCAGAGAAATTCACAAAGAAATTGAGGAATTCACTCAGTGCCATACAGTTAGCTGGTAGCAGGGCCGACTGAGGACTCTAGGGGAGAACCTTAGATTTAGATGGAAACTGGAATTTAGAAGAGATTAGAAGATCAGAACATTTCCTAATTCTGAGTTTATCACTTGTCCCACTCTATCACATTGCATACTCACAAGAATCTTCTCTTTTGCATGTGACTATTCTCTGGGGCAAGAGATTATATAAACAAATGAACTCTTCAATTAGTCCTAATTCTCTAGGACTGTGAGAACAGTAGTAAGGACATTTCAACAGGACTGGGATGAGGAATGGATTGGAGGTTGGGGAGGGGAGGTCACTTTGCTGCTGTAATGGAATGTTACATTAATATACTTAGCAAAGGGAAGTGGGGAGAAGCTAGAAGGAACCCAAGGCAAGCCTCATCCCAAAATGCTGTTGGATAAATCTCCCACGTGAATAAGGGCTTTGTTGGGCGCTATTTTAGTAAGAACAAGGCCACTGTATTAAGACCCAGGGAGACGCAAAGACAAAGAAAACTCAAGCCCTGCCATTGAGGGGACCTGACTTGGTTGCAGATCATAATAACAGAAAATGTAAAAAAATGAGGGCATTAGGAATGTCCCCTTAAATGCTCTTGGAGGTTGCAGGTCTGAGTGGTACCTTCTCAAGAGGTGGGCATGATGAGGTGTAGGCTCTGAGACCCCTCTTGAGCTCTCCCTGAATCTTTGAGGTACAGGCTCTGGGAAACCCCTTGAAGTCTGATTCAATCTTCCCACTTGATGAGGCATTTGCAGAGGCCATAAGTATTTCATTGTGACTGGGCCCAAACCTCTGTTACTAGCCTGGCCCTCCATTGTCCATCTGCTTCCCACCCTTGAGCCTATCAAAACATCAATCCACTCTTTCATTGACCTCATTAACTCCTCCTGAAGACCCTCCCCAAACACCTCCTCTGGACCACCCCTAGATTCCTCTGTATATAAGAATCCCATCTCCCTTCCATGTGGTGTGAGAGCACCACAGAATGGGAGAGCAGCATAGAATAGCTTAGCACAGATACCTAGGCTCCTTAAGAGTCTACCCAACATGGCGAACTATTAATAAACTTTGTTTTTCTTTGGCTGAAAAGACTTGAGTCGAATTCTTTCCACAGGTCCCAGAGTGCTGGTATTTTGGGGTCTCCAGAGCAACCCTAACCCTCTTTATGGGAAACCTCTTCATTTTTATGGTTCCCTGACAATTGGGGAAACACTGCTAATATCAAGCTCTTCTCCTGCCAAGACTGGAAGGCATGTAAACTTCTCTTTTTCCCTATTGCCTTCATGTTCTCCAAGTACCTTGGAGGTGTGTTTTTTTGTGTTTGGTTTTGTTTTGTGGGCCTGACCTCTCAGGTCCCATTAGGTCAAACAGCTAGGTACTCTGCCTGACCTCAGGTTCTCAGTCCTGTTTGGTTATGTTGGAGAACATGGACACGAGCACAGCTTCTGAAGAATGGAGGACAAGGACAGATGCCCCATCTGGAAGTAGTAAGCCAGATTCTTTCAAGTCTCTCAGTGCTAGGGAACTGGGAAAACTCAAGGTATTTTTTTGTAGGTTTTTGCCCTGTTTTGTTTTGTTTGTTTTTTAAGGCTTACTCTCAAACCTTCCTTTATGGAGGAAGGGATTTCCAGGCCCTATGCCTGTAGCTCCCAAAAGTTCACCATATGGGGTAGACTCTTAAGGAGCCAATGTATGCTAGGTCATTCTATAGTGCTTTCAGAGAGCAAGTCTGGCTAGGGCCTTCTGTGGTGCTCTCACACCACATGGAGGAAAGATGGGGTCTTATGTACAGAGAAATCTAGGGGTGGTCTAGAGGAGGAATTTGGGGAGGGTCTTCAGGAGGAGTCAATGAGGTCAATGCAAGAGTGGATTGATGTTTTGATAGGCTCAAGGGTGGGAAGTAGATGGACAATGGAGGGCCAGGCTAGTAACAGAGGTTTGGGCCCAGCCACAATGAAATACTTATGGCCTCTGCAAATGCCTCATCAAGTGGGAAGATTCAATCAGGCTTCAAGGGGTTTTCCAGAGCCTGTACCTCAAAGATTCAGGAAGAGCTCAAGGCGGGTCCCAGAGCCTACACCTCATCGGGCAGGGATTAGAAAAGCCTTCCCAGAGCCTTGTCAGGGGGTGTTTTTGGAAGCCAAGCTTGCAGGGGTGGGGCAGGCAGGTAGCCTGAGTGTAGTAGAGTATAACCTTAGGTAAGGAAGCAGGAAGTGCCAGAGAGAGGAGTCTGGAGAATAGTGTCATTTGCCCGAAGCAATACAATCTGCTTTAGCTAGAAGATCCCTTCATATAACTGGGCTCTGAACCAAAGCTTCACTTTGGACTGGCCCCTAACTCTCCCCCTACCACATCTAATCTGGGGCTGAGCACTATCACTTATGTTCTAACAGTTCTTCTTTATGCTCCTTTCTCTCCAATACTGCCTGAGTAAGGGCTTTTATCATCTCACACCTGAACCATTGTACTAGCTTCCCTGTTGGCCACCTCACCTCCAGGCCCTCCTCATTCTGCTCCCTCCCCAACTCCCCAACTCAGCTGTGAAATCCATCTTCCTAAAGCCCAAGTCCCACCGTAGCACTGTCCCCTCCCCCACTTCAGTGAACTCCTGTGGCTCCCAATCAACTCCAGGATCAAATAGCAAGTCCCCTGTTTGGCTTTGAATGCCCGTCATAAGCCACCTTCTTCCATCTGGACAATGGCTGTGTCCCTCTTCCTCCATTACCTTCCTCCTCCCTACTGGAAGCATCTTCCATGAGGCCTCCAGATCTCTGCCTCCCCATTTCCCTGGCTTTCTTCATATCTCAGTTAACATCCTCTTTCTTTGAAAAGCCATTTCCAGATCCAAACTTGAGAGATAAACCCCTGTTTATCCTGTACCGTACGTATTGTGTTTATACGCAGTTGTCGGCATCTTGTCTCCCCCATGATAATGTGAACGTCTTGAGAGCAGGGACTGTTTTCTTAATTAACAAGTATTTACTTTTTCTCTCACTCTGCCCCACCAACAAAAAGGAAAAGAGACGAAACTCTCAATAGAAATATGCGTAATCGAGCCGATTTCCTCGTTGGCCGGGTCCAATAACGCGTGTCTCATTCTATCACCTCCATCAAGGGTAGGTCACACTTCGTCCTGGCGCCCTGGCATTCAGAGTGCCGAAGGCTTTGGAAGTTGCTTTTCTTTTATAATCCGCCCCCTTCATCTTGTAGCTGACATCAGTGAAGCCCAGAGAAGGTAAGGGACTGAACCAAGTTCACTTAGAGTAACTGGAAAATTTGGTATTTAAGCTAACACCATATCCCAGGGCTTTCCAAGGAGCACGTCTCCATCACCTTATGAAGTAGCTTCTAGAGGCATGACTATCTCCCTTTCACAGACGAATTCCCTGAGGATGAAAGAAGTTGCAGCTTGTGTCTGGAGTCAGGGTCCCAGAGTTGGAGACAGAATGGGGTTCCAGGTAAGGCTTTTTGACTCCCAACTCCTGTATTCTATCCACTCAAGACCATTGCCACTCCTAGGTGTGTGGAGTACAGTATGTGAAGGAGGGTGACGTCATTGGAGTGATGGGACAAGGTTGGGAACGTGGGTTATGGAGGTCATGAAGGGTCTGAGTTCCTGCTTGACTGGCAGGCAATCAGGGAGCCTGTCAGAATAACAGATGGGCATGTCCCAATAGAAGAGGCAGTGGTAATCACAGAGTCCAGGACAGCTAAAATGAGTCATTATTGTTTCCTACAGTTAGAACAATACCCACCTTGTTTCTAGCATTTCCATGAGAAAGAGGACGAGGCAAAGATTTCTTAGACATGGACACTGTGACTCCTGGATTGTTTATTTGCATACTCCCCCACAGCTACTCTCTTGGGAACATCAGAACTTGAGCCAAGTCAAGTCAACAAGCAATTATTGAGCACCTCCTATGTGCCTGGCACTATGCTAAGGGGATAGAGAAAGGCAAAAACCAGCCCCCACACTCAAGATGTGCACAGACTAGTAAGGGGCCACCACACAACAGCTCTGTGCATAAGCCCCATAGACAAGGTAAATCGGAGATCATTCCAGAGGAGAAGCACTATGACCAAGGAGGACTGGGGAAGGCTTATTGCCAAAGATGGGACTTTAGCTGAAACTTGAAGGAAGTCAGGGAAGCCAGAAGGTGGTGACAGGGAGAGAGAATTACAGGGATGGAGGACAGTCAGTGAAATACTCAGAGTATGGAGAAGTGTGGGGTTTAAGGAACAGCAAGGAGGCCCTCATCACTGCATCACAGAGTACGGGACATAGAAGACTAGAAGGGGAAGGGGCAGCTTAGGAAGGGTTTTAAAAGCCATGGAGTCACCTTCCCTTCTAGGCTTCCTGGGACTCAATCAATGATTCAACAAAACATTTCTTAAACACCAACTGTATACCAGGCATCATTCAAGGTGCTACAAAGAAAAAATGAAATTGTCCCTACCCTCCAAGAACTTACATTCAATCAGGGGAAAAATATGTATGTGAATATTTCTTGGAAGTTCTGGAGGTCAAGCGACCTCCTAAACCAGTTAGGCTCTGACACCAGTTAAAAGTGTCATCAAATGGGGAGGCTAGGTGGCACAGTGAATAGAGCACTGGCCCTGGAACCAGGAGGACCTGAGTTCAAATCCAGCCTCAGAACCTTAACACTTACTAGTCACGTGACCTTGGACAAGTCACTTAACCCCAATTGCCCTGCCTTTCCCCTTTCCAAAAAAGCAAAAAGCAAAAGAAAAAAAAGTGTCATCAGTTAGTGTTCTGGGCCACCTTTATCTAAGATGGGATGTTGTTCACTTATAGTCATCTGATAGTGTGTCTACCTACTAATCACCCTTCACTAATCAGGATGAATGGGTTGGCCCCAGGCTGACAAGGTTTTCTCTTGTTCTCTGTTCTTGGGGAAAACAGGCCTTACATTGAAGGGTAAATGGGGAAGGTGATAGAGGAAACTTTGAAGCCCAGATCTATTCTGTGTCCCTTTTCTTCTGCTTTGTGTTGTGACTGGATCAATTCCCTTCATCACCAAAATAAGAAGAAAAAGAAAAAGAAAAAGAAGGAAGGGAGGGAGGAAGGAAGGAAGAAAAGAAGGAAGGAAGGAAGGAAGGAAAAAAGATCAAGTGAAAGTCTCAGTTGTCAGCCAGACATCATTTAAATATAGTAACTTTGTGAAATTTGTTTGCTCAACCAGTTCTAGAGAAAGTACCCAGTGAAGGAGGTGGCCTGATAAAGGCATGAGTCAGCCTGAGTTACCTCACTGCCCTGTAATTTGATATATTTCTGGTGGAGTTCACTTAGGGGTTTTCCTGTCTGCCAGTGAGTACCATACTAATGCCAAGTCATGTTTGTCCTTTGTGCACTCAGCCTCATGTCACCAGGAGAGGGATGGGTAGTTTCATCCAGGTTCCATGAATTTCCTCTCTAATCACCATAGGCCATGCACCCCGCTTCAGGCCATATTTTCAGGAACAACCACCTGACTTCCTCCAGCCCCTGACTCAGACTTTCCAGCAGAAGTGAATATGATACCTCAGAGAATGGTGATGCAGAGGATGAGCTGGAAGACACCGCACTGGGAGCCGGCAAACCCAGGTTCCAGTAGGTCACTTACTTAGCCAAGCACCAAGGCATCCAACCTTGTGAGCCTCAACTGCCTTATCTGCAAAATGAGATTATCTCTATTAAGTCTGTGACAGAAGCTCAGCCCGAGGGCCATTTCCTCCATTAAACTCTCGTCCCCATTCCCCTCAATGGCTGGTGGCCCCATCCCCAATGACTTTGTAGTCATCTTGCATGTGTTTTGTATTTAGTTAGATGTATACACGTTGTTTCCTTCCAGTAAAGCGTAAGCTCTGGGAAGGCAGGAACTGCTGCTTTGGGGTTTCTTCATCCACAGCCCCAAGCACAAAACCCGGCACAGAATAAAGTGCTAATTAAATGCTTATTAAAGAGAAAAGGAAATGTCTCTTCCTCCCTCCTTCTCAGGATAGGGAATTCTGACTATGGGGTACTATGGGGTAAGGAGTATGGAGGAGGGTAAGGAGTATGGAATACTGCACATGCCGTCAAACATGGGTTTGACAGTGGGATTGCTTGGTCTTGATGTACTTTCTCTACTTATATATCTATCTCTGTCTCTCTCTTTAGCTCTGTCTCTTTCTCTCTGTCTGTTTCCCTCCTTTACTCTATCTCAGTCTCTCTGTTTCCTTTTGTTAAAAGAGATGGCCAGGGGTGGCTAGGGGGCTCAGAGAATAGAACAAAGGCCCTGGAGTCAGGAGGACCTGAGTTTAAACCCAGCCTCAGACACTTAACACTTACCAGCCCAATTGCCCTGCCTTCCCCCAGCAAAAAAAAAGAGAGAGAGAGAGAGAGAGAGAGAGAGAGAGAGAGAGAGAGAGAGAAATGGCTTGATAAAGAGAGGTAGAGAGAGAACCATATTAAGAAATGAAGTCAATGTCAAACAAAAGATATCAATAAAACTTAAAAATGAAATGTTCTTTGAATGCAAGACATCTAAAGGAGAGGGTCTTGTGCTGGCTGCTCTAGGAAGAGCAGAGGCCAGAAGACCAAGAGTGGAGGCCTAGCTCATCCCCTTCTTAGCTGTGTAGCCTTCGTGTTGGTTCCCTCTGGACTCAGTTGCCTTATACGTAAAATGAAGTCCTTGGACAAGGTGATCTCTAAGGGCCTTTCTAGTTCCAACATATTCTGAGAGTTGTGCGAATGTTTAAACAGTCTGAGAAATCACCACATCAGTGCAGGCAGCACCAAGCAATGGGTTGGGAAAGTCAGATGAGACCTAAATGCCATCCCTTTTCTCACACTTATTGGTTGTGGGATACACTGATATTCCACAACTAGTATAGATGAGTAGCTGTGTGACCATGTGCAAATTCCTCAGTCTCTTAGAGCTCAATGTCTTTATCTGAAAAAGGAGAATAGGAATGCCATGCTTGCTGTATAGGGTGGTTGTGTCAAATGAAAGTATACAAGAAGCAAATACCGCTGACTTGGGCTTACTTTTAGAAAAGAATGTCCAGCAAGAACCGATCCATCAGAGGAAGGGGCCAAAGAGGCCAATGATCTTCCAGGATGACAAGGCTACTGGGTCGTGGTAGAGAAAGAAGCCTGGACAATTAGGAACAGAGCCCAGGGAGGAATAGAGAAGTCTGCTTGCCTACGGTCACAGATAGCACATGGCTGAGACGGGCTAAATGACTTTGGAGGGGTCACACAGCGGGTAATTGTCTAAGACAGGATTTGAACTCAGGTCTTCCTGACTTCAAGTGTAGTGCCCCATCCACGGCGTCAGCTGCCTCAGATTGTTAGTCACACAGAGAGTACAAGTTAATGTCTGGAGTTAACTGTCTCCACACCCTAAGAGTGCAATGTTTTTCACTAAACTGTATCTCAACAGTGTATAATATTGACTGGATCTCCAAGAAACATCTTGTACTTTCAATGTCTAATTCCCCAGCTTGGCTCTATTGCTATTAACCTCTTCCTAATCACTGTTGCTTTTGGTATCCAGTTAAATCAGATTTCAGCTGTAGACAAATGATGTGATATAAGGATCAGGAGGTTCCCAGGGTTTTCTTTCTTTTCCAAATACATAGCTCTGAGCCCCCAACAATCTAAGGATAGTCTCTATTCTGGGAGTGGCTTTGGGCGCAGGTGGTTATAGTTTGGAAAAGACAGATTGATTCCTAAGAGATCTCTCTGCCTTCCACTAGTTTTCCAATCTCCTCTACCTTACCCCACAGGTACCTTCCAGAGCCTTTCTACATGCAGTGCGATGATAAGAAAGGAACCAACAAATAACCAGAACTATTTCTTCTGGATTTGACAAACTACAACAATGTGTTCATCGTGGGGAAAAAATGGAGACTTGCTTATCACAGGATTGTAACATTATGGGCTTAGAATGAGAAGGGACTATAGAGATCATCTAGTGAAGTCAAACCTGCCTCATTTTACAGAAAAGGAAACTAAGACCTAGGAGGTTAAGTGACTTGACGAGGGGCATACAACCACTGGGTGTCAAAGGCAGGATTTGAACCCATGTCTTCCTGCCTTTGAGACCAGTCTTCTATGACTGAATGACACATCAAATTGCCCAAGTGACCTGTTCCACCTTGGAAAGGTAATGGCTGCAGCATTTAAGAGGTGAATGATGCTTAAGGGAAGAGGGCTCCTTGGGTAGACAATGCATGAACAAAAAGCCAAGAGAGGCAAAGGTCAGAAAACGGACATTCTCTACTGATATTAAGGAGACAAGCATTCTGTGATGGAAGGATAGGATTATCTCCGTTCAGGAATTCTAGTGACTCAGGCTCCTGATAAAATTTGTGACTCCTTGGAGGTCATCAAGAAGGAACAAAACTGAAAGGGTCTCAGGAAAACTGGGAAACTGGCGTGTAATGGGATTCTTTTTGAAGTGGGGAAAGGTTTTTATTGTAATGAAAAGGATAATCATGAGGGGAGATGAGCAGCTTAAAGGCTAAGAGGGTAGAGTGCATGGAGGGGAAGCTTAGAATGTGTCAGTGATTCCTCAGCATTCCCCAAGGAGGAGCAGATATAGCAGGCTGAGAAGAATGTGTGCAATCAGGAGAAAGGTGGGCTCTCAGAGAATAGAGTGTTAGAGCTGAGATCTGGACCTTGAAGGATCTCACAGGCCAACTAAGGGAAGCTTCACCCTTTCCTTTTTCAGATGAGTAGACTTAGGCCCATAGAGATAAGGACTTTGCCAAAATCACAAGGCAGTGAAACTGAGAGTAGGTCTTGTGTCTCTAAATGTAGCCTTCATTCTACTTAGCCATAGAATAGACAATTACCCAGCTTTATCTACTTAACCTAAACAAACAAACAAATGAAATAATGGATAAACAAATAGATAGACAGATATACATATGAACAATTCATAAATGAATGACCAAATGAAGAAAGAAAAACATAAAATCTGTTAAATAAGCAACCCCTTTTCTTTCTCTGCAGTTCTACATTCAATAAACAGTCTTCTGCTTTTTAAAAGGTGGCTTCTAAGGGTCAAAAATCCTGGGAAGTAGCTTCCTTGGAAAGTTATGTCATCCTTTACAAATTAATTAATTGATTTTCTGCCATGTGAGTCCTTAGTGATTTGGGGTTTCATGGACTGGTTTTCCCAGGGCTTATGAACCCACAATGAGCTAATTATCTGGTTCTGAAAGTTCAGAGCTAAAATATCAGATTCTGGTTGTGTGGAGCCCCTACCAAAGTGCTGCACCCAACAAGGTCACCCAACCTACTAGTAAAAATCCAAAGATTAAGTGAACTTTCCCCCAAATGTCCAAAAGCTGAGGTTTATATGTAACAACATTCCCTTCAATCACTCAACAGAAGAAGAGACGGATGGATAGATAGATGAGCCAATGGATAGATCTATAGATATAACATACCAACCAGATGTGAAATTGGAACTCTATAAATTGGCATTTTGTGTGCATTGATAAACTACTATTACAATGACCACTAAGTGTGTCTCCAAAGTTACACCATATAAAATACAATCATTTCTATAACCCTTGAAAAGAAAGAGAAACAGAAAACATCTGGAAATATGTCAAGACAAACTCTTTCCCACTGCCTAAAGGGCAGGAATTTAAGTTACCACATGTGAGTCTTGAAGGAGTTTAGAAAGGTAGGAAGTTTATCCAGCAACATCTTTTTGAGTCTGTTTTCTCATTCCCTCTTTGCAGCCTACTTGAGCCTTAAATCCAACATGGCAAGACTTGTCAAAATGATGAGTTTTGTGAAATCTTAAGGAGGACTGTAGAGAAAGAAAGTGCCTCACTAGATCTGGCACAAAGCCAGGTCCAGACATTAAGGCATATTCAAAGCTTGGGTTCAGAAGGTCTTTCTGGAGGCAGCTAGGTGGCACAGTGATTGGAGCACAGGCCCTGGAGTCAGGAGGACCTGAGTTCAAATCCAGCCTCAGACACTTGACACACTTACTAGCCAGTGTGACTTTGGGTAAGTCACTTAACTCCAATTGCCCTCCAAAAAAAAAAAACAATTAAAAAAAAGGTCTTTCTGCTTTTATAATGGCCATGAGAAAATGAGGTTCATTTGGTAAGATCAATACAAGACGCCATTGACTCATGGCACCAATGTATTTTTTATCATTGCCTATAATTACAGCAATGAGATTTTATTAATGATGACAATATGTAGCAGTCTGACCCATTTCAGTTAGTCAGGAAGCAAAAAAAAAATAAAATAAAACAAAAAGGTATTTATCTGCTTAATGGAAAATGGAAATTCATCCCTGAACCACATTCAGAGATGCCCAGTAACGAAGAAACAGTTACCTATGCTAGACATGCATCCTGAATTCAGTCATATAACAAAGAGGCATCCGAGAATTGGGAATTGACAGGACAATTGTCCCAAATTTATCACCTCTAGAGATGTCCACATATCAAAACAGCAAAAACAGACTACTGTCATTTCAATAGCCCTCTTTTCTATCCACCTGTGAACACAGTGATGGAATGGAAGAGATAAGTTTAGAAAATATACAACTATTTTGAGTATGGCCAAATCTACTTTTTGCATATGTTGAATGTGAAATAGATTTAATTTTCATTATGAAAATAGATCACTAAATTGGCTGCATTTTAAAGGACAGGGCCCTTCTTTTATTTCAAGTAATAGCCAGAAAAATTGCAATCTTAAAGCACCAGGAGAAAGAAGAGAATTGTGCTCTGAGTTCCCCAGAGAATTCTATTTTAGGGAGGGTGGGGATGAAAAATGTCAGAGAATGATTTTAGCATTGCCGATCCCCAATGGTTATAATTCAAATCTTGTCCCAGGTCCTGGTGGCTAGTGCTGGTGCCCCAGGAGGAAGGTCAAGTGTGGGCTGTTGCAATTGCTCTGATGGCTCTTAATAAGAATTTACCAGAAGAATCTATGGACCTCTGATGATATCCCATTGATCAGACTTCTGAAATTTTTGAGAGGGCCTTTGAGAGGGGTCTTCTGGCCTCCCTCCATCAAGTAGGCTGAAGCTCTCCCAAGGGTGGTCACCTGTGATGTGATTTCTATTCCTGACTGCTATAAGGGTCATGGACTTCAAATGAAGTCACCAAATGGGATGTGTATACAAGAAATATTCAAGGGTAGAGACCAGAGGTAGGTCATTTTGTACCCAGAGCAAGGACCAGAAACTGGGCCTGGGACATATAACTAGTCCACCATCTGGTAGTTTTCTATTTTAACTCCTTGTCCTTGATAACTAAGTGCTAAATTTCATTGTTTCTATGTTGCTAAGGTATAGCAGAATGTCAACTTGAATGTAAGTTCCTAAAGAGGTATTATATTTGTCTTTATTGCCCCCAGTACCTGACATAGCACCTGGCCCATAAAAAGCATTTAATAACTTATTATTGAATTGAACTGAGCTGAACTGGACTGAAAATGCTATTAGTACCCTCTCAGTCCAGCACCCTGAGAGAAAGCCCCAGATACCCTATCCTAGTTCAAGAATCATGGACGAATGGATAAACTGATGTCCAAAATTTCATTTTCCTTTTGTAGTGTTAACTTCAGGAAATATGTCATACTTTGGTACTTCTAGTCATTTATTTTGGTTGAAACCAACCACAAAACTTCACAAATAGGGAAAAGTAACTATTTTATTTTGTCTGAGCTTTAAAAATAATCTTTGATTTTTAGACCTGAAAATTTTTATGGATGTTAGAAATGTTCCCACTCACAGCTCTCTGTGGGTAAATATTGCCTAATGGACCTATTTATATAAATACTTAGCATTTTTGATGTTGTAATTGTTCTGAAACTTGTTTCATTAGCTAAGATGCCTCTGTAGCCAAAGTATCGCAAAAATAACTCTTCAAAAATGTTTTCTTCCTCCTCTGATGTTCCATCTCTTGGTACAGAGTAACCTGAGAAAGAAATGTGCAGCACATTGGCCAAGACCCTAGTTGGGTTTATTTCCTATCTCTTCATTTGTTTGTTTTTTATGAGAGGCCACTCCTTTATCTTCTTCTCAGAATTTCACAGAAAACATCATCTCCAGAGACATGAAGCTGACAATGCGTGCCAAGTTGAGGTGACTTAGCAGCAAAGCATCAATTAAAGCATTCAGATCATTCCCTTGGCAATGTAGCAAGCATCATTCTGGACTTTCCTGCTATGACATCCTCTGTCTTTCACACATAGGGCATCCCAGGTTGAATCTTTCTCAAGTCATATTTCAGGAGTCAGAATGAGGTCTCACAGTGTTCAGGCTGCTGAGATTGATGCCAAGCAGACTCTGTGAAGAAATGTGAGGAAAGGTAATGGCACACTTCATTGGGAACTCAAAAACAAGCAATCCCTTACATCAACGAGGAATGAAAAAGTTCAATTTACTGTACTATTTGTCTTGGCAAACTTTTATAGCTCTGAATGAAGGCGTGGACAAGATTTCTTGCCAGTGAAGAAACATTCACATTTGGCCGGCACTTTGGCTCATGGCTGTATTTTTTGCCCAGGAGAGGTGTGTGCCAGGGCTCTGAGGACATGTCCAACAACTGGGTTGTCAGTAGGAAGTAGCTGTCAGGTACTTAGGTACTCATCCTGAGCCCTTTCTGTCTTCCCCTGACTGTGACCTGGCCCACAATAAGTGGGAAAAGTTATCAAAGTCTGACTGGCACAGGCATTGCCCCCAGCTGTGTTTTATGGCTGGTCATTTTTCAGAAACTGAAATGCAAAATGGCAAAGGAAGAAGTCAAGTATGAAATCCAAGTGAACTAATGATGCTTCACTTCCTGCTGGGGACCAAGTGCACACATTCAAGGAAATCAGGGTCCCTTATAAGGACTGCAGAGGTGGGCGGCAAAGGTAAAACTATGAGCTGGACTCTTCCAATTCATGTGGGCAAACTGGGTGGAAATCCATGCCTTGGATTGGAGGAGACTGTAAATTACTTAGACTGAGTTTGCTTGGTTTTCCCTGGAGACTCAGGTTGAATAGTAAGGTGTGTTCAGTGTTTCCTGAATTGAACTTAAGTATTTTAAATGACTCAACGTGCTTTAATAACAAAAGTTAACAATTACGTAGTCTGCTTTAAGGTCTGCAAAGTGCTTTAAACACAATCATTTGATCTTTACACTATCCCTATGAGGTCGGTACCATTATCACGCCCTTGTTATAGATGAGGAAACTGTCTGAGGTAGGATTTGGACTCAGGTCTCCCCAGTTTCAAATCCAGCCCTCTATCTACCAACCCATCTAGTCATCAGAGAAATGAACTGGAAAGTGATTGGGAAAGTGGTCAGGTGACCTGGCTTCTATTTTCATGGCTACCGTGATTAGCTATGAGTACGTGGTCCAGTTGCTTCAGAATGCCAGGTTCTCAGTTGGAAGGGACCCCAGAAGCTGCCCAGTCTAGGCAGCAGCCAAAGAAGGACCACCTTGACAGCACGTTTAGCAAACAGACCTGTAATTTTCGCTTCAAGGCCCAAAGTGAAGGTGCCTCTCCCCTCAGGAGGCAGCACATTCCACTTGAATATTTCATAAAGGCCCATGAGGAATCTGAGGCCCAGAGAGTTTAGATGTATCTATTTGTTTGTTCATTCATTCAGGAATTCATTCATCCATTTGGCTACCTATCCCTGTATCTATCTGTCTATCTCCTTAGCCATTTATTTATTTTTTTCTGTTTATTTGTCCATTTACTTATTCATTTGTCTTTCACTTATTCATTCCCTTTTTTGTTAATTTGTTTCAGTATATTTTTAAAGGACCCAGATAATCTTCTATCACATTGGCAAAATACGAATATTCTGCTCATTCCCGTACCTTTTGTGGTAAGAAACAAGGAAGATAACTGAGCCCAGATGTTGAAAAGTTCTAAGAAAATATCCAACTATCAATTCTGGCAAATGGAAGGAGGCTTTTGAGACCAAACTCTTCCAAGTGAAAGAAGTTCACGAATCATCCCCCAATCTACAGTGTGGACCTTCTCTCTGAAACTTTTTTTTTTCACAGCCACTAATAAGTAGTTAAATGGGTTAATTGAAGTTTCAGCTTTTATCTCTGCTGCCAGTGATCTGGGGGAGGTGCTAACGAGCAGTTACTTGGTCAAAAGGCTGGCCCCAGGGAGGGTCCCAGGAGGCAGCTTTAGAATAATTCATCCTGTGAGTGAGAGAAATAGCACACTTTGCGGTCTCTGGAAATTGTTACGGGTTTCAGGAAGATAGATTGGGGGCGGGGAGAGAAGAGGGGATTCCTTTTCTCTCAATGCTCAGATTCAAATTAAAGTAAGTGTCTCCTAAGGGCAGAAAATTCACTAAAGTCCTATTCTGATGGCTTCTGTGGTGAGGGAGTGACTGGTCATCCAAGGCTTAGCCACAGAAAGACTAGCTCTAGCAGGTCCTACCAGTCTGGAAGGACTTGGAGTTCCACTGATGGCTGGATAGCAATGATCTCTCACATTAGGACATGACTGGATAAGTGGGGAGGGGCACTTCCCAGCAGGGTGGCTGTACAGTCCTGACTCCTTTAGCCACAGTAATTGGTGGTCAGAGGACCTGAGTTCAAATCCACACACGCCATGAGTGATGTTAGGCACAATCCTTAACCTCTCTGGGCCTGTTTCCTCATCTGTAAAAGAAAGACTTGTACTAGTGTTCTCTAAAGCCCAGATCAGTTCCAGAAGAGCAATGGCATTAATATTCACATCACAAGTCTTGGGATATGCGTACTCAAATTAGGTGTACATCTGCATGCACATCCACTCATCTATATACACGTGTGTGCGAGCGTGTGTGTGTGTGTGTGTGTGTGTGTGTGTGTGTGTGTGTGTGTGTGTGTGCTCGCGTGTATAAAGTCCTTTGCTAGCTAGTAAAAGGGTTAAAGGTTGAATAATGACATGAACTCAATTGTAGAGTGTTTTAACTTTGGCAAAGTAGTGTTGCTACAGCAGCCCTGAGAGGATGTTAGTATGTGTGTTATATCGTTATATGCCATTGAAAAGTATCTATCGATCTATCTGTCTGTCTGTCTGTCTGTCTGTCTACCTGTCTCTGTCCATCCATCCACCCATCCACCCATCCATCCATCCATCCATCCATCCATCTATCTATGTATACACACACATATACATATATACACATACACATAGATATAGGCACATATAATATGCATATATAACACATTTTATATATTTATTTACTTACATATGTACAGAAGTGTGTGTATATGCATAAATTACATTGTTATAATCTCATTGGATCTTCACAAGAGACTCATTAGGTAGGTGCTATTATTATCTGCATTTTCCAGGTGTGGAAACTGAGATTCAGGAAGATTTAGCAACTTGTCTAAGATCACATACCTTATGAGTACTAGATCCAAGATTCAGATCCAGGGCTCCTCCTGCCAAATTCCATGACCATATTATCATCCTACTTCTATTACTGGGTGACCTTGAGCAAGTCACTTAACTCTTTCCAGTCTCTATTATCCTCTGTAAAATGGGAGCATTAAAGCCAGTCCTACCTTCACAGGACTGCTACAAGGTTGAAATGGAATATGGTGCTTTGCAGATTTTGAGGTGTTATGCAAATATTAGGGAGGAACATGGGGATAGGGAAGAGACAAGTGATTCCATTGCTATGAGGAACTCCCAGGGGAGGAACTTCCCTTCTCTCAGTGTAGCTGAGCACCATCTCTGCAGTTCATCTATCTGAGGGCTTGACTTGCCCAGGATCACACAGCCAGGGTGTGTCAGGCAGGAATTGGCTCGTTTCCCAGTTTCCCAGTTCAACTCTCTCTTCATTAATTAAGTCAAGCTGCCTCTCACATAGAAATGTTAGCTACTATGATTATATTGATCTGCTCCCTCTAACAGTAAGAGGACTGCTTCTATCCACAGGGTGTGGATAAGGTCTGTGGGAGCGGAACGTGCCTAAGGCTGCTAGGCAGCGTTCCTCATTTGGAATGCAGTTAACATGGGAAGTGATGTGCTATTTATTCCATCCCCAAATAAGAAATATCCTCTGTCCACAGGGCACAGCGAGCCTCAAGAATAGCCAAAGCCTTGTGAAAAACAGCATGTAGCAAGGGAATCTTAAGATTTCACTTTGCTCCTTGTTCTATATCCTTCAAATTGACTTTGAATTTTGGATGAGTTGGTGTTCACTCACGTTTGACCCTTTGTGACCCCATAGACCATCCTGACTGTGGGTTTTCTTGGCAAATATACTGGAATGATTTGTGATTTCCTTCTCCAATGAATTAGGGGAGGTTAAGTGACTTACTCAGAGTCACACAGCTAGTAAGTATGTAAGGCCAAACTTGAACTCAGGTTTTACTGATCTAGGGCCAGGGCTCTATCCACTGAGCCTTCTAGCTCTCCCATGGATGAGTTACTTAATATATTTATAGAAGCACAGGATCTGGCATATAGTTGGTGCTTAATAAATACTTGTTAAGTGACTGTGGTTTTGAGAGTGGGAATTCTTGGTGTGGGATCTCCTTCTCACATAGAGATCACAACCATGTAAACAATCACAGCCCATCTTTGACTTCATAAGTTAAATGGTTGTAGGTCTGAAGCACATAATTATCCAGGGACTTGTCCAGGGTAACAGACTTAGTCAAAGATAGATGGAGGTTTTGAATCCAAGCCTTCCCAACTCCAAGGCTTCAAAGGTCTTTCCACAGAATTATATTTTCACTATTTAATATGTTTAATTTCTAGAAGTCTTACAAGTAAACATGAACTCTGAGATGAATGGTGTCTGTTACTGGTGAAATGATAAAATGTAAGGACAAAATTTTTAGTATTATTTAAAGAGAAGAGCTTTGGCTTTGGAATCTTAGGGACCTGGATTCAAATCTTGTCCTCTGCTACTTATTACTAGTGTGACCTTGGACAATTCTTGTCTGAGTCTCAGATTTCTCATCTATAAAATGAGGAATGTGGAAAGGATTATTTTTGAGGTCCCTTTCAAACTTACCTGTATAATTCAATAAGCCTCTCAGTCATTTCTGAAGAGAAAGTCATTTCTAGGCAAAGATGTCTTCTTGGGAATTGGTCTTCAAAGTCTTCCCTCTCTCAGAATTTTCAATGAAGAAATTAGGTGTGGTAGGATAGAGTAGCTAGTTAAAAAGTGGGAGGGAATATTTACTTCAAGAAAAATTGTTTTAATTCAGAGGTATTACTTTCAAGTAATTATCCAGGGACTTGTCCAGGGTGACAGACTTAGTCAAAGTCTTCAATAAACAAAACCATCCATTCACTTGACTCTCACACCTTTTCTTCTGCAAAGTAAAAACCTCTTTTAGTTATGCAAAATAACCTTAACTCTTACTCTCTCTAAGATTATTATTGGAAAAATGATAGATTATAGACATCAGCAGAAAAACTCCTAGAACATTTAGAATCCAGGGGAAGACCTCAGTGAGTTTTTGAGCTTGAAGAAAAAAGAAAAAGAGAAAGACTGGAGGATAAGAACATTAGCCATTACATTTGTGATTAGCCATGAGTCTTGGTCACTTCATTGACTCTTTCCAAGTTCTTCACAGTGGTGCTCCTATTGTTGTCCTGGTTCTGCTCACTTCATTCTCTATCAGTTTACATAAGTCTTCTCATGTTTTTCTGACCATCCCTTTGGCCATTTCTTATGGCACAATGGTATTGATGAGGTCCAGGCTCTGGGAAACCCCTTGAGCTCTCCTTGAATTTTTTGAGGTACAGACTCTGGGAACCCCATTGCACTCTGACTGAATCTTCCCACTTGATGAGGCATTTGCCTGAGGCTATAAGCCTTTCATTATAGCTAGGCCCAAATCTCTTATTCTTACCAGCCTAGCCCTCCATTGTCCATCTACTTCCCACCCTTGAGCCTATCAAAATATCTATCCCCAACTCTACTGTTACCTGACCTCATTAACTTCTCCTGAAGACTCTCCCCAAACTCCTCATCTAGATTCCTCCTCCAATCTTTTTGTATGTAAGACCCCATCTTGCCCCCAAGTGTGTGAGAACGCCATAGAATTTTCTAGCACAGACTTGCTCTGTGTCCAATACAAGCAAACTTAAAAAAAAACCAAAAAACTTTGCTTTTCTTTGGCTGAGAGAAGACTTGAGTCGAATTCATTTGGCAGGACTCGGCGTGTTGGTATTTTGGGGTCTCGAGCACCCCTAACCCCAACCTTATCAGTATTCCATAACATTCATACACTATAATTGTTCAGACATTCCACAGTTGATGGGCATCCCCTCAGGTTTTAATTCTTTACCACCACCAAAAGAGTTGCCACCAATATTTCTGTATATATGTTTCATTTCCTCTTTCTCTGATGGTCTCTTTGAAAACGACATCTAGCAATGACAGCACTGTGTCAAAGAGGAGCACAGTTTTGTAACACCGAGCATATAGCTGGTTCTGAAAGGATTTCCACGATGGTTGGACTAATCCATAGTTCCACCAACCATGCCTTAATGTGCCTGTTTTCCCACAATTCCTTCCAGCATTAATTTTTCATTTTTTTGTTATTTAGCTGGAACCTTCAAATATTTTTAATTTGCATGTCTCGGATTCACGGAGTACTTTTTCAGATGATTGTTGATAGTTTAATTTTTGTCCATAATCTTTGATTTCACCTTGACTTTTGTAGTAGCCTTTTAATTGGTGTTTCTGCCCCAGGTCTCAGTTTTCTTGGAACCCAGTTGCCAAAGTGATTTTCCTCCTGTGTAAGACTGATCATGTCTCTTCTCTGACCAATATTACCTACTGCTTTTAGGAGATAAAGCAAACATCTGTTTGGCCGCTTAACAAATTGGCCCCAAGCTGTGTGGAACATCACCCCCACATCCCCTTTCCCCTTAACAAACTATGGTTCAAATTGGCTTTAATCTTTCTCATAAAAACCATATCAGCAAGTTCAGAAACATTTCTTAAGCGCCTACAAATGTGCCAAGCACAGTGATAAGTCCTGGGGACACAACAGAGGCAAAAGACAGCTCCTGCCCACCAGGAGCTCCCATTCTAATGAGGGGAGATGACCTGCAAACAACTGTGGGCAAACAAGATGTCTACAGGATCCCTGGAAATAATTAAGAGAGGAAAGGTTCCAAGATGACAGAGGACCAAGACGTAGTGAGAAGGCGGGGCTTTGGGTGACACTTGAGGAAAACTAAAATTGAGAGAGGAAGAGGGAATGAATTCCAGGCATGACAGCCAGCCAGTGATCATGGATGGAGTCAGAAACGGAGGGTCATGTGCAAGTGGTAGTATGGAGGCCATGGTCACTGAACTAGAGAGTATGTGGCGATGAGGAGTCGGAGTGAGTGATGTTATTAAGGGCTTTATAAGGTGAATGGACATTTTGTATTTAATTCTGGAGGTGATAGGTAATCATTGGTGTTTATTGAGTAGGAGCGTGACATGGTCTAATCCAGGGTGGGGAATCTGCAGCCTCGAGGCCACATGTGGCCCTCTAGGTCCTCAAGTGACTGAATCCAAACTTCACAGAACAAATTCCCTCTGTTCTACAGGAAGATCACTTGGAGAGCCTGCAGCAGTGGGGCAGAGGTGTCAGAGGGCAGAAGGAGCTGCATGTATGAGGTATTATAAAGGTAGAGAGGAGAGAATTTGGCAACTACTTAGATGTAGGAAGGGGAGTGAGAGAGAGTTCAGAGTCTCTAGGATGACAGCTAAGTTATAAGCCTGAGTAACTGGGAGGGTGGTAGTAGCCTGCATGGTAACAGGCAAGCTCTAAAGGAGGGAGGGTTTGGAGAAAAACATAATGAATCTGGTTTTGGACATACTGAGTTTTTGTTCAATCGTGTCAAACTCTTTGTGACCCCATTTGGGGTTTTCTTGGCAAAGATACTGGAGTGGTTGGGCATTTCTTTCTCCAGATCATTTTACAGATAAGGAAACTGATGCAAATAGGGTTAAGTGACTTGCCCAGGGTAAGTGTCTGAGGTTGGATTTGAACTCAGGTCTTCCTGGTTCCAGGCATAGTGCTTTATCCCCTATACCTGCCACCTACCTGCCCTTATGAAGTTTAAAGACATCCAATTGGAGATGTTTAATAAGCTGCTGGATCTTTAGTACTGGAGGTCAGGAGAGAGGTTAGGACTGGACAAGGAGATCTGAGAATCATCTGCATAGAGATGATAATTGAAACCATGGAAGCTGATGAAATCACCAAGTGAAATAGTTTGAGGAAGAAGCAAAGAGAGCCCATGACAGAGCCTTTGGAGACCTCCCCCCCTCATCTCCCCCCCAGTCAGGAAATGGGCAAGAGGGAAGATAAAATGCCATTGGATTTGGTAATTAAAAGATCGTTCACAATGTTTATCATTTTCATAATTAAGAGAGAATTCTTAGCAGTTTCAGGTAAATAATGAAGTTAGAAGCCACACTACAGAAAGTTAAGAGTAGAATGAGAGGAAAGGAAGGCAATGTACTAATTTGAGATGACCTTCTCAAGGAATTTAGCTAGGAAAGGGAGGAGAGGTACAATCTGATAACTAGTGGTGATGGGCAGATCAAGGGAATATTTTTTAAGGATAGGGGAGAGATGACCATATTTGTAGGCAGAAGATTAGAAGTCAGTAGAGAGGGAGAAATTCAATATGAATGAGAGATTGGAGATGATAGAGAAATCTGCTGGGGAAGACTAGATGGAACAAGATAATTTGTGCACATATGTTATGGAAATGGGCTACGGTCTTTATGTGAAGCAAAGGATAGAGGGGAACATCTTCTGGGTGATGTGAGATGAGGAAGAGACAAGAGACAAATGGCCTCAATTCTTTTCAGTCAAATGTGAGATAAGATTCTCTACTGAAGGTAGGGCTGTCCAGGGGAAGCTATGAGAAATATGAAGTAGAGAAGAAAAGGTTTGAAAAATCCATTATGGTGATTGGGATAGGGAGCTGATTATGGAAGTGTAAACCCAGGATTGCCTTGATGCAGTGAGGACCCGGTTGAGATTGTGTATCATAAATCTGAATTCAGCCCCATCAGTGAGCTTCAATGATTTTCTCCAAATTTGTACTTAACCTAAATTTTATAATAAGATACTGTAACCACCCCATAAAAGAAAAAGAGAAAAATCAGACTTCTCTGGCATGAAGAGAGGGCCAAGAAATTTTTGTGTATTTTTGAGATTGCATGGGTGCTGAACCACTAATCCCAGTGATGTGGAAGGGATAATATATGGAGAGTCAAACTGGTACACCAAAGGGTCAAGACTGGAGAAGAAGGAGAATGTAAGTAGTGTAAGGATGAAAGCCTAGGAAAGAACTGAGGGGTAGAGAGATTGGAGGCCATGTAGATGATGAAGAAGAGGGCTGGGGTATAAGGAAGAGGAATAGTCAGGATGCCAAAAGAGTATGAGGTGTGTGTGTGTGTGTGTGTGTATTTGTGTGTGTGTGTGTGTGTGTGTGTGTGTATTTGTGTGTGTGTGTGTGTGTGTGTGTGTGTGTGTGTGTGTGTGTGGTCTGTGCCTGGGATTTCATTGGTGTGAGGAACTCACATTTTGGAAACTCCTTCTATCAAATTCTAATCAATAACTCCTTGGTAATGTCTCATTTTACCAAGTTCATTGGACACTGACAAGTTAAATGAATTGTCTATGATTACAGCTAGAATGTGTAAGAGGCAGAGCTTGGCCCCAGTTTGTAGCTGAAAGAATCTATACTAGGTCCTTTACCATGTGGGGTACATTTCCTTAAAATGTAATGGATCTGTCCTCTAGAACTAATTCACACAAAGTACTAAAGGCTCTACCTTTGAGGGAGCTTCTTGGTTTCCATAATACAGAAAAGCCAGTTCACAGCTGAGCTCTCCCCTGGCTCCCTCAGGCTAGAATGGTTGATGGTATAGGCAACATAGAGCCCAGGAAGAGGAACTCTGTTGAATCAGTCACAGTCTGGTCGAATATCTTTCCTTTGATCTAAATCTTTCCCCAGCTATAACAAAGCAATGGGATTTGTTAATTATCAGGTGTTCTCTGAGTGTATCATTGATTTCCACACTCAAACCCAAGGCATTGGACCACCTGAACTCATCCTGGACCACTGCACAACCCCTCCTGACTCTCAAGTCAGCTCTCTCTCTACTATGCCAGGACCCTTTCCAGACATCATCTCTTATGTTGCAAGAATATGACTCTGGCTTGCCTGAAATATTCTCAGAACCAGGGGAGGTCTACAGTACATCGAGAGGGAGGGATGTTGAGAATTTTTTGGGAAAAAAATCCACTCATCCCTAAATCAGAAAGATATAAAAGGGAGTAATATACCTCCTCTGAGCTGCCAGGTCTAAGTGAAACAGCAGTTTAAGAATCCGGATTAGAGATACAAAGCAGAGATAATGAGTTTGTTACTATCAAGGGACCAGAGGTGACACCACTATGGGAACACTATGTCAGTTGCATTGTTTTTGCCTCAAGAGTTCGTATATTTAACCAAGGTGCTCAAATTTTGTCTCTTCATATAAAGTCCCCCCCCCCCCCAAGTTAAAACAAAACCAAACCAAAAAACTCATCTCTTGAAGACATTCAAGACCCTTTATCTCACCAAACTGGATACTATAAATAATGCAAAGATCCCCCAGTCTTCATGGGAGCCAAATGATTTAGAGCCTTAAGCAAACAGCGCTGAAGTTCCAGTGCTGGTTTAGTCTCATCTTTACAATAGAAAGGGAAAGGGGCTTTCACTACTAACAGGGATAGAGACTGGACCTGTGGTTTACCTGAATAGGGAACTTTCAGGTGAGAAAACTCCCCCTACGAAAGCCCATTCAAGTTGGCATCTTCTCTGTAATTTATAGTCTTAGAGAATGACTCAGGACACAAGTGTCAAAGAAGTGGGTCAAATCAAATTAAACGTATTTGCGAAATACTGAACAAGACAAATAAAAATACAAGAGACCATAGATAATATGCATGTGTGGTTTTCTAAGTCCTTCCACACCTGGAGGAACACTCAAGTAGGATTTAATGGCCCCCATTTCTACTGGAGTTTGACATGGGGTGGGGGGTGGGGGATGGCTAGAGCACCGTGACTTTTAAGAGACTTGCCCAGGGTCACATACCAGTAAGTGTCAGAGACAGGACTTGAACCCAGGTTTCCCTGGCTCTGAGGCTACATCTTTATACTTCACCGCATAGCATCTCTTATAACAATAGCAATAAATAAAAGACAAGGGTCTGAGAGTTAGAAGGAAATTAGAGAGGGGAATATGGAGCTAGGAGAGGAAACCCAAATTGTTCTTTTACCCAGGAGAAACAGCTGAACAAATTAAAAATGATCAGTGCTTAGTCATAGCTCATATAGCTACCAAGTTTTCATCCCAATCTGCCATTTAGCTTCAGTCACATGGTATTTAGAGGGAAGAAATCAAGCAATTTGAGAGCTGTTTGCATCTTTTGTTGTCCTCATCTATGTGATTTCACATAAACTAGTGGATTCCTGTGATTTTGAGCAAAATCTGAGGCCTTGCTTGCTGGCCTGACTTATGAACTTCCTCTCCTCTCTGCTCTACAGGCTGTGCTCCTGGGAAATCAGTACATCGGAAAGTTGATGGGGGCAAATATTGTATCACTCTAAGCCTGTTTCCACACAGGATGCTGTTTGACTTTGGATGAGGACCTAGAGATTTTTGAATGACCTCCTCAGCCTCCTGGGAGGAATCAAAATGTACATCTAGCATACTTTTGCCCTTTCTTGAAGTCTGGCTTCTTTTTAACCTTGTCCCATGTGTGATATTTAAATGTTGTAAGCCCATGAAATCACTCTACTCAAATTCATGACAAAAAGGATAAAAAATAAAGATATATTGCACAATACCAACTGGCCATGTGTTTCTTTTTAAGAACAACAACCATTAAAAAAAAATTCCAAACCCGGCTGCGTACAAGCCTTCCAAGAAAGGATAGAAATGGTGTAATCACTTTTTATAATATTAAAACCAACCAACCACACTCAGGTCACTTTGGAGAATGACCAGATGTCTTCATTTCTCTGGATTCTCTTGAATGACTGATGAACTCAATGCATCTTGAATTCCATGAAGGTAATCTCTAACAAGAAATGGGTGATGAATTTGATGGGTAACAGAAGAAATTCTACTTTTGTAAATTGAAGGGGAGTGGGAGCAGTGGTGAAGAAGCCAGTCAGAATCTTGCCATCTTTTGAAAGAAAACCCATTTTAATGTACTACTGTGGACTTTTAAACACTCTGTAGGAGCTGACTGTTTCACCTAAGGCTTTGTAAGTAGCCTGCAACTTAGTGACAGTGAATTAAGAATTCCATACTGAATCAGAAATTAAAAATAGATGCAGTAGTGAGAAATGTATTTAGGGCCCTGCCTACACTGCAGTAAAAATCGTGTTAGCAAAAATTATGCTTAAATATGATTCTCTCTAGCATGCTGTTAACACAATTTCTCTGGCCAGGAAAGATAAAACGCTTGGAAGTGTGTGGTGGGGGGGGGGAAGGATTATTTTGCAAAGTTATCAGCCTTTTTTTTTTAACCATAAGTAGTAGGTAGGTGATGCTACAACACCTGAGTTTATTTGACTTTTCAGCTTATAATACAATGAATGATGAGAGGAGGGAATTTAGTAAACACCCTCTCCAATGAGTATGGCATTTTGTATGGAAAATAAGCTCACATGAGTATGTTTGAAATCCATTTTCATCATCAGCTGTCTGGCTACACTACTGAAATAAAGGATTGTTGAACTGAATTTTTCAGAAAGGAAATGCATTTCTGCAGAGGGTGAGTCTAGGACTTTGCTGGAATTGCTATAGTATGAGTGAGGAAGACAAAACCCCAAAGAATAAATGAACCATTAATGCTGCATCATCAGGAAGGGGTGTGGCTGATTTTTTCCTGGCTAAAGTGGCATGTTGTTGACTGAGGATTCAATTCAATTTGTTTTGTGCCTATTATGTGCTCTCCAATATTCTGTTTCATAGGAAAAGTCAAAGCATACTTCCCACTCTCCCGCCCCCTATTGTTTACCAACTATCTCTTTAAAAAACTTCTTAATTTTCTCCCTTAAATTGAAAGAAAGGCCCTTGAAGACAGGAATTATTCTCAACTTTGGCTCTTTATCCCCAGTGCCTTGTATATGATTCATTCTTAAAAAGTGTTTCTTTCATTGAATTTCCTTTTCAAAAACAGTGAAGAGTCATGATCTTGACAATTCTTGCAACTAATTAACTCATGGTATCTGGGTGTGGAAAATTCACTGACATCCTTGAAACAGATGCATTAGTGGTCAAGCAGAAATTGTAAGTCTGGAAACAAACAAACAAAAAATCACAGAAGACTCCTTTGCCCTTTGCCCTTTACTCATCATAAAATAAAGAAATATTCAGATGAGAAAGGCAATCGACTAAGTTATAAAAATAGGCATTTCGGAAGTTATAAATACTCAACTTGGGAACATCAGCTGATTGCTTGTGCTGACTTCTAAGGCTGACCTACTCTAAGGCCTTTGGGAATACTAGAAGGTCCCATTCACTCAGGACAGTAAACGAGTTATTCTAGAGTCAGCTGACTCAGTCTCTCTTCTTCACCACCCCTCTTTCACCCTTGAGGTTAACCATCACAAGACTTTGGTGCTTCCTTCTTTGAATAGAAATTTCATCATTTATAACCCAATTATTCATGACATAGGGAGTTGTTTTCTCAAACTTAGCTACAAAGCCTCTTTGTGGGGATTTAATGAGATGTGGGCAGAAGGTCATTTTAAGTGCAAAGTCCAGGAGGCAGTATATTTAGAATATTTAGGGAGTGGTTGAGTGGAAGAGCTTGGTTTGAGAAGTTTCTTATAAGGAAGCAATAGTAGATAGAGAAAGGTGTACTGGTCAATGTTTAGTAATTGACTCACCAAAAAAAAAATACGCACGCGCACGCGTGCGCACGCACACACACACACACACCTCACTTTTAAGTTTAATCATCATCAATTGATATTTTCTGTCACTTTCTTAAATCTCTATAAATAATAAAACAATAAAATCAATCTCTGAGTTGTAGCATTTGACAATTTCTATTGTGTAAATGGTCACATTGAAAATTTAACCACTGACATTCAAGGAACAAAACAAAGTGGCTCCAGCATACAACAGTTATAATACAGCAGAAAATATAGGTATTGACTTAATTAGGGGTGATATGGAGGGAGGGTTTTTAAATGCCAGATTAAGAGTTCAGTAATTTCTCTTACAAGCAATATTGAGCTATTTATGGCTGTAGGGCAAGAGGCTTTCATGAATGATCAAAGGGACAGCCTAGGGAAATTAATCTATTTCCTATATGTAGAATTGACTGAAGTGGGAGAGAAAAAGGAGGCAGGAAGATAGGATAGAAGTTTTATTGAAGTTGTGGATTGAGAAAAGTCTGAACCAGGGCAGTGGTAGATGAAATGGAAAGGAAGCAATGAATGGGAGAGACATCATAAAAGAAGAGTTTGGGGCATATGATGTCCTGAAGAGGAAGGCACAGAAGAGGCAGAAGTCAAAGGTGACTCAATGTTTTGAGTCTGCATGATTGGGGAAATGATGGGACCATTAGTAAAAATAAGGAATTCAGAAAGAGAGTCCTGGGTGAAGGGAAAGATGATGAGTTGGGTTTTAGATGTACTTCAAAATGGAATGGAAAAGCACAGAATGGAATTGGACAGAACCAGCAATAGAGAAAACAGAGAACATGAAATAAGGGAAGTGAAAAGAAGATAGTTATAAGAGATGGGAAGTAGAGTTTCAAGTAGAATAATAAAGGCAGAGCTAGCTAACACTTGTTTCATATTTTAAGATCTCAATGCACATTAAATCCATTTGCTGATTGGATTTTGGTCATAATTTCCAAAAACTCTCAAATATTAGAATGTTTCAAGCACAGTGAGTCAATAGCATAAGAGGAATAAGGGGCAGTACCAAGAATTTTACATGTGGAATCAGGGATTTGGGGATCAAATCTCGGCTCTGTCACTTACTGCCCGTGTGACCTTGGGCAAGTCACTTCACCTTAAAGGGAGGCTCTCAATTTCGTCTTCTGCAAAATGAGGAGGTTGGACTCAATTGTACAAAGCTAGAAAGGGTAGCAAATAGAGTCTAAAAAAAAGATTTTGACAGGCATTGGGCTAGATCTAATACAATGAAATTCAGTAGAGATAAATATAAATTCTTGTACTTGGAGCAGCAAGGTGGCACAATGGATAAAGAATCTGCTCTAAAGTCAAGAGGACCTGAGTTTAAATCTAGGCCCTGGTACTAACTAGCTGTGTGACCCTGGGCAAGTCACTAAACCTTGATTCCTTTTTTTAAAAAGAAGACTGGTACTTGAGTGCAAAAAGATTTCAATTTCATGAGATTAAGTCTAAGATTTGGCAAGCATGGACAGGTAAATTTGTTCTGAAAAAAATGATCCCTCTTTTGATCCAGCAATACTCCTTCTAGGACTGTATCCCAAAGAGATCATAAAAATGGGAAAAGGACCCACATATACAAAAAATATTTATAGCAGCTCTTTTTCTGGTGACCAAGAACTGGAAATTGAGGTGATGCCCATCAACTGGGGAATGGCTAAATAAGTTGTGGTATATAAATGTAATGGAATACTATTGCACTATAAGAAATGATGAAATGGCAGACTTCAGAGAAACCTGGAAAGACTTATATAAACTGGTGTCGAATGAAGTAAGAAGGACCAGGAGAACATTGTACACAGTAACAGCCACAGGGTTCGATGACTGACTTTGAAAGACTTAACTCATCACAGTAATGCTAGGTGTTAAAACAATTCCAAAAGACTGATGATGGAAAATGCCATCCACATCCAGAGAAATAAATATAGATTCTGAATGCAGATTGGAGCAGACTATTTGCTGTCTATCTCTTTTTAAATTTTGTTTTGTTTTTTCTTTCTCATAGTTCTTCCCATTTCTTCTAATTCATCTATACAGCATAACTAATGTGAAAATATGTTTAATAAGAATGTGTATGGAGAGCCTATATCAGATTGCATTGCATCTTGGGGAGGGAGGGGAGAGGGAAGGGGAGAAAATTCAAAACTTATGGAAGTGAATATTGAAAACTAGCAATAAATTAATTAATTAAACAAAAGACCTCTGTGTTTGAGTGGACTGAAAGCTTCACGGGAGTCAGCAGTGTGATGTGGCTGCCAACAATATGGCCTGGGTTTCCAGGAACAGGGAGGAGATAGCTAGTCTCACTGCACTGAGCTTCATCAGACCGCCTTTGGAGGTTAAGGGGGACATTTATAAACTGGAGAACATCCAGACCAGGGTGGGCTAGAGCCTTAAGTCCATGACACATGAAGTTTGGCTGAAGGAACTGGGCCTGTTTAGCCTGGAGAAAGTTGAAGAGTATTACAGCTGTGTTTAAGTATCTGAAGGCTGTCATGGGGAGGAGGGTTTGTTCTGTCTGATCCTAGTAGAAGTCGAAAAGAGATAAATTATACTAGGGGTAGGGAGGGGAGAGGGACAACTTCCTAGTAATGAAAGCTGTCCAAAGGTACATTGGCCCACCTAAAGAGGTAATGGGCACTCCCTCCTTGGACAGTTTCTGGTAGAAGACGGATGGCCACTTTGGGATCTGTTATAGTGGGGGGGGGGGGGGTTAATACAGTGAGTACTATGTTTGGATTCAAAAGCACTTGGGTTCAAACAAGAAAGTTGCTAACATCCCTGCCAACTCTAAAATCCTGTGATCTTTGGGGTCCTCTCCAGCTCTAAATCTGTGACTCTATGAACCATAACACCCCCAAATACTATCCCCTGACATACATACTAATGTAAATCTGCCTCTAGCTACCTACCTATAGCAGTTGTACCACTGTTCATAATGTATATTCCAATGTATTTATTATTTGGGCATTTTATAATTGCAGATGCTATCCTTTGTGCATGAATTGCTTGCTAGAAAATGGCATTATTAATGCATTTTTTTTCTAGAAAATGTATCAAGGGAAAAGCCATTAACTGCTTAAGGAAATGTCCCGTTGCCTTGTTGCCTTTTTACTAGAGTGAAATGCTTCAAGGATGTTTCTCTTGGAAGTGGTCGCATTATTGAAAGATGAACAAGGCTCATAGGTTATAAATGTTTTTATCTTCCTGTTTACCTGTGGGTGTCCCTAAAGTCTAGCCACATAGGAAATCTCATTATGCATATTTCCAAGAAATGAAATGAATGAAATTTTCAACAACATTTTATTGAATTGGCATCAATTTGAGCCATGACAATTTCACATAGAATAAAAGCTTTCTTTAACTATTGGGGATTATTTTCCATATTAATGAGATTAATTTTTTAATGAGATTCCCTATGTGTCTCCTATGTCTTCCTATGAAATCTCATGTATGCTCATTAAATAAAATTTTGAAAATTTAATTCATTTCTTTGCTTCAGAATATACATAATGAGATTTCCTGTGTGTCCAGTCTTTGGGGACAGCCTGTGCTTTGCTTTCCACTTTTTCTTCCTTGCATCCTTAAGTGGCTGAGCAGATCTCCCTAGTCAATAGTCAGTCAATAAGCATTGGTTATCCTGCCTCATAAGTGTCAGGCGCTAAGAACTGGGGATTAAAAAAATGTCAGAATACAATCCTTGCCCTCAAAGACTTAACAAACAAATGGCCTTCATAGATGATGATTTCATAGGCTATACTCATCTCAACCCAATGAAATGTTTTTTTTTTTTGTTTTTTTAAATAGCACCCTAGCTCTTAAGATTTTAGATAGTAGCTGACCAAATCCTGAGTGGAGATAAGATGGATGAACGCTCTGATCCTACTCAAGCATTCTACTTAGAGTCCCTGGAAATCAGAAAAAATGAAATGCCATTGATATGTATCAGGAATGAGGACTTTTTCCTCAATAAAAGGGTAAAGTCAATGAGCCATTTTGGGTGCTGTTTCCACCCCCATTTGGGGTGGAGCAACCCCTGTGATCTATTTAGGGAGATGCTACTTCTCCCAAGGGTGATAGAAGCTTCTGTGCTATCCCCCTGGCTGACCCAAGGACTGGCATCACCCTTATCTCCAGTCTTTCTGAATCCTCCACTTGCTATCATAACTGTCATTCAGTAAACCTTATTAGAATATGCAAATTCTTAGTATGCACTGTCTTTATGAATTGGTTCTACCATATCATTTGGTAAGAGAGCTATTGCTGCTAAATGTGGGAAGTAATGTGGACAGTTGAGTCTGATCTGATTTTGGATTATTTCTCCAATCACAGTGATTCCCCAAGATTATAATTCCTTGTTCCCTTCCCTAAACCTGATTTGTTAGTGTAATGGAGCTTGGCTTTGCCCATGCCAAAATAACCTAACATGGCTATTTTGTGGGAGACACCAGGGAGCTGCTTCTAGGGGAAGATGTTCTGAGTTCCCACATACTCAAACCACATGGCCCCAAGAAATGGGTTTTGGCTTTTGTCCTCTTTCATTCGTTCTTGCAATTTTGAGGGGAAGAGTCTCTGGACCTGGACTCAAGCTATGATGACCCTGAAGATAAGATTCCAGGACTGAGAGGCTAGTGTGCTAGGATGCAGGCCCAAGGGAGGCCTCAGACTCGGAACTCAGTGGCACTGCGCTATGTAGGCACTGAGCTAATCTGAGAATCTAATGCCCTCCCCAGCCCAGAGACTGAGATGGCATTAAGGGGTGGGAAGATAATATGCTGGTTCTTATTATACTACTGAAGTAAATATTGCTTCAGAAATGCTAACCCAATTCTTAAGTGGCTAAATGAAACTGCGGTACAATGGAACCCCCAAATGAAGAGAACAAAATTGGTAGCAGCTAGAGCCAAATGTGGAAAGACTGAACAGTCTCAACCAATCCCTCTTTAACAATACTGGAGAATCCTAGGGGAGGAGTGAAATGTAGCATGTCTGGCCATCAGACAGAGGGGGTCAGAATAGTCACCATTAAATTAATACCTACTATTGTCTCCCACAGGCATAGCATTAAGTGAGAGGCAACCTGGTGTGGCAAGTAGAGAGTCATTTGGCCAACAGGCATTTGATAAATGCCTACTATGTGCCAGGTAGTGCTGGGGATACAAGGAAAGCCAATAATCTGTCCCTGCTTTTAGGGACCTCACAATCTTGTTGGGGAAGACAACATTCAAACAATTCTGTACAGGCTAAATTGGAGACAATCAAACATTAATTCCCTTGGTGTCAGTAAGATGTGGGTTCCAAGTGAATCACTTAGCCTCTCCATGTTCTAGGCCAGTGTTTCTTAAACTTTTTCTAGTCTTGACCCTTTCGGGACTCCTTAAACTGTGTGTCACCACATCATATGGGGTCTCAAAATCTAGGCAATTCTATAAGACAATAAGTTACAGACAACATGCCAACAAACATTCCCAGAGTGTGTTTCTTCACCAGGAGAGCCTTGCACCCAGGAAATCCCGCTGCATATTCCTATCCTTATTATAAAGACTATCACTGGCCTTTCAGGTTTTTTTCCAAGGAAGTAGTTACTATAGTACTGAGACAAAATATGCGTAATCTAATTCTTCTCACCAGACTGCTTTCCTAGATTGAGAATAAATTTAGAAATAGAAAGTTATTTGTTAAAATTCTGATTGAACAGGTCTTTGATGAGCTATTACTGGCTTTAGTTATCAAGGAGTAGTGTCTTCCTGGACCACGGAATCACAAGTGTCCAGTCATACATGAAAGAATTGAAAATAGAAACTCTGCAAAAAAAAAAATGTCATTGAATAATTCACCATGTTTGTTAGTAAAAGAACCACTTTCTTCCACTGTCAGAATAATCACAAGCCCTATGCTCAGCTAAAGTTATAATTATATGTAATTAACTTTCCCATTTTTCAGCTAATTAAATTTAAGAAAGACCTGAAAACCCATCATCTGTGTAACAGGGTGTACGGAAGGATGAACATTTGAACATTGAGTCCAAAAGGCCTGATCTAGTGCTGCTTCTTCAACTGAATTTAGTTAATAGAGAATCTACAGATTTGAGAATCAAGCTGATGATGTTGGAAGCTTTTGGGGGTGAGATGTGGTGTAATGCAAACCCATTGCCTATTTTTTAAATATTTAACTGCTAATTTGGGTCTGATGAGATTGTACGCTTGTAGATGTTAAATGGAAGAAAGAATGTGTAATTCAATCTGGTTAACAAGCATTGATTAAATCAATTAATAAACATTTATTAAATCCCCACTACGTGCAAAGCACCATGGAGAGGAAAAAAAAAGAGGCAAAAAGCAGTTCCCTGTCCTCAAGGAGCTTACAATCTAATGGAGGAGACAACATACAGAATATACATATATACATGTACACACATACCTACACATACACACACATACCTACATATATATACATGTGTACACACATATCTATATACACACATGTATACACACATATAGAAACATGTGTGTACACACCCCTGTATATACACAGGTGTGTGCACACATACCTACATATATATACATGTGTATACACAGATGTACATGTATACATATATATGTATGCAGGATAAATAGACAATAATTAACAGAAAAAAAAAGAACTGGAATTAAGAGGAGATGGAGAAAACTTCCAATAAAGGAAGGGATTTTAGTTGGAGCTTAGAGAAAGTCCAAGAGGTACACAAAAGAGAGAGAACCTTTCAGGCACACTGAACAGCCAAGGAACATGCCTGGAGCCTAAGAGACAGAGTGTATCATTTGTGAAACAGTTAGGGGACCAGTGTTACTGGGATGAAGAGTACATGGAGAGGGGTAAGGTTTAACAAGACTGGGAAAGTAGGAGGGGTTAGGACATGAAGAACTTTGAATGCCCAAAGGAGCATTTTGTATTTGACCCTGGAGGCAATGGCAAACCACCAGAGTTTATTGAGAAGGGGTTCATAGTCAGACCTGTACTTTAGGAAAATCACTTCAGTGGCTAAATGGAGAACGGATTGGAGAGGGGAGATACTTGAGGCAGGCAGGACCCTCAGGAGCTACTGCAATCAGCCAGGCATTGAGTGACAAAGGCCTGTAGCAAGGTACAGTCAGTGTCACAGGGGAGAAGAGGTGGTATTGGAGAGATGCTAGAGAGGTGAAACTGTCAGGCCTTGCAACAGCCTGGATATGGGAGCAGGAAAGTGAGAGGTAATGAGGAGTCCAGAATGAGTCCTAGCTCAGAGCCTGAGGGACGAGGAGGATGGTGTTGCCTCTGTAGTAATATGGAAGGTAGGAGGGGAGAGGTTTTAGGGGGAAGATGACGAGTTCTGTTTTGGACATTTTAGGTTTAAGATGTCTAGTGGGCATCTACTAGGAGATGTCTGAAAGGCAGCTGGAGATGTGAAGTTAGAGGAAAGCCGAGACTGGGCAGGAGAGGGAGATATGAGAATCCTTAGCGCAGAGATGATGATTAGGTCCAGGAGAGCTAATGAGATCACCAAGTAGTAGATAGAGGGAGTAGAGAAGAGGGCCCAGGACAGAAGCCTACACCGCCTGTGTGCTACCCCAGGCATTGGGGACAAAAAAAACCAAACAAACCCTATAGGGGAATGGTGGCCAGGGATAGTCAAGAGCATCACAGGGATTGGGCCAGGCATAGGGAATGCAAACACCAGAGGGGTGCTTACCTTCAAGGAACCTTGTATTCTACTTAAAACAACAGCAGCGACAACAATAACAACATTAACTTTTAGCCACAGAGAAATGGCTAGAAAGATGAATCAGTCTGCAAGATGATTCATTGCCAAGAATTGACCGTTTTGCTAATGACGTATATTAGGTCTATGATATCAGTTTCACTGATGTTTTATAGTGTGGAAAACCCAGGTCATGTCTCAGCAGAGCTAATTCACAGACCCTTGAACTTCACTTACATCACATTGTGATGAGAATTAAACATACAGAGAATATAAGAAATAGAACTCAATGAAACAGCCTAGTGTTTGAAAAATCAGCAGTGGAAATCATTGAGGAAGGGATTCACCATTTGACAAAAATATTAGGACAATGCGGGAGCACGTTGGGCAAAATGCCAAAGAATGGGCCAGAATTTCATACTATGCTCTTCTGCTCCAGAAGATCTATGATCTCAATGATGCCAGCATTATTCCCCAGTGAGGCAAATCACCGTCCTTCCCTTCCTGCTCATCTTGTTTGCCTCTTGGCTATGCCCTCCCACAAATGAACATTCTGGGGGTGTTCTTCACATCCTCTTCACATGTATGATATCACCAGATCACATAGGCAGGCTCTCATCAGTCATTCTTCAGTCTTGCCATGTGACTAGCCTGTCATATTTGTCTCTGATGACATACTTTCTACCAATTCTTGTGCACAATTCCTCCTTTGTAAGATCTTGAAGCCTGATCACACCCAGGACCTACTTCTCAGTTCTTTGGAGAATGTAGTGTTCCAAAATTCAGAGCCATACTAGGGAGAATCCTCTGGTTAAAAATGCCTTCCTTTGTGTGAACTACTGGCCTTTGCTCCTGGTAATAGCTTGGGGTCATTAAAGTGCTTGGTGATGTCCTTCCAGTCTGCTCTTCTCCTACTGGTCAATGCTGATCAGCTCATCGCCCATCTTCAATGTCTGTCTCTCATATGAGGACTGATGAAGAAGATCCAGGAACAGCAAATTGTATGTAAGAGGTCTGTGATTTCATGTGCAATCATCTTTTTTTTATTGTACTATGTCATGGAAATGCTTGTTTTATGCCATAAATTAAAAATAAAATTAATTTTTTAAAAAGGGTTTTATTGGCAAAGATACTAGAGTGGCTTGCCATCTCATCCTGTATCCTATTTTACAGACAAGAAAACTGAGGCAAACAAGGCAAAGTGACTTGCCCAAGGTCACATATCTAATAAGAGTATGAGGCTGGATTTGTACACAGACCTTCTTGACTCCAGGCCTAGCACTCTATCCATTGCACCACTTAGCTGCCCATATGCATATATAAATATAGAAAGTGTTACAGGGGATAGAGCACAGGATTTACAATCAGGAAGACTTGAGCCTGCCTCCAACATTCCCTAGCTGTGTGACCCTGGACAAGTCCCTCAAGCTCTTTGTTCCTCATTTGTAAAATAAGAATAATCATACCATCCACCTCACAGAGTTGTAAGAATTCAATGAGTTAATCCTTAGAAAGTGCTTTGCAAACTTCAAAACGTGATGCAAATGCTAGCTATTATCACCATATCTTTATTATCAAATGTGTATTTGTTTAGAAAACAAATGTTTGCTCAACGCAATGCTTTTCTGGCGTGGAGTTATTCCACTGCTTGGTGTCTGGGCACAGCGACTCTGAATGGCCGTCTCACCATACAGACACAGGCCTTCTCCTATAAAGGAAAAGAGTTAAATGTAATTTAACATTCATAAAATGTAAGGCGTTCAAAACAGTGCTTTAGCAAAGAAGCCTTTGGAAAGATCTCTTTATATGAGTGTCAGTTAAGGGTAATTATTTTGTACTTAGATTTAAATTATTTTCATTATCCAATCATCCAAAGCATTCATTAAATGCCCGTCTCTGTGTGTGGCACTATACTGGGTACTGGAAGAGAATATTAGAAAAAAAATAACCTGGTTAGGGATCTCTTGGAGCTTACCCTGTCACCATCAAGTTTGGTCATTAACACAACAATGGGAGTCACCAGCTTTGACAACATGGAGCTTAGGGGAAATGGAGTTGTTGAATTATATCCATGGATGCGGTCTTTGGGACAGTAGTCATTCTTGCTTTTTATGCTGGGGTTCCTGCAAGGGAATATCGTTGAGACAAGTTTCTTCTTGACAAACTGAAAGATTCAGAAACATTGAAGCACCCTGGGGAAGAAAAAACTGGACTGTTCTAGGATAACTATATAGTAGAGTGAGCATTCCAGTCATTTCATTTTGCAAACATCATATGTATATATATATATATATATATTTTTCCTTTACTTTCTGATCTAATTGAAAGTTACTGGTCTATTAAAAATCATGATTTCAAATTCTTCATTTTAAAATCAATTTCTGCTGAATTTGGATTTATAACCAAATAAGAAGGATCATGGCATAGTGAATAGAGAGCTAGCTTTGGTACCAGGAAGTCTTGGGTTCAAATCCCTGGCACACACTTGATTTGAGACCCTGAGAAAGTCATTCTCTGAGACTATAAGTTTCTGAAAAGGTGCAGACCTTTCCTCCATTGGGAGTTCCTTATGCCGATGAAATCACAGTTCTGTTCTGATCTTGCGCTTATATCCAAATTACATTAATAACAGTTAGTCACTTGTTTCTCCTGACTTTTCAGCTTTATTATGACCTAGTTAGCCACCAGTTCAAATTTACCAGTGTCCCCTTTGTGCCCAATCTGTATCACTGGCCATGAGAGTAAGAAGAGGCACTCTTATTTACATCATGCCATCAGGCAGGGGACACAGTGATTAGTGTGTTGGGCCTGGAGGCAACAAGATTTGAGTTCAAATATGACCACAGACACTTATTAGGGTGATCCTGGGCAAGTCACTTAACCACTGTCTACCTTAGTTTTCTCATTTATAAAAATGGGATAATAAGAGTACCTGCCCCCAGGGTTGTTGTGAGGAACAAATGAAACAATTGTAAAATACTTAGAACAATGCCTGGCATATAGTTGGTGATATGTAAATGATAGTTATTATTCTCAAAATTATTCCCAGCAATATAACTCAATGAAAATATAACAGGAAGGTAATAAAAAAAGAACATTTTCAAATTTTATTATTATTTTTTGCTTTTTATTTTTTTGTCAGGAGGAGGGCAGGGCAATTGGGGCTAAGTGACTTGCCCAAGGTCACATAGTTAGCAAATGTTAAGTGTCTGAGGCTGGATTTGAACTCAGGTGCTCCTGACTCCAGGGCCGGTACTCCATCAGAACATTATTTTTACCCAAATTTCTTAGACTTTTTTGGTTCCAGTCTGGTCTGGCTTTTCTTTGGGAAAGGCACCATAGGTGGGATTGGAGCCAAGATGGCAGAGTAGAAACAGGACTTCCACACAGCTCCGGTTCCCACTTTCTGCAATACATGTAAAACAAAAAATGACTGAACAAATTTTAGAGCTACAGATCCCACAAAGTGTGAGAGAAACAAATCTCCTGCTGAAGGCAGCCCATCAGGCCTACAGGAAAGGTCTATCGCAGCGTGCTGGGAGCCAAGCACAGTCCCATGTGAGCTGCTTGGTTCAAGCTCCAGGGTGGCTCTTACCAGTGGCACAGACCAGCTAGAGCAGACTTCAGGAGAGTGAATCACCAGCAGCTGTGGTGGTTTCCAGCCTTCTCAACACAGAAACACCAAAGACAAAATAAGAGGTCAGTTGGAAACTTTGATGGTACTGCATGGAGAAAAGCACTGTCCAGCACCTGTCCCCAGATGAGAAGTGGCAAAGCCACAGCAGCTGCAGCTGCTACCCCATGGCTGCTTCCAGAGCTCCTGGTGTACAGATCCTAGGGAGACCAAGTGACCATTCAGAGGGTAATGACTCTTGCTTTAACCTGCTTGGATCTGGGTGGTAGTCTGGGGGTGTGTGACCAGTGTGCCAGAGCTTGTGGGGGCTGCATAGAGGGCACTTTCCTAATAGCTCCAGCAGCTGTCAAAACCTCAGCAATTTGGGACATAGCTCTCTGCAATCTAGAAGCAGAGTTCTACCCCGGCAGAAAGCTCTAAAGTCAATAATAGGTTGGCAATATGAGCAAGCAAAGGAAGCACAAAGAGACCATACAATCATTTTTTGGGGACAAAAAGGATCAAAGCATGGAATGGGAAGAAGACAACAAAATCAGAACTCCTGCATCAAAAGCTCCCAAGAAAAATATGAACTGATTACAGGCCATGGAGGAGCTCAAGAAGAATTTTGAAAATCAAATAAGAGAAGTGGAGGAAAAATTGGAAGAAAAATGAGAATGATACAAGAAAATCATGAAAAGTGAGTCAACAGCCTGCTAAAGGAGATCCCAAAAAATAATGAATAAAATAACACCTTAAAAAATAGACTAATCCAAATGGCAAAAGAGGCCGAAAAAGCCAATGAGGAGAAGAATGCCTTAAAAAGCCAATTTGCCAGATAGAAAAGGAATTCCAAAAATTCACTGAAGAGAAAAATTCCTTCAAAATTAGTTTGGAACAAATGGAAGTTAATGACTTTATGAGAAATCAAGATACTCTAAAACAGATCAAAACAAATGGAAAAATAGAAGGCAATGTGAAATATCTCATTGGGAAAGGTGCCATAAAATGGGACTGAGTACTTTAATGTGTCAGACGGCCTATGAATGTACCAGTGTGATTCTAAGAAAACCCTAGAAATCTAGAGCCCTTGAGGAGGGAGTTTGTTCTGTGAAGACAATTCTGGGCAGTGAAGTATTTATCCATTGCTGGATGATAACTACTAATAATGATAATTGAATCTTCCTGAAATTCATTGACATTTGCTCCACTTTAAAATCTGAACATACTGAACAAAATTTAATCATTTCTTAATGTCCAAGAGTCAAAATTATGAGCATTCACCAGTGTATTCTGCTGAGCATTAATGGCCCACTGAGCTGAGCTGAGTGTGCTTTCATAATTCTTTTGTCTTTTTTAAAATTATTTTGCTCTTCTTCCTTGTTTTCAGGCTGTTGGGAGCCAAGAGCAGCCCCCAACTCCCTATTTGAAAATGTTTCTAAGGTTACAGGATCATAGCATAGATTGAGAGCTGGAGGAGACCTTGGAGAGCAACTAGTCTAACCTCCTCTGTTCAGTTTATATATAAGTAAACTGTGGTCAAGATAGAGAAATGATTGGTTCAAGGAGCCAGAGGCAATAATTGGCAGAGCTTGAACTGGAACCCAGGTCCCCAATTCCAAACCTAAGACTCTTCCCTCTCTACCACTGCTTTAGGTCTTTTGTGTGTGGTAGGAAACAAAGCAATGCAATTGTTAGAATAATGTCCTGTTTTGTGTCAGGCATTTAGCTGGGTAAGAGGGGCATATTCATAAAAGCAGAAATGAGATCCATTCCTACCCTCACCAAGCTCACATTTTATCTTGGGAAAATAACATTTCCATTGCTAAGTCCAAAGTCATTGGAGGGGGAGGCAGCAAACAGTAGCTGTCTACCAAGAAGTGGTAATAAAATAGCAAAAGAGAATAACTAGATTAAATCCCCCACCCCAGCCCTAACCTTCACAAAGAGGACTTTGCTCAGTATACCCAGAACAGAAATGAAGAATTCACTAAGGTGTAAATTTTAAGATCACCTTTGATTTATCTCACTGTCTCTGAAATGCCACATGCCTCATTTCTGAGAACCGGGAGCAATTCTTACACCTCTGTCATCTGTGAGCAAAAAAGAGGAGGAAGAGGAAGATGAAAAAAATGGCTGCTTACAAACCACTTGGAAGAGGTAGAATAATTGTCATCTAGCAAATGTGTGAAGACCTACTTTGCAAAGGTGCAGTCGGGATTAATTAATTAAGATCTATAAAGTGCTTGGTGATTTGGGGATTGCGGCTCAAAGACTGTGGAAATTATTACAGTTACTTCAGTTTATTATCATTTAATAGGACTGTGGACTTTAAGTGGAAAGGACCTTCTACAACATCTAGTCTTTCCCTTCATTTTACTTATGAGGAAACTGAGGCCCTGGGAAGTTACATGTCCAAGGTCACACAGGGAGGAAAAGGGTAAAGCATGCATGGATTTTAGCCTATTCTTTGGACTCCAAATTTCATATTCTTTCTTGTCTCCAAGTTCCCCAATAAATACTGATGTAAAATCTGTGACCCCTCCTGGGGTCTCCCTGATATAGATGTGTGTGGGAAAGATAAGTTGGCCATATTGATTCATAGGTTCCTTTAAAAATAAAAACAATTATGCCACCCAAAATATAATTACAAGATAATGTTGGTGCCTAACGATACAGAAAGGAACCAGCTGGACCTAATGTTGGCTTCCTATTTTATAGTTTGATTTTTGTTATTGAGTAATGAGCACAAATGACTTCTGGTAGGACCTAATTCTGATTTCTTATCCACAGATCTAGGCTGCATTTCTGAAAAAAAGTCTCACTCTGGGACTCTGCCCCATTTCCCTAAATCCATGATTTGGGAGCCCAGATGGTATGCTTTGGATGGAGATTACACACAATGAGTTTGGTTTTAGACATTGAGTTTTTGTTCAGTCATGTCCAATTCTCAATGACCCTATTTGGAGTTTTCTTGGCAATGATGCTGGAGTGGTTTGCCATTTCCTTCTTCAGCTCATTTTACAGATGAGGAAACTGAGGCAAACAAGGTAAAGTGACTTGCCTGGGATCACACAGCTAGTAAGTGTTTGAAGCCAGATTTGAACTCATGAAAATGCATCTTCCTGATTCTTGGCCTAGTGCTATATCCACTGTGCCACCTCATTGCCCGTATGATGAGACAGAGAGCAAAACAGAAGGTACAACTTTCCAGAAACTAAAATGAGCCAACAATGGCCCAGACTACACATCATAGAGTTTCTTTATTGTCATCAAAAGCATTCAAACCAGATTCTCCACTCCCTTCTACTCCTTTTGTTTACAGATAGATTTAAAACAACATTCCCAGACATCTTGGGTCTCAAATGGAACTATGAAGACTATACAGAGGATTAGGTTATACTAAGCATACTTGTTTTGAACTATTATCATTAATAGCTTTGTGCCCTGCCCCTAATTAAGGAACAAAACTTCATTGTAACATTGCTCAACCTATTGGCTATTTAGACATATATTGTATGCAATTAACTTCCCTTGTAAGGGCATATCCTCTAATTTCATGTGTGCCTGAACAACCTTTTGCTCCTCTCTCTCTATAAGCTTTCCTTGCAAACTACCCTCCCAAACTGCCACCAGCCGCTTGCTGGATCTGTTTGCCACCTGCCTCCTACCTGTGTGGGGCATTTGGAAAAGAACTACCTTTAAACCAGAACATCCATCTTTTCCTGGCATCCTGTTAGCCCCTACTCATCTGCTTAGAAGCAGTTAGTGCTCATTTTCTTCGCCGTGTCAGCCTAAGATTCCTTAAGAAAACACAAAAGGGAGACCCTTTGATGGGTACTTGGCAAAGTCCCTCACCAATATCTTGCTTGTCTTTTGCAGAATGTGTTAACCCCTGAGTTCCTAGTTATTCCAGGATGGATCATGAATGGAGTAGAAAGTCTGTTCTGGAAGAGAGGAAGGGTGAGAGGGAGAGGTTGGGAAGAATATGGGGTCATTCAAGGTATGATGGTCTACATGACTCTGGAGCATAATCATTCCAATACTGTAGTTATGGAGGCAAAGCCATATACTAGGACATTAATTTTAATAAAAGTACAGAAATGATGAACACAATGATTTTGGAAAAAAAACATAGATAGACTTGCACAAAATAATGACGGGCAAAATGAGCAGAATCTAGAGAGAAGATTGTACACAGTGACAGAGACAGTAACCTTGTTTTAGGAACGACTTTGAGCAGCTAAGACATTTTAACTATTCTAAATACCCAAATTAACTCCAAAGGACCCATGAAGGAAGATGCTATGTGCATCCAGAGAAAGAACAGATAAATCAAAGTACATGTATAATGATTTTATGTGTATATACATATGTGTGTTTAATGGCAGTCATCTCTAGGGTGGAGGAGGCAAGGGAAGAAAAAAAGGGGAAAAAAGCAGTTTCATATACAAACATTTTTTTTCTATTCTGTTATGTTATGGAAATGCTTGTTTTATTTCTTAAATAAAGAATAAAAAAAATAAAGTTTTTTTAAGTGCATTAATAAATAAGGAACTAAAATTGTAGAGTCTAGTAACTTCAGTCCCCTGAAAGCCATGGGAGAAGAGGGCTCAGTGTTGAGTTTGGTAAAAAAAAGGTCAATTATATAATTTCTAACTTTGAAATATTGATGGATATACGTCAATCACTTTTCAATGAAAATGCTCTGCCAAAGACAGCAAAATATATGCAATGATTATCGTAACAGGCAACGCCAAAGTATGTTAGCATTCATGTTACATGCCATGTCCAATCATGGTTCCTGTGCACCAGTGAGGGACAACGTCACTCTGAGCACAGAGCTGGCAGCCTGCATTTGCAGAATGTTCTGTATGCTGTTGGGCATGGTTGCTTTGGCAGGTGGTTTTGCTGAGCCCTTTCTTTTAAGGGATTGTTTAATGGAGAAGTTATTGGAATATGATTATGGAGTTTAAAACAGTTATTAATTTATATTATTAATTTAGATTTTTTAATGCAATTTTTTCCTGAAAACTTATGAAACACATTATAGAGTACCAGCTTTTGATCATTTAACCCTAAGGTTAAAGCCAACTCCTTTGGCCAGTGAGAAGTTATCTTTGTTATTGTCGTGTCATTTTAGTCATGTCCATCTCTTTGTGCCACCAGTTGGGGTTCTCTTGGCAAAGATACTGGAGTGGTTTTCCACTTCCTTCTCCATATCTTTGTTTAGACAGAAGTGAAATAGATTATGCTCTCAATTTATATTCCAACATCAAGGAAGCCATTTTTTAAATTCATGAAGTTTTAAGATAAGATCATTTTCAATTTGAAAATGAATTAATTCAGTTTGCAAAGATTGAACTAATGGTAAAGCATGACTAAATGAAGGAAGCATAGCAAACAGCTGGGGCTTTCTTCCATGAAAGGAACTAATAATTATTGAAAGAAAATCATAGAATATAGGTCAATAAAGCTTGTGAAAGAAAAATGGTTACACACATGTACACATATATAATATATCAAACACATATAGTTCTGTGGTATATATAATTCAGTCTCCCTACAATATATGTAACCCAATCCCTAGGGACATTGCCAAGATGATGATAGCAGAGGAATTCAAACACACTCAAAATATTATCTACAGCTCCCTAATCTCCAGGATTCAAGAGCTTTTGGCCTCAGAAGGATCTTCCTTCTTCAAGGTTCTATACAAGCAAGATGGAATGAAACCATATGGTGACACTAAGCAAGGGGAACTCTGAAATGCAATGGATTCCCAAGCTTCTCCTTTTTAGCTTATGGATAATTGGTGGAGGGGGGAAGAGGAGCGAGAGCACAGACATGGGACATGTTCTCTCCACAAAAGGAAGACCAAAGAAGCAAAACTGAGACAAACTGAGACGCTGTGGCTTGAGAAAGACTGAATGAAATAAGGGAAAGATGGGATTATGCGTGGTAGGGGTACAATTTAAGCGGGAAGAAAATCATGGTTGGTGAGACTACTGGAATCTATTCCATAGCACCTGAATTTCTCCTGCTTTAAAAAAACAAAACAAAACAAAATATTTTTTTTCAGGAAAACTCCCAGGTCCCTTTTATGGGTTTGACTAGTTTGTCTTTTCATTTCCCTCTAGTGCTTTGGAAAAAGCATTTAGGTAGAGGAAGAAGAGATTTACCCTCTGCCTCACCTTCACCCCCCAGCAACCTTTGTAGCCTGAAAGTGGAAACCTGTTCCTTCAAATGCTTCTTTGCATGTTTATTTTTCTTGAAGCTGCTATTAAAGTGTATAGTAACTTACAGGTATTGGTAATCAAGCCTACAAGTGTGTATGGTTGAGAGAGAGATAACATACTAAAAGGTGGAGATTTTCCTCAGCTTAGACCATGGTGATGATTTAAGTTATTTTGAGAGAAAAATTGCTGCAATAGTTATCTTTTCTTAAATATGCATTCCCCAGGCTGCATGTGAACCTAGAGAGACTTGACAAGGGAACAGGTCAACAACAGTGAGAGGAAGAGGTTGGTACACTTGTTTAGGTAACCACCCTATAAACAGTGCCCTAAAACCAGTCTACCTGGTGTATGTATATGTATGTGTACGTATGTATTGTATATCTTTGTGTGTATACATATATACATGTGCAGACAGGGAGAGACAGAGAGAGATAGAGACAGAGACAGAGACATAGAGAAACACAGAAAACCATGACAGAGATTAAGCACTGCTACTAAAGTCACATAGGCTGGAAAATAGATGAACCAGGATTTAAACTTCGGTTTCTTAACTCCCATTCCAATGTTCTTACCACCATAACATGGTGATTCTCTACCTTTCTCTTTTAAAATTTGATTTCATCATTCCTCTGAATTTGAAAATATTAAATAAAATAATCACTTCCATACACAAAGTAGAAGAGTGCTGCACATGAAACTGAGAATCCCTGTCATATAGAACTTATCTTTATATTTAAATATATAATAATTTTAACCTCTCTTGTAAAATTGCTTTAATTTTTAAAATTTTAAAAAAGTATTTAGATATATTTTTATTGATTTGTTTACTTTCAGTTTACAAGATTCAGTTCCACAATCCCCTGAGTTTCAAATTTTCTCCCCTCCTCGCCATGGTGGCCTGCAATCAGGTATAGGATCTGCAAATACCTTCACACCACAAATTAGTCTGGTTGTATAAAAGGGTCGCAACCATTGGAATGAACAATGGGAAAGAGGAAACAAAACCAAACATGGAAAAGAAAGAGAACATGTACTTTGCTTCAGTCTGCATTTAAACTCTGTTCTTTCTAGATCTTTCTCTGAATGTAGACATCTCCTTCTATCTTGAGTCTTTTAGAGTTGTCTTATAACCTTGCATTGCTGAGAAGAGTCCAGTTTATCAAGATTGGTCATCACATATACAATGTGTGTGTGATTGTGTACAAATTTCTCCTGGTTCTGCCCTTCTCACTCAGCATCAATTTGTATAAGCCTCTCCAGGTAATTATGAAGACCTTCTCCTCCCCATTTCTTGTAGCACAATAGTATTCCATTACATTCACATACCACAACTTGTTCAGCCATTCCCCAATTGGTGGGCATACCCTTAATTTCCAACTTTTTGCCACCACAAAGAGAGCTACAATAAATATTTTTGTACATATGGGTGTTCCTCCCACTTTTATGATCTCTTTGGGATATAGCTCTAGAAGTGATATTACGGGGTCAAAGGGTATGCAATTATTTATAGCCCTTTGGTCACAGTTCCAGATTGCTCTCCAGAATGGTTGAATCAGTTCACAACTCCACCAACTATGCATTAGTGTTCCAGTTTTTCCACATCCTCTCCAGCATTTGTCATTTTCCTGTTTTGTCAGACAATCTGACTGGTGAGATGTGGTACCTCAGACTTGTTTTGATTTTCATTTTTCAAATCAACAGTGATTTAGAGTATTTTTTCATATGCTTATAGATTTCTTTAATTTCTGCCTCTGAAAATTGCCTGTTCATATCCTTTGACCACTTATCAATTGGGGAATGACTTGTATTCTTATAAATTTTACTTAATTCCCTATGTATTTTAGAAATGAGACCTTTATCAGAGACATTGGTTGTAAAAATTCTTTCCCAATTTCCCAAGTCCCTCTTAATCTTGGTTATATTGGCTTTGTTTGTACAGAAACTTTTCAATTTAATGTAATCAAGATTATCTATTTTGCATTTTATAATGCTTTCTAATTCTTGTTTGGTCATAAAGTCTTCCCTTTGCCATAAATCTGACAGGTAAGCTATTCCTTGCTTCTCCAGATTGCTTACAGTATCAGTCTTTATATCTAGATCGTGCACCCATTTAGACTTGATTTTGGTATACTGAGTTAGATGATGGTCTATGCCCAGTTTCTGCCATACTATATTCCAGTTTTCCCAGCAGATTTTGTCAAATAGTGAGTTCTTATCCCCAAAACTGCGGTCTTTGGGATTATCAAACAGTATATTACTATAGTAATTGACTACTGAGTCTTTTGTACCCAATCTATTCCATTAATCCACTATTCTATTCCTCAGCCAGTACCAAGTAGTTTTGATGACTGCTGGTTTATAATACAGATTAAAATGTGGTATGGCTAGGCCACCTTCCCTAGCATTTCTTTTCATTAATTACCTTGATATTCTGGACCTTTTTTTCTTCTAAATGAATTTTGTTACTATTTTTTCTAGCTCTATAAAGTACTTTTTTGGTAGATTGATTGGTATGGCACTAAATATGTTATTTATTTTAGGTAAAATTGTCATTTTTATTATATTAGCTCGACCCAGCCACTAGCAATTGATGTTTTCCAATTATTTAGATCTGACTTTATTTGTGTGAAAACTGTTTTGTAGCTGTGTTCATACAGGTCCTGGGTAATTTCTAACTTTCAAAGTTGCCTGCTTGTCCTTGTTTCTTTCTGAGCTTTTTTCATTTCTTTTCTGTACATTAAAATGTGGAGGTGATTAAAAAAAAGATTCCCCTCCCCTGTCTTCACTTTGTCTTCTCTTTCCTTCTTCTTGTTCCCGTAACTATTTCTGCTCCTTACACCCCATCCATAATTTATTTTGAAAAAGGAAAAAAAAAGACCAAATATTTGTAAGGAATATGCATAGTCAAGCAAACAAATTCTTGTATTGACCATCCCTGAAAATGCATGTCTCATTCTGCACCCTGAGTCCATCATTTCTCTTTCAGGGGGTGCTTAGTGTGTTTTGTCATTCTGGTTGATCAAAACATTGATCAGAAATCTAAATTCTTTCAAAGTTGTTTTTCTTTGGCGTATTATTGGATAATTTGTTTTTCCTCATTTCCCTGCATCAGTTCATATAAATCCTCCTATGTGTTTCTGAAACTGTAGTTTTCATTATTTCTTATGGTGCAATAATTTACATTCTTTTATAAGAAGAGTATTCCATGCTATTCTGATCTTGTAGTTATGGGCACAAATAATTTGAGTACATAATTAGCTCTTTCATCCATTGATGAGCCTGAGATTCCAATCTTGTGCTACAGCAAATGGAGCTGCTGTAAATATGTTTGTACATGAATCTTTTTCTTTCTTTCTTGACTCCCTAGGGTGAGGATTAGGCCTACTTTTGGCACGGAATTCAATTTTAAGCTGACTTCTCCAGTTAAACATGAAGACTAATACTATTGTTTTCTCTTCATTCTTTTTTTTTCAGGCTACATTGGTACATTTTCTTTTAATATGCTTCACATGGTGTTTTCTAAATTCCTTACTATCTTTCAGACCGATCTTATAGCATCTTCAAAGATTCCTCAAATGATCTTTTTCAAATTCCTCACTATGCAGGTGCACCTCCCTTAGACACATTAGAATATGTGAATCCATCCATGGTTGTTATATGAAAGGATTATATCTCAGGTCTTCATTGAGTTTAATCTTTTAAGATTTTTTTAAAGAGACTATACAATTTTAGCCAGAGAAGGAAATGGCAAACCAATTTAGAATTTTTCCCAAGAAACCCCAAAAGGGTCACAACTGATGAGGTACAGGCTCTGGGAACCCCCTTGAGCTCTCCTTGAATCTTTGAGTTACAGGCTCTGGGAAAACCCCTTGAACTCTGAATCTTCCCACTTGATGAGGCATTTGCTTGTGGCCATAAGCCTTTCATTATAGGTAGGCCCAAATCTCTTACTCTTACTAGCCTAGCCTTCCACTGTCCATCTACTCCCCACTCTTGAGCCTATCAAAATGTCTATACCCAAATCAACTGTTACACCTTTCAACTGGCTTAGGCCACCATTGTCAGTGGTCTCCAGGTTGCCTCCAGCAACTTCATTCATTTACTGGAGTCTGACCTCATTAACTCCTCCTGAAGACCTTCTCCAAACTCCTTCTCTAGACCATCCCTAGAATCCTCCCTTAAACTTTCTGTATATAAGATCCCATCTTGCCTCCTTGTGTGTGACAGCGCCATAGAATTTTCTAGCACAGACTTGCTCTGGCCCACTTGTCCAATGCAAGAATCACAGATACCGAGGCTCCTTAAGAATCTACCCAATATGGTGAACTTTCAATAAACTTTTCTTTGTCTGAGAGAAGACTTGAGTCAAATTCATTCAGCAGGACCGAGCATATTGATATTTTGGGGTCTTGAGCGCCCCTAACCCTATACCTCTTCATTTTTATGGAGTAGCTGGAAAATGGAGGGATAGGCTAGTAAGAGGAAGAGATTTGGGCCTACCTATAATGAAAGGCTTATGGATTTAGGCAAATGCCACATCAAGTGGGAGATTTAATCAGAGTTCAAGGGGTTTTCTCAGAGCCTGTACCTCAAAAGATTCAAGGAAAGCTCCAGGGGGTTCCCCGAACCTGTACTTCATCAACAACTAGTTGGATATGACTGAAATACATACTACAAAATAAAACAAAAATAATTTTTACATTGAGTTGTCATGTAAGAACTGGAATGGGAAGTGAAACTTTAGCATATTCTAATGTGTCTGAGGGAGGTACACCAGCATAGTGAGGAATTTGAAAAAGATCATATGAGGAATCTTTGAAGACACTCACCATATTTAGCCTTGAAAAATAAAGAGAATAAATAAACATCATTGATGGGGAGAGCTATACTATTAACTTTAGTGTTTCACTGTTCTTGGAATTAAATCGCTTGTGAATTATTTTGAAAATGCAATTTAAGAGCCTTGCCAATGGTAGAGTGAGACTTTGAATCAAAAGTCAGGAAACCTAAGTATAATTGTTATCTTTTGCTCATTGTGTGACTTTAGGTAAGTCATGTATCTTCTCCTTATCTTACATTCATTATCTATAAAATGAAAGGTTTGGACTAAATACTTCTAAAAAAGATTTCTTCTAATTCAAGGAAATAATTCAGTTAATCCATAATCTAATCAAAGAATTTGTCTCACTGCTTAAAAGGTAAATGTATTCCTACTTCCCCCAAACTGACTTGCAAACTAGTTTTTGGACCAAAAAAATCCATTTAGAAGTCACGGAATTGCCTTTGATCTTTAAATTATAAATCCTTAAAATATAGTAGATGTTACAACTTCTTTGTTTACATCAAAGTGGAATTGAAACAACATAAGCCACTAATTTTGGTGTTCAGCAGTGTCAGATCCCCCCCTTTTGGGATTTTCTTGGCAATGATGCTGGCGTGGTTTACCATTTCCTTCTCCAGTAGATTAGGGCAAACAGAGTTTAAGTAACTTGCCCAAACTCACACAACTAGTAAGTATTTGAGGTCAAATTTTAATTCAGGGCTTCTTAACTCTCCTGAGCCATTTAGCTGTCTCCAAAGTAAATTAATATAAACTTATTAATCTATAGAGCTAACTTGATAACAAGTTTTTGGTGAAATTTATTTACCAGGTATGGAAATTCCTATTTTGTATATATTTGATGTAAGGGGAAGAAAAGTCTTCATGAAGAGCCTTCCAATTTTTATTTGCTTGGTAGTTCAGTCCAATTTATTGAAGCCAATACATTTTTAAGACAAGCCAATTATAAATAATATTTAGGGAAAATGCATTAAATTGAAAACTAAATTTTAGAGGGATATTCCTGTTATTTGTTTCCATAGGAAACAGTTCTCTTGTGAATGACTCAGTTTTTAATTCTTTCCAAGATATACATCTAATGAGATGACCCAGTGGCTGTAGCCAACCCTGCTGTATTTTCATGTGCCCAGCTGGGACTTGCTCACAGAAATCCAAGAAGTAAATTAGTTTAATGATTTCACAGTAGTAGTTACAGGGATGAGAATCTAAACTAGGAGACCTGTTAGAGAACATCTAGGTAAATGCATATTCCAATGTTCTCTAAAATAATGCAGATCACAGCTCATTGGAAACCCCATCATCTTCTATAATTTTCATCTCTGTCCTTCCAGGTGTTTACCATGGACATTTACTAAATACATAGGAGGTCTTCCTTTCATGCTTTTGTTATTTAATGGCTACCATAGAAGTACCTGAGGTAGCTACAGGTTCTTTGTCACTTTCATTATGACTAACCCATCTTTTCTTTCTAATTATACATTTCTTTGGTGACACCCTTTACAATACTTCTTATTTGTAATGTTCTGGTAACACCCTCTATACACTTTTCCATCTCCTTTTTGAGTAATTGTCCTTGAATTTAATTCTTTGGAGATTTATTTGAACATTGTAGGGGCAGTTAGGTGGTGCTGTAGAAAGAGAGCCAGACCTGAAATCAAGAAGACTCATCTTCCCGAGTTTAAATCTAGCTTCAGACACTTACCAGTTGTGTGAGCCTGGGCAACTTACTTAACCCTATTTGTGTCAGTTTCCTCATATGATCAATTGTAAAATAAGTTGGAGAAGGAAATGGCCAACCACTCTAGTATCTTTGCAAAGAAAAGCCCAAATGGGGTCACAGAAAGTTGGATGTGACTGAAACAACTGAACAACAACCTGAAAATTGTACAATAATTACAGAATAATGTTATTATAAAAAAAATCAGTCTTTGTTTCAAATCTTTGCTTTTGAACATGAGGACATTATGGGTCCAGCTCATACTTGATAAAGAGTCTCTCTCTCTCTCTCTCTCTCTCTCTCTCTCTCTCATCCCAAACTAGTGGCAATCTAGCCTCTTCCTTCAGACTTCTACTTAAGGAGAACCCATTTCCTCCTGGGATAACACAGTCCATTTGTGGATAGCTCTAATTGATATGAAATTTCTTTCTTACAGAGAGCCAAAAATTGCCTCTCTTCAATTACTTGCTATTCTGTTCTCTGGGGCCAAGTAAAATGAGGGTAATATTTCTTTCTCTTGATAAGACTCCCAGAACTTGAAGACAGCTAAGCATTCCCCTCTAAGTCTTCTCTTCTTTGGGCTAAAAACCCCCAGGACCTCAGACACTATGACAAAATTCAAAGAGCCCTGACTTCAGGATCAGAAGAACTGGTGATGAATCTTGGCTATCCTACTTATGGCATTTATGTCCTCAGGCAAATTACCCTTTCTGGTCCTCTATTTTCTGATTTGTCAAGTAGGGTCATTGGCCTAGATAAACTCAAAGCCTCTTTCCAACACAGACTTCAACTAAACTTGATATTGCAAGTGTTTTAGTCTCTTCACTTTCCCAATAGCTGTATTCTGTATATCATATAGCTTGACTACATCTTTCCTAAAACATGAGCCTAGAATGGAACAATCCCTACGGCCACTTGATCAAAAATGCAATGCAGTCTAGAATCCATTCACTTTCATATTTTCCAAATTACTTTGTTTACTCAAATTGAGCTTGAAGTCCAAAAACAGACCTCTAAACCTTTTTTCTTTCGGTTAATTTTCTCTAAACAAGCCTTTAACCTGTATGTGAAATTGCTTTTTTTTAACCCAAGAGTAGGACTTCACATTTATTCCTATTAAGTTTCATTTAACTAGATTTGATCCAAAATTCTAGCCTGTCAATATCTTTTTATTTTAATCTTGACTCTGTCATCCAATGTGTTAGATGTCTATCCAAGTTTTATGTCACCTACACATTTGACAAGCAAGTAATCTATGCCTTCATCCAAGTCTCTGATAAAATAATGTAGAATAACAGAGAGTCAAGCTCAGATACCTAGGTCACTCACCTGGAGACATCT
>CM053580.1:12017722-12075822 GCA_028627135.1 Pseudochirops cupreus | reverse complement strand
AATAGATGGAGAGATATAGGTGCAGAGATTTACAGATACATTCAGGGATGATAGATAGGCAAGTAGATTATAAATGGAGAGGTCCACAGACATAAAGAGAGATGATAGAGATTTACAAACAGAGAAATAGATAGATAGATAGATAGATAGATAGATAGATAGATAGATAGATAGATGATGGATAGATAGATGGATAGATAGATAGATGATGGATAGATGGATAGATAGACGGATGGATGGATGGATGAATGGGTAGATAGATAGACAGATAGATAGATAGATAGATAGATAGATAGAAGATAATTAGATAAAGCATTAAGTGCTTATTACATGTCAGACACTATTCTAAGTGCTGGAAATACAAATACAAGTAATTCCAATTTCATTTCAGGTTGCCTGATTTCCAGTCCCATGTTCTTCTCAGTATACACATGATGCTTCCAGTCTTAATATATTTATTTAAAGACAGGAACATGGGCAAATGAGCTTCCCAAAATACCATGAAGGTCTACAATCTTTATAATTGGAAAACAAATTCAAATGATGATTTAAACAAAATATTATGCCATGATCCAAATTTGCCCCCTTTTGATAGGGGAGATGTTTCCTTTAACAACAGGAATGTTATATATAGTCAAGAACAGTCCCCCTGTTCAAAGGTTGGAGCTCAGCTTGGCTTTTAAATGCTAGAATTTCACAATAAAATAGTTTGCAATAACAAGGGTTTCCAGCACTTGGCACAATGCTTGGCACATAGTAGGTACTCACTTAGTGTTGACTGATTGTCTTTATGCCTCTCCCTGGGTAGTTTAGTTGCCTGACCTTTGGAAATCCTGTGGTATCCTGAGCAGTAACCAGGAATATTAGAAGGAGGAAGGATCTTGGGGAAATGACTTCCCATTTGAGATGGGGTGAGTATGAGATAACTAGTTTGGAATGTCCAAAAGTCCAAAAGTTAGTCAAGAGTGACTATCTTAGGAGACATAGCAGGGATTGATATATAGGTCTAGCAATCATCTGCATAGAGAAGATAATTAAATGCACCAGCATCCATGAAATCACCAAGTAATATAATGTAAAAGGTTTTGTATTTGATACTAGAGGTGAGAGAGAGCCATTGAAGTTTGATTAATAGGGGAGTGACATGGTGCCACTTGGGCTTTAAGAAAACTATTTTGTTAGTTATATAAAGAATGGATTGGAATGGGGAGAGACAAGGCAGGAATACCAATTAGGAGGTCATCCCAAGAATCCAGGTCAGAGGTGATGAGGGCCTGGATTAGGGTAGTAGCTTCATAAGTGGAGAGAAAAGGCCTGATTCTAGAGATCATTTCAGAGAAAAGAGGTTGGGAACTGATTTGTGGAGAATGTTTGTCCTTTGTTTCCAAAGAGGGCTGATGATAAGATAATGTCTTGGCTTGGGTGTGAATTGGATTCAAGTGAGGCAGAGTTGCACAAAGTCTCTCTCTCTCTTCCAGAGTCATTGAAGGCCAGTGGCAAGACAAAAGTCAAGACCACTGGCAATGGTTCAGAATACAGTGGATGATCTCGGCTTCTTCCATGTATGACCAAGCTCTACACACTCCACAGAGGTTGCTCCAGCCACCTTGAGGGGCACCTATTCCACAGGGGGCATTTTCACATGCCTGAGATGACATCCCCCTGACTTACCCACAGGTTTGAAGCCTGTTGGTTACCCTCCCCCAGGTTTATTCCATCTGATGAGATACCTTATTGAGGTGTGGCCAACATGCACATGCTACAGCATCTTGGAGCCAGGGGAGAGTTAGGTGAAAGGTGAACACTAGAGGTGGATAAACAAGCCCTCCTACCGGTAGGTGGATGGGATATATGGGGTGTGCAGGGAGGACTAGCACCTCTGGGGAATATCTACTAGGTATACTGAGAGCCAAAGGCAGAACGGACAACAAAAATATTAGCCTTCTGCCCTACAGAAATTGCTCTGATATTCTGAACTCATTGGAAGTTTAAAATCACCTTTCTAAGACAACTCATTGCAACAAGGATCAGCAGAGATCCTTGGTGCCACTTTTGATTTTTGTTTGGGGGGTGGAGTGAAGTGAGGGTGGGGATAAGGGAGGTAATGAAGCTTACAAAGATAAATTATTTCACTGCCCACCCCCCCACCCCCCATCCACTGGTCAGGTTCTCTTGGCATTTAATCTCCCTCCCTGAAGAAATGCATCAGCAGAACAAGAGAAAGGAAAATAACCTTATGTTATTGTGAGTTACATCTGGAAAACATCACTGCTTAGAGTCACATGGACTCTACAGTGAACTCTCAACATTCTGGGGTTTGATTATCAAGTTTGGGGAATATCCCTGCTTTGCTTGGTTTTGCTTCTCCTTCTCCATCCCCTGGATGACTGCCTATTAGCCTTTATACTCATCTTTATTTTTTTTTAAATGAGGGGGCACTTTGTCAGTTTTTATTATCTTTTGTCTTTACATCAAATTCATTTCCAAGTATAATGCTCACCCCCTTCTACTTAGAGAGCTCTTCCTTCTAAAAATGATTTTTTTGAAATGAGGAAAAAAATAGTTCTCAAAACTAACCAAGACATCAACAGTCTGGACAGTGTGCTCAATCTTCTGCATCCACAGATGAGATCTCTGCCAAGAAGAGAGGGAGGTGTTGCATTTACAACCAGGATCAGATAGTGAAAAAGGAATGAACTCCCTCTGGTCTGATCTGGTTTTTGCTTAGCACCACTGGGAAAATGTTTGGTGAGTGAGGAGGTTGAAATTTAACCTTGAAGGAGGCCCATTATGACAGTTGTCTCTATCCACAATTATCTGAGAAAATCTTGCACCCTAGTAAATACCACAATGTGCTCACTTGGGGTGGGAGGAGGCACAAGAAGAGACCGGAAACCTGAGGTTACTCTGGGGGCTAACATGTGATGGTCAATGACTAGCTGATGGGAAGGGTGGCCAGGACTACAAGGTGAATTTTTTGGCTATCTATTAACTAAATTCAATCAACCAATCCTTCTGAAGGTGATTGAAAAGGTTATCTACATCTCTGTACCCACCTGTCAAGTGGGCAGGAGGAAGAGGATGTAGGATAACAATTAGAAATCTCAGTTCAGTCTAACATCTTGGAGGAGGGGGCAGGGAATTATTCAACTGAATTATCCAGATAGCGGAGACAATGACTGGTTGGAGTCATAGTCTGGAAAGAAAGGCAGCTGAAAGAGCCTGAAATTTTCATTTGTTATTCCGGTCAATAACCTATTGGTAGATTTTAGTAGGTGCAAAATTGGGACCCCTTTTAACATTCTCTCCTTCTTCCCAGATACCACATTACCTTTTTGGTTTGCCACATCATTGTTCTCTTATAATGGGCTTGCAATCCACTAAGACCCCCAGATTTTATTTAATTATGGATGGAGACAGGAGGAAGAGGAGGAGGAGGAGGAAGAAGGAAGAAGTCAGGGCATAGGAGTCAAATTCATATTTTATAGGGGAAGCATCTCACAAATGGAGCTAATGTTTTTGATTTCTATGGAAAATTACATACACCCATATATATAAACATGTATATTTAAATACATGTATGTGTATATAAATGCATGTATATATTAACTACATTATGATATACATATGTACATATGTAGTATATGTGTTATATGCAAATGTGTATATACTATGAATTGTATAATTTTGCATAGAAATTAAAAGCATTCCCTCCATTTATCAGAGCATTTGACTCCCTTTAGATCTCTAGCTAGAAGTAGTTGAAACATTAACACTGAAGAATTGCCAGCTAACTTGGCCTTTTAGGGAGAAAGAACATGCCTAGTATTGGTGGCTTGTCAGCAACCCATAGCTGGTGGCCATCTGGTGAGAGAGTTTTATAAGAAGAGGTGTCAGAACCAGGAATTCACAAGTAGCACACAGATCTCAGATTCTATCTGTGGGGAGATATGGATAGATAGAGTTAGTGGAGGGGGGAGGACAAGAGGTTTGGGGGCAAAAAAAAGATTGAATAAATGCAGAGTATTAGCATTTCATAGAATGAAAAAATGTGGGTGAGGTTGTTTGGTTTTTTTTTTTTTTTGGATCTATCATCATTCTTTATTTTCCCCTGTTTCATGGGTCACCCAGAAAGCTACAACAAACTGTATAGGCAGCCTCTCCTTAGATCCTTGGGAAATAGTCTGTCCTTGGACTAAAATGCTAAGAACCCAATGTGCCACTGTGTACAAGGAGGCTTCACAATAGAACAGGCTCTTAGGTGCCATATCCAATGGTCTTTTTTCATTCCTCACTGTTCTTGGCCTCTCTTACAGCATTTAAGCCTGTTGACCTCACTTCCTAAATATTCTGCCCTCTCCAGGTTTTCATGACATTGTTCTCATAGGGTTCTCACACCTATCCAGTTGCTAGTCGTGATTAGAATGTATCCTCCTTGAGGGCAGATGCTTTTTTTTCTTTCTTTCATTATACTCCTAATGCTTAGCACAGAGTCTAGAACATAATAGATGCTGAGTAAATTATTATGAACTGTCTGCCATTGGATGATCCATCATGCATATCCTGCCCACTAACTTTGGGTTGTTCCCAAGGCTATGTCTGATATGCTCTCCTTTGGTTACCCCATCAGCTGCTCTATAGACTCATTGGCTGTATCTGCCAGCCTTCAAGATCTGTGGAACAAACTGTAGCTGAGCTCCAGCCCTGCATCACCAAATACCCCATAGCCTTTTCAGATGTATGCCTCATAGGCATCTCAAATTCCATGCTTCCAAAACAGAATTCATGATTTTTCTCTCCAAACTCATCCCTCTTCTGAACTTCCCCATCCCAGTCATGGCACCCTGTTTCACAAGCTCAGTTCATCCTTGATTCCTCATTCTCCCCCACCACATGCATCCAATCCATTCCTTTCCCACCAGCTGCCCCCTGTTGCACTCATCCATCACACACCCTCCTTCTTGGCTTCCTTCTGTGCCTTGCCTTCCCACTTAGATTGTTGGCTCCTTGATTGCAAGGACCGGCTTCCTTTGTTCAGTTCCTATTTGGATTCCCAGTATTTAGCACAGTGCCCATTAATTATTAGATGCTTATATGCTTATTGACTAACTGAGTGATCTGCTTAGTCTCCAAAACTTAACATTTTTTTTTTGCATAACATCTCTCCCAAATGTCTCTTCCTCTCCACTCACAAAGCTGCCATCTCAGTTCAATTCCTCATCTTTTTTTGATCAATACTATTGCACACACCTCCTTCTTGGCCCCCTAGCTTCAATGCCTTCCTCACCCAGTGGATAGAGGACTAAGCTTGGAGTGGGGAAAACTTGTGTTCAAATCTGTTCTCAAACACTTGCTAGCTGTGTGACCCATAACCTATGTTTGCCTCAGTTTCTTCAACTGTAAAGGGCGCAGTAATCATACCTACCTCACAGGGTTGTTGTAAGGATCAAAAGAACCAATGTATATAAAGTACTTGGAATAGTTCCAGGCACACCGTAAGAGCTAAGTCAATGTTTATACCCTTCTCCTCTAATCTATTCCCTGTACATCGCCTACTTAAAATGTAGATCAGAGCATGTCATTCCCCTGCTCAATAGAGATAAACTCTTCCATTTGATATGTGAACATCTTCCCACTTTGACCTCTTTCTGCCTTTGCTGTTTCCTCTCCTCACCTTCTGACACCCAGATGTAAGCAAGGGTTCATCAGTGTTCATTCACTTGGGGCTCAGAGAGCAAGGAACCTGTGATGAAACATTGGCCCCTACTCTCTTGGAGGAGAGAAGAAGAGCAGAAGATGTCTGGGGGATGGGAGAAATCACAAGTGCACCAAGGGATGCTCATTAGGAGGCTGGGAGAGATTGCAGCTGGGATAGCATACAGATGCAAGGGGTTGCATCTGGCCCCTGCCCCACCCCCTCCCTGCTTTCATGCCCAGCAGGGGAGAATGAGGGCTCAGCATGGCCTCCCCTGCTGCTGCACCCAAAGAGGAGGGGGACAAGATGCTGGAGAAAAGACTGTAGCTATTCGTGATTGGCAAGAATTACAAATGGTGACACTCCTACTGCTGTGTCTCCTGCTTCCCTCTGGCTCTCCTGCTGAGCCCCTATGTGTTAGCCTTCATTTATTTAAAGAGCCTGGACACTTTTTCTCTTTGTTAAATGTTCTAAAATTTTTGAAAAGTAAGTTTCTTTAAGATGTGTCCTTGTAAAGACAGTAAAAGCAGCTAAAGAGAAGGCTATGGTTGCCCTGGGACAAAGAGGAAGAAAAGGAGATTCTGCCTCTTTTCAATCCCTGTGATCACCAGGTAGGGGCTCTAGGTGAACTAGTGAGGTTCGTTTTGCCCAGTAGGGATCAGTCATCAGAGCACAAGTGGATTTGTCCTTAATTATGGCTTATCCAGAGGGCGTGCAATCCTCTCTCCTTTCAACTCATAGAACTTTGTGGAGCTCTCTTCCAGCTCTAAGTGACCATATGGCTCACACTAGGAAGTGATGAAGACTTTTCTGGTTGGTTTTAGAGCCAGAAGAACGATTGATGAAACCAGAACCATATACCCCTCCCCAAGCCATTTGGGTGTTTCCCTCTTAATTTATTGTTGTTTAGTTGTTTCAGTCCTGTCCAACTCTTCCTGACCCCATTTGGGTTTTTCTTGGCAAAAATGCTGGAGCAGTTTGCCATTTCCCTCTCCAAATCATTTTACAGATGAAAAAACTGAAGTAAGCAGGGTTAAGTGACTTACTCAGGGTCACATAGCTAGTAAGTATCTAAGACCATATGGAAAGTTAGGAAGATGAGTTACCATGTTTCAACCCAGGTCCAGTACACAATTCACTGCTACACCAAGCTACCCCTTTCCTCTTACTGTCTAGCAGTTAGATAGTGCTTTAAGATTTGCAGAGAACTACTGTATATCTCAATCTTCCTCCCCCTGTAATGTAGGTGACATTTTCTCCATTTTACAGATGAAGAAAGTGAGATTGAGAAGGGTTCAATGATTTGCCTGGGATCACACCATTTTAAATGTCTGAACTGGAATCCAAACTCGTTTCTTCTTGATTCCAAGTGCAGCCCATGAGTTGGCATGAAAGTTTTAGTCCTTGATTCCTCATTGGACAAGCTCTTCACAGCACTACCAATAACAACCTCACCAGTTTTTTGAGGGCCCTGACTTGGTCATCACAGCGATGGTAAAGAGCCAGAATCTCCTTTTCCCTTCTCCCTCTAGATGATTTCACTTGGTGATATCCTCACCTCCATGCTGAAGGCTCTGAAATGCACTTCTCCAGCCCTGGCCTCTCTGGATACCTCAAACTGAGTGTCCCATAGACATCTTAAACTCAGCATGTTCAAGACTGAGTTCATCTCCCCCCTCAAATATTTCCTTCTTCCTTAGTTGCCTGTCGTTATTCAGTCTACCACCATCTTCCCATCACCCAGGCTGGCAGCTAGGTATCTTCCTTGACTCTTCACCCTCTCTCTCTCTCAGGCCCATTTCTAATCCTTTGCCAAGGCCTGTCCATTTTACTTTGTAACACCTCTTACATTTAGCTCCCTTCTCTCTTCTGACACAGCCAACATTGATGCAGAGACTCACCAGCTAACATCTGAACCTGCTGCTTGTGTCAGTCAATCACAAAAACATTTGCTAAACACTCACCATGTTCCAACCTTACACTGGATGAACTGGAAATAATCCACAAAGGGAGGTGCTGGAATTAAGGGGATTAAGAAGGGCTTCCTGTAGAAGGTGGGGTTTTAGCTGGGACTTGTAGGAAGTCCAGAGAGCCACAGAAGCCAGGAGGTGGAGATGAAGAAGAAGAGCACCCTAGGAATGGAGGTTGGCCAAGGAAAACATCTGGCATCAGGAGATAGAGTATTTTGTTCAAAGGACTTCAAGGAAGCCAGTGTCACTGGATCTAAATGTATGTGGCAGGGGAGGATGGAAGGAGTAAGAAGACTGAAGATAAGGGGAGAGAGAAAGTTGGGAAGAGCATTGAATGCCACTTGAGCCTGGAAGTGATTGGGATCCACCAGTGTTAATTGATCAGGGGGCTGACCTGGTGCAACCTGCACTTTAGGAAGATCCCATTGACCCCTGGCTAGAAGATGGGCTGGAGCTGGCTGAGACTTGGGGCTGGCAGACCAAGCAGCAGCTTCTGCACTGATCTGGGGCCTTCAGAGCCCTTCAGAACCTGCCCCACCCCCACTTTCCAGGCCTCTTACACCTGATGCCAAACCCCACATACTTGGTGATCCAGGGACAATGGTTCCCTTGCTATTCCTCCATCTTCTGATGGCATCTCCCCTGGTTGTTCTTAATGCCTGGAACTCTCTCTCTGTCTCTCTCTCCTCTACTTTGGCTCCTGGTTTCCAGGACTTCCTTTAAGTCCCAGGTAGAATGAGTTTCCATCTTGCAGAAGCCTTGTCCAACCCCAGTGGTGCATCCTTCCCTCTGCTGATCACCTCTCATTTATCTTGCATATGCCTTGTACAACCCAGTTGTTTGCATGTTGCCCCCACATTAGACTGTGTACCTTGTGAGGAGAACTATCCTTAGATTTGCTTTGTCTTCCCAGCATTTAGCATAGTGTCTGGCATACATTAGGTGCTTAATAATTGTTGAGTTACTATTTCCACTACAAATACAATGCTCCTAGTTACATAAGGTTAATTATCATGCATAAATAAAGAGATAAATTTGTCAGCCTGATTTTAAAAAAACATATAAAATGGCCTCCCCATTCATGGAATATACATTCTAGAAGAAAAAAAAATATCACTTGAAAAATACATGCAGTTTTCAAAATGCAAGGCACATGCCAGTAACTATCGGATACTACTCAGCTGCAAGAAGTCTGTGAATGGGAACATGCCCATGGCTGTTGGTTAATGAACACCATGCTAATGAGGTCCTAGACTGGAGCATCCACTGAGCCAGTTAACTGTTCAACAGCTACAGATGACATCTTGAACCCAGCCAGATGCCTCGAAACTGGCTCATGGTCACTAGGGGAACTGGGTCACAGAGTGGCTGCATCAGCATAAATCTTCCTCCATTGCTAGGGAAAAAAAGCACGTGCCCTCATTACAGAGGATTAATAATGTCATCTTCAATAGGGAAGCTTTAGGGAATCAGTGAAGTGGACGGGGCAGAAAGTCAGGAGCCCTAGGAATACACTTACGGGGAAATGCCAAGAGGTCTCAGCTGGAGAAAATAATAATTAAGGGCATTAGGGTCCTTAGGTGTCTAATGTCGAATCAATCTGGGATCCCAACTTTTTAAAATCCTTAGCTCTCCTTGCTAGAACTTTTGTTGTAAGTTCATATTTTTAAAAGTTAAAAGTGGGAATTTCATAAAATTAATGTCTCCACTTCCAAAGTGAGGGAGAAGGAGAGATTCATAGTCTAGTAAGGGGGAATAGAATTGATAAATATAATATGACAGGGCCTGCTATGGCTGTCACTGCCTGATGGTCGGGTATGTTACATTTTATCCTTCCCCCAGGCTTCCTTCTCTTAGAGAGAGGGGCAGAGACAGAGATAGAAAGACTGAGAGAGAAGAATGGACTGATTACTGGGAAAGTGAAGGTTTATGGGATTTGCTATCATCATACAACTGCATATACACACATATCCATACAGTACACACACACATACACACACACACACACACACACTCTTCATGACCCCATTTGGGGTTTTCTTGGCAAAGATACTAGAGTGGCTTACCATTTCCTTTTCCAGCTCATTTTACAGATGAAGAAATGGAGGTAAACAGGGTTAAGTGACTTGCCCAGGGTCACACAGTTAAGAAGTATCTGAGGCTTGATTTGAACTCAGGTCTTCTTGACTTCAGGACTCGCAGGGTATCCACTATACCACCTAGCTAGAAGGGAAGAAAGGACATCTCAGGCATCAGGCACAGCCAGTGAAGATGGTAAGGGTAAGGAGAGGGAGTGTCATGTTTGAGAAACAGTGAATTGGCCAGTGTCCCTGGGCAGCTGAGTACAGGGATGGATCACAGTCTAGAAAACTGGAAAGGTAGGAAGAAGCTGATTTATGAAGGGGCCATCAATCAAACAGTTAAGTGTTCAATAAAGATATGATAAGATCAATATAGGTAACGAGAGGAAACCAAGTTCCAGAACAATTCTCTTCCACCTTCCACATGACTTCAATCTCACACAATTCTTCAGTCAGTGGCTGGGATACAAACCACCAAGAGGAAACTCCTGAAGGGCAGAGACATTGGACTTCAGTGCATGGATGGGCAATGAGGAGACTGTTTCTGGACTACTCTCAGCATCTCTTTGGCCATTGGGAAGGTCTGCCAACTACTTGGGGTAGGGTGCAGTCTGCTGATATCTCTTAGCATGGAGTCATCAGCATTCTACTGGGTCTTCTGAATTTGAAGACATCAGGGTGGACAGCTTCTTTTTACCCCAGACACTGATCACAGTCTTCAACTTTCCTTTCTGCCTCTGCTCACAATCAGGGTTCTGACAACTCTATTTTTCTTACTTCAATCAAGTATCTGGTGAGTCTTCTCCTTTTTTTTCCCCTCTCTTCCAAGTCTATACCTTGCAATGTAAATTCCATATCTTAGAATGAAATGGGCCAGGAGTTTGACCTCTGGGTGCTGCCTTATCAAATAAACAATATTCCTGTTTTATAAACTCAGACTTCTTTTTTTATGACCATGGACAGTGGAAGCTATTCTAGAAATCCTCTGTGTTGAACCACCTGCTATTAAACATATAAAGATTTCTTCTGTCTTCATGGTCACTCAGATCTCAGTTTTTAATTGCTTAGACATTTTAAAAAATTCCAAAAATACATTTAGTGCCTTCCTAGGAAGAATACTCCTCTTAGGATTGAGGGAGAAAAAAAAAACTCTCACCACTACTTCAGGAAGCTAATAGTCTAATAAGGGAGAATATAATGTATGCATTGAAACATGTAATATAAGAGTGACTGCTATGGTTGGCACCACTGATGGTCAGGTATATTACACTTTACCCTTCCTACTGGGTTCTCTGATACCATTAAGGCAATTGAGGGGTGTAGTGGCAACCACACTGGCATATTCAGGATGGCTGCTAACACAGGTTCTTAGATCTGCTTTACTAGGAAAGATAGTTGTTCAAGGGGTCAACAATCTCTTTTAATTACATTCATTAGTTCAGAGGAAAAAGCACCCTGAACTTCAGAGAAAATCCAAAGAAAATAGAGAAAATACAAGTAGAGAAATAAAGACCAACAGACAGGGCTTCTAACTGTCTGAGAAATCAGCACAGATCAACAAACAGATCCAACTGTCTGACCAAGGAAATACATTCATAGTTACCAGAGAGAGAAACACCAACATCTGGATTTTTCAAAACAGGTATGGGGGTGGGGGATGATGGAGGGGTGAGGGGATGGAGGGGCTTCTTAATGGCTACCCAGAGTCTCATCTGACCCAATCACACAAACACTGTTCCAATGCGTGAGCCCCAAAGCAAAATGCCAACTCAGAATATATAGGCATCACAATCCTTTTGACTCAGTGCCTAACTAAAAATTAACAAAAAGTGTGGAAACCTTCCTATAAGCAAGCCTCTCTAAGCAAGCTACCCTTAATGGGTTCCACCTGAGGCCTGTTAATGGGCAGGGAAGATCTTATATACCATTAACATTACCAAGGTATATCCACTCTCTCTGCCACAATCTCTAGTCCACACCTCAGTCTCTGTGGAAGGGAAGGAGATTAGGTTCATAGTTTTGCTCAGTTCCTACATAGTACAACTCTACTGAGTTCCAAGTCCAAAGGTCTCCAGGCACTCTGATTTCTGAGGGTTTCTTCCATGGGCTGGCAGCAGTATCAAGCCTAGACTCTAGTTCTGAAGGTTGCCAAGGCTGGAGTCCAGGTCCTATGAGGGTCACTCCACCTGCGCTTAAAATTGAAAGAACAAATGAAACAGACCAGACCCCAAGCCTATTTCTAACAATAGGATCTAAAGAGTGTATTAGGGTGGGGTGGGGGTGGAGATGGGGGGTAGGGGTGGGAGACAAGCTAGCTCAGTTCTCCACCAAGGTCAGTTCACAGTGCCTGTGCTTGGCTGAACAGGACCTTCATTCTCTCTAGATGCAGTTGGAAAATAAGAGCCATTGTTCAGCCTAGCAGTTTTAAAGTTGTAGGCTGTTCCAGCTACACAACTAATGGAAAAAAAGACTATTCCCCCTCATATCATAGGAGAACTCAGAATGTTTTTTTCCAGAAGCAGATCCCTCCATCTTAGGTGATCTAGGCAGAGGCAAAACCCATTACAATAATATGACAAACTTGATCCCAGAGGATAATTTTAGACACTGGAGAAGTGATCAGTTTCTCTTGTTCCTTCACTAACATTTAACGTCAAATGCTGCCTAAATGAATGGTCATATAGTAAGCATTGCCACCGTACCACTAAAAAGTAAAAGACAATTCCCATACTAATTTGCTTTATTCAATGGAGATTTATTGAGGGATAGATCATAACCGGTCAAGTTACAAGATGATGGAGATGGGTGATAAATGCAAAGGTTACCCACTCATGTTATTGCAAAAATGACAATGGGGAAAAAAGAACACATTGAAAGTATAGCATCCAAACTATGATGTCAAAAATGACTATAATGCAAAAACACTCAACTCTATGTTTTCACACAAAAAAATGATAAATGACATTTAATGACATTTAATTTTCTGACTACCATGGAAATGGTCAATTCAAAGGCATGGTCCATTACTTAGCTTCTCTTGTACACGTAGAAATTTATACATCAGTATCTTCTCAAACTATGAGGTGGATCCCATCAGTAAGGAAAAGTTTCCGTGGAAGGTTGAGAAAAATAAATAAGGTACTACATTCAGTTCAAAGAGGAAAAAAAAGTCCCTCAGGCCAGTGGTGTTAAACTGAACTAGAAAGAGGGGATCACTAAGTCATATAGAAGGATCTCTGAAGCCACATACTGTCCTAGAAAACCACAGATTAACATTATCTAGGTTGTATTATATTTTTATTTTGTTAAATATTTCCCTATTATATTTTGATTTGGGCTGGACTTGGCCATTAGCTGTGCTTTAATGCTGCCCACAAGGCATTTTTTTGAAACTTCTTCCTTAGATCAAAAGGGGGCAAAGAGGAGAGAGAATCATGGAGAAGGTGGCATTTGATCTGGGCTTGATCTGGGCCTCATAGGATAGGTAGAAATTTAGCAGCCTATATGTGAGTGAGCAAGGATATTGAAGACATAGAGAACTACTTGAGTAGAGTTTAGAGGAAGGAAACAGATACATGCAAGGGTGGGGGAGGCAAGCAGTAGGGATTGGTTGATTTGTGCTGCCAAGCTGCAGGGGCAATACATCGTGAAAAGCTTTGAGTCCTGCTTTTCTTAACAGACACTTATTAAGCCTATATTGAACTGTGTTCAAGGTACTATTCTAGGCATTGGTAGTGCCTAGATGAAGCCCAGTGAAGGAAGTTTGCATTTTAATTTTTTAGACAATAGATTACTTAATTTTGTAGACATGTAGACAAACATAGAGAAGTCTTGAAGAGAAAAGGGGCACAGCCAGATCTGTGCAAAAGGAAAAGTGTTACTTGAATGAAAGGTAACTGAAAGAATACAATGTCCAGGTGACAGATGATAGATGCAAAGATGGGGAGATTCTGTGATCATTGACAAGAAACAGGAGCAAAAGCAGCAGGGAGAATCAAAAACCAAGCCAATTCTTCTTACTGGCCTGGGGACATTTGGGAAATGGGAAGCTGGGCAGCCTCTACCGAAGAAGAGTGTTTGGGGAAGATTAATATGGCTTTTGTGAGCAAGATGGATAGAAGAAGCTTGAAGCTGGACTTAGGAAGTTTCCCGAAGGTTCATTTTGCAGAGATCAATATGGGACAATGGGTGAGGGTGAAGCCTAGTCCGAAGGCAGTAGAAGTGGAAAACAAGGGACAAATTGAAGAGACTCTGAAAAGGAAGAGTCAGTAGGACTTGAGACTGATCGTACTATCAAAGAGAACGTTGTTAACTTGGGCCATGTTTATCTATTGTCATTTTATTTTTTCCTCATCGTTAGCATTTTATTTTCCAAATATTTCCAAAAATTTTCCAAATAAAGCTAATATTTTTTTAAATTCACCAATGTGTACCACTTAAAAAAAAACAAAACAAAGCAAAACATGTGTGTTCTTGAGAAAAATTTAACTTGAAAAGATGAATCCTATTTTCGTGAGAACTTTCATTTTAATTTCAGAGATGAAAAAAAAAATTAAGCAAAAGAAAAGAGAAAAAAGTCTCTTCCTTACCTCACCTCCATTAAAATCACTATCAAAATGTCACTAATCTTTCTTTTGTAATCGGAACTCTCCCATCTGTAGCAGGAGGAAGGGAGAGATTACATTGCAAGTATGGAATAGGGCTGGGCCCAAAGTGAAGAGATTCATTTCAATGTTCTAACTTTGTAAAAGTAGGAGATAACCCTGAATCCAGAGAATGATTTGAAGATGCATCAGAAAAAGGTTGGTGCTTAGAATTGCATGGAGGAAGATGCTAGATAAATGGGAGGCATCAGTCATCTTGTGGAATACATCCGCCAACGACTCTGATCAGGTACCAGGTTTGACCTCTGAGATGCCAGAGAAAGAATAGTTGTCAAAAAAAAAGATGATCTTCCTAATTCTGCTTTAGAATCCCTTCTAATAATGAGCCCATTGAGTGATGAAGTCACTGTGGCAGTCAGCACAGCAAGGTAGCTTTTTTTTTCCTTTCCTGAAATCTTTTCTCCTTCTTCGGTTTTATGCTTTGGATAAAATGTTATTCTAGTTTTCAGCTCTTCCAGAATGGCTGGGAGGAGGCAATGACAGGTTGCAATTTTAAATCCACTTAGCTTTTCCCCCTTTTTCAAATAATCCTATTTGACAGACTTTCCCCCTCTTTCCTTGTCATTAAGAACTGCTTCAGTTTAAATGGAGAAAAAAAAAAAGTAGAAGATTGTATAGTTCTGAGGGGAAAAAAAAAACTGGAATATTTTGGAGAGGCAGAGAAAAGAATTTCAAAAATGGACCAGTTTCTTGACAAAGAATGAAACTTGGAAATATACATGCACATTGAGCAGTGGCACTTAATTTCTTAATTTAAATGCGGCTTGACATTTCCCAGATATTTGGGGAAATTTTAACTGCAGGCTTTCTGAGATCTTGTTAGAAGACAACCCTGCCCTTCTAGGAACCCAAAACAGATGCCAATTACAGGCAAAGTCATCATATTCCATGTAAACCTTGTTCATGGGTTGGGTTAGGAAGGTTTGGCTGGTTTGTCTGTTTCTCCAAATGGGACGTTCAGTTGTTGTAGAAACCTCCCAATCTAGAACCTCCTCCATTGATGAAGACGGACGTTTTGGTTTTATTTATAGTGAGAGTGATCTTGAGCATTGAGAGCTTTTCAAGTCAAGTCAACGTATGAATGGTCTGCGAAGCACTGGGCTGAGTGCTGGGGATCCAAAGAGAAGCAAGAGGCTGTCCCTGCTCTGGAGAAATCAGCCTAAGGAGGAGGACAAAGTCAAACAAGACAGATACTGGATCAGCTGGAGATAAGCTCACTCACTCCTCTTTCTGTAGCTGGTATGAGTCAAAGGCAGAAACAACCATGGCAAACATCAAGCACTTTCTTCTCATATAGTAACTCACTGATCCTCATAACAGTCCTGGAGGGTAGGCTGCTATTATTGCCACCCCTTGCCCCCCAATCTCACAGATAAGGAAACTGAGGCAGCCTAAATTGAAGGTATTTGTTCAGGGTCAGACAGCTCATGTCTGGGGCAGAATTCAAGTGCAGAATGCTGCTGCTCTCTTTCCTGGCTGCATCTCTTCTTTAATTAGGGCCCAGATATTTAAATGAATATCTAATACACAATCAATCACCAAATATGGAAAGGCACCATACGGCTAACTAGAGATTCTTAGCTAAATGTAAGATTGTCTCTGTTCTGAAGAGGTTTGCACTCTACTGGGGTATTTTCCATATAGACCAAAGAAATACGCTGGGATTTGGAAGGACTATGAATGGCAGCAGCATGAAGGAATGATCTCGAAGTGTGGGACAGAATTCAATTTTTGGTACATCCCGATTTACTACTGAAGCTCATTTCTCTTAATATTTTCCTAATTTTGAAAAGAATAAATTAAAGTTTGAAGTTAAAAGGGGGGAGGGGATTTTTGGATTCACTATTTCGTAGTTGAAGATAAATGCCCAATCAACAGCCAACCATTGAAAAGGCATTTTTAAAGCTCTCACCATTCCCCAAGAATAAGACTAGGCTTTGGAGGCAACAAGCAAGATAAAGACAGGCCCTGCCCCCAAGAAGCTTGCCCTCTAATGGGAGAGAGCACGTACACGGTTAGGTGTGTGTAAGATATACCTAGTTTATCTGACAATCACAGACCTTGAACCAGAAGACACCTCAGAGATCACAACCCAACCCCTTCATTTCATAGATGAAGAACATAGGTACAGAGAGGTTCTGTAACCCGCCTAAGATCACACAGCCAGTAAAGTCTCCACTGCTGTACATCGTTAGATGTTTGTGATGAATATATTATTTTAGAAGGAAGAAGTCAGAGAGAGAGAAGGAGACGAATGGCACACCCATTCCAATAGGGTGGGACATGAGGCCAAAGCTCCAGGCTTCCTCCCTCCCCCCAACCGCCACACAGCCCTCCCTTTCTCTCACTCTCTGGCCATCAGTGGAGAAGGCAGGCAATGCACACTGCACATCCTCCCCCTTCCCGAGTATCAAGTTCCCAGTAACAAAGCCATCCCTCTCCCTGACCTGGAGTTCCTGCGGACTCCCGGTGCTATCCCTGTGAATCCCAGAGGGATTTCTGAAATAGACAGCAAGATTCATTGTGGGCAAAGGAGCCCTGATTTCTGTCTCTGCTGGGCTTTGCCTGACTTTGCATACACCATTTCTGCAAGCATTGCTTTCAAAGCCTTCATGTTTTATGTGAAAGGAGTAAAAACCCCAGTTTGGTTTGCCCCTGTCTGCTATTTGAACTGGTGTGGGCTATTAAGTAATCCCAAGGAAAGGGGCCACCAACACCTGGGCTGGGAACTAGGAGCCACAGTGCCACTAGGCTGGCAAAGGGCCCATCTTTGAGCCCAGAAAGGGCTGGAATCCTGCCAGGAGAGCTGCCCCTGGAAACCAGCTATGTTTCCCTTGCAAAACCCTACATTATCTTCTATCTCCAGGTCAGGAGAATACTGGGGAGCCCTTTATGCCCAGAGCACTCAATCGGTAATCAGGAAATCAGGAGCTGGAGCCATATCACAGGAGCTGGAGACAACTGACTGCTCTGAGTAGGAGCTGCCCAAGAAGAAAGAAGAATAGAGGAGAAAGGAGAGGAAAATACCAACCAAGAAATGTCTTTAAGCAGGACTGTTACAGGAGAGGTTACATTCAACTGCTAACCCTGAAAATGATACATGGGTATAGTTACCCATTATTTGAAATGCTGTCCAGTTTAATTCATTCCACACTCATTAACCACCTTCTGTGTGCTGAATTCTGTGCTACAAAAGGAATACAATGGACAAAAATCAAAGGGCTCCTATTCTGGAGGAATTTATTCGTGTGTATGTAGAAAACAGCAAGAATTGTTGAGTCAATCCATCCATCTATCAACCAATCAGAAAACATATTTTAAATGCCTACTGAGCGCTAGGCACTGTTTTAGGGGATGGTGATAGATTATTGAAGCAAACCAAGACCTGACATTTATTTAACCAGCCTCAGATTGCTAATCTGCAAAAAAGGGGATATTACTACCTAACTCACATTGGTGTTATAAGGAAGATGGCTGGGAATCCTTAAAGCCCTATCTATGTTGTTGTTGTGTGGTCACTTCAGTTGTGTCTGAATCTTTGGGACCTCTTTTGGGGGTTTTCTTGCCAAAGATCCTGGAGCAGTTTGCCATTTCCTTCCCCAGCTCATTTTACAGATGAGGAAACTGAGGCAAACAGGGGAAATGACTAGCCCAGGGTCACACAGCTAGTGTCTGAGGTCAGATTTGAACTCAGGAAGATGAGCCTTCCTGGCACTCTATCCACTGTGCCACCTAGCTCTATGCAGAGTCCTAAAAGTCAGACTAGAGCTATTTCAAGCTTTAAACTGTACTCAGCTTTTGGGGACACCCAGTATAAATGTGAGACACTAATATGAGAAACAAAGAATTTATGCAATCCTTGAAAAATTTTTAATTCAAAGGGAATTAGAGCTAAAGTATCTGAGGGATGCCTGGGTACCTTACTCTTCCAAATCCATCCTTTACTGGAGTTCTGACTTCATTTTTTTTTTTACTTTCCAGTACTGACCTTACAGACAGTCATTTCAGTAAGGCCTTATATTGGACATATCTTATGGAGCTTTTAGAGTGGGAAGCTCCTTGAAGGTAGGGAATATATTTTTCATGTTTGCATACCTAGACCTTCACAACTGTGCCTTGCCAATATGAGATCCCGTTCTAAGTTGAATTCGCTGAATCTCTTTATTTTGTTTAGGATACCTTTGTATCCACAAAAATTAAGTGATGATCTGTGACAGACCCAACACTGGAGTATGGGATGTTAACTTGGCATCTCTGGGCTTCTAAAGCATATTTGGATAACTGCATTTCAATATCATTACTTTCCTTTGCAATTCTGCATGTTTTCTGAACTTAGGTTTTACCAGACTGCCTAAGGGGTCTACAACGACACCCCTCAAAACAAGACAACTCAACAACTCAATTAGAGCCTAGATCTCTTGACTGCCTGGTCAGTGCTCATCTTGTGAAGGCCTACACTAGTTGCTTCTCCACACATGTGCCCACAAATTTTTGGGGGGCTTTAGTAGATCCTTTCATGACAGTCAAAGCCCTCTCTCCTTCAGCTGTTCTTCAGGAAATGGAAATCGCTAATTCCTAGAATTAAATTATACTGGGACTCAGAAGGGACAGCAGCTCCTTGGACAGAGCCTGAGACTCCAGCTCTCTTCATTGTAAGCAGGGCACCCCACTGGTATTTCCCCCAGCCAAGAAACCAGGGGTCCCATTGCACTATCTTGTAGCTTGCCACATTTATTCCTATTTCCTGTTCTAAAACCAGCTAAGAGAGTACTAGAATTTTACTCCTTCATGATATCTTGCTGGGGTTAATAAACGCACAAGTTTGAAATGAGATGTTTGCGCTTTTGAATTGGTCAAGAGCCGTTGGAGTCCCAGTCAAAGAACAGGACTATTGAATGAGTCAATGGGGAAAGAATGAAGTTAATACAAACCACACTTCAGTTAGTCATGTGTATATGGGGGGAGTGAAAACTTCTCAGTTTGGGGTTGTTAACTTTCCCTTCCTTCCTCCTCCTTCATTGCTGCTGTCAATCACTTTTATCTTCCTTTGTCTGTTTTCCCACCTTGGTGGGACCCTCCCCCCCCCCTTTTTCTTGCTGTCCCATTTGGGGAAGAATTTGGTGAAGTGTGCCTCTCCACCAATGAGAGAGGAGACAGTTGGGAAGGGGGCTCGACTAAGTTAATTTATAAATTCCTGCACTGTCTTTTGTAACTTGTCTCTTCTCCATGATGAGTCATGAGGAAGACTGCCCTCTTCCCCCAGGGAAGAGAATAAACTCCTGCTCTTATCCTAAGAGATCTCTGTGTTTATTTTTTCACTAAATTAAGGATGAAGGGTATTTTTCATCCCAAACATGTGTACTGGGGGCTGCTTATATATAGGCCATGGCTTTCCTCTTCCTTGTCCCTTTTCCTCACTTACTGGCTATTTTATTCCTCAGGAATAAAATAGAGACCCATGAAAGGTCAATCATTCAAGTGGCCCCAGAGGGTGCCATGCACAAGGCAACCTAACCAATGTTCCCAGTTGAGATATGAATGTTCACATCTCTGAGAGAAAAGAGAAGTTTGGGGGAAGAAAAATGATTACAGTGAGTTTATGACTCTAGATTCTAGAGTCTAGAACCTAGTGGCACATTTTGATATACAATATAGCATGGGACTTAGTGTCAAGTAAGTTCCAATCATACCTCTATGTGACCCTGAGAAGGATATATAACCTCTCTGACCCTCAGTTTCCTCATTTGCAAAATGAGAAGTTGGTTTCTAAGGTTTCTGCGTCCTTCTCAGATCTAAATCTATAATTCTACAATGTTGTCCTTGTTTTACATTAACACGGATAACTATGAATTAACCTTGAAGTAGTTCAAAGGTAATTTTCAGAATTTCTGCTAATGAGTCACTTCCTACTATTTTACTACAGGAAGGCATCCCAGAATCAAATCTTGGCTGTCATCCCTGCCCTATTGCTAAGTAACTACGAGATCTTGGGCAAGTCTCATACCCTTTGGAAGCCTTAGTTTCCATATCCATAGAATGGGAATGATATGAGTATTGTTAAGAGAATACTTTTGAAATTTTCCCAGAGCGTTATAGCTAAGGCAGACATAAAGCTAGGAATTTGGCTCGATTCAAGGACCCATTCAGGTGCCACTCCCACAATTAGGAGGGTTTTGTGCTTATTTTGTAATTATTTGAACACATGTTGTTTCCTCTCAGTAAGATGTTGGTTATTTGAAAGCAAGGACTGTTTTGTTAAATCATTGTGTCCCCAGTGATTCGCTGATAGGAAGCCCTTAAGACATATTTGTTGAATTGAATCGAACCAAAGTACTTACACTTGCTATCCACTTAAATTTTGTCGCATCTGCAGCTACACAAGCTATGTATAAGCACCCCACATTTGACCATTGCCTCATATTCCTTGGCTTCGAAGCTTCAATGCCTCCCAAAGGGGCTGACTGCCATTTTCTGGCTGGGGAGCATTTTATGCCCATGATTCTGACAGACAGAAGATCGGAGCCTTCAGGAGCAGTGTGAAGTGAGCCAGCGCCCTGTCCTTTGGCATGTCTCTGGCTTCATCTTCTGATAGCTGAATGGAAGGAGGTAGTGTTAGCTTCCAATCCCGGGATCTAGATCTGGAGCTGGAGCTGGAAGGGAGATCAGAGTTCATTTAGTCTATATGATCCTTTAACAGGTGGAGGAGGGGCAAGGAGGCTAATGATTTGTCCAAGGTAACAACATGGGGATTGAACCAGGTCTTCTGACTTCAAAGTCATTGTGCCTTCCACTGTATCATGTTGTCTCCTTTTATTGCAAAGAATTTTTTTTAGGGTGGGGGGTAGGAGAAGAAGAGATCTCTTACTTTTTTTTTCTTTTTTACTAGAAAGCCAAGCCAATCTATACTGAAAGCTCTATTTATATAGCCTGTCGGGTCTACTCCACTGATGATTAAGTGGAAGCGATCAGAGTATTCTTTATCTGCAAAGTAATGGAAACGTTTACTATTCTCCCAGGGGGAAGGAAGGAAAATTGGAAATAAAATCTCCTGGCCCTTTTGTTGCTAATTTCCTGTTTTTGCCAGCAAAATGAAGCTGCTACTTCCGAAGTACAGATACAGAGAAGAAAAAGTGTACATAATTACTTAATAAGGCAGAGCCTTGCATAATTAAACTGAAATTCAACATCTTTTAAGGAAAAGAAACCATTCCAACTAAGTATCTGGTGAATTATAATAAGGAGAAAAATGAAAAACATTTGATGCTATAGAGTCACACTTCTGCGCAGTCCATATGGCACACATTGATTTCAACCTTCTCGGCCTCCTGTTGCACAGATGGTTTTACACCCAGGCATGAGCTAAAGGTTAGCTGGTGAAGGGGATGAGAAACAATGATCGTTCTTCTCAAGTTCAGAATCTGATGACTGTCTGCTTAGTAAGAGGACAAGCTTGCTCAGCTGCCTTCATCCCGGGGTGCTGGGAGAGCCTCAGATATTTGGTCTGGTAGAAAAAACAAATCACAATGAATCACAACAAAATTATTGGTGGACTCTTTGAGGGATGAAATCCAGGGTGCTATGGGATAGTTCTAGAATAGTGGCTTCTGTTATTCCGGGCAGTAAGATAAATAAAGGATTTCCCACTTCTAATGGGTCTGGTTGTTAAAGTTCTATGAGTCAAACAATTCTCCCTTCTCCTCCCCAACCCCTCCCCCCCCAAAAAAATTAACACAGGCATGTCAGGCTAACACACATATGTCAATGCTAGAAGAGACCTTGGAGGTCATTGAGCCTAATTCTCTCCTTTTTTTTTTTTTTTTTTTTTGCAGAGAGGAAAACAGGAGCTTTAGAGCTGTTAATTGAATTCCTCAAGGTCACTCAGCTAGTAAGAAGCCAAGCCAGGATTTGAACCAAGCTCATTGGATCTAATTCTGGTGCAAAATTATCCCATATTGATTTATTTGAACTAGAAAATGATTTTACTGAAATTGATGGGGCAAGGAACCTTTGCAATAAAGTTAAAATAAATCAAAGGCTTGAATTTATCAAAATAAGGTTGTTTATTCTTTCTCAGAAAATACTGAGTCTATTTCAAGTCCCAAGACCCCAATTTCATATGTCCCATTTAAGCCTTTTGAGCATACATTTTACCTTAGTAGCTAATGATGAATATCCCCATAAACTGGAGATATTACTGATTTAATCAATTACTTAGAAATATTTGCAAACAGAATTGATTTATTTTTCAATGTTCATTTAAAAATTCTCCCAGGTGGTGATACAATAGAAAGGCCTTTTGACCTTGCTAGGGAAGAGACTTAGCCTGACACTGACTTTTAGATGAAAGCAAAGAAGGGGGAGGAGGTTGAACCTTTCCATTTGGCAACTCAGAGGTGCAAAGTAAGACTAGCTCAAGGGGGAATGGATGGGCCAGTGTCCAGCAAATTAGCCCTATAAACATATTCTCACCTGGGCTTCCTGAGTTCCCATGTGCCAAGCATCTTTTGACACCAAACCCAAATGCTCTGAGATAATTCCCCAGAGAGGAAGAAGTCTCACCTCTGCTGGGAGCTTAGTGTTTACAAAACTTTTCTGGGAGAACCCAATTGGGACCCAAACACACACAGGCTGAGGGAATCAGACTACTCAGAATAAGAAAAGGAGGAAGGGGGGAGTGAGTTCAAGTCCTAGAGACTTAGAATGATTATTAGTGTTCAGCACCCAAAACAGGTGTTAATGAGGACAGGATGTACTCAGAGAGGAAGGATAGAGAACATAGGGCTCAGTCATTCCTTCTCCCTCCCGACCCAGAAGCATTGGGCAAGTTCAATACTGAGATGAAGGTAGTTGTACAAGGATAATAGGATTTAACTATGTTCATTAGACTTTAAAGGAGGGCTTGGGGAGAGATTAAAATTGGGAGAGATTTGGTTTTTATATCACCCTTATTTCCAAATATGTCCTGCCCCACTTCCTTCTCCAGAAAGTTATCCCATGCCTTGTAGCAAAGAATAAAACAATGACCCAATAACAAAGAAACAAACAGAAAACCCAATTCAGTCAAATAACCAAGAAACCAAACCGGTCGGACAATACGCGTAAAGTTCCACTCTGGGATTTCCCCAACGCTGCGAAGCCGGGAGGAAGACATTTTCTCATCCGATAAAGGACGTTTTTACAGAGAAAGAAGGAAGATCCATTCACAGACTACTCATTCACACATGGAGAGGTTCTTACCCCCACCCCCCAGGATTAAAGGGAACTTTAAAGAGAAGGGAAAATGCCCATGTCCCTGAAATAACTGAGAAACCAGCCATTTGTGGATTGGTCATGATGTCCATATTAGTCACAAAATTCAGGGAATTGTATGGAAAATGGCTAAAAGAGAGCTAAATGATCACAAATGTTCTTGGGAGTGAGGACACAGAGACCCAGCACAAGTCAATGGCCCCCTATATCCTTCTAGTCATTCCTGGAAGGGGAGAGATGGCTGGAATGAAAGCGCTGGGCCCCTCTCCAGCTCTGGATCTGCTTCTGCCACTCATTCTTTGACCTTGGGCAAATATCTCTAGGCCATATTTTCCTTGTATTTAAAAATTTTAAAAAGGACCAAATTGCCTAAGAAGATCCTGTAAGCTCTAAAATTAGACAAACTCACAAAGACTTGGTCAAATTTGCAATGCCTGATGGAAAATCATCTCACTGTTTAAAAAATAATCTCCTACTCTCTGGATTGATTGCTCTTCAGTCTTAAGAACAGTCTAAGGAGCTTGTAAATCCGAGGGAGGCTGAGAAGAGCATTTGGTTTTGAAAGAAATCTCTAAGATTCCAACGTAAGGAAAAGGGGTGACCAGAGCATGACTCCCAAGGCTGTAGAGGGAGTTCCAAAAGAAAATCAAAATATTTAGCTCCTACAAAGTGCTTTACAAATATTGTCTCATTTTCTTACAATAACTTCAGGAAGTAGGGGCTATTTTATCCCCACTTGCCAGATGAGGAGACTGTGGCAGACCATGGTTAAGTGACTTGCCCAGGGTCACACAACTAGTAAATGTCTGAGGTTAGATTTGAACTCAAGGCTTCCTGGCTTGAGGGTTCTCTCCACTGTGTCACTCAGCTTCCTAAGTTGCAAGGCCTGTACCTAGTTAGTGATAAAAACTGGAGACATCAGTGTGGTAGAAGTAGACAAGTCCAAGAAATGCTAATAAGCAACTCTATGACCTTGGACCATGCACATAAATCCCTTTCTAGGGAGTGAGGGGGACTTCCACCTGGTAATTCAAGATCCCTTACAGCTGTGAATCCTAGAGGTGGGCAACTGCAGCTTTCTTTCCCCTTAGTACCAGTAGAATGCCAGGTAGAACAGGATCTTAAAATAAAGACAGTGATATAATAACTAATTGTACTAGTAATTCCCTGGGTGGCACAGGGTAAATGACAACCTGAGACTCCATTTTCTTATCTGTAATATGGGCGTAATAACACTTTCTTCTACCGAGTTAATGAGGATGTTCTGAGCACAAGAGATATGATGATATATGCCAAACAGGTTTGAACTCCTTAGAAGTGCTATGTGAAATGGAAGGATCATTATAAAGTGCCTCTTGACCTGTGGATAACATGGAATTAAGTATAATTTGAATATTTTAGGAATTCCATGGGAAGCCTTTTTTCCCCCTCCAATCAACAATTAAAAGTCTTAGAATATTTCTGAAACAGGGTCGTGTGTGTGTGTGTGTGTGTGTGTGTGTGTGTGTGTGTGTGTGTGTGTGTGTGTGTGTTACAAACATCCACCTAAGAAACAAGAGACAGCATGGTGAAAGGGATAGGAAGGCTGCCTCTGAGCTCCAGAACACCTGGGTTCACATTCCCTCGGACACATGATGTGTGGGTGACCCTGGAAAGTCATTTACCCTGTCAGTGTCCCAGATAACTCTCTAAGGTGAAAAATTGCAGAGCACATGCTGGTCTACCACTGAAATCACAACAAAGTGTGGAAAAGCTAGGTTTGGTTCTGAATGCCAACAATTTTGTAAACCAATTTGTTGGAATGAGGTAATAAAGCTGATTAAATTATTTTCTTAAAAAAGAGTTGAGTCTAATAGCAAAGACTCTTTGACTTTCATTATTTTCTGAATTTCCTCTGCTATAGAACTAGATGACTCCGTTAAAAGGATTCAGAAGGGAGGCTGGCAGCACTTCCCCTGAATATCACCAGAATTCTCTAAGGAGGCAGTGTGATGTGGCAGATGGAACTCTTGACTTGGAGTCAGGAAGATTTAGGGTCACATGTCTTATATTACCCCTCATAGTTGTATGAGGGTAAGTTCCTTGGGTAAGTTCCTTGCCTTCTCTGAACTCCACTTCCCTCATCTGTAAAGTGGGAGTAAAAATAGATCCTACCCCACAGAACCAAGTAAGTTAACACATATAAAAAGCCTTGCTATAAACCTTAAAGTTCTACATGAAAGATAACCATTATTAAAATATTATTTTATATAAAATTGCTTTTACATCACCTACATTTCCCAGTCCTATCTCTGTTGCTTCCTACTCCCAGGGATCCTAAAGATTTTTTTTTTCAATGAGGTGCACAAATAGTTCAGCAAAAGTAACCAGCTGGTCCTCTAAGTGTGACATCATATGCAGTGTTGTACACCTCTCCTCCCTCCATGAAAGGGGAGGAGGTGCCCTCTCCCATCTCTTCTTTGGGACCAGGCTTGGCTGTTACAATCTTGTAGCATTCCATTTGCTTTGTTCTTGTTGTTTTCATTAATGCTGCTGTAGTCATTGTGTGTACTGTTTTCACGGCTCTTTCTTCTTCACCTGGCATCCATTCACGCTAGTGGTCTTCTCTTCTCTGCATTTCTTCCAGCATGCTAATATCCCACGACCTTCATATACCACAACTTGTTTAGGCATTCTCCAGTGGATGGGCATCTACTTTGTTTCCAGATCTCTGCCACTATAAAAATGCTTTGTAACCCTGAAAAGGTCGTATAGAAGCCAGTGACCATGATATACTCCTTGTCCACTAAATATAAATATCTCTCCCTTCAGGTGTGCTGTGTAGGGAGAGGTAGAGATTCAGACATTGTCCCGTTACTGCCAAATCGTGTCCCTTCTATACTTAGTCACTTCTTCCAAGAAGTCTGATGTGCATCTGATGCCGGCTGGCAGCTTAGCTCACCTCATGTGCCTCTTGCTCCTCCTCCCTTCAGGCCAGTGGTATACTCATTCTTGCCTTCCACCCTAGACTGCACATACATCTGACACATCTTCCATATTACTGTTTGACCGATAAGTTCTGTGTTTGTCTCCCCATTCTCTTTTGTCATAATCTATGTGCCATAATTACTGTTCTGTCCCACTGTTGATTATGTCAGGCTCTAAGCTCCCAGGGATAGATCATGTAAATTCTCCTTGTATAATCCTATGGGCAAATAGATCTTGTAGCAGCAGCCCAGGGATGGAGGGTGAATGGAGGGAGATCTGGGGACAAAACACAATAGTTTGGATCCTGCTTCAGCCACTTTGTACCTGTGAGAGGATGACCCAGTCCTTTCCCCTCTGAGACTCCTTTTCTTCATGTCCAGAATGGGGAAGGAGAGAAGAAGGACCTCTCAGCTCCCTTCCAGCTCTGGGCTTTCCTCACCTTTCTGGTCCTCTCAGCTCTAGGGCCTCTGGACTTCAAGACAATTTCCTTTTGAGAAACAGAGAAATAACACCTCCTTCAGTTCAATTCAACAAGAATTTATTAAATAGTCATTAAGTGATGGTGACACCAGGACCAATCATTCCTAGCCTCAGGGAGCTTATATTATGCCAAGCATCACAAATCAAACATTTTGAAGAAGAGATAGGAAGCACTGCTTTGAGAAGTTTGAAGAAAGGATTTTGAAACTGAGGTGGCATCTAAGCTGAACTTGATTTTTCTTCTCAGAAATCTTAGGAGTGGAGGTAACTTGGTGGGCCAGTGGATAGAGCATTGACCCTGGAGTTAGGAGGACCGGAATTCAAATCCAGGCTCAGACACTTACCAGCTATGTGACCCTGGGCAAGTCACTTAACCCTGTTTGCCTCAGTTTGCACATGCTGGAGAAAGAAATGGCAAACCACTCCATGAAAACCCCAAATGGGGTCATACAGTGCCAGACATGACTGAAAGGACTTAACAACAACAATCGCAGAGTTGGAGCTGGAAGGAACTTCAGAGATTTTCTAGGCCAAATCCCTTATTTTACAGATGTGGAAACTGAGACCCATAGCATCTACCTCTCAAGATGGCAAAATTTAAGAGAAATACAGTTTGTCAAAGAGGCAGCAAATCTGGAACCAGAGAATCTGAGTTCAAATTCTGACATTCCCCATCTTGACCTTTTTGGGGGTTTCATTTTTCTCATCTTTAAAAAGAACAGAGTTGTGCTAGAAGTCATCTAGGTACCTGCCTAGGTATCTAGTTGGTATAAGGTACCAGCTCTAGATCATGAAGCCCCCATTCCCCCATCCAATAAATGTTGCTTAGTTGAGATTTCAAAGCACTTTGTGTAAGCCAACAGCCCTCTCTCTGTCTGGTAATGGGCAACTGGAGATATGCTAGTTTTAGCAGCTTCACCTTGTTGGAGGCCATATCAGGATTCTGACCCTGAATAACTGGTCTTCTTTGTGCCCAGGAAGTCATCCCAGGCTTACAAGTCTAGAAGAAAGGGCCAGATCTCAGGAGAAAACGTTGAGCATGAAATCTCCATAGTACAATGGAAGATTCCCCCATTCAGTTCCTCTTGCTAACCATATCGATCCTCTTGCTGACTCAGGAATTCAGCAACATCCTAGCACTCCTGGCAAAATCAGGCAATTGGAAATGAAAGCCTCTTTTCTCCAAGCAAACAGAGTTTGGAGATTACAGGGTCCCCCTCCCCCCCTTTCTACAGAGGAAGTAAAACATTAAACCACCCAAGAGATAACAGAAAAAGATTAGAAAGAATTTAAGTAGAGACTTCAATGGATTTACTACTGATGCCAAAGGGACTTTAAACACACATTGGGAATGGAATGTTGGGAAATTAAAATCACCAACATTTGTCCCCAAAGGAGAGATTTGAGAATGCAGTTACCTTACTTATTTGTGTAAATGGCGGATGATGAGTGTGGAATGGTGAATACAGGACACCTGTGGACAGCTAAGATTCGGGGGACGCCTTGCATGATGCCAGAATTAATGGGCTTAGCTATTAGCTTTACTGAACTGTTTGAATTTTCATCTTTATTTTTGTTCTTTATTATTAGAGATGGTTCTCTCAGTGAGGAGGTAGGACAATGAAAATGGGGAAAAATAAAATGTCGAAAAATTTTAAAACAAAATAATATTTTGGAAGAAGAGGCTGACGCCGAGGTCTGACTTCCGAAAACCACACATGTGATCTTTTCATTTAAGAACTATAACGATTATTTCTGTTATTGTTACTATTATTATTTGGACAGATACGTAATGGTTTCTGGGGCTACTTTTTTTCTTTAATCTACTACAGGTCATTTAAGCACAATTAACAAATCAAGAAACTAGGCGGACTGATATGACTTAATGGTAAGCCAAGGTTTTGTAAACATCTTTGTCAACAAAATGGGCTCCATGGGGGAAGTCCTGGTCGACTAAAAGATGGGGACTTTCCCAGGCAAAAACAATCTGCTCAGATGTTACTTGTTTCTGGTGATCAATCTACTCTGAAAAGCTCTAAACGTTTTATAGCTATATTGGATTCTGTTTTTAAACTGGAGTAAATTATGTGAAATGGGGCAGAGGATAGCAAAGACCTAGTATCCAAGGAAAGACAGATTGATCCAAGCAAAAAACATTTACTCAAGTGCATGGAGGAAATTTAGACCTTTGACTCTTAATTCACATATTTGAAGGAGTTACTCACTCTTAGCTATTCCTTTTAGCACCAAATTTCTTGTGATAAGATATCAGACTAGAGTTCGTATCTTGCAAAGAGATCTTAATTTTTTTTTTTGCCTTTTGGCTTTTAACTTATAGGTATAAAGAAAACTATATTAAATATATTACAATTAAGCATATCTATGCATATACATCTAGAGAGAAGGGGAAGGGAGAGAAAGGAAAGAAGAAACAGATTAATCTGTAGAATAATGAAGCATTTGTCAAGTAGTCTCCTGCCTTGGACAGTGGGAGGAGGAGTGGGGAACAATTCTGTAGGAACCAGATGCCCCCCCAGGCTTTCTCATGCCCCAGTTATTCTCCAACCATCCATTTTAACTCGGGTAAAACTATCGCTAGTTTGCACATGCTGTGGCCAAAGAAATTTCAGAAAACTAAATAAAATCTCCACCTTGAGAAGGAAAACAAGCAAATGAGGAGCACAGTCAGTCCTTAGTAACTTCAAGGGCTTAAGTTTCAAACGTTTGGTCATCTGGGACTTAGAATTCATTTCCCCATAGAAACAGCCATATACCGGAAGGAGGTTCCCAGACTGGCCCACAGAAGCCTAGCTAATTGGTACTGCAACTGGGCTCACAACTCCTGGTCATATCAGCATTTCTACGGGAAAATATGTTTAGAGTTTCTCTTTTGTTGTTGTTCAGTCATGTCCTATACTTTATGGGCCCATTTGGGGTTTTCCTGGCAAAGAGAGTGGAGTGGTTTGCAATTTCTTTCTCCAGCTCATTCTACTAATGAGTAAACTGAGGCAAACAGGATTAAGTCACTTGCTCAGGGTCACACAGTTATTAACTATCTGAGGTTGAATTTGAATTCAGGTCTTCCTGACTCTAGGTCCAGCCCTCTATCCACTGCACTACCTAGCTGCTCAGAATTTTGCTTTAGGTCCACTTCAATAGAAGCATCTATAATTCTCTTTCTCCACAGGGCAATTGAAATTTCCTTAGGTTCAAGTCATGGGCAGTAACAGTCCAGGGGAGACAGAGGGAAGAAATTGCTGAGGATAGAGCCTGAACACATAGGAACATTTACTGATACCAGTTAAGTGGCATAGCATACAGAGGGCTATGTTTAGAATCAGGAAGACTAGAGTTCAAATTCAGCCTCAGTTATATACTAGCCATCTTACCTTAGGCAAATTACTTAACCTCTGTCTGCCTCAAATTCTTCAGTTACAAAATGGGGGTAAACATACTAACTACTCCTGGGGCTCTTGTGAGAATCAAATGAGAAAAAAAATGTAAACTACCAAACAAACCTGTTTGTTTCCTTTTCCTTCCTCCTTCCCTCCCTCCCTCTCTCCCTCCCTCTTTCCATCCCTCCTTTCCTTCCTTCCTTCCTTCCTTCCTTTCTTCCTTCCTTCCTTCCTTCCTTCCTAACTAGGGATAAATTCTGATTCTCAGGAGAAGGGCTACCCTGGGTTCAGAGGTCCTTAAAATCATAGCTCATGAGAAACTCCACCAGTGCTTCCCTTGTAATAAAGTATACAACATCTGAGAGTAAACTCACTTAAAATAAGGGAAAACAGCAACAGGACAGCTTTCTTCCCAAACCCAGAGATTGCTCAGGACACAGGGCTGCTTGGGGTTACAGATCATCAAATATTATACTAATATGAGCTCTTCTCACTAGGGACAAACATGTGCTGTCATGGAGAATTAGTGACCAGAGGATTCAATCAGAAAGGACCCAAGAGGTCATCTAGCCCAGCCTCCATATAGGAATAGCAAACTGTCCAAGAAAGTGGAAGTGATTTGCCTAAATTCTCACAAGCAGTAAATGCCAGTGGTGCCCCTTGAACCCAGGTCTCCTGATGAGGAATCCAGGGTTCCTTCTACTCTACCATAACTGCTTCTTTAATCCAACTCATCTTTAAGGTTGGAATTTCCATTGGACAGAATTGGAATTGATGCATGATTTGCAACTCTGACTAGACAGCAAGAGATGCAAACAACTCTCCTAAATTAGGCAGATCTGTGAGCAGCGCCGTTATGGTCATCAACAATCAGATACCATCGGCATTCACTGTGATGTTCCTTAGCAAAAGTTTCCAGGAATTAATCCTGTCAATAAAAACACCACAGGAAGACCATTCAAGTGGCGTGGGCTATGGTATAATTAACAAGTAAACAAACATTCAGCTCCGAGAAAGTGTGATACAGCATTGCAACATCACTAGGGCACTGAGTCGAATAATGAGTTGGATGGTAAGACCCTCACAGCCTCAATTTGCAATCTTGTCCTTGATAAAATGCATTGATTGTATAGCCAATGATCTATCTTGTATAGCCAAAGAGTGAAATGTAATCACTGTGCATAGTTATCTGTGAATCTGTCATATAACATGAGCTATGGTCATAGAAGTACAGAGAAATGATTTTTTTCCATAGTCAGATATCTGGTTCATTGTTGGTAATCTGAAGAGAAACTTGAAGGGTCTTCTTCCCAGAGGAGCCAGAAAGAAAATAAAGATAAGCGTCTGGTCAAAATCTGCTTGCCAAGAACTTAGACTGACCATCAAAAGGAAACTTAAAAAATGGATTGGGTGAATCCAGTCAGAGGACTGAGGATCCAATCCTACCAAAGGACCTTGGGCAAGTCACTTAACTTCCGATGCTCAGTATTTTCATCAAATCCGAGGTTGATTATCCCCAATTTATCCTGTAGCTTGCTTGTACATAATTGTTGACATGCCATCTCCTCCATTATATGGAAACTTCTTGAGAACTGGGACTGTTTTGGGCATCTCTTTGTATCCCTAGAGTGGGATACAAAGTGCCTGGCATGTGATATAGGTACTTCAGAAAAGCTTATTGTTTGATTAAGTGACCGTAAAATGATTTGACTGGTCTAGTCAACAATCTCTTCCAGCTCTACTTACATGAGACTACAAGTCTTCTGTCCCTAATTCCTATGATCTTATGAATTCCCTTTGAAAAGAAGACTCACCATTATAAATCCTCTCCATTTCAGTCCATATATTAGTATATTAGTATGCTGAATTGCTTCCCCTTCCCACTTTCTTTTTAATTCTTTGTTATAAGGGATGACTTCCTGGCTAGGGCTGGAGGGAGGGATCTATTTAGAAATGCATGGGATGTAATGTAGAAACAAAGATAACAGAGCACTTCAAAAATGGGAAACAAGGTCTTTTTCTCAAGAGTTTCAAAGGTGTAAATTTCAGACATAAACATGGATGGAGGAAATAAGGAGAGACAGTCACAACAGATATGGAGAAATTTCAATAAAAAAAAAAGCCAATAGTTAGGATTCCCTGTCTGAATGGTTTGGAGTTTTAAGCTGTGGAAAGTAAATCATCAAATTTACTTGTCTCTATGCAGCAAATTGCTCAGAAAATGAAACCAGATCATTCATTTTATTTTCTTTTTTTCTGTTTATGAAGAAGTTATAGCTACACAGAGAAAGCAATCTTTCCAAACCAGACCATCCTTTTATAAAGTTCCCATAGCTTCTTTGCAGAATAACAGGACCTGGCCCTCTTTCCAGTAGGATGATCTTGACCATTCCAAGACAATTCTTAAAGCTCAGGTCAAGGAAAGACGACACACTCACACAAAACAGAGGAGAAGCCCTCCAAAAACAAGGCACAACGATCTCTGTGATCCAGACCACCCTTCACTGGCTGCCAAGGCCCAGTTCTGTCCATGTCAACTCGGCTCAGAGAGCTTGAGTGACTTTGTTACTTTGTCAAATATAAAATCCTCTGGAATCGAGAACTTCTTATACCCTGCTCCTCTCTTCTTACCTTTGTAGCCTCCTTAAACTCTTTCCCCTTGCAAACACTTCAAAATCCAGCAACACGGGCGTATTTGCAATTCCTTGGACATAACAGCTGTCCTTTCCTTTCCCTGCTTCTGTGCTGGCCTCCTGCCTAAAGTGCCTTGTTCCTTCACCTCTGCTATTTCACTTCTTTGGCAGCCTTCCAAAACCAATTCAAATCCCACTGTCTGCAGGAGGTATTTCCCAGTGACCCCACCCCACCTGCTCATGTGTCATATTTGAAATCTCAGTTCAATATTTTTGTGACTATCTAGGTACATGGAAGACATGGGCAGAGTAAATGGAAGATAATGGGAAAGGGGAAACATTTATTTACAAGAATATTGAACAGAGAATTAGAATGTGAGCTCCTTGAGAGCAGGGACTGTGCTTGGTTCTTGTTTATCTTTCTTAATATCAGTATAGTGATTAGTAAACATGAGGGACCAAATAAATGCTTTCTTATTGACTGACTGAGCAGTCAGTGGATTTTGCTGGAGTTCAGTTTTCTTCTTCTGGAAAGTAGATAGCAAAGTCTTGCCCTTTGGTACTGAATTTTAAGTGCTATTCACAAATATCAGCTAATCAGTGATGGTCCTATAAGCTTTGCAACTCTTTTTTTTTTTTTTGGTATTCTAAGGCTTATTTATACATCCCCACAACCCTTTCTCTTTCCCTTCTCTCTCTATGTCTCTCTCTATGTCTCCTTGTCTCTGTCTCTCTGTCTCTATCTCTGTCTCTCTCACTCTTACACAGACCCCCCCCACACACACGTCCTCCCCCCCACAGACACACACACCCAACAAACCACCAAGTGCTCAATGTATTAGGTTCATAAATTTGAGGGTCTATGTATTAGCATCATATTGATTTCAAAAGCCATCTTGTTCAACCCTCTCATTTAACAGGTGAGAAAATGAAGCAAAGAGAGAAGACTTAACTTGCTTCTGGCCGAAAGAGTAGTGAGTGGGAGAACTGGGATTCAAACCCAGGTTCTCTGACTCCTTGGTTGTATAGTTTTGAAGATGTGAGTGCTTTCATCATGAACCTTCTATAAGACTCTGAGAAGGATATGCCATTTTTCCAGCCAGTCAGATGAGCAAGTCACTCAGGTATGACTTAATTTAGAACAGGTAACTGCCTGAAGCGTGTTTAGGTTAAGTGACATGACTAGGGTCCCACAGCTTGCAATTCATCCACTCTACCAGGCTGCCTCCAGGAGATATTTTTGAGAAGCAGAAAATGTTCCTCCATATTGACTCTCCTCCTCTCATCCCCATTCTGTCTTGTCAGAATTGACAAAATTTGTCAATTTCTTTCTAATAGTAATATTTTAAATGAAAATACTGGCCCAAGATGAAAATCACTGGCAACTGAATCATCACCAAATTCAAAATAGATGCTGCTTGTCTGGAAAAGGGGAAAAAAAATAAACCTCACTGAATTTCAGGGATCTTTTCATTAAATGTCATCTGCCTTTGGTCTTCACACTAATAGTTTTCTTATTTTCATCTCCTTATGGTTTGCACCCAATCCAAGGCAGAAGTAACATGCTATCAACCTTGAGAAACAAAGAAACATAAGGCTGCAAGAAATCTCCCATGTCTGTTATTGTATTAAGAAAGGCTCACTTCCAAGTGTCTGAAAAACTTCCCATGATTCAGGATGAAATGTAAGAATGTGTTGTTTGGGGATATTACAAAGATAGAAAAGAAACCTTTTCTAAACCCCTGAGCTTCCGCTATCTCCAAGGCCAGGCCTGATTAGCCACAAAAGTCCTCCAAGATTCAGAAGGGCTGAGATTTCGTTATCTCTCCACATTGTACCTAATGAGGTAACGTGAACTTGAACATGGCTACATATTCCCAAATGTGGAAACACAATTGGTGTTTTGATGTAAACTTTTTAAAAGAGCATGCATGCAAAATATGTTTCATAAAAATACTATGCTTAGAAAAATTCTGATGCCTTTTTTTCCCCCTTTTGGGTGAGTGCTCTAGAACAGGGGGAGGAAACTTCCTGGCAATTGTTGGTGGCACCATGCCATTCTCTCCCACGTGCACGTCTTCATTTTATTTCTCTCATCTCATTTCTTTCCTCTAGGCTTCTGCTCCCTTTACATGCTCTCATCTCATTATTTCTCTAATGTCTTTGGCTTAGCTTTGCCCATGGTTTCAGGTAGCCCTGGAAATTTAGGGCAATCCTTAGCCTGATTGGCAGGACCCTGCTAGAAAGGTTGTTAAGGCCTGCTCCTGGAAATCCTAACAAAAAGAATTTCCCAGGAGCCTGGAGTATGTTTAATTTGGGTCTGTGATTTTCAACCATTAACTTTCAAGGACCATCTGTTAGATTTGCAGTACATTTTTTTGGATGTCTCCCTTTTGTTAAAAAATAATAATAAAAGTTTCTTAAGTTTTCTAAGTTTATGTTCCACTCTCAGGTACAGGTTCTCTTTAAAGTCAAAATCACAACACCTACCTGGGTCAAGCTCCCATTTTCTACCCTTTCTCGGCTTCAGATACCAGACTCTGAATAGCACCACTCAAACTACAAATAATTCTTCTCTTCTCTCTCTTAGTTTGCAGTTCCAAAGAAAGGAAGCCATATAAAAATCAGATTTTTGTTTTTGAAGTTGGATGAAAATGTTTCTTCCAACTCCAGATCTGTGATCCTATTATTCATTCACTGATGTCATTCATTATTATCAGATTCTCACTCCCTTCAGGTGAATCAGAGATTGTTATACCTGGAAGGCACCAGAGAGATCAGCTGGTGCCACCCTCTTTTCAGGGAAGGTAAATTGAAGCAACCAACGATATCTTACTATGTATGGCAATGGTTCTTAGCCTTTTTGCGTTGGGAGCCACTTTGGCAGGCTCGCAAAACCTCTTCAGATTATTTTTAAATGCATAAGAAAAAATGCCTGGGGTTACACAGAAAACTAATTATATCCAAATACAGTTATCGATCTATTTAAAAAAAAATTCATGAATCCCAGGTTAAGAATTATGGCATGCTAGTATTTTTTCTCCCCCCCCCCCCAGCAACTGCCCCTTTTTCTTCTTCCTTCCCTCCCTCCCTCCTTCCCTCTCTCCTCTCTTGCTCTCTCTGTCTCTCCCCCTCCCTCCCACTCCTCTCTCTGTCTCTGCTTCTGCCTCTGCCTGTCTCTCTCTCTGTCTCTGTCTCTCTCTGTCTCTGCCTCTGTCTCTCTTTCTTTCTGCCTCTTCTCAATATATAGAGGGGTGGGTATGTATATATGTATGTATAATGTTTATTTTTCAGTGTTTCTGTTGTTTCTTCCCCCAGAAAGTAAGCTCTTTGAGAGCATTCCATTGTGCCTGGTTTGTTCCTGGATATTCTGCACCTAACATATTTCCTCATCCATCATAGGTGGTCCAAAAATACTTGTTAAATGAATGAATGACATTAAGTTAGAGGGAGCCTATTGGATATTTTGTAGCTAAAGATAATTGTTCATGGGCTTAGAAATTCTGCTGTACACTTGCCTTCTAACTTCCATTCAAGACACCCCACCAAGCTTTTGCTCATCCCTTTCTCAAAATGTTCCTTTTTCCTTCTTGTTTTTCAGTCCTCCCCAAGAACAACTGACAAACCCTATGAGGGTTTTTGACCATACTGTGGGAAAATGGAATACTTGGACTGACCTGTTTTCATGTCAAAACATCTCTTTGTACTGAGGCTGAGTAAGTTTTTTCTTTAGCAGGACTTGTTTGTTACCTGTTCAGAAAAATAAAAGAAAGTGCCCATGAAGCATGGTGCTGACTCACCAATGACAAATCCATTCCTTTGAGAAAAGCTGGCTCTGCTGGTTAGACAAGATCGATATTTAGAAGCCTGCCGGCTGCCTGGCTTATGACAGAACATGAGGAGGCTTCTTCTGACAAAGGCCTGGCCTGGAGGAGTTCATGCCAAAGACCATCAATGGGGCATCAGGAAACCTGGTGGTTAGTTTTGCCTTCTTTAGCTATGGCCAGTGACAGGTGAGTAAAGCAGCGTTTTCATCACTCAGGGCTTATCTAAGAGTCAACTTTTTGGTCCTAATTAGCCATCCCAGTGCAGGCCAGTTTCAACTTGTAGTGTGACCCAGAATACCCACATTGATGAGGTCACAGATCAATGGAAGAAGTTTTGACAATGGGTCAAAAAGAGATATAGAAATTCAAAAGCAAATATTTTTTTTTGAACACACACACACACACACACACACAATGGATTCTGTGCTATACACAATTGATTTTCCTCATTCCTCATCATAGAATCCCAGAATCCCAGGGCTGGAAGAAAGCCTAGATATTCATACAGGAAAACTCTTAAAAAGACACTTCTAATAAGGAGAAATCAATGGATTTATTCAGTCCTTTGTCTCTAGTCTCATAATCATGGGTAGGATGATAAGGTTGTAAAAAGGAGGGAGGAGGGAAATAGCTTTTTTTGTACCTACTATGTGCCAGGTTCTGTACTAAATGATTTACCCATATACTATCTCATTTAATCCTCATAACAACCTTGGTAGGTAAGTGCTATTATCATCCTCTAGTGACTCAGAACTTTGAAATCAATTACGTGACCTGGGAGATATTGGCAAAGGAGTACACAGCATGGTGTGCCCATATCAAAGAAGGTGCAGAATTACAGTAGCTTAAAAGAAATGTCAGATTCACAAAGTTAGAGATATCTCCATTCCAAATGCTCATATGGATTATTTATATCCTGCAGTATAGCCTTAAGATCTCAGATTGGTCTGATGAGCCATAGTCAGACAAACTGTACCACAATTCCAACATAATAATGTCATTTGGTCCTTTTGAGAACAAAGGACAACAACCAATCAACTAAACCCCATTTTATAGTTGAGGAAACTGAGTCAGTGTTTAAGTTACTTGCTTAAGGTCATGCAGCTAGTCAATGTCCTAGGATAGATTTGAACTCAGGTCTCCGTGATGAGCCCAATGTCCAATCCGCTGTGTAATCTAGATGCAAGGATCTTGAGAAATTATCTAGTCAACTCCATTGCCTATTCCAGGAGGAAAAAACAGGCTATCTTTCATGGACTCTCTCTCCACTCTCCCTAACATATACCTCCCAACCTCTCATCATCATCCCCTATTCTTTCCTCTTGGCTCTGACAAAGAGGTCCAGAGAGAGTGAACTACAGTGGAGAACATGCTGGCTCTGGAACCAGAATGCCTGACTCCAAACTCCACTTATGATTCTACATGTGTAGAACCTGCTTGAGTGTCAGTTTCCTCATGTGAAAAATGATTGGATGGAACCAGGTGATTTTTTTAAGGTTCCATGTAGATCTATGATTCTATGAGGGACCTCATTCCCTTTCCAGGATAACTCTTTATGCTCATTAATTCTCCAAACTTCTCCATGTCTATTGAGGGTCCCACCATCCCTTTAGTCACCCAAGTTTGCAACCTTGCAGTCATCTTCAATTCATCCTTCTCATTTATTCTGATGCCTAATCTGTTATCATTTCTTATAGATTCTACCTCCACAACATCTGTTCTGTCCATCAACATGACCATCTTCCTATTTTGGGCCTCATCACCTCCCCACTGGTCGGTATCAGCAGTTTCCTAATTAGACTCTCAACTACCAGTCTTTCAAATTTCTAGTTTTTGGCATGCCTCCCAAAATAATCTTCCAAAACTTCAGTTTGACATTGTCATTTGCCTGTTCAAAAACATTCTGTGACTCCCTATTGCCTGTACAATAAAATAGAAACACTCCCCTTGAGCATAAAGACCTTGGTTGCACATTATTCTCCTTTATATACTCGATGTTCCAGCAAAGCTGACCTGTTTCTGTCCTTTAAATTTGGGCATCCATCTATCACTTTTGTGACTTTTTACTTTTTAAAATATGTAACTTCCTTAAAGGTTCAGATCATACATCTTCTCTGATGGGAAACCTCTCCCTTTTCCCTCTTGATGTTAGTGCACTCTCCAGATTGAAATGATCATTGAAGCTTACATATAAATATTGTATTCTACTCATTAGAATATCAGCTCCTTGAGGGCAGGGATGGTTGATCTTGGATTCTCCTTGCCAAGCATAGGGCCTTGCATGTAGCAGGCTAGAAAGCTTCTTAAGCAATGTTTATGGGATAGTTAAAAATCAACCTGACCCACCCTCTCATACCCCTCCCCTCAAGGACAATGATTTCAATTCATCATCCAAAAATTTCTTCATATGGAGTAAATGGGTAGCTTCTAAAGTAACAAATTCTATTCCTGGTAATCCAAAAATAATTGAGACCATTACAGATACAATGTGACAAACTTCAAAGGAAAGGCTTCCTTAATGCAGTCAAATGAAGGCTGACTGATAATGAGAGACTTCTCATTCTTTCAATAACATAAACACCTTTAATTGAGAAGATTCCCCAGGGTTGAGGGAGAAAAAAAATAACCTTCTCCCAGCAGCAACCACTTATTCGGTGAGAAGCAAACACTGCACTAAATTAGATGGTGAGTTTTCTTGCCCTCAAGAAATTAAAAGGTGCTCGTGGGAATGCCAAAGAGGGATGGAAGGAAAAAAACTCCCACCACTTCTCTGGCTTGCCAGACATCAGATAAGAGAAACAGGTTTCTGAAGCCCTCCCACAGCTGCCACTCTGTTTGGATCTTTGGTGTGCGCCAGCCCACATGGCTAGTATGCCTTCACTTTAATGTCACCTTTTTCATTTGACTTTTCTCTGAGTTTGAGGTTGTTCACAACAAGACACCTGATGAAACTGCAAGGAACTTTCTAAGGGATTGTGTTTCCTCTCACCTTGAGTTACTGCTTTGACTTTCCCCATGAAGAAAAGACAAAGTAAGCCCAAACATGGTCAGTCTAAGAGTGGACCATGGAGGGAGTCTGTAAAGTGTCTTATTTGTAAAACCTATAGAAATGAGGAGACTTTGGAGGCTTCTAACTTTGCTCAGGTACAATTGTTTGAAGCCAGAAGAGACCAGAGGAAGAAGCTTGTCCTTCAAGGCTTCTGGGTGGTATAGAGAATAGAGTTCTGGACTTGGCATCAGGAGGACCACAGTTCACACATCTGACTGTCAATTTTCTCATCTCTTAAATGAATATGTTGAATCCAAAGGCTCTTTATAGGTCTAATTTGTGACCCTTCATAAATTCCCAAATGTTAGTGTAAAAACTCCTATTCATTAAGGAAGGAGAAGTGGGAACAATGAGTCTTTCCTATTAATTCTTATGACTTTCCTCCATTTCCTGCTTAAGCCATGCCAAGCCTTCTATGCTCACTCTTCCAATGAGTGTGTCATAACCAGCATTTTCAGTTATTCACTGTTTCTTCCCCCAAGAAATAAAGTCCTATGACACCTTCTCTAATCACTCATGGATGAGGAAAACCAAAACAATGAGCTGAGCAAGCTCAAGAGTAGACAAGGAGTCAAAGCCTTTGGGCCCTCTGGGGAAACATAGGAAGTATAAGAAACAACAATGTACCATATATTCAGTTTTCAAGGTAAACAGGTTGGGAAACAATTCTCACCTGAGGCTTAGAAAACAGTGTTATTTGGGAGGAAGAAAGTGCCTGTGATTGTCTTAGAGCTACCTAACAATAGCTATGTCTAAGCAAGATTTCAATCTCAGAGAAAGATAATTATAGAGTACAGCCTGCACGCCATGTGGATGGGTGACCTCCTTACTAAGGACATTTCAGTAGCTTGTTAAAAAAGGAAACTGGGAAGCTAGGAGAAGATATTAAAACAATTAGTTCAGACCATCAAGGTATTATAAGCAGATTCTTCCCTAATGAAAGAGAGATCTGGAAGTTCCAAGTGGGTAAAGGAGAGGGACATTCTTGTCATTGCTGCCCATAACAGTCATGGTGCATAATGGCCATCTAGTTTCATCAAGGTTTACGTCTTGGAAAAAGAATACAGTAGGATAATGAGCTGGGCCTAGAGTTATGTAAGAAGCATGGATCCAAGTGGATCGTACTTGGGAAACCAGACAATTCTTTCAGTGTTCTCAGACTGTCCAGTGTTTCAAAATGCCCTTGTAGCTAACACCATTATTCTTTTGGGGATAGCTAGAAATCATGAAATATTGTGATATCTGAAGAATTATAATGGCAAATAAACCAAAAGACAATGGAAAGATGTAAGGCAAGTTTGATCCCACAGCCACTTGGGTAGCACCATGTTTGACACATGCTTTATCTGTGATCCTTGACTTTTTGGCTTGACATAGTCACAGTCTGACTCTAGCCTACCTGCACTGGTCCATTCAAACAGTCCCTCCTATTCATAAGATGCCCTCCATTCCCTGTCTTTGTGCCTTTGCAATGGATGGCCTCCATATCTGGAATGTACTTCCTTCTCAACTTATTTCCCTTAGAATCTCCAGACTAAGATCAATGGTTGCCTTCCACTTGAGGACTTTCTCCATTCCCCTAGTTGTTTGTGCTCTCCCACAACCTACCCAAATCACCTGGTATTGATTTGGTATGAACAGGATTTCCCCAATGAGAGGTAAGTTTTCTTGGAATAGGGAGGGTTTCATTTCTGTCTTTGTACACCTAGCACCCAGAACAATGCCTGGCACATAGTAGGTGGTTGATAAATGTTTGTTAATTGATTGGGAAATAGCTTCAAAATCCTTAGGACAGATATGCATATATCAGGAAAAGAGCTGGCTCAATCCTGTAAGCTGGTGATCTAGAGTGGGCATTCTGGTGAATAGAGCATTGGTTTCCTTGGGACACAAGAACAACAACAAGAAAGCCTCAAGGGTATTGGGTCAATCCTTTATGGAGGATTTTAGGGGAATTATGGAAAAGAAAACAGAAGATTTGGAGAATTTTGGATATTACTTTCTTCAGATTCTCTTCCTATTTACCTCCTTCTCCATCCCCTTGGGTGAAACTTCATCCAACTTGCATCCACTAACAGTGGGTGTCTCTCAAGGCTCCTCTTCTCTCCCTCTACACGATTTAGTGATCTCCTCAGCTCCCATGGATTTAATGATCATCTCTATGCTGATGATTCTCAAATCTCTTTATCCTGACTTATCGGTTTGTTTGTTTTTTTTTTGCTGACCTTCAATCTTGCATCTCCAACTATCTTTCAGACACCTCCAACTTGATATCCAGTAGACTTCTTAAACTCATCATGTCCAAAAGAGAACTCATTATCTTTTCTCCTAAGACTTCCTCCCACTACCACATTCCCTCTTATTGTTGAAGGCAACACCATTTTCTCAGTCATCGAGGTTTACAAACTATGTCATTCATGATTCCTCATTCTCTCTCACCTCCCATATACAATCTATTGTCAAGACATGTTGATTCCACCTTCATAACATCTCACATACATGTCCCCTTCTCTCTTCTGACACTGCTACCATCCTAGAACAGAACCAGATCACTTCACACTTGAAATATTGATTGGAAGAGTCCCACTCCAGTTCTTTTACTACTCAGGTCTCAAAATGATCTCCCTAAATAGGTCTAATGAAGTCTGTTTGTCTGTCTGTCTGTCTGTCTGTCTCTCTCTCTCTCTCTCTCTCACACACACACACACACACACACACACACACACACACACTGTAGCAGCAAGCACCCTAGCATACCCAGGATGGCTGCTAGCACAGCTTCTTAGATCTGCTTTTCTAAAGGAAAGCAACTCAAAATGGGTCAACAATCTTACTTTGATCAATCAAACACATATAATTTACTTAGTTCAGGGGGAAAAAATCAATATCCTGAACTACAAAGAATTCAAACAGAATACAAACAGAAGTTACAAGCAGACAAAGAAACAGATCAGCAGACGGGCTTCCAGTGGTCTCACCATTACATCCACACCTAGTCAGTTACCAGAGAGGGAATCACCAACAACTGGGTTTTCAAAGCCAGGGGCTCAACAGCTTCCCAGAGTCTCATCTGGCCAAATCACACAATTCTTCCCAAAGTGATCCCCAAAGCAAAATCTCACATCAGGGATCTCCTGGATCAGAGAACGTCACAACCCTCTTGACCCATTGAAGAGGTTACCCACAAAGAGGGTTAGGGTTGACCGAGACCCCAAAATACCAACACACCGGGTCCTGCCAAAAGAATTCTACTCGAGTCTTCTCAGCCAAAGAAAATTAAAGTTTATTAATAGTTCACCATATGAGGTAGACTCTTAAGGAGCTAGTCTATGCTAGGTCATTCTATGGTGCTCTCACACCACATGGAGGGAAGATGGGGTCTTATGTACAGAGGAACCTAGGGGTGGTCCAGAGGAGGAGTTTGGATAGGGTCTTCAGAAGGAATTAATGAGGTTAGTGCAAGGGTGGATTGATATTTTGATAGACTCAAGAATGGGAAGTAGATGGACAATGGAGGGCTAGGCTACTAACAGAGGTTTGGGCCCAGCCACAATGAAAAACTTATGGCCTCTGCAAATGCCTCATCAAGTGGGAAGATTTAATCAGACTTCAAGTGGCTTCCAGATCCTGTACCTCAAAGATTCAAGGAGAACTCAATGGGGCTTCCAGAGCCCACACCTAATCACCACTGCCCAATCACAAAGTAATAAGGTGTGAGCATTCCTGAAAAACAAGCTTCCTGCCACAGGCTCCATGTGACCACATTCAGCCTATTAGGGGGCAGAGTATATTTTCAAATCCAGGAATATTCTCAGAGTCACTTAAGTCTATCAAAGGGCCTAGGGGCAGGGAAGATCTTCTGATTCCCATAACACACACATACACTCAATTAATTCCAGTGGTTCAGGCAGACCACAAAAACTTGGAAAGACTTATATGAACTGATACAGAGTGAGGGGAGCAGAACCAGGAGCAGAACCAACATTGTACACAGTTACGACCACATTCTATGATGACTAACTTTGATAGTCTTGGCTCTTCTCAGCAATGCAAGGTTCCAGCTTCAAACAGCTCCAAGACTCATGACAGAAAATGCTATCCACATCCAGAGAAAGAACTGATGGAATCTGAAAGTGGATCAAAGCATGCTATTTACTCTCTCTCTTTTTTGTTTTGTTTCTTCTTTCTCATGGTTCATTCCATTGGTCATAATTCTTCTTTGCAACACGACTAATTTGGAAATATGTTTAACGTGAATATATATGTAGAACCTGTATCAGATTGCATGCCATCTTATAGAGGGGGTGAAAATTTAAAACTCAAATCTTATGGAACTGAATGTTGTAAACTAAAAATGAATAAAGAAATTAAAAATAAAGAAATGAATGAATAAACTCCAGTGGCTCCCTATAGCTTCCAAGATCAAATATAATATCCTTTGTTTGTCCTTCAAAACCCTTCTAAACTTGCTCCTTCCTGCCTTTTTAGCTTTCTTAATCCCACCTCCTCCCCCTCCATCCGGCTCTCCTGTGACACTGGCCTCCTCCCATTGTCTTTGCTCAAGATATTCAGTCTTTGGTTTCTGGACATTTTCACTGACTGTCCCCAATTCCTGGAATTTTCTCTCTTCTCATCTCCGTCTCCTGATTTCCTTCATCTCACCTGAAATTCCACCTTCTCCAAGAAGCCTTTCCCAGTTTTCCTTAGTGGTAGTGCCTTCTGTCCATATCCAGCATGCACACAGTTACTTAATGTTGCCTCTCCCATTAGATTCTGTATTCTTTGAGAAAAGGGAATATTGTTAGTTTGTGGAGCCCTTTTTTTGGCCTTTTTTACATTTAATAATAATAGTGGCCAACATTTGGGTCATTCCTACTATGTGTCAGGCACTTTACAATTATTATCTCATTTGATCTTCAAACCAACCTGGGGAGATGGCTACTATCTTTATCTCCATTTTGCAGATAAGGAAAGCAAGGCAAACAGAGATTAAGTGACTTGCCCAGGGGCACACAGCTAGTGTGTCTCTGAGAACTAATTTGAACTCAGATCTTCCTGACTCCAGGCTCAGCACTGTACCCCCTATGCCACCTAGCTGCCCTAACAAACACTCTCCCTCTACACAGTGCCTGGTAGGGGGTCCTTTAAAAACTGCTTGTTCACTGATTTGCTGGAAGGATCCATGAAAGTTTCAAAGCCTCTTGATTTTTCTACTCTATGGCTTATTAAATATACAGTTGCTTTTTTTTTTTTCCCCCAACGCTTCTATGATAAAAGTAAATGTTTTCAGGGTGCCTTAGCTGAAACTATTATAGCTAAACTAAGTCTCTAATTCAGGTAAACATCAAGAACACCTTCACCTCATCCTCAGGAAAGTATGAGAAACTAAGCAAACTCTTGAGAGAAAATAGTCCTTTATTTGGAAAACTTGTTTATCAGCTTATTGTGTTTTGACACATGGGTTTATCATTATACAACCTTCTTTCCCCTTTTCCCCCAAGCTAGGAAAATCCAATCTTGTGAAATGTCCAGAACTGAAAGACTTAACTAGAAGGCAAGGGTGATGGGGGCCACTTTCCAGAATCCAATTTGACAGGAAGCTGTGGTTGGTAGCAATGATGAGTGAAGAATTTTGGGAATAAGGTTGGGCAACTTATCAGTTCTCCTTAAGAGAAGGGACTGATGCCAGATTTCCTATAAAGTTGAAGCCCATCCATGTTCCCTGAACTAAGAATAGAGAAGGGAATTTACCGGTTGTCAAGGTAGGATAAAGGAGAAGAAAACTGGTTTTTAAAAAAGAATGACCATTTTTTCCATGGTGCTGCCATTGAAAAGTTTCTATAGTTCCAAAGAGCAATAATGGGGGAAGAAGTAGCCAGGTAGAAGTGTTGCTCCCCCAAGATCCCAGAGGAAACAGGCTAGAAAGCAGCGGCTTTGTCCTGGACAAATGAAGTCCTGTCAATCATACTGCCTTCTTCAGCTGTTTTTCCTCATTTAGGGAAAAAGATATCAGGTTCCTTTGGTGCCATCTATTGATCAAAACGAGGCAGACAACTAGCAGTGTTGGACTCTGGCTCCTTCCTGGCCTTTATTTCAATGGTTACCAGAATCTCTTCAAAGGATTAGAGGATCCCTCCATGAAACCTCCTTTTCCACCCAAGGAAACCCAAGTATCTCCAGGTAGTTCCTCCTTTGTAGAAACACTAACAGTCCTGAAATCATTGGGTTTGTGATTTCATAGATCACAGTATGGCAAAGCTAGAAGGCATTAGAGGCCTGTTAGCTCACTCCCCCTGCACTCCCCACAAAGATGAGGAAACTGACGTTCAAAGAAGTCCAATGAGGTACTCTAAGTCAGACAGGTAATAAGTAGCTGTCCTTGGATTTGAATCCACCTTCGCTAAGTGTGAATCCTGAATGCTTTCCACTGCCCAATACTACCCCAAGAAGAGAATTTTGTCAAAGAACTCATATTCTAAGATAAAGTCAAACGTCTAGCCAGAGTCCAAATTTTGAAACAAATAACCACAATTATAAGTGTTACTGTATTTTTTAATAAATGTGACATAATTTAGGAAACTCATGAGTTTGGACAATTACCAGCATTGACAATTGGAACTCGATACTATATAATTTTGGACTCATAGCTTCCAAACACTGGGAATCTGGGATGATCCAGTTATTTCCCTAGAGCTTGAACCTAACCATGTCATTCTGCTACTCAATAAACTCCAGTGATTCCATATATTACTTTCAGGAGCAAATAGAAACTCTTGAGTTTTGCTTTTAAAGTCCTTCACAAGCTGAACCTGACTTAGCCTCCCCAAATGGGATACTTATCTTTCCTCTTAATCTCCCCTCTCCCCTTCTTCCCTTTGTACTGACTAGTCCAGTGCCTGGAATGTATTCCCTCTTCATTTTGGATTCATACAATCCCTCATTTTCTTTCAGGCATTTGAATTGCCGCCTTGTTCACGAAGTCTTTCTTGATGCCTAGAACTGTTACTGATCTTCTTTCCTCTTCCCTGCCCCACCCCCACGATCTTGTCTGTATTTTCTATAACAAGTTTCCCTAGGTTGAACATCTTCTTGAAAATTGGGGCTGTTTCACTTGTATCACCGTCTACCACAGTACCTGGCACATAGTAGGTGTTAATAAATGCTTAACCAATGGATTATTTGATCATTCATTGATTCCTAAAACTGGAAGGCACTTTGAAAAGCATTTGGTTAGCCCTCCTCTTACACATGTGGAAACTGAGGCCCACGCAGCTAGAACCATTTGCCCTAAAATGACACACAGGAAATATTCTTTTTGGCCTGTTGTTTCCCCTTCATTCTTTGGTACAGTTGAACCTAGTACCTTGAATATTTGACCTCAAAATAATTATGAGGAAAAAAGAAACAACAATTAATCTGCATGCCCCTTCTTCAAGGGATCAACCAACATTCAATCAATTGAATGACTATGAAATCTACTCTTAGAGATAACTAGCACAGCCATTTGTCCAGTATTGAATACATAAACAATGTTAAAAAGATCCCACAAAATATGAGGGGTGGCAGTTTTAAAATTAAGGCTAAGTCACCAAATGCCATAAATGACATGCTATAATTTGCATGAGGTCTTCCATGATTTCCCCCCGATTTTCTAGTGTTCTCTCCCTCTTGTACTTACTTTCTGCTGAGGTATGTATGGCTGCTATGTGCTTCTTTGTGTCTATGCTGAACCTTCAGTAAAATATAAGATCCTTGGGGTCAAGGATCATTTTGTTTTGGCTTTTGAACACCTGGCACCAACACAGAAGGTATGTCACATTACATTCAAGCTGAATGGAATAATAAGCATAATAAGGATGGTTAAAGATTGGGACACCATGTGTATGGCACAAAAGCATTATGGTCTGCTCACAGCTAAGATAAGGGAAAGTGTACAGGTGTTACAAGGTGTAATTGGATACTATAGTCACATCTCAGGCTAAGAGGCACTTTGATGCCTTCCCAGGTGCCTTCCTGTTCAGATTGGCTTAAAGCTATCCAAAGACAGGACATTTCTCGGTCTTTAATTTTTTTTTAAAATAATCTCACAATGTCTACTTTCACCAGCAAAAGTTAATTAATTTTTTTCTTTGATCTTCACCTGCCTCAGGGAGGAATGTCCATGTCAAAGGTGAACTCTATAGACCTCACCGTTGTCGATTTCGGTTGACAGCCGAAAGATCCTATATGCCTTCCTGTGGAATTGAAACCATTTGGCTCTGTAGCTACCCACACAACACTTCTTGAAATCTAAAGCCCTTCAGCACAAGTTAACCAAAAAATAAACAATGACAACAACAAAGGGGAAGTAGGAATGGATAGAGCATGCCAACTTCCAAGACGTTTAAAAAAAAAGGAAAAGAAATTGGGCAACGGAATAGAGGAGAAAGAAGGTCGGATCTGGAATCAAGGGACCTGGGTTTGTATAGCAGCTCTGCCCTTGCTGTCTGTGTGTCACTGGGTAAGTCACTTGACCTCTCAGAGCAGTTTCCTTATATGCAAAATAGAGATGCTGCACTTGACTACCTTGCAGGTCTCTCATAGCTCTAGATTCCCTATGAACTCTTGACTTCAGGGACGACCTTGTTGGACATGTGGTTTCATCAGTCCTGGGGGGCCCCTCCCCCAATCTAGTTTGCTTTTATTCTTTTTTATATTTATTCTTTGTGTGTGTGTGTGTGTGTGTGTGTGTGTGTGTGTGTGTGCGCGCGCGTGCACTTGCTGTCACCCTGTGGCAACGTAAGCTTCTTGAAAGCAGGCATTGTTTCCTTCTTTGTGTTATATCACAAGCATCTATCTTACACATAGTAGCCACATGACTGATTGATTGGCAGTCCTGCTTTCTGCCTGAGCACAACTCAACCTCTCTAACCTTTCCTCACAGCAACAAGAAGCAGCATTTCTTTTGCCCCTACTATGGTCCCTCTGCTTCCCATCCTGTGCAGTTTGAGCTCTATCTTCCCACTGATTTTCTGTAAGAACCTGCCCAAAACACACTTAGGAAATATACTCCTTTAATATCCATATGTAGCATATGTACTTCCCTACATGTATGTTAACTCTATCATTCAACTCTAGTTGGGGTTGCCTCCCCCCCCCCTTTGAACCCCTATGACAGCTAATAATAAAAGAAATCACAGAATGAAGAGAATCCTCACATCTACTTTGTCTTTCCTAGGAATTAACAGCTTAAAAAAAAAAACTGGAGACTTGGTGATCATTACTTTTTTGAGTGGGATTCAAGTAAGGGATAAACAAAGTTTTTCTAAGCTTACTATGAACAGAGGTCCTTCCTTTTTTAGAGGGACATGACTGGTCGAAAAAAAGAAACAAACAACTGATTTTCCTACTCTCAACTTGACTTGCTGAGGGAAAACCCTTTGTATATCTTAAGACTTTGTGGCTCTTACTTTTATCATCACTGTCAGTGATCAATCCACCACCATCACCACCACCACCACCACCTCCACCACTATCACCCCCACCTCTACCTCCACCACCACCACTACCACCATCATCACCACCACCACCACCACCTCCACCTCCACCTCCGCCATCACCAGCATCACCACCACCATCACCATCACCATCACCACCATCACCACCATCACCACCACCATCACCACCACCACTACCACCACCACTACCATCACCATCACCACCATCACAATCACCATCAACAATTTCATTTCTATTTCAGAGGCAACTGGAAGACTCATCCTATCCATCAGTGCCTATCTCAGACATTTACTAGCTGTGTGACCCTATATATATCACAGCTCCTTTTACCCCATCTGCAGAATGGGAACAATAATAACACCTAACTCACTGGGTTGTTGTGAGGATCAAATGTGAACACACATAGAAAATATTGTAAAAGCTCTACATAAATAGTAACTGTTGTTATTGTTGGATTTGTGGTGCTTTTCTTTTGTCTAATTCAGTTGCAAGGAAATCGAATTTCTTCCTCCTTAGAGGCACGTTTTCTCATTTGGCACTAGGTTTTGGTGGGTAGCTCTGTGACTTTGCTCACACTTTAAAAGCATAACAATGTCTAGTTACTCCATTGTGTTTGATATTCCTGTTCCCCACCCCCTTTTTCTACTAGAAGGGACTTTCCCAGCACCTTCTTCTAATTAATAAGCCCAAAGGGAAGAGAATAAATTATACAGTAATAACTTCCATGATCATAACACTTTACCCTTACTTGCCTCACTTCAACCCAGTTAGACCTTGTGAGCATTATCAGTTCCATTTTACAGATAAGAGGACCAAAAGTTAGCATAAAGGATTTCTGCACTGTTCTCATTTGGGCCTTGGGCCTAAGCACTTCTGATTCTCATCTAATGACTCTTTCCATTATACCACAGTTTAGAACCCAATCTGACTCCTCCTTGACCTCTCCTACATGCATTCACATGTCCATAGCGATGGGCAAACCCCATGACCCCAAATATCTCTGTGGGGAAAAAATACTTAAGAAAACTCAGCAAGCTGACAACAACCACAAAAACAAGACAACGATCAGAAGCCCTGGAACGTCTTTATTTTTTGTTATTTTAATTAGCTACTAAAACCACAAAGGAGTATGGAAGGAGACTCTAGACTCCATATTTGGCGTTCCTTATTCGTGTAATTAACAAAATCTTGTCAAATGATGCATACTTTAAAATGACCCAGTAAACCTACAGAAAGATCCCATTCAGCAAATGAATGATCCTATCCGGCACTTTTATTTCTGAGGCTTCCCCCCTCCCCTCTGCTAAAAAGAAGTGTCATTCGATATCACTGTGTCTGTGCGCTCTGCGGGCATACATTATACAGTGTTTTTCTGAAGTGTGAAAAGAAATCCCTTGATAATATAGCTTTCCTCCCTTTTCTTTCTTTCTTTTTGACAGTAATTCATTCCTTGAGCTTGTGCATGTCCCTCTGGCTTCAGTTGCCTTCACTTCTTGCCTCCCCTAGCCCTGCAGTGTTTATCTGTCAAAGAGCACTAATTAAAAAATAAAACATGCCCTCAGTTCTCGTCATCCCTAGACATTGATTTTTTTTTTTTTATAAGGAAGGCATATCACATTGACTAAGCAGAAAGGTATACCAGGCATCTTCCTTGTTCCATATTTGTTATCTATAAAATTGGATGGGAAAAAAAATCCAACAAAACAAGCTCTGCCTTTTTAAAGAAATGAAAGGGCTTAGAACACCTTGATTTTACACATCAGCTTCTTTCTCCCAAGGTTCTTCTTCTCAGAATCGAATGAATGACATTGGTTTAGGTTTCGCCTCCTCCATGGCTTCCCTCCACACCTCTCCTCCTCTGCTCCTCAGCCATTTTGGTTAAACCTGTTCTAGCTGTCGATAAGATACTCACAAAGCACAATTTGCCTTTATGGTTACCATGGTGACACTGCTTATTGCTAAAAATCTTTCTACAGAAAGAAATTGTCACATTGTGTGTTCTCTCCAGCTCTCAAAATGAGTTTCCTATATTTTGAACTTGCAAATGGATCAAGGATTTAACACCACAAAATTGGCTTCAAGCCTTTGTCAGTGGCCTGATGACTATATACATTTGTGTCTGTTTTATAGTATGGGGTACATTCTTGCTTCTCAATAGTACTGGCTACACCTCTTGCCCATGGGGCACTGACAAGTTCTCATCAATCTCATTGCCAGTGCAAGTTTTATCACCTGTAAGGCAAGGGAAGAGAGTTACCTGTAATTTTTTCTGTGCTCCCTTCCTGTTCCAACTCTCTATGGCGGCAGTTCCCAACCTGTGGGTTATGTTCAATTTGTAACAATAAAAATGCATCCTGCATATCAGATACTTACATTTAGATTCATAACCGTAACAAAATTACAGTTATGAAGTAGCAACGAAAATAATTTTATGGTTGGGGGTCAGCACAACATGAGGAACTGTATTAAAGGGTCACAGCATTAGAAGGTTGAGAACCACTGCTCTATGGTCTGTGATGTATTTTTAAATTTGAAATGATCATTTCCATATCCCTAGGTAGTAATGAGCACAGATACTTGGAGTACTTGGTTCTGCTGGATTCAATAGCTCTGTGTCAGAAACACTAACTTTGGCACTTGGGTCTCAATCTGCTTAGATGTGTGGATTTATTTAATGTTGACTGTCCAAGAAACTGCAAGTTATGTGAAGGCAATGCCTTCTGCTTTATTCTGTCTTCTTTTCAGTTAGTGAGTTAATGAACACTTACTAGATGCATATCCTTTGAGAGACACTGTGTTAAGCAGTGGAGACCCAAAGACAAAGCTAGTGCCTGCTCTCAGGGAGATTATGATGTAAGGAGTGAAGACAACACAGAAAAGGAAGGTGAAAACAGAGAGAAGGGTAGAAAATGAGCGGACTGGCCCAGTGCCTTCCTAAAATGGAGGCTATGGAAGAATCTGTCTGCTTTCGACTCTCCATCCATCTCCTCCAATCAGATGGATTACCATAATACCTACTATGAACTTTCCCAAAATATAGAATCCACAGGACCTCAGAATTAAAAAGGAACCCAGAGAGCATCTGGTTCCACTAATACCTGATCAAGAATCCTGTTTTTCAATTCTATTAAAGGTAGCCATTTAACATTTGCCCTAAAATCCCCAGTGAGGGAGGACTCATTGCCTTCTTCCATGACAGACTTTACATCAAGAGTTCTTAATCTTTTTGTGCCATTGACCCCTTTGGTAGGCTGGTGCAACTATGGATCCTTTCTAGAATATTTTTAAGCGCTTAAAATAAAATGCGTAGGATTACACAGAAGACTAATTATATTGAAATAGATACATTTCCCCCATGCTAGTTCAAAGACCCTTGGAAAACTAGGCACATGCTCCTTGGCAGTTAATAGGTCTTATTTTAGAATATTTGCTTTTGATAATTAAATATAACTATCATGCCTTGAAATTTCTCTGCTTTATGCTCAAAATCCCTAGTTCCTTTGATCAATTCTCATTTATTATAAGCTACTTTCACTATCCTGGTTTCTCATCACTGACTTCTTTCTAGGTTTTCAATGTCCTTTGGTTAATGTGGGGCCCAAAATGTAAACCAGCGCTCCAAATATCATTTTCAAAGAACAGAACTATAGCAAACCTATCCCTTCTTTTATTCTGAGAACAATATCTTATTTAATGCAGCCTGAGTTTGAGGGAATTTTGTCTTTGTTTTTACTTCTTTGTCAGATTATTGAAAGGAGTTGCTGATATTGAGCTTTCCACTCAAGCCCCAGAAGAACGCTGTCTATCCATGCTATCCTTGTGAAGTTGGGTTTTGAAGTCAGGTTTGTATCTAGGACTAGGGAGATGATATTTCTATTGTTCAAAACTTGGGTGAGACGACAAATGGAGAATTTTCTTCAGTCCTTGTCATCATGTTTTAGAAAGACCATTCCCAAGCTGGAGAGCGTCTAGAGGAGCACAAGCAGAATGGTGAAGGGCTTCAAGAGAATGACATAAGATGATGAATTGAAAGAACTGGAGATAATTAACCTGGACAGAAGACTTGGGGAGACATGGTGGCTGCCTTCCAGCACTGGAAGGACTGTCAGATGGAAGAATTGGATGTGTTTTATTTGAATTCAGATGGGAAAGATTAGAGCAATGTCCAAAGACTGCTGAAAGACTGATTGGGGCTTGATCTAAGGGGAACAGAAAAAAAACAACACTAAGAACTTTCTAGCAATCAAGTATATCCAAAAGTGGAATAAGCTGTCTTGTTACATAGACAATAGTTGCCCTTTCACCAGAGGTCTTTGAGTCAAAGCTAGATGACCACTCTTAGGCATATTATAAGAGGACATTCTATAGGAGGTACGGGTTAGTTAGACTAGATGGTCACTAAAGTTCCTTCAAACTCTGAGATTCTATGACTGCAATTTATCTCTATTAAATTTAATTTCTTTAAATTGGTTTTTAATTAAATTTTGTCTTTTGTTTTATTAATAGAAGTCTATTTTCTCCCCCTCCTTCCTCTAATCCAATTGAAAAAGTAAGATGCCCATAAAATCCCACAACAAAAATGCATAAACAAACGAAGCAAATTCCCTCATTAGTAATGTTATCTATTTGTCCATCTCTCTCCCTCTCTCTCTCCATCTCTCTCTGTCTCTCTCTGTCTCTCTCTCCCTTTCTCTTTGTCCTCTCTCTCTTTTTATCTTTCTCTCTCTGTATATATATGTATATAGACACATAAATATATATATATAGAGGAGAGAGGTAGAGACAGACACACACACATATACATACAAATGACATACATTTTATTTCTATATGTATCCATACATATGCACACATACACATACATATATAGATATGACACATATGTGTGTAGGTGATCTCATTCTGTGTCCTGAGTCCATCATCTTTCTCTCAAGAGGTCTGCTTCATGTTTGTCATGGATTGTCCTTAATGTTAATCATAGTTTTTACAGATTCCAAATGTGTCTGTTTTTAGTGTTATATAAATGGTTCCTTTCATTCATCAGATTATACAAGTCTTCAAAATTGTTCTTATGATGGTGATTTTCTAGCATAAATTATTTTTCTGGTCTTCTTACTTTGCTCTGCATCAGTTTATATAACTCTTTCTATGTCAATCTGAAATCATCTATTTCCTCATTTCCTACAACATAAAACTGCTCCATTACATTTATATGTTGCAGTTTGTTCAGTTAATCCCCAATTGATGGGCATCTTTTTAGTTTCTAGTTTTTACAAATGCAAAAAGACCTGCTATAAATATTTTTATACACATAGAACTTTGTCTTGTTTCTGTGTTCTCTTTGGCAAGCATAAGGCTAGCAGTGGGGTCAAAGGGCATGCACTATTTGGTAACTTTTTGTTTATCATTAATTTTCAAGTTTTAATAACATTAAAACCACGCTGCATTCCTGGCATAAATCCTACCTGGTCATATCGTACAATCTTTTTGATATGTTATTTTACCCTATCTGCTAATATCGAAAATAATTGCACTGATGTTCACTAGGGATATTCATCTATAGTTTTCTTTTTCTCTGTTTTGACTCTCTTGGGTTTATGTATCAAGAATAAATTTATATCATTGAACAAATTTAGTAGGATCCTTTCTTTTGCCATTTTTGCAAGTGCTTTATCTAATATAGGACTTGTTTGTTCTCCGAGTGTTTAATTCACTTGTGAATAAACCTGATTTCTATAGTTTATTCCATGTCTTCCTCTGAGATTGAGTTGCTTAAACTGTCTGTTTCTCATTCTGGTAATTAAGATATTTTATATTTTTGTAAATACGTATTTCACTGAAGTTGCTGGTTTTCTTGGCGTATGGTTAGACAAAACACTTCCTGGTATTATACTCTATTTCTTCTTCATTTGCTGTGAGTTTTTCTTTCATTTTTCATACCGCTAATCTTTTTTTTTCTTTTTAACCAAATGAAGGAATTGTTTATCTTTCTTATTTTGTTAAACCAGTTTCTGTTTTTCTGAATTAAGATATTTTTGTCTGAATTTTGGAAATATTTTCCTTGATTTTTTAGGTTATCTATGTTAGTGTTTAATTTTTTTTGTTGCAGAACAAATTTTATTGGTCTCTTCTGTGTGTGTGAATTAAAAAGTTTAGAGATAACAATTTTTTTCCCCACAGCACTGTTTGACTCCATTCCCCAAATTTTAGTATTTTGGCTCAATGCTGTTATTATTTTTGTAAAATTATCTATCATTTCTATGATTTGTCCTTTGACTCATCATATCTTTAGGCTTACATTATGGAGTTTCCAGTTGACTTTAATATCTTCAGCAGTTTATTCTTATTCATTAAATTATTGCACCCAAGTGTTATGAATTTTGGTCAGTAAAAGATGTATTTTAACGTTTTGTTTTTGGTTTTTTTTTGCTTTTCTATATTTGTTTGTGAGATTTTTTATGTCCTGATTACATTAGCAATTTTCCAAACATGCCACAGATAAAAAATGCATAAACTCCTTCTGTTCCCATTCAGTGATCACCAATGGTATATGATATGTACCTTCACAAAAATTCTATTAAGGCTCTTAATCTCTTTCCTGTTTATTTTTGTCTAGGTTTATACAGATTTCATTTAGATTTTTCATTTATCTAGGGGTGAAGAGGACACATTAAGTTCTTACTGTCTTAGTTTACTATTTCTCCTTATATCTTATTCAGTTTTTTTTCCTTTAAGTATATTCTATGCCTTTCAGTACATATATTTTAAATATTAAATTAATTCATTAACTATGTTGCCTTTCAGCAAAACATATTTTTCCCATTTATCTCTTTTAAATAAATAAATCTATTTTTGTTATTTTCTTATCTAACTTATCTTATCTAACTACTATCTAGCTACCCCTACTTTCTTGTATTCAGTGGTGACATAATAGATTTTGCTACAGCTCCTTATTTTAACCATGTGATTCTTGATTGTTTTTAAAGTATATTGCTTACAAACACCAAATTATTGGGTTTTACTTTGCAATCCATCCTAACATATCATTCCATTTCATGAATAATGTCATCCCATTTACACTCAGAGTTATTTCCTTCCATTCTGTTCTCTTATACGTGTTCTTTTCTAGACTCTGCGCTCATTTTTTATTACAAATTCTTACTCTTCATTTCACACACACACACACACACACACCCTTTTAACTTCTTTATTATCTCCTCTCCAAGTGCAGGGTATACGTTACTCATAACCAATTTCTTTCTGGAACTAGTTTCTATATGATATTATACTCACCCTTCCCCTTTTCTTCGATTGTTTATATCATCAGGTTTCTGAAAGGAAGCTTTTATGATCTCCACTTCCATTATTCCACTAAACAGTTCATCCTTAGGTCTGACTGTTTACCTTTTTATTCTCCTCTTGACTCTCATATTTGTATTTCAAATTTACTTTTTAACTATTTTTTAAAAATCAGGAATGTTTGGAATTTCTCTTCTCAATTCAAGTTATTGGTTTCCTTGTAGAATCCTGCTTAATTGTGTTGCTTAAGTTATACTTGGTTGTAGACACTGCTTTTTGCCTTTTGCAACATCTCATTCTTTCTCCTCTGCTTTTTGATGGTAGCTGCTAAATCTTGTATAATCCTCACTCTGGTTCTTCAATATTTGAATTATTTCTTTATGGCTGCTTGAAGGTTTATAATTTTTTTTCCCCATTTATCTGAAAGCTTTAGACTTTGGCAATGGCATTCCTAGGAGTTTAAATTTTTGGATTTCTTTCAGAGAGTGATGAGGGGATTCTTTTGATTTCTACATTGTCCTCTTAGTCTAGTATATCTGGGCAACTTTCTTTAACAATTTCTTGAATATTGTATTTATGACTTTTTTATTTTGAATTTCAAGTTATCCAACAATTCTTGAGTCATCTATTCTTCATAGGTTTTTCAAGTGAGTTGTTTATAATAGGTTATCTTGTATTTTCATCTATTTTCTTATTGAATTTGACTTGTTAGAATGACAAGTCACACACACAGCAAGACACATATGTATTTGGATACTATTGTACAACATATTATCTATTTCCATCCGGTTCATATCATCTGTACATTTGATAAGCATGGCATATCTTCCTTCATCTAAGTCTTTGATAAAAACATTAGATAGCACTGAAGGCTAAGGGCCCTCCACGGAAGTTTTAAAGTGACATTAATATATTAGCAATTGATCATTATTTTCAGTTTTTCTATTGGTTTTAATCCAACAAGTTGTAATATGTCCCACATATCTTTAGCTTGCCCATGAAGATAATGTGAAAGATTTTCTGGAGTGCCAGGCTCACAGAATGGAGTTTATATATTTATAAATATTTGACCTTTAAAAATAGATACTTGTTCTCCCGGGAGCCAAGATGGCGGTGTAGCAGCAGCAACATATCGCAGCTCTCACATAGCCACCCCAAAATACCCATGAAACAGGACTCTAAACCAATCCTAGAACTCCAAAACGCACACAAAGATACTTCCCACTAAAGTCAGCTCAGCTATGAGGAACCATATCAGCACTGCGAACTGAAACCAGCCTGCCCTGAAGCCCC
>CM053580.1:11992172-12017222 GCA_028627135.1 Pseudochirops cupreus | reverse complement strand
CATAACATGATATAACATAACATAATGTAACAAATGTAACATAACATAACATAATATAATATAATATAATTAATATAATATAATATAGATTGGTTACATATACATATATGTACATACATGTATATATATGTATGTATGTATTCTTAGATTCATAGCAGTATTTCGTGGTAGCAAAGAGCTACAATGAAAAGCTATGCCTATTGACTGAGGACACCCATTGAAAAAACAAAACTTCAGCAAATGAATGTAACACTATAATACTGCGCATTAAGAAACAACAAGGAAAAGTACCTAGGTGGCAATGCAGGAGATAGAGTGTCAGATGGGAGCTTAGGAAGTCATATCTTCCTGAATTCAAATCTGGCTTCATATACTACTAGTTGTATGAACCTGGGCAAGTCACTTAACCCTCTTTGAAGCTGGAAAAGGAAATGGCACACCTATCCAGTATCTTTGCCAAGCAAACCTCAATGGGTTCATGAAGAATTGGCTATGACCGAAATGACTGAATAACAAAAACAACAAAGAAATTACAAATATGAGGAATTCCAAGAAACAAAGGAAGATTTGTAGGAATTGACGAAGACGGAAGAAAGCTGAAACCGAAAAGCGAGAAACTCACTAACGACAATAGTTTAAATGGAAAATAGAACAAAGTCAAGGGTCATTTTGTTGTTCCCCCCATCTTCACTCCAAAGTGGAGGAGAAGAACCGCACTTCCCACCTTTTCTACGTGAAAGTGGGGAGTGTCAGAGCAGAACGTGGCTCACTTTCTCCGATGCCGTCATTGTGTCTGCTCATTTTGTGTCTTTTTTCTTTGCTCTAATAGAGAAATCACTTGGGGATGAGGTTGATGCCAAATATTCACAAATGACTGTCACGTAAAGACATGCCAACAAATCTTTTTTAAATGACAACAGAATTCATCTTTGCTTTTGTTTGTTTCCTTCTTGGCTGAGCTGAAAGCTTCTCTAAACTGTCATCTCACACTGAGCTTTTTTATTTCGATTTAAAATGAACTCATGTGAAATGCATTTAGAGTACAAGTGGCCCTGACCCATGGTGAGTTACCTGACAAGATATTCTCATGTGTAGCTTGTGCTTTTCCCCTTTCCCTGTCTCACATAATGTCCCCTTTTGTGTTCCCCATTTCAAAAGATGTAAGTGTGATTGATCTAGAGAACCATCTTCTCTCACACTCAAGTGAAGCAGATATATAACAAGGAACAGCTACCAAGCATCCTCTTTTCTTGAGTCTCCTACTTACTATGTCTCCATTTCTCCCTCTCTGTCCCCATTCCATGGCTAATAGGATTTCCCGCCTCCACCCAGCTGCTCTTCTAGACCTCAGAAACTCATTATCCTTTAAGATGACATCAACTTGGAAACTCACACCTCCTCTCTACTTTTTGCACCTCCAGTCTTTCCTTTCCTCTGGTTAGAGGGTGTGGGTGGTGGGATCCTCATGGAGCCCTGTGCTAAAAGCTGGTCGGAGAGGTACCCCTGACGTCCCTACATCAAAATAGATTTTCCCTTAGAAACAGGACCAATAGTATTAATGTACAGTTGTATAGTTAAGGCAATCTACAGTTAAAACAACTTGTGCTGAGGCATGAGGACATGGCCACCAAGTATAATGTGGTTTCTATCAGGAGATAAGTCCAGATTCAAAGCCACTGACATACAGACACATATTTTTATAACACGATCTGTTCAAATGTTAGGTACTGCCTGTGTTTATTGGCATAAGGTTTGTGAGATTGGGAAGACTGAAGCAATCAGTGAAATGTGGTTATAATTTCTGACATTATCTGCCTCTTAGGGAAGGAGGGAGAAAGTTATGTTGACTAGATACCATCAAGTCATTAGGAACTCAGTTTAATGGGCTGTTATGGCTTGGCTCTGAGGCCATGCCATTTCTTCTCACAAAAGTAATAGATTCAAATTTATTCATTTTAAAATTGTACCAGTGAATTTGACAGCCAAAGAGGAGGGAATAGTTAGTTTGAAAAATCATGCTCCTAGTCAAGACTTTAAAAAAAAAAACAACTCAAAATAGCCATGTTCCATATTCAGAATTTATCTTTTTCTCTCTTTCCCCCGCCCCCAACTTTTTGGCATCATTCTCATAAGGAATATACTGTTAGGTTGAGCTTTCTTCTGTTATGCTATGTATTTTGCCAATGATTGGCAGCGTTTGATTTGAAGTTTCCAAATGTTGCATAGATGGGTTACTTGGAATTGCCTTCCTGTGAATCCACATTGCAAGCCTCTTTTAATGGTTGGACAGGATTAGTCAAAAATAGGGAAGCCTTCATCTGAATTTTCTTATAGAAGAGGTTCTGCCACCTCACCACATTTCCTATGGCCAGAGTTCATTTCAATATTTCTTTTGTTTATGACAGATGTTTTAGCATGAACTCTTTTTTTCCCCCTCCAATCTTTTCTGAACAATTGCCTATTAAGGACCTTCTACTCTGAAACCAAGAGGGTTGTGCCTCAACTAAAGATTTTATGATGTGCCACATTTTAATGAGCCTTGTAACTTTCAGCAAGGGATAATCTAAGAAACTGAACACTAGAGAAAGTCATATCTGTTAACAAGGAGGAATCAGATATTTGGAACATAGAAGGGGCCTTAAATATCATCAAATTTAATCTGCTAATATTACAGATGAAATTCAGACCTGGAGAGAATAAGTGGACAGAAATGAAGTCCCAGAAGTAATAAGGAGGAGATGAGGATTTGAAACCAAGTTCTCTGATTTTAAATCTGAGCATCTTTATGCAGATGACTCCCAGATTCCTATGTTCAGTCCTGAGCTACAGTAAGCCATTAGCACCTTGCCCTTTGGACCTACTGAACTGATGCCCTGAAGGCATCACAAACTCGTTATGTTCCGGATATTCTTTCCCTCAACTTCTCCCCTCTTCTTAACTTCCATATAATTATCAAAAGCACCAAATAGAGAAGCAAAACAGCCCCTGACCTGATGTTGGAGACAACAAATATGGAAGTTTTCAGCTATGAGTCTTATGGAAAAGACCTTTGCTCCTTAGGATGCACCAGCAATGAAGATTGCAATGTCTCTTCTTTAATGCTATTTCAACTGATTAAAATCAAGTCAGACATTGAGGACGTCAAAGTCATACACTGCATCTCAGGCCATTAATGGTTATCCTGACTTTTGTTTTGCAATTGGACTTCCATGACTCAGGAAGACAAAGTGAGGCTGATGATTTTGTACAACTCTGCCTCACCTAAATTCAAACACAAGTCAATATATCACCTGTAATATTACTGGTTCTCTTTCAAACAAAGGACAAAGCCATACCAGATCTAAAACTATGTTATAAAGCAGCAACCATGAGAACTATTTGTTACTGGCTAAGAATTAGAATGGTGGATCAAAGGAATAGATTAGGTACACAAGACATGGTAGCAAATGACTATAATAATCTGCTATTTGGTAAACTCAAAGACCCCAGCTTCTGGCATAAGAACTCACTATTCGACAAAAACTGCTGAGAAAACTGGAAAATAGAATGGCAGAAACTAGGCATAGACCAATATCTTACACCATATATCAAGGTAAGGTCAAAATGAGTACATGATTTAGATATTTAGAATGCTACTATAAGCAAATTAGGAGAGCAAGAAATAGTTTACCTGTGAGATCTATGGAGAAGGGAAGAATTCATGACCAAGTAAGAAATAGAGAATATTATGAAATGCAAAATGCATAATTTTGATTACAGTAAATTTCTAAAAAAAATAAAAGGTTTTGCACAAACAAAGCCAATGTAACCAAGATTAGAAGGAAAGTAGAAAGTTGGGAAATAATTTTTATAGTCAGTGTTTCTGATAAAGGCCTGATTTCTCAAATATATAGAGAAATTACTCAAATTTATAAGAATGCAAGTCATTCCCCAATTGATAAGTGGTCAAAGGATATGAACAGGCAGTTTTCAGATAAAAGAATCAAAGCTAACAAATGGTCATATGAAAAAATGCTCTAAATCACTATTAATTAGAAAAATGCAAATTAAAACAACTCTGAGGTGTCACCTCACATCTATGAGATTGACTAATAGGACAGAAAAGGAAAATGATAAAAAAGGAAAATCTCACAAAGATGTGAGAAAATTGGTACACTAGTGCATTATTGGTGGAGTTGTGAACTGATCCAACCATTCTGGAGAGCAATTTGAAACTATACCCAAAAGGTAATCAAACTGTGCAAACCCTTTGATTCAGGAATACCACTAAGAGATCAGTATCCCAAAGAGATAATAAAAAAGGCTAAAGGACCTACATGTACAAAAATATTTATAGCAGCTGTTTTGCTGTGACAAAGAATTGGGTATCCAGGAGATGCCAATTAATTAGGGAATGGCTGAATGAGTTGTGGTATAGGAATGTAATGATGAGCAGGTGGATTTCAGAAAAACCTGGACAGACAGAGTAAAATGAGCAGAACCAGGAGAACATTGTACACAGTAACAGTAATACTGTGTGATGATCAACGATGGCTGACTTAGTTCTTCTCAGCAATACAATGATCCAAGACAAGTCCAAAAGACTCAAGACGGAAAATGTTATCCACATCCAGAGAAAGAACTGATGGAGTATGAATGCAGATCAAAACACACTAATTTTACTTTTTTTAAAATGGTTTTTCCCTTTTGTTATGTTTCTTCTTTTGCAACATGACTAATGTGGAGAATGTTTTACATTATTGCACATATACAGCTGTCATTGGATTGCTTGCTGTCTTGGGGAGGGAGGAAAATTTGGAACTGAAAAATCTTTCAAAAATTAATGTTGAAAATTGCCTTTGCAAGTTATTGGAAAAAACAATTCGAAAACACTTGTGGTGGAAAATGCCTCCCACATCCAAAGAAGGAATTAAGAAGTCTGAATACAGATTGAAGTATACTATTTTCACCTTTGTTTTTTGGATTTTTTCTGTGTTTTTTTTTTCCTTTTGTTCTGTTTCTCCTTTCACAACATGACTGTTATGGAAATATGTTTAACATGATTGCACATGTATAACCTATGTTAGATTGCTTGTTGTCTTGGGAAGGGGTGAAGGGAGGGAAGGAACTCAAAAATTTGGAACTCAATCTCGTTAAAATGAATGTTGAATACTATGTTTATATGCAATCAGAAAAAACGTTATTCATAAAAATTAATTAATTTGAAAAAAGAAAACAAAGTGCAAACAACAACAGCATGAATCCTAATTTTAAAGTCGGATGAAAGTTACAAAGGTTCCATTCCAATGCGTTGCCTTACACCTGGGAACAATATTGAGTTAGCATATCTATTTAATAATGATATTTCAACTGTCATCCATCCAAGGGTGATCCAATGACTTAGGGGACGCAGTTAAACAGTTGAGTCTATCTTGAACTGTTTGACATGTATACCATATATGTATATTTTACATGTTCCATGTATAATACAAAATTATAACAGATGTATATCTATGACATAATATTGGAATTTAGGTGTGAAGGAAACATAGGATAGAGATTTGGAACTGGACGGGACCTTCGACTGGACAAGTTCCTCATTTTTAAGATGCAGAAGTGAGGTCCAAAGAAAAATGCCTTGTGAAGATGTGCATAGGATGGAGGTGTCATCTCTTTAGGCATTCCTGTGGTGGCTTGCCTTGGTCAACCAGGTAGTACTGATAAGGCTGGAGTGAAGGCCCCTGTATCTATTTCCAGGACTCTTTCCAGTCTAAGAGATACCCTCTTTATTACTCAATTCTGATACCCAAGTTGGATACAAACTCTTTATTCTATACATACAAACTATGTTTCCAACACATTCTTACAGACACATGCTAAAGAGTTTCAATTTGTAGGAAGAGAAACATATTAAAAACCCGCTCATAGGAGTAATCATGGCAAGGAAAGTTATCACAGAAGTGATACAGACTCATTCTTTTGAGAGAAATCAGTGGAAAACATTCTTTCCTACAACTACTGGTGATGGGGTCTGTAAGCCCATGGAAAAAAGGAAAACTGGAAATATTTCAGGATAAGCAACTGCAACAGCTGGTCCAAATGAATGGCTAGCTACGTTATAATGATGTTTTTCATTTGAATTTATGATTTCATTCGATGTGGGGAACTTCCCGTGGGGAAACTGCTTCCCCTGCCAGTTTTAGTGGCGCTCTCCAGTCATGGGGCTTGTGGTGGAATCCCCACTCTGCTCTTTGCTCTCTCTGTGCCACTGGATAAGTGCCATGGCGTCTCTGGACCTGTTTCCTCACTTGTAAAATGCCAGGGTTGGACTAGCTGGTATCTGACGTGCCTTCTAGCTTTGGATCTCTGGTTTGCCTTGATGCAGATTGTAACTTCTCTGTCATTTATATTCTTAGAAAGTTGTCTGGGCACTGAGAGTTGAAATGGTTTTCCTACTGGTACAAAGGCCAGTCATTTTCAGAGAGAAGACTTGAACCAAGGTCTTTCTGACTCTAAGACAGGCCCACTGCCTCTCATGCTGTAACCACACGTAGCCACCGTAAGAACAATGAGCAGATATGTGCTACCTGGTATATTAAGCAATAAGGGTATGTAAGGGAAAATACAAAAGAACATGACAGAAGTCAGCCCAAATCCCTCTAATCTTCCAAGAGAAAGCAAACACAAAGACTGAGGTGGTGTGTTAATCAAGTCTCTGGGATTAAAAATGGAAAGAATGTCAATGATTTAGCTTTTTATACATAACTAGATGTTGGGCGTTTTATACTTAAGATATCACATTATAGTATTATCAGTAGGGACATTCAAACAGACAAAGAAGAAAAAAAATGATTTGTGGAACAAGAGTCCAGTTTTTTAAAATGCTCTTAGAATTCCAGAGTTTTTAATCAGGGATCCATGGATCCCTTTCACGAATAGATCTCATGGAGTTCATGCACCTTTATTTTTACCAATTTTTCTTCTTCATATTCCTATGTGTTTTACTTTGTGCATTTTAAAGGAGTGTTCTATGACGGCCCCATAGACTTTACCAGACTGTGTAAGAGCTTCACGACACAAAAATGGTTAAGAAAGCTTGTTTTCATGGTTTTCTCTGCCTTTGACAATAAGATAGGGAGGGAATAGAGTGTATTTGGATATCTTGTTTTTAGTGATATTTCTTTGCTAAAGAACTCTGCCATGTCAATGATTCCCATAGAGTTTCTTTCAAAGGGCATTATTGAAAGTTGACTGAATTCCAAGGCACCAAGAAAATAGCTGAGATGGTATGAGGCCATCTAGTGGTTTGCACTTGTAATTAGATGTGATTTGGAAAACCAGTTCTGGAAGTTGGGAAACATTGTTATCCAAGCAGAAGGAAAACTAGTCATGAATGTGGAAGTAAAAGGCAAATAAGATGTTTCATTCTTTGAAAAGCCCCAGTGCTCAAAGCACAAACATCCCATTCACGAACAGCAGTGCTAATAAGGACTCTGGTATTTTTAGTAGCTCAGCTAATTGACAAAGGCTTTGTAGCCAATTGAGCAGCAAATTGCCCTTGGAAAAGTTCATTAATATCATGAGAAACATTGGTCTGCTAATTATTACTTATTCCAAAGCAAAAAGGGAGGCTTTGAATATTCAGAAAACATTTTTCAATTTAATTCAGTACAAATTGTTTAGTCACTTACTGTGATTCATGTCAAAATACTCTAAGACTGAAATATGAATAAGATCCAGGCTCTGCCCTTAAGGGACTTTCAATCCAATGTTACTAAGTACCATAATAAAACTGAGACATTATAAGTGCGTGGAGCCAAACAATAAAATATCTATGCTCAGCACAGTGCTTGACACACACAGTGGGTGCTTGATGAACCCTTGTGGAATTAAAGGTTCTAAGAGAGATCCAAGGAGGCAGAGACCTTTTGTTTTGGTTTTTGGTTATCTGGCTAGAATTCTGGGGCTGATGTTAGAATCAGGAGACCCGAATTCAAAGACTGTTATTGAAATGATGAGGGTAGCAGTGTGATCCTGGACAGGTCACAACTTTTCTGAGCAAAATCAGGATAAAATTACATGGAATATTTACCTTCCATGGTAGTTGTGAAGAGGATACTTCGCAAATTTTAAAATCACATGTAAATGTGAGTCAAATCAAATTACTCCAAGGAAGCTGTGCTCTCATCAACATGAGTGTTCTCTGTCTTTGCCACCAAAAGGCAACGGAAAGGCAGATGGTGAGTGTGAGCAAGCTAGATCATGGAATCAATAAGGGCCTCCAAGGAAGAAAAGGCATAAATTGTGTCATCAAGAACCCGGAACCTCGTAGCAGAAGATGACCAAGAGTGAGAGATGACAAGAGTGCAGCCCTGTTAGCCTTGGGTATGTCTGAAGAAAGAGCAAGGCCCCCAGAATACTGAGAGGAGCCCCTGTGGTGGAAGACTCCCTGACAAGAGTCAGTTACATAGCATGGGTGGGCATGGGTGGCTATTTGCACGATCGGAGAGAACTCCTGATTTTATGAGCCGGTGGATCTATTTGCATATTTGAATGTTCACATCACAATCCATCTATGCTTGCTCGTCTTGTGCAAGTCTTGGCCCAAGTGGCCCCTAAGTTCTCCACATGGATCTCCCCAGTGTACTGGCCTCCTTCCTTTTGCTTCACATTATGAAATTTAAATTGCTATTATTAGGAGGAATATCTCATTCTTTTCCTTCTAGCTTGATGGAGTGCAGATAGAAATGATCCTAGGACAGAGTACTCTCTTGCTATCATTATTTTATGATTATTGTTCTTCAGACTATTGCACAGGTACATAAAATTACTACTTATGTAATTTCATAAAAGTATCAGGATGTAAGGTTGTCCTCCAGAGACTCACTGAAATGGTCTCAGGACACATCCCATAGCAAATAGTGTGAAGGGAACAATGTGTACCACATTCAATGTTGATTTCTTGGCTCGGTCTCTACCTTTTGAAAACAATTTATTCCACATATGTCCTATCTCAGATTATGAATATCTGGTTTAAGAAACTCTATTAAAACAATTATTACATTTTTGTGGATCAATATTGTGTCTGGGAGATGGTGGGCAACAGTTTTCTGAAAAGGTTTCAGCTCTAGTTGAATTCTTGTTAGTAACAATAATAACAATTAGAAGAAAATACTTGGGAATACATGTTAGAAACAAAGGGTCTTAGAAGAAGACTGGTAAATATGATGGGAAGTGTGGGAGGAGCCAATAGAGAACATCATCCAATTAGAACTCTTGCACAAAGTTTTGCTCTTTTCCTTCTCCTCTTCTGTTACACAGCCCTCCTCCCCGTATGTCATAATGTTCCCAAATGGTATTTTGCGAGCGATGGAGAAGTTCAGAGGACCTGAGTATGGATACTACATCTGATATTTGCTAACTTTGGGATTAGGCTTCTGTGGTCCAGTCTCACCCTCTCTCAGCCTCCATTTCCTAAGTGACAGATATAGGGATATAGAGAGATAGAAGAATGAATGGATGGATGGATGAATGAATGAATAGAGAGATAGACAGGTGAATGGATAGATGGAGAAAGAGATAAATAGATAGATGGAGGATAGGTAGATAGATAGATAGATAGATAGATAGACAGGATAGGATAGGATAGGCTAGCTAAAGAGAAGAATGAATGGATGGATGGAGAAAGAGATGGATAAATAGGCAGAAGGAAAGATAGAGAAATAGAGACAGATAGATGAATAGGTGGATGGATAGAGAGAGACATGGATAGATAGAAGAATAGATAGGATAGCTAGATAGAAGAATGAATGGATGGATGGAGAGACAGATAAATCAATTGATAGGCAGATAGGCAGGCAAGCAGGTAGCAGCAGATAAAAAGAAGAGAGGGCATTTGTGAAGCACTCACCTTGCCAAATACTGCAATAAGATCCTGGGCTCCAAATAAAATCAAACAAGACAATCCCTGCCATCTTGGAGCTTGTATTCCAATGCTAACAGATACATGGAAGGGAGCTGGGAAGACTGAGATACAGTGATAAAGTGTAAAGATGGCCAGGCAGGGGAAGGGAAGCCAGTTCCCAGCCAAATAAGGGGAAACTCATCTATCAGCTAGAGCAGGTTGACGGGAGGTGAGAATGATGGCCCAAAGGCAGGCCTCAGTTTCTGGAGAAGTAATGGGTAAATAAACAAAATAAGAGTTTAATATATAACTTTGGGAGCTTGTGAAGGTCGAAGGAGTAATGAATATTAAGCTCTTGACAGAGTTTGAAGGGCCCCATAAAATTGACTATGGTCGGACATAGGAAGCAGAGGCCCTTTTGGGATCATGTAGCCTATTGGCCATTGTCTGCAGGGCTTGTCTTCTTGACTTCTTGGAGCACCTGGAGGGTGCTGTCACCCGACCAGATTACTGAGGTTGGTGCTGCAGATGGAGAGGCTCCAGTTTGAATTCCTGGAGGTCAGGAAGCATTTTTGTTTAGGCTTTGAGGAGAAGTTTAAGTGCTTTGGGTTTGTGGGCTTATGGCCATGCTGCTGGATGATGATTATGCCTCCATTGAAGCATTAAACCCTTACAATGCCCTCTCACATAATTTTATCATTGCATCTGTACAAATACTTGGTTTCCAATCTGTCCTCTCCACAGCAACTCTCCCCCCACAAAAAAAAATCGTCCTAATGCACAGATCTGAGCAGGTCATTCTGGTGCTCAAGAATTATCTACAACTCCTTTTGCTCTGAGAATTTGCTGCGAACTCCTCAGCCTCCTATTTCAAGGGATCACAGATTGCAGATACAATAGTAACTCAGAAACCATCTAACCAACCTCCTCATTTGGCAGAGGAGGAAATTGAGGCCCAGACCAGTGAAGTGACTGGTTCAGGGTCACATATCAACAATATGAATGGGACCCAGGACCTCTGGCTCCAGTCAGCACCACAGGCCACTGAAGAGGCGAAAGCAGCGCTGACCTTTCTAGGTTTATTGGACAATGTTGTTTTTTCTGCAACATCTAGTCTAGCTAAGTTGACTTATTAACTGTTCTCCAGATTTACTGAGCCATTTCCAGCCTCCATGTCTTTGTACAGGCTGTCTCTAATTCCTAGCATCCCCTCATTACTCACATCTAGAATCCTTACTTTCCTTTGGGGCTCCATTCAGGTGTGACCTCTTCCAGGAAGTTTTTCTTGATCTCTCCAGCTGTCAGACTCTCTTCCTCCACAAAAATCTATTATATTTATTTTTCTCTTAAAATAGTGTGTGTTCTGTTCCCACCCACTCACCCACCCATGAATCCCCTCTGGGTGTGCATGCAAGCACACACACAAACCCCCCCCCCCCCAAGTTTTCTTTTTCTTTTTCATCTTTCTATCCTCGAGCTTAGCACAACATTAGAGGAGCTTAATACATATGTGCTTTGTGGTTGTCTGGGGAACCCAGGGCCAGAAATGCCCATACTTACCCTGAGGGGAAGTGGAAGCAGCCGCCACAACACCCAAACACATGTGATCAAGAGGAATGTACATCTTGTTAGCACAGAAAGATCAAGGCTCTCCTTTTCTTGATGTCAGAAGCAGTTGTTTTTTAAGCAAACTATGAGATGCTATTGTCAATTTTGAACAAAGCGATTTTGTATATACTCTTGAATTTGCATTCTCATCTTGAAACCTAGGGAAGAAAGTATTGGACTTGGTGTGAGAAAGAGGTGAGTTCAAATGTGAATGAAGACATTGGTGGTGTGACCCTTTGAGAGTGACTTAACCTCTCTGCTGAGGTTTTCTCATCTGTAAAACGGAGGCAAGAATAGCACATACTGCCCAGGGTTGTTGGGAGTGTAAAATGAGACGAATTTTAGGTGCTTTGCGATCCTTAAAATGTTATATAAATGCTAACTACTATTACTAATCTGCCCTCACCCCTACACACCCCCTCCTCTTCCTCTTCTTACCCCTCCCAATCTTTCTCTCAGGAGAAGAAACTAACAACAACTTTTGTCAATAAGATTATAAATAGGTTTACGTTCAGACCACAGAATTCTTGAATCATTCTGTCCTTAACAAGCAACAATTAATCTCCAGCCTCCATACCTTTGTGCAGGTAGTCCTCCATACCCATAATGCACCCTCTGCTCAAGTCTACCTCTTAGAATCACGATCTTCCTGTAAAGTAAATTCTTTATCACCACTTCGTACAAGAGACCTTCTCTGATCCTGCCCCATATGGCAAGTTACCTTGTGTCCACTTTATTTCTCCTTGTATGTGTGTATATGTCTCCTCCATAAATGTTGCTGATAGTTTGATTAAACAGAGCTATAGATGTAGAATGGCCTCAGCGATCACCTAGTTCACTCCCTCCGCTCCTCATTTAAGAGAAGGGGAAATTGAGGCCAAGAGAGGCTGTGTGACTTGCCCAAAGTCACACAGGTGGAAAGGATCCAGAGGTCCAGAAATGAATGGCTTAAAAAAAAAGAAACCGGGATTATAGACAATTATATATGTATATATATAACAAGTACCTATTTGTTCTCCGCATGCACTCTGACCACCAAAATAAAAGAAAAAATAAATAAATCCTTGTCCCAGATTGGGTAGTGAGCCAAAACAAAGATTCGTCGGTCATGTGAGAAAATTCTTCATTCTTCATATAAGTAAAATAAAGATTCTTAATAAAAACTTACAAATTTGACGAACCATAATAACAGCTGACATCCATAAAGAATCTTTAAGAATTACCACAGCTGGCTAGGCGCCAGCAATTATACTAGTATTTCTTTCTGGGCCTCACAAATCTGTTCTATATTTTGTGAAAGAGGAAAGTGACATACAGAAATGCCCAAAACGTAGAATTAAGGAATGGCGATGAGGATAAGCCCAAGAAGCTGCTGCTACAGCCAAGAATAAGGGGGCAGAACGAAGATTCGAACCTGCTTTTCCCTGGTTTCTAATTCACTGCTCTTTCCGCTACGCCAGACAGCGCCTGCAGCGCGGCTCGCTCCTCTTCCATCAGGCTCTTTTGCTGCGGAAAGTCCCACTTGTAAAGTAGCTGAGCCCTTCCATCAGATACCTGGAACGGGATGTAGGTGCTCCCCTCTCCCAGGCTGGCTTTGGGGCAGAAAGTAGGCGCCTCGCGTTCCTTCTGCTGGCCGTTCCCCGCACCCCCAGCACCCAAAAAGGCTGGGTCTCCCCATCTCGCCCGGGCTGGAGTGCAGCAGCTACTCTCAGGCGCGATCCCACTACTGATCGGCACGGGAGCTTTGACCTGCTCCGTTTCCGACCTGGGCCGGTTCGCCCCTCCTTAGGCAACCTGGTGGCCCCCCGCTCCCGGGGGTTCACCATATTGATGCCGAACTTAGTGCGGACACCCGATCGGCATAGCCCACTGCAGCCCAGAACCCCCGGGCTCAAGCGATCCGCCAGCCTCAGCCTCCCAGTCGCTGGGATCACAGGCATGCGCCACCACGCCCGGCTGTCGGCGAACCGCTCCAGAGCTGACTTTATTCCTGCAGCCTCAGGCTCAGCAGCCCTACCTGGAGCTGCAAAGGCTGGAGCCGGTGAAAGATCTCCCGTAGCGTGCAAGGACAAAGCAGGGCTTCCCTGAGGGTCCCTGGGTGCAGCCGCGAGCTGGGGAGGCTGAGGGGTTCTCGGGGCTAAGCAGCCAGACAATGGGGCCTGACTCCCAGTGGAGGGACGGGTTGCACCCTGCAAGTGGGGGTTTCTCCAAGCTCCTGCTCAGGATGATTATTTCCAGGATTTCTCTATTCAGAAACGTGCGGGTTTTGCGATGTTGACTTGAAAACTCAGCCTCGCGGAGAAACAAACTTTCCCCGGCAGATGTTTGGTGAAGAGCACTGTGATTTCTTAACCTTTTTGACTTCTTGGACCCCTGTGACAATCTGGTGAAAGCTACCCACCGCTCCTCAGTAAAATACACATAGAAAGGAGAACAATTCATAGAAATATTTAGACTTATTCATCCCTTTGCTTGTTTTAAAGTTTCACGGATCCCAGGTCAAGAATCAGTTCATTTCTAAGTACAAAGTTCTCATCAAATGCCTAGTCTCAGAAGTGCTCTAGCTGTCTGACTCTGGTCTAGTTTGCTTAATCTCTTTGAGATTCAGTATCTCCATTTGTGACATCGAGACAAGGGGAGCATCTACCTCTCGGCTGGAAGAATCGAATGAATAAGAAGCCGAGCTATCCTTAAAGGGATCGTTACTATGACTGCTATCACAACAGACTGTCCAGAGGATAATGTGATAGGTCCCACAGTTAGAGCGGAATGGCCGTGGTAGTTGACAATTCTGTTTTGGGTTTTCTTTCTCTCAGTATCCGCCTCTTCCCTCATGAAACTCAAGGACTACATATAGAAGGAAAGATCACTCTCTTCCTGATCAGAACCCATTAGGACAAGGTAAGGAAAAATACCCACCAACAAAACATCCAGACTTTGCTGAGGACTCTCCATGGCCTGGCCTGCTCCTGTTCACTTTTGTGGTTTATTTGAAAGTATAAGAGGGAGAGGAGAGGGTGGGGAAGGAGACCACAGGGGCTATCTCAGTCCATTCCCCCCACCCCCCTCCATTTTACTAAGGGTAAAAAAAAAAGTTGAGGGTGGTCGACCAACTCAGCCAAGGTCAGATGGGATTTGAATCAAAAACCTTCTGTTACCCCTATGCTAGACTTCCTCCACAGATTTACTTGCTCCTTTTAGCTAGAATCAAATCATAAATCTAAAGAAAACAAGCACCATTGTGTTGGAACTCTTGTTCTGACAATTGAATTCTTAAAGTCTGGTTAGGAAGCAAGGGGAGAAGGGGGGGTAGGAGAGGAAAAGGAGAGAAGAGGAAGGAAAAGGGGAGAGGAAACAGACAGGGAAGAGAAAGTCGAGGGGAAAAGAGAAGAGAGCAGAGGGAGAGGATGGAGAGTGAAGAAGGAAGAGTCTTGGAGGAAAGCAGAGAGAAGGAAGGGAGGAGGGGGTTGGGTACAATAAAGACAGAGTGAGAAAAAGAGAACTAAGAATGAGCATGTCTGGCTCCCCTTGCATATCTGGTGTATCCTTGGGAAGGAAGAATCAAAACCTACCTGACTGAACATGGAAGCCCAGTTCTGATCAGTGAGTCTTTCCACCAATTGGTTTTTATAGGTTCCTTTATTAAAGCCAAATTGTAGAAGATTCCCACTGATTGCCTCTTCTGTGAGGGTGGTGAGCTGTGTGGGGTAGGGGGTGGCACTAGCAGTCCAGAGAGCAGGGCTGTCTCCATCAAGCCTAACATGAACCTGGATGATTGAATCAAAGAGAAACTGGCTATTCTGACCATTACTTTGGTGTTCATGGATTACATTTGAAGGCTTTCCATTCCTTCGAGTGCCCAGCTTATTTTTCATACAGACAGGAAGATCCCAGAGAAAGTGACTGTCAGCCAAGTGTATAGCTTGGGGAAAAAAATATGAAAGTTTCAATCAGCTCCCTGCTGTCCTGCCATGTGTGAATTGTAACATTTTAATTTGTTCTCTGACTACTCTTGTACAGAAGTCACATTCAATGGTCTGAGAATGATGGTCAGGATGGTGAAGCAGCCCTCTTGCCATTTACTGCTGCCTTTATAGTCTTGGAATCCAACGAATAGATTGATTAGCTCTTAGAATCTCTTAAATTCAGTGAAAAGCCAATTTTAGTAAAGAGTACTATTTCCAGACAATGGCCTTAGTGTTCTGATTTTGTTATTACTAAATCTTCACTGATGCCTCTAGGTAAAGTTTAACAGGTAGAAAAGAGAACAGGCATTTGGCAAGATAAGGGATGGATGATCAGATGTATAATTACTCCATAATTGGGTTTTTTATATTCATTTCTAATCATGATGCATAGGAAGAGTTACAGTTCAAAAAATAGTGGAAACAATGCCTATGGTTACAAGCCTTCTGATTAAATGACTCTACAATTTGATCATTTGGGGAGTACCACAGTGATTCCTATGACTGTGAATTTGGCAATAATTGAAAGAGTTTTTATTGCATAATCAGTTACTTTTGAGAACAGCACGCTATCTCTAATCGCCTTGATTTTTGTCTCAGCAATGCTCAGAAGGGAAAGATTTTCAAGTGCTAGGAAACCAAAATCTTCTCTCTCATTAGGGATCAGAATTACGAGACAGACTTCAGAGGGCATATGGAATGGGGCCTAGCCAACCTGAACATGCAAGCAATCCTTCAAAGTTTGATAAGCCTGGAAACTTGAGCCCAGCTAAGTGATTTCCCAGGCAATTGAGTAAAAGAAAAAAGAAGATTAATATCTTTGTGCCTACATTGTCTGTACCCAAACAGTCTAAGGTATTTAATACCGAGGACAAATGAACTCTAGAGCAGCTGGTGCTAGGGTTTGGGGAAGAATTATTTAAGACATTTTGAAATCATGAATTAATATTTGAGGAAGGAAGTAAATAAAACCCTTTTTTAATGTTGAACGTTTTTGAAAACATTTTTCCCCATTTGAATCCACTGAATGTTACCAACTTAGGTCATAATCTTAGACAACAAGGGGAGTCCACTGGGTAGGATAACTAGGAATCATAGTAGACAGAGTGGTCGTTCTGGAATCAGGAAGATGAGTCTTCCTGAGTTCAGATTTGGCCTCAGCCCCCATCTGTGTGACCCTGGGCAAGTCATTTAACCCCATTTGCCTCTGTTTCCTCACCTGTGAAATGAGCTTCCCATATCTTTGCCAAGAAAATCCCAAATGGTCAGGAAGATTCAGACCCAATTACAAAGACAACAATAAAGAACAGTCAGAGAAATTCCCTCTCTAACTCTAATTTTATGCTTCTATTAAATCACTGCTTGACTCAACTTGGAAAATCAAGTCACTGAATCTTTCCATGTCTGAATGTATCCCTATGTATAGCAGGAAAATAATACTGCTTGTTTACTGATCTGTCACCAGGTGGTATTTCTGGTGCAGCTCTTAGGATCAAGGACTATAATTCCAGTGATCTAAAAACTTGTAATGTGCTGGGTTTTATGGATCACATTTAGGAGTCACTATTCTATATTATTCAATCTGGGTACAATTTTCCCTGCTGTTTCCTTCCCCAGACTCTTTATCAAGGCCCAGTATATCAGTGTTTAACTTGGCCTTGATTGAAAGAATCAGCAATGACTCTCCATCTATCTGAAACCACCAAGGGCCTTGAAAAGAAAAGAAGCTTGCCATGTTGTCCCAGTTGCCTGTTAAGAAGCACTCACTTCTGCCCAGTCTGCCAGCATCTGCAGACAGGTTTCTACCTACATGGAAAAGCAGGTCTCATCACCCCAGGCTAAGCACTGGGATCATACACAAGGAGCATGATATATTTTATACCATGCCATAAAGGTCCCATGGCCTTGGCAAATGAAATCTGAACTTGATGTTACAAGATATGGGTTTGAATTCCTTCTCCAACCTTGACTAACTGTGAACCAAAGGATCAGAAAAATAGACTGGGGAGAACTAGAAATCATCTCCTCCAACCTCTCCATCTTACAGATAAGGGACACAGAGAAATAGTGACTTACTTGTCCGAGGTCACAAAGATTGGGAGTGCCTGAACCAGGAACCCAATTACGTTTTGTCACTGAAATAGTAGCACATTTTACTGAACTATATTGTTTCCATGGACTAGTCACTGATTGTCTGCTATTTTTACTCATCAAATGGGAATGGTAATTCTCATTTGACCTGTCCCCCTGTGCCAATGTGAGGAAAGAACGTTTTGAACTCAGATGGAAAAATGTAAATTGTAGAATAGTGACTCATAAATCTGGTCTGTAATAAACAGTATATTACATACTATTGAGTCATTGGAGATACAGTCCTGGATCCCAAGATCTGTACCAGAAATATTACCTAGTAACATATCAGTAACCAAACAGTATTATTTTCCTGCTATACATAGGGATAGATGCAGCCATGGAAAGATACAGTGACTCAATTATCCAAGCTGATTCAAACAGTGAGCAATTACGATGTCTGTAAAGAGTACCACCAGAGGGGATCCCCAGAATAATGTCCTTACCCCTGGAGGGGAGAGAATCTGCTCAGCCCTTAGAACTTTGGCCTCAACTGTCTTAATTAGTGAGGAGGCACAAATTAAATTTGCCCTTTATATGTCTAACTAGCCCCAATCACTGGATCAGTCCATATTTCACATCCCAGCCAGCCAAACACTAGGGCTATCTTGCTATCCACCTGTGGTCCCATTCTTCTCCCAATATCCTACCCCTACACAGTTGGGTTCATATTATAGGCCCACTAATCAAATGAACACTACACAGAAAGGGTGAGTCAATTGACTAGCCTATGATTCAAGTCTCTACACTTACGAATATTCCCTTCCCTGACCACCAGCCCTTTCTTGTATTGTCTGTCACATTAGAATGGAAGGTTCTAGAAGGTAGAAACCATTTTGTTTTTGGTTCAGGCTTGCCATAGTGCCTGGCTCATAGAAGGAATAGGGAGTGTCCACCTTTCTCATACACATCACGTATCTTCCTTAGTCTCTTATTAAATCATACAGCCTAGGACACAACTCACTTTGATTCTAATTTCAAATTTTATGGTATCCTTATATATACATCACTATACCTTCCATTTTCAGTTAGTTTGAGTTAAATTAATGATAAAGCATATGTAGAATTCAAATTAATACTGAAATTTTAAACATGTATTAAACTGACCTTCCTTACCCCAGTTCCTTCTTATCTCCCCAAAGATGGCCAACTTTGCTTCATCAGAAAAATCTAGATCCTTTAACCTACATTCTTCACATTTACTGAATATGTTATTTCTCCTAAAAGCTCTCAACTTCCTATTGAAGTTCTGTGCAGAAGAAATTTTTATCTTCCACTATGTTCTGGTATATAAATGAATGTCTTCATCTAACCATTATTTTTAATTTTGAAACAACAGTATGAGAGGCCACCATTTAAGTTCTAACATCAGTGGGTGTTTGGGCAAATATAGCCATTTGTTGCATGGTTACCAATAGCCTCTGGGAAGATCGATTTCCTTCAGGCTTATTTTTAACAAGGCTATCATATGAATGTGTGTGCTGTGTGACATCAACAAAGTTATTTCAGTCAATCTCCGGTGCTCTTTCTTAAGAACACACCAGAATGATCTGTGTTCCCTTCAAAGAGCATATGAAATTATTTGGCCACATATTTCAAAGTATTCTCCTCAAAAAACTCACTATTCATGTTATAAATTGAATTTTCATAATTATCAAGAAGAAACAAACCAAACTTCGACCAATATTATCAGTCAACAATAAAATATCCTAATGTATCATTTTTAATACGTATAAGGTACCAACAATGGATATGGAACTCTGAGTACCACATATGATGGGGGGGGGAGGGAGCATTAATTAGGCACCTATCATGTCCCAGGTACCATACTAAATGCCTGCCATTTGTTCCTGTCCTTGGATAGGCAACATGGAGTCATTGATGAAGGGTCAATTTTAGAGTCAGAAAGGCCTGAGTATAGGTCCTGCCTCTGGCACATACTAATTGTATGACTAGGGACAAGTCACTAGACCTTTCTATGTCCCCAGGGAACTATTTAAGAGGCTACTCTTCAGATAAGCTGCCATTGCTTTGACAGAGGGAATTTATGCACCAGGACTTCCCTATGCCAATGAAATCATAGACCAGGATCAAAATATCAAAACCACCTTGACCATTGTTATTGCAAGGTCAATAACATTCAGACATAAGAACGAGTGTGCCCATAATAGCTCTCCTTTCTTCCAAAAGTCTAAGTAGATATTATTTACTTTATAATATATGATAATGTATAGTACATCTATATTTATGTGTGTATATACATATATATACACACACACACATACATATACACATATACATACATTGCATATATACACATTACATATGTATGTATATGTATATGTGTACATACATATATACACATACATACACACACACACATACACACACACACACACATATTCTTATAAGAATAAGAGACTTTGCAAGTAGCCTTGAAACTGCTCTTGGAAGGGAGAGCAGTGACTTGTTTTGTTGATATCCCCTGCCTTCTATTAAAGAATCCACTTCAGTACCCTACAGAATATATTAATACAATAAATGTTGTCAGTGTGCTGGGAGGAGGGCAGCAGGCACAGGGAGAGATGACTAAGCAGCCCTCATTGTGCGCATCATGAAGCTGTACTTTCTGGAGCTCCTCTACCTGGTCCAATGACACTCAGTTTGCAGACAAAATCCTCCAGTGGATTTGCCACCTTCCCATCTCAACACTCCGTATGCTTTGTTACCTCTGCAGCTGCATTTCCAATATTCCTTTATTCATTAACTTTGCTTACCTGAGACCAAAAAGCCTGCCCTATGAAACAACTGAAAATTCGTTAACAATAAATCAGCACATATAAATTAATCACGAGAGGAATATTTGTGCTGCCATACATCAATGAATCCTGGATTTGTTAATACGATTATGCCCTCCTTCAGTCTATATCATTAGCTGCCCAAGCCTTTCCATCCTTTATGACTCCTGACTATTTCTTTCTAGAAATTCTCTATAAAGGATCTTCCAATATGCCGGATCCTTTCTCTGAGTCTCTTTTACCTTGTTGTGGGCATGAGCGCCCAGCCCCTTAAGGAACCATATTTTTTTCTGTGTTTTTTTTTTTAATTGGAGGGAGGCACTACATCTTACATACAGATAAATGGAAATGTATTTCCAAAGAGAGAGTTAGATGATCCATAGATAAGAGTAAAGGGCATGGAATAATGCTAGGTGTGTTGCCCTGGGCAGGTCCCTTAACCACTGTCTACCACAGTTTCATCTCTGTAAAATGTGGGTAACATTAGTACCTACTTTCCAGCGTTTTAAGAATCAAGTGAGATAATAATTGTAAGGTACTTTGCAAACCTTATTATTATTTCCCAGGAATAATTTAGGACAATATGTAGGATTACTTATTAATCTATCCATTCATTTTTGTACTATGTTAATATCATAATAGGAAGCTTTGGTCTGGTGGAAGGAATAAAGGAATTAGAATGAGAAGTTCAGTGTTTGAGACATGCTCCACTACTTAGAAGGGCCTTCAAGTGTCAGTTTCTTATAACAAAAAATGGGTATAATATTTTCCCGACCTGCCTCACCAGGTTGTTGCGAGGATCACTGAAGTAATGTAGGTAAAGCCCTGTGTAACTCTTCAATCCTATATAAATATCAGCTTTGATTCTTTACTGCACATGGACCGTCTTCCCAAATGTTGTGAATAGCTCAGTTTTCTTAAATGAGGAAGGAAGGTACAGAAAGATGAAGCCATGTAGAGGAAAGAAGACATGGATTCCCATTTCTTCATTTCTAATTCTGTCCTTTTACACATTGGCTGATATCTGACAAAAACAAAAACCTCATCACTTTTTGATTGTTTACCTTTCTAAGCAAGGGATTGCCAGTTCAATTTGAGTTAGCACAGAGATTTTGGGATTCATCAGAGGCCCACTTCTATTTGCTGTTTTTCTGGATGCTACCATTAAATGACTGCCATCTTTCTGGTTATATCCCCTCATCGCAGCTAACACTGAAACCACCTAAGGCTCAAATAGAGAACATTCAAATTCACAGGCAGAAGTTTTCCTTTCTTTCATCACCAGAGGAAAAGTCATTATTTTGTATCAGATTAAGTAGCACTTGGTTACTTTCTAATCCATTCCAAATACACCATTTTATTAATCATTCCTAATATAAACAAAGCTCTAAAAGCTTAACTCTGCCATTCTATTAAAACTTCCTCCTGCACTGAGACTTTCAGGACAAGTACCCTAGAAGAGACAGCATACTGGAGGGAAAAGGGCAAGCTTTGGATGACAGCACCTCAGTTCAATTCTCAAACATTTCTTACTTATAGCCTGTGTGACTTTGGGCAAGTCATTAGCATCTAGATCTCTGTAAAAGGAGGGATTGGTGAGAGACTCTGCATGGTTCATTTGCCTTGGGCATTTGAAGCTTTTTAAGCCATCTGTTGGACATATTGTGAAATGTTCCAAAAGGGCATAAAGGGTTGCTTGGTTGTTTGTTTTTTTTTTTTTTCCAGAAAAAAAAGAGCATGGAGAATGGGAGTCTAACTCCAACTGCAGGTTTTAACTCCCCAGGGGAGAGTTCCTTCTCCAGATTCACTTTTAAGTGCAAAGCAGATTTGTAGATCATCTTTTTCAACAAAGTTTATTTCTGAAACCAGACACTTCTCCTGAGTGAGAGATTTAGTTGTTTGACTCAGATTCCTCACTTTGCAGATCACTGCCTGGGGCTGTTTTAAAACCCTTAGGATTATAGACATAATAGAAAGAGACCTTTAAGTCACTCAGTCTAATACATAGGAATTGAGACCAGGGGAAGGTTGACACTGGACACTCAAAGTCACTGTTAAAATTTCATACATATTTTGTTTGAAAATAGTTCATTCTGGGAGCCAATATGGCATGTAAAAACAGGGACTTGCTTCAGTTCTTCCCCAAATCTTTCCCATACCTGTAAAAATGACTCTAAACAAATTCTAGAGCTACAGAACCCACAAAATTACAGAGTGAAACAAATGTCCAGCCCCAAACAGCCTGGAAGGCCAACAGGAAGGGTCTATCACACCAAGCTGAGAGAAGAATGCACTCTGTGTGCTGTGGGCTGTGGTGGCATAGATGTGACCAGAGCAGGCCTCAGGTGATGGAATCACTGGCAGCTGTGGCAGTTTCCAGATTTTTCATCCCACAGACATCAAAGACAGCATAGAAGGTCAGTAGGAAAACTCTGTCAGACCTGGGTGAGAGAGGAGTGTGGTCCAACCCCAGGGTGGCAGAGGTGGTGGCAGTGGCAGTGGCAGCAGCAGCTGCTGCTGCTTCCAGAGCTCCCAGCCCACAAATGGTGTGGGGATCAAGCGACTGATCACAGGAGAATTACAGGGATTTCTTTGCTGGAGCTGAGGCAAGACTCTCTTGCTTTGCCCTGCTTGGATCAGTGTTAAAGTCCTGGGTGACTGTTCTGGAGTGAAGAAGAGCACTGGTGTGGCAGAGCTTGTGGTGTAATGGAGAGGGCATCCTCCTCACAGTTCCAAGGCATAAAACGGTACTTGTGGTCACTCATAGACCAGAGCACAGGACAGGAAAAGAATAAACATTTCTACTTTGCTTATACCACCTTGGAAGAGCTGAAAATTTACAGGATCCTAGAACCATCTCTGAAAACAGTTGCACAAAATCCTTGAAGCATGGGACAGTACACCCACCCCCACCCCTACTCGCATTGAAAGCAGAGTCCTACGTTGGCAAAGAGAAAGTATTTGGATGGGAAAATGAGAAAACAGGGAAAAAAATTCAAACTATAGAATCTTACTTTGATGATAAAGAAGATCAAAACATACAACCAGAAGAAGACAATGCCTCCAAGAAAAATATGAATCGGTTGCAGGCCATGGAAAGGCTCAAAAAGAATTTTGAAAATGAAGTAAGAGAAATAGAGGAAAAATTGGGAAGAGAAATGAAAGTGATGCAAGAAAATCATGGAAAAAAAAAAAGAACAAATAGCTTGCTGAAGGAGATCTAAAAAAATACTGAAGAAAATAACACCTTAAAAAATGGACAAAACCAAATGGCAAAAGAAGTCCAAAAAGTCAATGAGGTGAAGAACGCCTTAAAAAATAGAATTAGCCAAATGTGAAAGAAAATCCAAAAGCTCACTGAAGAAAATAATTCCTTCAAAATTAGAATGGAGCAAATGGAAACTAATGACTTTATAAGAAATCAATAAATTATGAAACAGAACCAAAGGAATGAAAAAAAAAAGACAATGTGAAATATCTCATTGGAAAAACCGCTGACCTAGAAAATTGATCCAGGCAAGACAATTTAAAAATTACTGGACTACCTGAAAACCATGATTAAAAAAAGGACCTAGACATCATCTTTCAAGAAATTATCAAGGAAAACAACCCCAATATTCTAAAACCAGAGGGGGAAATAAAAAAAGGATTTACCAATCATTTCTTGAAAGAGATCCCAAAAAGAAAACCCCTAGGAATGTTGTAGCTAAATTCCAGAGTTCCCAGGACAGGGAGAAAATATTGCAAGCAGTCAGGAAGAAACAATTTGAGTATTATGGAAATACAATCATGATAACACGAGATCTAGCAGCTTCTACATTAAGGGATTGGAGAACTTGTAATATGATTTTCTGGAGGTTAAAGGAGCTAGGATTAAAACCAAGAATTACTTACCCAGCAAAACTGCATATAATCCTTCAAGGGAAAAAAAAAATAGAAATTCAATGACATAGAGGACTTTCACATGTTCTTGATGAAAAGACCAGAGCTGAATAGAAAATTTGACTTTCAAATACAAAAAATCAAGAGAAGTGTGAAAAGGTAAAATGTAAAAAGAAATAACAAGAGACTTATTAAAGTTGAACTGTTTACATTCCTACATGGAAAGATGATATTTTAAACTCATGAGACCTTTTTCAGTATTAGGGTAGATGGAGGGAACATATCTATATTTCTATATCTATATCATCTATATTTATATATAGGTGGAAATCACAGGGTGAACTGAATATAAAGGAATGATGAAAAATAAAATTAAGGGATAAGAGAGGAATATATTTAGAGAAGAAGAAAGAGAGAGAATGGGGTGAATTATCTCACATAAAAGACAAAAAGCTTTTACAATGGAGGGAAAGAGGGTTGAGGGGAGAGGAAATGATTTGGCTTAGGGAGGGAATAACATACACACGCAATTAGGTATCTTACCCTACAGGAATATAGACGGGAAGGCGACAAGGGGTGGGGATGATAGGAAAGAGGGTAGATTGGGGGAGGTAGTATTCAGAAACAAACATTTTTTAAAAAGGACCGAGTCAAAGGAGAAAATAGAATACTAGGGCAAGATAGGGTGCAGGGAAATATAGTTACTTTTTACAGTATGACTATTATGGAGGTGTTTTGCATAACTATGCATGTATAGCCTATATTGAATTGCTTACTTTCTCAA
>CM053580.1:11976666-11991672 GCA_028627135.1 Pseudochirops cupreus | reverse complement strand
TGAGGGTGGGTGGGGAGGGAAGAAAGGAGAGAATTTGAGACTCAAAATTTTAAAAACAAATGTTAAAATTGTTTTTACATGCAACTGGGAAATAAAATGTACAGGCAATTGGGTATGGATATCTATCTTGCCCTACAAGAAAGTAAGGGTGAAGGGGATAAAAAAGGAAGGGTAAGGTGATAGAAGAGAGTGTACACTGGAGGAATGGGTAAGCAGAATGCATGCCATCTGGAGACAGGGGAAGGGGGGAAGATGGGGAAAAGATTTGGAACTCAAAATCTTGTGGAAATGAATGTTAAAAACTAAAAATTAATTAAGAAAAATGAAAAGAAAATTGCAAAAAACATATAAATACATTTAAAAAAAGAAAATAGTTTATTCTGGAAAAGATCCTTGATCTTCAGAAAACAACTTCTGGAACACATTGAACTTTGAAAGCTCCAATCACTGTGTTGAAAACAGTTTGTCATAAAAACAGGCCACCTTTACATAATACTTGAAGGTTATGGAGCTTTTTCCATTGAGATAGGTAGTTAATGTATTATTATTCCTTTTACAGGTGAGGAAACTGAGGCACAGAGTTAGGTGACTTACCTAGTGTTAAAATACAAGTAAGAATTGGAGATAAGATTCAAATTCAGGTCTTCTTGATTCCAAGGCCCCTGTCCTAGCCACCATGCCAAACTGCCTCAGACCTGAGTTGAAGATCATGCTTACGACTTCTCCTAGCTTCACGAATAACCTTTCTCCTACTAGCTTTAGTGTTCTCATCTGTAAAATGGGAATAATATCCAGGATTGTCAAAAAGATCAAATAAGATAATGGCTATAAAGCATATTGTGTAACTGAAAGTGTTATACAAAATGTGAGCTATTAGATTTCTACTATTGTAACTATGCTTTAATATATATTTATATATTCATTAGTTCATTGATTTGTTTACCTACCTACCCATTCATTCATTCATTCATTTATTTATCTTTCCAGGTGAATAAAAGTGGCAACAGCAACAAAACCTGTGATTCTATTCACAAGGCACCCTTATAGTGATGCGGGTAACCAAAAAATGTTGAGGTACAGAGTCAGGGGTGCTCAAGACCCCAAAATACCGACACGCTAGGTCCTGCAGAATGAATTCAACTCAAGTCTTCTCTCAGCCAAAGAAAAGCAAAGTTTATTAAAAGTTCTCTTGTGTTGGACACACAGCAAATCTGTGCTAGAAAATTCTATGGCGCTCTCACACATGGAGGCAAAATGGGGTCTTATATAGAGAAAAAGGTTGAGGGAGAAATCTAGGGGTGGTCTAGGGGAGGAGTTTGGGGAGAGTCTTCAGGAGGAGTCAGATAAGTTTAGATTCCAGCAATGACTTTGGGAAGGGTCTTCAGGAGGAGTTAATGAGGTCAGGTAACAGTTGATTTGGGTATAGATATTTTGATAGGCTCAAGGGTGGGAAGTAGATGGACAATGGAGGGCCAAGCTAGTAACAAAGGTTTGGGCAGAGCCCACAAAGAAAGGCTTATGGCTTCATGCAAATGCCTCATCAGGTGGGAAGATTCAATCAGAGTTCAAGGGGGTTCCCAGAGACTGTACTTCAAGGATACAAGGAGAGCTCAAAGGGGTTTCCAGAGCCTGCCCCTCATCAGTAGGGTCAAGATTCTAGAGTAGTTTTTTTTTTTAAACCTGGTGTGTGAGTCTTGCAGGATATAGACAAAGGAACAGCTTTGCCTTCAAGCAGTGTTCATTCTACTGAGGGTGTGAGGGCAACAACCAGACCTGACACCAGCTACTTGGCATGGCTTACAAGCTGCAGACCTGCTTCCCCAAGAAGAAATCTCTCCAGTCTCTTTTTACTGAATGCCATTTCACCTTTTTTTTCCACTCTCCACTGATGTTTTTATAAAATGAAGATAAAATCCCTGGCATTGGGTAATTCATTTGGTCCATATAGCTTCAGAAAGACACAGGATTTAGAATTGGAAGAGACATTAGTGCAAAGTAGGAAAATGAAACTCCAAGCAATTGAAATATGCCCAAAGCCAGGCTGTCCAGCCCAATGAAGCAAGATTTTGAACGTAGCAATCTCTCCTTTAAGGAATGATTTTTCTCCAAAGACAAAATGCTCCTGTCACATATTTTTATGCCCAGTCATCAGTTAACCTTCATTATTCTCCAAAAGACAAATGTAATGTTCAGGATCTGTTAGATTACAGAACAATGAGTCAACTTTTGACCACCTCTAAAAATGCAGCACCTTGGAATTTCCATAATTATAAAGCAGAGAAGTCCCTACATTGTTGTCTCACCTAAATCCTTTCTGAAGTAGCATGATCTAGGAAAATATGTGCGTGTTTGTGTGTGTGTGTGTGTGTGTGTGTGTGTTTGTGTGCTTCAAAGGGGAGAGAGATATCTGTGTAGCCATGAAATTCTATAATAGGGCACAAGTCAGTTTGATCCCATGACCATTCTTAGTGATTTGTAGCTGACTCATTGGTGGAGTACAAGCCTTGATTCTTTTCTCAAAGAAGTGGAAAGCACTATTCAGATGTAGTTGTTAAGCCTTGCTCTCCCCACCAAGAGCTGCTGGAGTTAAGCCCACAAAGGGAAGGAAGACCTTGCTGGTTGGCCTACAAAGTCATGGCTTTTCCTCATATTAGCACAGATGCATTTTTTAGATTATCTAATATCATAGAGGTTACTTCAGAAAATACAGGAAACTGGGGAGGTGATATCTAGTTACAGAGATGTCTTCCACCAGGTACGCTAAAGACTCAAATGTGAGTGGGAGAGACAATTCTTACAGCTGATTTAAAAACAAAACAAAACACAATAACCTCTTTATACTAAATACAAACACTCAACAAAAATATACATACAGGGCCCCACCCATGGAGACACATTCAGATGATTAACAATGACCACCAGAGCTTAAATAGTTTGTCATATCTAAAGAGCACAACTCTCTATTTATTATCAATTTATATAGAAGTCAACAACCTATGGGACTGAGTGCATCTAGCCTATCCCTTTCCTTCCCAAAGTGGATGGACAGCCAAGCTAGTGCTCATTGCCATCATGAGATTTAAGAGATTTCACTCAATCCAAAGCTGATATTCACATCCTGAATTGGGTGACAGCTTTCTTACCGGAAGAAAAGCTTTTGACGTCACTGTGATACTACTCTTGAACACTAGAATAAAGAATTCCATTAGTACAAAATACTCATTAGACAGTTTTTGGATCCACAGTGTTTATTGCCTTCTTTTTCCTCTCCCAGCCTATTTGTGGCTTTCTAATGTTGGTTTGCAACCAAGGAAATGAACACTTAGGCCTAATTAATGAAAATAGGTTTAATCACTGAGACGTATAATTTCTAATGATGCATTGCAAATACTTTTGTAAACTGAAGTTTATGAAAGGAAGGGGAAATAAAGAGTATTTAGCAAGTTGTCTGTTCTCCAAGCTCGGGTACTGTTTTCATTAAAACAGAAAATCAAGCATTGATTCCAGTCTAAATTCTTCTCATTCTTTGGCCTTTGTGCTTTAGGGAGCTTGAAGAAGCGATTAATCTAAATTCACAGTCTGTATGTTCAATCCTTTCAGGGCAAAGTAAAAAACTCATGTTAAACATATCTGAGGACTGCATTTTAAATTTCATTAAATCTCCTTTTGCCAAATGGTGCTTGTGGGCATGGGGGACATCTAGTATAGAAGAACAGAGGCAAGATTGAATACTGTGTGTGATGAACAGTAACGAAACCAGTTTGGTTGAATTGGGCAGTATATGAAGAGCAGTAAGAAAACTGGAAAGGGAAAGTGAGAACAGGTTTTGAAGGACTTAAATGCCAGATATAAGATTTTTTCTATTTGATGCTAGAGGTAATAGGAAACCACAGGAGATGATTGAGAAGGGAAGGTGGCTTGGTCAGACCTGTGCATTAGGAAAACCATGCTGGTGGCTGTTGAAAAAAGGATAGATTAGATTGGGGAGAGACACAGAGGCAAGGAGTCCAAGCGGGAGGTTATTGTAATAGTCCAGCAGAAAGGAGTAGGTGGCCTGAACAGGTTGCTGACTCTGGGAGTAGAAAGGAGGGGTGGGTGTTATACAAACACTGCTCTGTAGACAGAAACAAGATTGGGTGATTTGTTGGAGATGTGGGTTGATTGATAGTGAGAGTCTAAGGATGATCAGATTGTGAAGCTGGACAATAAAAATGGTGGTGGTGAGTCTGTCAGAAACAGGGAAGTTTGGAAGGGGATTTTCAGGGTAAAATGATGCTCATTGTTGGGCAGCTAGGTGGTGAAGTGAGTAGAGCACCAGCCCTGGGGGCAGGAGGACCTGAGTTCGAATGTGACCACAGAAACTTAACACTTACTAGCTGTGTGACCTTGGGCAAGTCACTTAACCCTAATTGCCCAGCCTTCCCCACTCCAAGAAGACCAAAAAAAAATGCTCATTGTCTTTGAGAGTAACAGGATTATTGAAAATTCTAGGTAATTTCCCAAATGCGATCTAGATTGTACTCTTACTACTGCTTTAATTCTGGGTTCAACTCTGATTGCACACATGGTCCAACGGCAGTATTTGTCAACTATCTTTGTGGTAGCGCCTGGTCAGCACCTGACCCCACTGTGAGTTCACACTCTGTCTGCTTTTCTAGCCTGAATTAGGGCTGCCCCTTTTAATTAGTTCTTTCCAGCTATGTTAGAAACGCTCTTACAAAGAATTTGCCCAAATAATGCAAATGATGAGTTGGTGTTTGGCAAAACTGAGGTACCCACAAATAGAAATCAATCAATGACAGTTGCTGTCAATAAGCCCAGACCTCCATCACTGCTTTCACCACTAATTCGTACCCTTTTGCACAAAGTACACGCTATTAGACATATACAATAAGGCCAAAGTGGTTGTTACAGAATTCAGATAGCCACGGCCCACTAATAATGTTGTTGCCATTTTCTCAGTTACAAGAAAATATAATTTGTTAGTAACACATAAGACACCATCTCTTATTGTAACTCCTCCTCCAAAAAGGAAAGGCATGAAGCTAAAGGAATGTGTCTAAACTCACATGGTGGCCGGAATAGGCACTGCAGCCAATTTAGCATTCATGCTCATACTTGAGGACTTACCTTATTTAGGTCATGAAAAATACAACCACTAATGTTACATATTCCTTACTTGGTCTGGTGAAACGTAATCTTAGAAGATCGTGTGTGTGTGTGTGTGTGTGTGTGTGTGTGTGTGTGTGTGTGTGTGTGTGTGTGTGTGTGAGAGAGAGAGAGAGAGAGAGAGAGAGAGAGATGGGAGAGGCTGGCAGAAGGGGCTAGAGGGCTGGATTGTGGGCCAGGAAAAGATGTGTTCAAAACAGAGAGAAGATAACTAAGTGACCATAAGTGACCATAATAAGATTTTTTTTTTAAATGTGAACAAAAGATGAATAGAACATGCAGAGGAAATCAATGAAATCATCAGAAACTACCAGAACAACTATATACAAACAAAAAGACAACTTAAATAAAATAAATGGATATTTAGAAAGATACTAAAGTGAACAAAATAGAAAACTGAGATTCTATCAATGCAAGTTCAGAAAGAGAAGCCAAACAAACAATAAAAGAATTTCTGGGCCAGAAATATGTATAAGTCAGTTCTATTAGACATTCCCTTAAAAAATGAAATCTCTGACACTAATATTTGCTAGCATATATATATTGCTTTAAGAATTGCCAAGTGATTTACAATTATCTCCATTTATCCTTACAATAATGTTGGTGTTGTATTATGCCCATTTTACAAACCATGAAACTGAGGCAAGCCTAGAGGGTTAGTAACTTGTTCAGGGACATAACATAACTCTGGCACATGTCTGAGGCAGTATTTGAACTCAGGTCTTTCTGATCCCAGGCCCACGGATCTGTACTCTGTGGCACCATCTGACTGCCTCCCATGTTTAAATAGCACAGAGCCAGGCACATAGTGGTGCTTAGTAAATACTTTTTCATTTTTTCAAGAAACAAGAAAAATCTATCATGTTCAATTAAAACAATTTCATCTTCATCTATGCCGAGTGATTGAGGAAAGTACATGATACAAATTAAAATAATTCAATTACAGGAGCCTAACTGATGGAAATCAATGGCCATAACAAGGAGATTGAAAGAGACTGTATGTTTTTAGCTCTTTAGTAAATGCTTGATTTACTTTCCAAGCAGAGAGACAAGGCAGCCAAGGACAACATAGATCAGAAGGCAAACTCAGTTGCCAACTCTTATGAAGAAGGACCGTGAACAACATAAGAACTATATGAGTGACGTTTGGTTCTCTTTTTTCTTTCCCATTGTTCACTCCATTGGTTACAACCCTTCCATACAACCAGACTAATGCGCAATGGGAAACTATTTGCAGATCCTATACTTGATTGCATGCCACCATTCATCGAGGGAGGGGAGAAAAATTGAAACTCAAGGAATTGTGGAACTGAATCTTGTAAACTAAAAGTAAATAAACAAATCAATTCAAAAAGAAAAACTATATGAGTGAGTGAGTGAGTGAATGAAATAGCCTTCAATGATCATTTTTTATCTGCCCAGTTTTGTGCTGAGTGGAAGTGATAGAAATCCAAACAAACAAGGGGATCTTTAACACCAAGGGACTTAGTTTCTGATGGAGGAAGAAAACCCAAGTGGAATGGTGGTCAGGGAGGAGGACTTTGGCCAGGAAGGAGGACTTTGGCCAGGAAGGTTGGGAGGAATGGTGATTGGAAGCATTGGAAACTTGATTGACGTAGCCATTCCAGAATGGCTGTATGTACTGATTTTATTACTGTTCTCAAATTTAGAGTTGGGAGGGAGTTGGGGAGACATGAGATGCATAGGAAGTAGCATAAATATTATGTTTAAATCTTGGTATAATTATTTTTGAGGACAGCTGGGTGACACAGTAGATATAGCACTGGGCTTGATATCAGGAAGACTCATCTTTGTGAGTTCAAATCTGACCTCAGACATTTACGAACTGTGATCCTGGGCAAGTCATTTCACCCTGTTTGCCTCAGTTTCCTCACCTATAAAATGAGTGGAGAAAGAAATGACGAACCATTTCAGTATTTTTGCCAAGAAAACCCCAAATGGGGTCACAAAGATTCAGACACAATCAAACAAAAGCATAATTTTAAAATCCCTCAAGATCTACCAAAAAATCCAAAGGGAACACTAAACCACAGTACTGAATTGAATTATTTTTTGCTCCTCTCAGGGTGACTACAAAACACAATTCAAAAAGCCACATGTTCTGTTACCCTGGATTGAAGAGGTGCCTGTCATGGAGGCGTTCAAATGACCCAGAGTTCGGGAATGCTCAGTCATGCAGTGATCACCACGATGGCCTGACATCTCATGTGGCTGACGTGGCTGTCAAATGTTTCCTAAGATAAACTTTCCCAGGGTCCTTATCTTAGGGGAAATAAATGCACACTGCCGGGCTAAGGTTAGTAGAACATTGGTCTTTGGGCTGAAGAGGTGACATCATCCTGCTCAGCATCTTCCCTTCCTTTCCTGCCTTATCTTTGCTGCTTTATTCATTCACATTTTTCTCTCTATTTCAGTGAAACAAATCAGAGGGAGAATGTGAGTAAAAAATAATAAAGCAATAAAGCAAAGCAATTTGTCCATAAAATGGACAGGAGGATGACTTATTTGATCAGGTTACAGTTGGAAAAGTTTTCAATTGATGAAATATTTAATGCAAGAGCACAGAAAGAAAAGGACTAAAACCTCCACTTGACAAATGATTAAAAAGGTCTATCAGGAATTAAATACATTAGTCTTCCTTCCTTCCTTAAAAAAAAAACCCTCATATTTCTAAAATAGGGTCACAAACTTTCTCTGTGCCACAGACCCCTCTGGCAGTCTAGTGAATCCTATAGACCTTTTCTTAGATGAAATACACAGAGGGTTCAAAAGGAAACCCATTAGATTGAAACGAACATGGAATTTTTCCCATCCAAGCTCAAAGACCCATTTGAAATCTGCACATCCCAGGTTAAGAAGGCTGTTCTCTGCTTAAAGAATCTTTTTCTTTTCTTTTGCTTTGAAGACATTCGTTATCTAATCTTGAGGCATGAGAACTTTTATTTAGTAACATTTGGACCCATCTTCTTGTCTTTAATTCTCATGATTATTCTAGTTACTGTTCAAAGTTAGAGATCAGGTCTAGACTGTACATTCCAGTAGGCATCAAGAAGGCCTGAGGATCAAATTGTATTTCTGGTACATACTGGCTATGTGATCCTGAATAAATCACTAAAATGATCAGCGATTCATGCATTTTTCCAAGATTACAAACTACAGAGCAGCTATTGATCTGCACTGGAAGAGGGAGTTTTCTCACTGGGAGTCCCCTAGATCAATGAAAAAACAAGTTCCATTAAAAAGAATAAATCATTTCCTGATATTGATCTTTAGTAAATTCTTGATTTGCTTTTGAAGCAAAGAGACAAGACAGCCAAGGACAACACAGATCCAGAAGGTAAGCTCGGTTAAACTTCAGTCTTCCGAAGAAGGACGAGTTTCTGGATATTGATCATCCTTGCAAATTCAAGATTGTACTCAATTTGTGGAATTATTCATCCTGGACAAATTATTGTTCCTCAATAGTAAGGAGGGGAAGGCAGAATGGTATAGGGAAGGATGCTGGGTGTGGAGTCAGAGGGTCTATTTTCCAGGTGTGTCTGCCTTTGCTTCCAGTGAGACCTTGGACAAGACATATCTTCTGGTCTTAATTTCCTCAAATCAGGGTGAAGTAGGGAGGGAGGGTGGGAAGGCATGGATGAGCTCAGAAATTCCTTCCCACTCTTCATTGAGAAACTTATGAATAAGTAAAATTCTAAGTAGGGACAGAAGACTCTCTAAGTGAGTGGCAGGTCAAGGAAATTTCAAGTTATTTGATTAAAAATCACAAACCAACCAGAAGCATTGGAGCACACTTTCCCACAAACCTGAGGGGAGATGAAAACCACAAAGGTAGCAGCAGGTCATGATGGAGAAACAGCTGGCACTGAAATCAAAATGATGAACTTTCAATACCTGACTGACAGATGAGCAAGGTGATGAGGAGCAAATCCCTGCACTTGCCATGGGTCAGGGGACTCTCTAACTTGGTTTTCAACCTTCCTAATGCCATGGCCCTTTAATACTTGTATGTGGGAGTATCTGCATGTGGGCGGACCTGCCTGGAAACGATAGAAGAGCCCTGTCTCAGTTCCTAAGACCATCGGAAATAAATGTTTTCTGATGGTCTTAGGCAACCGCTGTGACCCCTGTGAAAGGGTCATTCGACCCCCAAAGGGGTCGCAACCCAAAGGTTGAGAACTTAGATGGTCTAAGGGGACAAATTATGCATGAAACACTGAATATCAATTTTGTAGCTATGCAGGGGATGGATTAGAGAAGGAAGTGATGAGGAAATAGTTCAAATAGGGAGGAAAGGAGGAAAAGAGGGAAGAAAAGAAGGAAGGAAGGAGGAAAGGAAGGGGAGAAGGAGAGAAGGAGAAAAGGAATGAATGAAGGAAGGAAAGAAGGAAGGAAGGGAGGGAGCGAGGGAAGAAGGAAGAAGAGATAGGAAGGGAAGGGAAGGAAAGGAGAAAGGAAAGGAAGGGGAGAGAGAGGGAAGGAAGGGAGAGAGGGAAGTAAGAAGGGAGGGAGGAAATGAAAAAAAATCACAAAGTGAATTAACATATTTTGGCAGTTGAGCCTTATCACACTGGATTAGTTCTCCCATGATAGACAGAGTGGACAGACACAGAGTCTATATCAGCTTCCTTAGTACCTTCATAAGCTTGTACTTGATTAGCAGCTTGGTGTCACAGAGGAGGAAGTGTTAGACTTGGAGTCAGGGAGATTCGAATTTGAATCCTGTCTCAGACACTTCCTACCTGTGTAACCTGGGACAAGCCACTTGACTTCTGTCTCAGTATTCTCATCTGTAAAATGGGAATAATAACCATATTTACCTCACCAGGCTGTCAAATGATATACTATTTGGAAAGTTTTTGCAAACATTAAGATGTTATATAAATGTCCACTATTCTTTTTAATAGAATTTATTTTTTCTCCTATTTTCTATAAAGGCAATGTTTAATATCTATTTTTACCAAATTTTGAGTTCCAAATTTTTTTCCCTCCCTCTCTTCCTCTCCTCCTAAGTAAGCAAATTGATATAGGTTATATATGTGCAATCCTGTAAAATATATTTCCATATTATCTATATTGTGAAAGAAGAAACAGACCAACACACACACACACACACACACACATACACACACAAATAAACAAAGTGAAAATAGTATGCTTTTATCTATATCCAGAGTCCATCAGTTCTTTCTCTGAATGTGGAGACCATTTTTTTTTATGATGAGTCTTTATAATTGTCTTGGATCATCATATTTCTGAGAAGAGCTAAGTCATTCATAGTTGATCATCCCCTAATGTTGCTATGCCTGTGTACAATGCTCTCCTAGTTCTGCTTATTTCACTTTGTATCTGTTCATGTAAGTCTTTCCAGTTTTTTCTAAAATCATCCGGCTTTGTCATTTCTTATAGTGCAACAATATTCCATTACGTATGGAATATTAACATTCCATTAACATAACATTCCAATACATAAAACCATACACCACAGCTTGTTCAGCCATTCCCCAATAGGTGGGCATGCCCTCAATTTTCCATTCTTTGCCACCACAAAAACAAACAAAAAATGAAATCAACACAAAACAAAATACACTAATTGCTACAAATATTTTTTGCACATCTTTTTATGATCCCTTTGGGCTACAGAACTAGCAGTGGTGTCCCTGTGTCAAAGGATATGCACAGTTGGTTGCCCTTTGGGCATATTTCTAAATTTCTTTCCAGAATAGTTGAATTAGGTCAGAACTCTATCAATAGTAATGCCAGTATTAATAGTAGAGACTTTGAAAAGTGAATGCTACCTGTGTATTGTGTACAGAAGATGCCGCATAGCAGTAAAGCCATTCAAGTCAAGTCAACAAGATTTTATCATTTTATCAAGCACCTACTGTGTGCCGGGCAACGTGCTAAGTCCTGGGGATATAGAGAAAACCAGTCCCTGCCTTCAAGGAACTCCCAGTCTAATGAGAGCTGGGTACAAACAAGTCATAGACCAAGTGGAGAGGGTGTCAGAGGAAGGCACAGCCGTTAGGGGGGCTGGAAGAGGTTTCTTGCAGAAGGTGGGATTTTGGCAGAGATCTGGAGGAAGCCAGGGAAGGCGAGAAGCAGGGATCAGAACGGAAGAACACTGCAAGCAGGGCGGACTGCCGGAAGAGCGCCCAGCTGGCGCCCCTGTTCTCGTCCTTGCCTCTTCGTCTTCCTGGGTCTCCCCTTCATCTTGCACTCACACCGTGAGTTTCTTCTCCCGGCTGTTCGGAAAGATTCGGGAGCGTTTCTGGCACTGCTGTCCGGCTCCCCTAGAAACCCGGGCCGTTGAGTGGAAGGAAGGCTGGCTTTAGGCTGCAGTGACTTGGCTTGAAGAGGAGATACTATCTATGTTTGATCGGATGGTTTTCATTAAATATTTCCCAATTATATTTTAACGGTCTGGAGTTGATTACTAAGGGTGTTGAGGACCCGCTGGCTGTGTTCGACTTCGCGGCTCCAAGGATCCGTCCTGAGCCCTCTTGTCTATCTCTCTACCTTTACTTTTAATTTTCCCATCGGCTCCAATAGGCTCAACCATCATTTCTATGCAGAGGGTACACCCCCACCCCCCAACTGTCTACCTAACCCTAATCTCCATCGTGAGATCTGGCTCTGAATCACAGCCTACTGCTCACTGACGGTGAGGCCCGGCGGTCCCTTCAGCATTTGAAACTCCACCTGTTCAAGACAAAAGCCTTTGGCTTCCCACTAAGCGCACTATTTCTTCCAAGCTTTCCTATACTATTGTGAGTATTACCATGTTTTACCATAGTAAATTATAATTTACTACCGTAGTAAGCCAGGTGTGCGACCTCGGAGTCACTCCCCTGTCCCTTCCTCTCCCTTCTCCCACCCCCCACCCCATCTTTCTCTGTCTCTCATCTCCTATAATCAATTGTATGCCAAGTTTGGCACTTCATCCTTCCCAGAGTTTCTGCTCTATTCTCATCTCTCCACTCATACAATTACCACCTTAATTCAGGTCTTTATTCCCTCATGTAGAGACTATTGTAGTAGCCTCTTGATGGGTCTCCTGCTTCTAGTTTGGGACAGTTAAGCAGTGCCTTAGTGGATAGCGATCTAGGTCTGGAGTCAGGAAGACCTGAGTTCAAATCCAACCTCAGAAACTTACTAGCTCTTCCTGGGCAATTTATTTAATGCCATTTGCCTCAGTTTCCTCATCTGTAAAATGAGCTGAAGAGGGCAATGGTGAACCACTCCAGACTGTTTGCAAAGAAGACTCAAAATGGGGTCACAGAGAGTCAGAAACAAATGAAACAAGTGAACAACAAGCTTCTAGTCTAAGCTCTCTCCTCCATACATCTGCCAACACCCTCCACCCAAAGGTGGACCTTGTCTGACCATGTCATCATCTGTTCAACAGTATTCAGTGACTGTTTATCATTTCTAGGCTTGGCATCTAAAGCACTTCATGGATTGACTCCATCCTACCTTTTCCTGACTTATTTCACATGACTGCCAAATACATATATACACACACATATACACATGCAAATGCGTTTACATATATACATACATACATACGCATATACACATGCATACACATACACACGTGTAGTGAAAACACACCATACATTTCAATCAAATTAATCCACTAGCCTGAAGCCAGGGTTTCATTGGGTGGTCCTCCAAGGAGGAAATGAATCTCCTCCTCACTTACGTCTTTTGTAATCCCAACTGCCATCAAGCCTTGGTTCAGGTATCCCCTCCTAAGAAAAACCTTTCCTAATTCTGCATCTTAAAGGAAGGGACTATTTCATTTTGATTTTTGAACCTATGATGTCTGGCATAGTGATTCAATTAACGATTGGTGAATTTCTTGATTCATGGTGAGGGGAAAACATCACAGGGGATGTAAATTAGAATTGATCTGTGTCTTCAAATGTCATATAAACCTATGTTCTGAGACAACTGTGAGTTTTATGGGTGCCTTAGGCGATGACCACGTCCTTCATCCAATTGAAGCAGAGGCTGTAGCATCTAATTGAAGTGCTCATCCCTTGTTCACACCCAATAATCAATTTGTGGGATGTGTTCTGAGATGTAACAGTGAATCCCTGGCCCCTGGAAGTGGAAGTTTTCAGCTCTCAGATTTCTCTTCTATTCTTGAGGTGTTTAGAGGATGTGTATTCTACACCTTTGACTCATGCTTGACTATGTTTTGTTAATTTTAGGGCTCCCTTGAACCCCAATTCCATTTAACTACTTAACATTAGGTTTTACAAAAGAATATTTTCTTCAAAAGTATAGTAAAAATAAACACAGAAGTTTCTTTCCCCCAACTCTTCAGGGGTATAATCATCCCTTACACTTCATTCTTTGTTGAGGGGAGGGGGATTAGGGTCACAATTTATTTCAGTTCCTATATAGATAGCATCAGTCTCACTGAGCTCCAAGCTTCAAGCCCCACCTGGACTCATAGCCACACTTGGACTTTTCAAGGCTTCCCTGCTGGGCTGGTTACAGGCTGGAATTCTGCCTCAAAGGTCTCCACAGCTGAAGTGCCCCAGGTCAGGGAAGTCCATTGCCTACATCTGGCACTGAAAAGAACAAACAAAAGGCTGAAACTCCAAACCTATTTCTTGAGGTCCCAGCACCTAAGAGGAAATGGTGGGAGGTAAGCCACCTTCCATTCCCTGCTCAGTGCACGGTGCTCAAGCTTCAGGTAAACAGGACCTGGACCCTTTGATGTTTCAGGAAAGAGAAAGCATTGGTCCCTCAGTTAGGTAGTTTCAAAGATTCAATCTGTTTGATTCCCAAAAGAAGCTGCTCGTAAAGGTGAGGTAGGAGGATGTCCACTATAAACAGGTCCCTGGCCAGATCATAGATGATCTGGGCAAGCACAAACCCTGGCTACAAGTGGATCAGGGTAGAGTGACTAGGATGACTCAATTACCCCTCCTCCTTATGCTGTTTAGTCATATTCTACTCTTTGTAAGTCCATGAGGTTTTCTTGGCAAAGATACTGGAGCAATTTGTCCCTTCCTTCTCTAGTATGTCCCCATTGTACAGACTAGGGGTTAAGTGACCTTCCCAGGGTCACATAGCTAGTAGGTGTCTGAGGACAGATTTGAATTCAGATCTTCCTGACTCTAGGCCCAGTGCTCTATGCATTGCACCACCTGATCCTGTACATTACTATGTGTGAAGTAGTTGGCTTAGCACTGCATTTGCTGAAATTTATGAATAGTGGCTCTATACCCCATGTCAGTTCCTTCCTTCCTCAGTCACCAGCTGTCTTATCTCATTTATAAATAACCTTCCTGGTGAAGGGGCCAGGAACTAGTTAAGTAGAAACTTCATGGACTTAAGAAAGGAGTCAAGAAAGTGGCCTAGAATAATTTGCTTATTTTTCATTTGTTTTTCTTCTCGGTCAGTATGCCCTGTGCCCCTCTTTGCTTACCCTACAACCCCCTACCTACAGATGTAATCACAAACTCCCCCCTTGCCTATTCTTCATTCCTCTTCTTGCTCGGTTGTCATGCCCTGTGCCCCTCCACTTACCCTACAACCCCCCCCCTTGTCTTAGCAACAGCTTGCTTTCATCTATATAGTAACCTGCTTAGCAACCAATTGTGTTAGTTAGCTACATAAACCTAGAAAACTGTATAAAAGGTTCTTCACCCCCGAACTAGGTGCTGCTCCCTCCCTTTGAATTGGCATGGAGTAGCCCCAGCTGGTAAATTAAAGCTCCTTAAAACTTTTTATTCAGATTCTGGGGTCACTTTGTTAAGACTCCTCATTTCATTGGGGCTCAATTTACTTTTTTGT
>CM053580.1:11899458-11976166 GCA_028627135.1 Pseudochirops cupreus | reverse complement strand
ACCATTAGAATGTAAACTACTTGAGGGCAGAGATTGCATTGGGGTGTGTGTGTGTGTGTGTGTATGTATGTGTGTGTGTGTGTGTGTGTGCGTGCGCGCGTGTGTGTGAGCACACATGTGCATGTGTATATATGTATATATACACACATATGTTTGTATGTATGTATGTATCCCCAACATTGAATATTGTGTTGGACAAATATTAATTAAACATTTAGGAAATGCTTTTTTCTTCCCTTCCTCCCTCCCTCCTTCCTTCCTTCCATCCTTCTTTCCCTCCCTCTCTCCTCTTATATTCAGACTGAGTTCTGTTTATGAGGAGGGTTAACAATTCTAAAGCCCTCTGAAAGTTACATGGCAGAATTCTTTCTCATCTTGGTTACAGAAACATCTTTTCTTGGTAACCCAAATACCTTCCTTTGGTCGGGTAGCACTTTGAAAAACCAACAGAATGAACAGAAATACAAGGGGGTTCTGCTACAGGCATGAACTGGAGATATCACCCCCATGTCTATAATTTTCCTTATGTTTCCCTCCCAGTGTACTGAAGGAAAAGCAGATGCTCAAGGCCAGCAGGACATCCTTTCCTCTGCAGTCTAGAATGACTTGCTGTTGTGCCTGACTTTTCCAAGCCCAAAGTCTACCCAGAAGAAAAAAAAAGCAACCAGAAACACATCCAACCCCTGATTAGAATTTCCCAAGCCCTCTTCCTCCTTGACAGGTGACTAGGACATGATCGTGACCATTCTCCTATCTGTATTCTGGAACTCCCAAGGCTGCCTCTCTCATCTGCTTAAGGAGAGAGTTCAGAGAGATCCAGATATAATCTGAAGATTTGGACAGTGCCAGTATTATTAGCACCATTTGGTTGATGTGGAAACTGACAGTCAGTTGACAGTGTCATCTCCATGACAGCAGAGATCTTGTCTTAAAGCACACAGTAAATTCAGTTGTGGGGGTTGAGGGGTGGAGACAGTTGGCCACTGCCTTATGGTGAGAAGACAAAGACCTCAGGACACTTCCAGATTACTGCTGGGAGGTTTTCATGGGAGGGAGAGAGGCATTATGGGTCTGTGATTGCCAGGGAGTGGGGAAGCATATGGTTAGGTGGCTTCCTATTTTAACCTAATTTTCTTGCTGATTAGAGGCTAAGCTTGCTATTAAAGGAGGATAAGTATGGAAATTTCAGTGATCTGGGGCATAATCTCAATTGTCCTGTCTTGGTCAGGACAACTTGGTCAACTTCTTGGTTTTGCTTAGTTCTTTCTTCTGTTGAAAAATATTAGCCTTAGCACCAGGAAGATGTGCATTTGAATCCTGTCTTTGATGCCTCCTAGCTGTGTGACTTTGGAGAAATCACTTAATCCTTAAGCCTCAGCTTCCCCAACTATTACATAGGGATCTAAATTGAATGAGAACTTGTAATTACAAGCGTTAGAATGACCTATGCTTATTCCCTTGAATTCTGGCTCTAGAGCACCTTCCATATCACATGCAACCTTTATCTCCCACAATGTTTCAAGACTCCCAGAATCACAGGTAAGCTAAGGTCTCTCTTTGTAGACCCTGATTTGGAGCCCTGAGTTCAGGAACAGGGTGGAGGGTAGATAGGCTAGGGTGCTTCAGCACTTGGACATTTCTGCAAGATTCACCAAGTCATACTCCTAACCACTAATCCAACCTGCTCTACTTCCTGTGACTTAATATACATTAAAACCTAATTTCAGGCACAAATGAAGAGTGGACATCCCAAATCAGTGATAAAACTTGTTTGCTTTGTGCTGGGAACTAGAAGAAAAATTATGTGGCTGAGTACAACTGTGGCTTTGTAAAGGAAGGCTGGATGCTGACTTCACACTTGGCTTCTTGTGCCATCTGTGTGACCTTGGACAAGTCACTAAATGTTAACGAACCTCAGTTTCCTCATTTTAAAAAGCACATGGGACGGGGTGCGGGGGAAGGAACTGGTACAAAGAGTCTCTGAAGGCCTTTCCAGCTCTAGAGCTATGGTTCTAAGTATAAATTATTAGAAATAGACTCCATTTGGGGGTTTTATTGAATCATTCTATATTTTAAGTAACTTGTACTCCAAACAAGGAGGCCACATAGTACCTTAGACAACACTGAGACTTAATATTTATGTGACCTTCAGAAAATCTCCTGACCCCAACTTTCACCCACCTACCCACATTTGATTACCTCAGCTCTTAGGAGAGGGTTGGATAAGATGACCAGCCTTCTGAGGGTCTTACCCACATTATAAATACTTTGTACAGTGTTCCCCTGGTTCTGCTCACTTCACTCAGCATCAGTTCATATAAGTCTTTCTAGGTTTCTCTGGAGTCCCCCTTCTCACCATTTCTTATAGCACAATACTGTTCCATTACATTTATCTACCACAGCTTGTTAAGTTATTCCCCAATTGATGGGCATCCACCCAATTTTCAATTATTTGTCACCACAAAAAGATCTATAAATACTTTTGTCCATGTGGGTCTTTTCCCCATTTTTATGATCTATGTGGGATCTAGACTTAGCAGTGGTATTGCTGAGTCAGCGGGTATGTACAGTTTGATGGCATGCTGAACAAATGCTTATTGGCCATCACCTATTTGCCAGAACCTGTGCTCAAATGAGGAGTCAGGAATTATAAAAGAAGAATCAAAACATTCTTTGTTCTTGAAGGGCAAGATGAGAAGAGGGGAATGGGGTCGGGAGGGTAAGATATTCTGCACACAGATACACAAACGAGCAAACAAATAAATAATACAAAATATAAATGACATAAATATAAAACCACAAAAGAAAATATTAAATGAATGAACAGATGGATAATTAAAGAAATGCAAGCTAAATTCCAACCAGTTTGGGGGGAGGTGAACAATCACTAACCACTGAGTCTTCAAGGAAGCAAGGCATTCCAAGGGAAAGGGGGAGGAGGAAGAAGACTCCAGGCTTGGGGGAAGAGCTTGGACCGGGGCGTGTGCCAGTGGTACATAGATGTCATATGTTCTGGGTCATATGGTCCCAGTGGAAAGGTAAAGATTTGACAAAATCAAGTGAGGGAGACACGAGGCAAAACCAACAAGCAACCCAAACCCATGAGGTTTTATCCATGGAAACAACGGGAAAGAAGCTTCCTTCCCATCTGCTTTTCTGCTCCTCCAAGGCCTCAGAGTCTTCCTATACCCCCTGCAGCTGGCCCTTTCCCCTGCTAGAATGTGAGCTCCTTGAGAATGGGTCTGTTCTGCTTTCCTGTTTGTATCTGAAGTGCTTAGCACCATGTTTCGAACATAATAAGTCTTTAATAAATGCCTTTCTTTTCATTCATTCAGAGATAAGAGCAAACCTATGTGCTTACAATAAGCATTGATGAGGGCACCTAAATGCCCAGGGTGGGACCTTGCATTAAGAAAACCCGAATTCAAATCCTGCTATACACATTGACTAGCTCTGTTACCTTGGGCAAGTCACAGTTGGCCTCAGTTTCCTTAATTGTAAAATGAAGACAAGAGTAGTACTTATTTTTGAAGGCCATTGAGAAGACCAAAGGAGGTGATGTTTGTAAAGCACTTTGTGAAACTTCAGGCACTTTGTAAATACTAGCAGTTATTATGTCCCAGCTCCCCCATGAAGCATGCCCAGGTTGGTAGCCAGAGCACCCCAAACAGGAGGGAAGAGTGAAGAGCTAGAACCTTTTCTTGGCCATGGCTTAGAGGGAGTTTGTGCTCAGGTCAGTCAGCAGAGCAGGCACAGTTCTATCTACTTGGAAACTGAGCGAACCACCCATGTCTCAAGAACACGACCACATTATTGCCCTGCTTGTAGCATTATCCCCGGTCTCTGTATTGAACAGTGACCCGGGCATGTCACACAAATTTCCCATTTTCAGTCAGTTTGTTGGGTCCAAGACCTGGGAAGAGCATGGAGTTTCCTACTGAGCAAAGGCATGAAGCAGACTAAAGGTAGACATGAAGGGCACTGTATTAGCCAAGGACCACCAAGGAATTCTGCAAACCTGTGCTGACAGGACAAACTATCTGGTACATAAAGAAAGAAATGAACTTGGGAGATTATGAGGGCTGGGAAATTTCCAACTGCAAGTTTTATTTTTCTTTTAAGGAAGAGGGGAATAAAGATGGCCTCAGACTCTTTTTGCCCATGGTGCAAATCCCAACAGGATGGTTCTCCCAGTGTGAGAATTGGCTGTGGATGGTTTTATCAGCAGCTGGTCCCACTTTGACACCTTGTCCTAATGCCTGAAACAGCCTCAGCTCAGAGCACATATGGCCAAATATCTGCTTTCCAGTGCTTGGCAGAAAGCTGGCTTTGGTGATGGCTGAATGTAGGGTAATTCTAAGGACAGCCAGGCCTTTGGTCTGTCCACTGGGATCTGGGGGAGTAACTTCTGCCTTTTTCTACTTTTCCAGGATGAAAAGGAGGCATACTGTCTCTTGGAAGCTCTGCCTATTGACCTAGAATCCTTGGAGAGCACACAGTCAAATGTGGAAGACAGTAACAACATGGCAGAGGAAGAAGATCACATTGGAACCCAAAGTCCTGGGTGGGAATCCTGACTCTTCAATCTGCTTCCATTGAGACCTTGAGAGTCACTTACCCTCAATTGTCAAAGGAGCAGATTCTTCCTCTGAGAAACAAAGGGGTTAGACTAATTGACAAGATGTGGTCCAACTCTAAATCTTATGTTATAAGTGAATGGAGGATTTACCATTTCAATTCAACTGAATTCTGTTCAGCAAATATTTATCACACACATATGCCAAGCACTTTACTAGGCATTGAAGATACCAAGATGATACCAAGAAATGTATGCCCTTTGTGGTAGGCAGAGGGAGTATAAACCATTGTCCAAATGATTCAAGTCAAAATCATTATTGTTTAGAAACATAAAGGTCCTTGAATTGAGATCTGGAAGGGCTCATAAAGACTGTATATAGTGTGGTGGTCCTCCTCCACCTTCTTATAGATGAGAAAAACATTACCAAAGAAGTTCATGGCCTTAGCTTATTTTGATTAAAGAGATGTATGAAGCATATTCTCAAAAGAGGCTAACTCTCCTTACATTAGTATATTTCAATCTCTTAACTTAGAAGAATTTTTTTGTTTTACTTCCTCAAACAAAAAAAGAGGACGTGTCATTTTTAAGTCAACTTTCCCCTCCCAGAAAGTTTGATTATGTTTTGTACATAATTTAGTGTTTCATAATAAAAGACTAATTCTTTAACAGTCAAGAATAGATTTTTATAAAGCAGTGCCAACTGCAATATTCCTGTTCAAATCCTAGGGAATGACATCCTCTAACCAGGTTGATCCAACTTGTATTAAGTTTAGTAGGTGCCAGGTGCTGTCCTAAGTGCTGGGAATACAAATTGTGGGGTGGGGTGGATTTTATATATATGCAGAGAGAGATACAAATAGAGGGGGAAATTATATATGTAATCTCACCTCTGTGTTTCTCTCTTTGTGTATGTATGTATGTATGTATATATACATATATATATATATACACACATACACGCACATATACACAGATAAATGTATATGTGTATGTGTGTATATATATATATACATATATGCACATATATATGTATATATATATATATATGTACATACACACACACACACACACACACACACACACACTCTCTCTCTCTCTCTCTCTCTCTCTCTCTCTCTGCCCTCATGTGGCTTACATTCTCATGAAAGAAGATAAGACATAAAATGAGTTGAGAAGCCAAAGGGAGATGTTACCCACTGGAGGTCGAGTGTAAACATCCTGAGAGTCAAAAGTAAAACCAGATGAAGTCAGCATGGATGATCTGAGAAGTTCAATAAATGACAGTCCTGAGCAAGACCTCACCAATCAGAAGAAGGGGCTGTATTGTGGTAGAGGCATTTCCAGGGTGAACAGGCTACTGAGGAAAGGTAAAAACCCTGAGGATCTAAGAGAGAAGTAAAAGGACTCTTGGTGTACCAGGAGGAAGAAGGGCCATTAGAGTTCATCCAGTCTGACTTCAACATTTTGAAGTTGAGTAAACTGAGGCTTAGGGGAGTTAGGTGACTTGCCCAACATCTCCCAGAATGTGTGTTCAGGCTTCAGGTTCCCAGCATATGGTTCATTCTGTTCTAATACTTTTGCTTTTGAATTACCAGTTTGTGAACCTTAGCCTCACCAGGGTTTTTCACCCATCTTCTGGTGTACATTAAAGCCCTGAAGCAAACTGAGAAAGTCTTGACGTGGCTATTCTCCACCTGATAAGAACATTCAGCGTTCAGGAACAAAGATTCACCTCTGTTTAGAATTAGCATGGAAAATAAATGGTGGTTAGTGTCAAGATGCTCCTAGATTCAATTTTCAAATAGATTTCTTTGTAAACGAAAACATCAGAGAAATAAAGAATCATTTATAGCTGTGGAACATCAAGTGCTCAGCTAAACACTGCGATGAGTGAGAAATCACTTTGGGGAATGAATGTGGTAACGTCATTGGTCTCAGTCTAATTCTAGACAAAGATATTAAGAGTCTCTCAAAAACTACATCTTAAAACAAGTAACACAGGAAATCATCCTTTATACTCCTCCTGAATATTTTCACAATGACAACAATAATGCTAGTTAGCAGTTATGCGAGACTTCCAAAAAGCACTTGGCAGGCATTAGTCTATTTGATTCTCACAACAACCCTGTGGCTTAGGGGGTATTATCATTCCCATTTTTTTTTGTTATTGATTTTCAGTCATTTCAGTTGTGTTCAGCTCCTTGTGACTCCATTTGGGCTTCTCTTGGTGAAGATACTGGAGTGGTTTTCCATTTATTCCTCATTTATTTTACAGATGTGGAAACTGAGGCAAGCAGGTTTAAGTGACTTGCCCAGGGTCACACAGCTGGTAGGTGTCTGAGACTAGATTTGAATTTAGGTCTTCTTAACTCTATGTCTACTGCTCTATCCATTGCTTCACCTTGCTACTTTGTCACCATTTTACAGATGAGTTAACTGAGACTCAGAGAGATTAAATTGAGTCTCTTAGAATCATCACATAGTGCCTCAGGGAGGATTTGAATGATTATACCAATTTCTCTAATTTCACTTATTAATACACGAATTCAAGAGTACTATGGGGTAGCCAGACTGGCAGGAAGGAATAGGACCCGGGTCCAAATACAGTCGCTGACTTCATTTTGGTTTAACTTTGTGTAGCACAGGTAACCTCTCAGTCCTCCACGAAAGGCTCTAACACTAATTCACAGACAAAACGTTTGTCTATCAGCCTCAGCAGAGGTATGGTCTACCAAACACCACGAATTGGCTTCCATGAAAACGTGAGGATGGGCAAAGCTGTGTTTAAAGCATAGATAAGTGTAAAGCAAGGAGTTTTTCATCTCGGCCCCATGGACAAATTTGGGCAGCTAAGTGACACCCATAGTATATAGAGCACTGGGCTTGGAATCAGGAAGACTCATCTTCCGGAGTTCAGTTTTGGACTCAGACAATCACTAGCTGTGTGGTTCTGGTCAAGTCACTTAACCCTATTTTACTCAGTTTCCTCATCTGTAAAGAGATCTGGAGAAGGAAATGGCAAACCATTCCAGTGTTTTTATCAAGAAAATCCCAGATGGGGTCCTGGAGACTCTGAAATGATTGAACAACAACATGAATAAATTTTGAGAGGTCCATGAGCTTTGACAAGAAAATAACATCTTTCTAATACATTGGTAATACGACATTTTATTTTATATGTTTAAAAATATGATTCTGGGAAGGGGTTCATAGACTGACTGCTAAAGTCATTTTTCATAAAAAGGTGAAGTACCTTGGTCTAAATGCACAAAGTTACGAATGAACAATTTTACAAGAGTGTCCCAATAGGGATCTGTGGCTTTATAGTCAATCAGTCAGTCAATTCACATTCATTGAGTAATAGGTAGGGGTTACATCATTGTGTCCTATATTGTTACTTTAAATTGGTCAAGAGTATACCTAACTGGAGCCAAAAAGTAATTACCAGGGAATGGTTTAACAGAATATTTTAGAAAGAAAAGGACAAAGCCCTTTGTGGGGAATGGGAAAGGCAGATTTTGATGGAGAGAGGGACAGATTGTTAAGTGCCAAGCATGGACCTGGGACAGATAGGGTCTGGGTCAGAGCCAAATTTGCTTCCTGGCAACTTTAAAGAATAGGACAAGCTAGGTGGAATAATGGATAGAGCTCTGGGCCTACAGTCAGGAAGACTCTTCTTCCTGAGTTCAAATATGACTTTAGGTGCTAGCTGTGTGACCCTGCACAAGTCACTTAACCCTGTTTACCTCAGTTTCATCATCTGTAGGATGAGCTAAAGAAGGAAATAGCAAACCACTTTAGTATCTCTGCCAAGAAAATCCCAAGTGGGGTCACAAAAAGTTGGATATAACTGGAAGACAAATGGAAGAATATGGCCTGGGTTGGAAGTTAAGATATAGAGAAAGATCCAGGGCCGAAGAGATCCACTGAGTCGTCTTCCCTTGGATTGTCCCTGCTGGTGTATATCTGGAAGATATAGCAGGGATTAATTGATGCCTTTAGATCAGGGATTATTAACCGTTTTTGTACCGAGGCCTCCTCTGGCAGGCAGTCTTTTCAGAATCATGTTTTTAAATGGATAAAGTAAAATAAATAGGAGTAGAAAAGAAACCAATTACATTGAAATATGGTTATCAAAATACATCTTTTTATAAACTGTGTTCATGGACTCCAGGTTAAGAACCTCTGCCATAGAGATATGACACTTTCTCTAAATGTGGGGAAAAAAATTACTGGAAATTTGAATAGCTCGGGTGGTATACAAGTTATTTTAAAAAAGTTTTAGACTCATTTTGTTGATGTTTTTCACTTGTTCATTTTTATCAAGAAAATGAGAACCTACAGTCCCCCTCCCCCACCCCCAGTAAAACTACCACTAAAACCTCTTTTACTCCCAATGAAGTCAAAAAGGTATTTAGTAAGTACCTACTACGTGTCAAGCACTACAGTAATATGTGCTGTAGCTGGGGGTGGGGGAACCCCAACAAGTAGGGATAAAGCCACACAGCCATCTGTCTTATCTCTCCTTGGAGTGACTCATTACAGCTTCAGGCCACACAGCCGTAAATTACTTATCTGAACAATGATGGAAACCACTTGATGCTGCACTAAGAAGAGCCTGGAATAAATTATTGTTCACTGAGTCTCCATTTGGAATCTTCAAATCCAGTTACCACAGGCAACCAGTCTGTTTGTATAGAGAAGGCCGATTTAGACACAGAATTTAGTGCTCACATTTCAGGTGAGAATTCAAACACTGCTAAACACTTCCTCCTCATGTTACTCAAAGCTATTTCCAGTAAGAAATTGAACTGAGGAAATAAAGGCCCAACTATCAGTAAGAGCCTTAGGATTTGATTTAGAGGACCTAGGTTCAAGTCTGGACCTGATCTATCACTTTATTAGTAACCTTTTGCAGCTTCACCTTTCTAATGTGGGAGTTTCCTTCCATAGAATGATGAAGCTGGACCAAGTTATTTGTCCCTTCTGATTCTAAATACTGTAACTCAGGAAACCTGACCTGATAGCTTGGTTCTTTTTGACATTTTCCAGAAATTTGTCCTATAAAAGCACAAAGAGACAACAGAGTCAAAAGAAAAAAGAAGGAAAAAAAAAGGCATCCCCTGGACCTGAAACCTATTCACAAAGGATGTCTTGATCAAAAAGAAATGCTACATCCTCACTCTCAACACAGAAATCAGAATGTTACTTGTTAAGTTGCTTTTGAGTTTTCAATCACTTATTAATTTATAGTGAGAAACAAGGATCTCCCCAGTTCAATTCATCCTTCACAGAGCTGTCAAAATGATTTTCCTAAAGTTCAAGTCTGACCAAATAGTCACTCCCCTACTCAGTAAACTCCAGTGGCTCCCTATTACCACCAGAATCAAGAATAGAGTCCCCTGTTTGGCATCTGAGGCTCTTAGAAAGCTGGCCTTTACTTCCCTACAAGGCTTCTGGCAAATAGCCATCCTGTCCCATTTGCTGTGCTTCTCAAAGGACACCCAGAGCCCCTTAATGTGGGCATGCTTTTTAGGTTGAGTTTGTTTGTTTGTTTGTTTTATAGTGGGATATCCTCAGGTCATGTCACAGAAGTTGCATTCCACCCCTCCCTTCTACTAGAATCAATCATTTTGGGGTGTATGAAGTACAGACTTCCTTATTCTGATGTGTGTTCATGTGTCACTAGTTGCAGTAGTAAAGAGACTGATGAACTGAAGGTCAGCAAGGCTTGAATTCAAATCCTCACTAAGATATTTACTATCTATCTGACCCTAGGCAAGTCACTGGACTTCTCCTTGCCTCAGTTTTCTCATCCATAAAATGTGAATGATAATAAATCATACCTTACAAGGTTTTTGTGAGGATCAAATGAGATAACATATGTAAAAAAAGCTTATAGCTCTCTATAAAGGTTAGCTATCATCATCATCATCATCATCACCTTTATTAGCTGACTTCCTAGCTTCGAATGCAGCTAAACTTTCTCAGGAAAGGTAGGGAGGGGAAAAGAAGAAGCCAAGAGGGTCTGTTTTCCATCCTGCCCATAAACTGCCAACTAGAACCATTAGTTGGCTCAACCACCATTAGAATGCAAGCTGTAAAAAGCCAAGTTATTAATTTTTTCAAGAGCAAAGAGATGTCTGACCCTTTGGCTGTTTATATTAGAAATGTAAATAATGAAAAGGCCAAAGTACAGTACAGAGAGTCAGCAGCTTGGAGGTCCCAGCCTTCAAAGCATGCTCCGTGATTCTGGTAACTCACCCTTGCTCTCCAACATCCTTCTGCAATTTTCTTCCCCTTTATGGCAGAGACACTTTATGAAGGCCTGGCAATGCCACCCACGTCCCTGGGACTATGTAAAATCTGGCCATAAAATATTTTGAAGATAAAAAGCAATTAAATGCCATTATGGGGGAAAAACCTTTTTCTTGAGAAAAAGCAGATGCTGATTTTGCTTTCACACTTTAAGCCCAAGCATAGCCCAGTGAAGGCTCCAGGGTCTGCAGCTGATCTGCTGCCCCCCACCAAGAGTGCTCCATCGAGAAGCAGAGGATCCAAGTCCAAGAACTATCTCTGCCATTCCTTCCCTACATGACCTTTGGCAAGAATATTCACCTCCATTGTACCTTTGTTTCCTCATCTGTTAAAGTAAAGAAGACTGGAAGAAGCAGACCCTCAGGTACCTTCCAGACCAAAACCTATTTTAATTTTTAAAAATCTTATCTGTACTGATGTCCTTTTTAAATACTACTTTCACTTCCAACTCAATCCTCCCTCCTCTGCTCAGCGAGCCAGCCCTTATTCAGAAAGTTATCTTAACTGTAATCCAATGTATTATCACACATTCTAACAAGTGGCTTCCCTTACACATGTTGTGCACATGGCCTCTGAAGTCCCTTCCAGCTCTAGAACTGTTGAGTCTACGAGTGGAACCATAAGGATCGATGCCCTCTTTCCAATAGCAATCAGAGTAGTGCTTTTATTATGGTTCCAAGCCTGGAAAAGGTATCATGGAGGAGACAATGAGACAAGGCAGTGAGGGGAAGTCCTGGGAGTCAAAATGCTTATTATTCATCTCCCTCTTCTCTTGTTGACCTTCTGTTCTTCCCTTAAGGTCCAGTTCAGCTTTTACTTCCTCCAGGATGACTACCTTGATTCTCTCCTTTCCCTCACAATTTGATAATGGCCTTCCCCCTCCAACCTCACAGGGTATTTTGTTTTGTAAATCTCAAAAGACTTAATTTACCCAAGTGACAAATCTTTCAGTATTGTATATAATAGCTCTCTGAATGAATGGACTTCCCCTTTACCACCATTCCTATAATGACCAGGACTGTATTTTATCTTACATTTGTCTCTCACTGCCTAGCAGATTGCCCAAGTCAGTGTCAGTAAATGTTTGTTTTATTTGCTGTATTACATTTTTATGTGTGGCAGCTAGTTGATACAGTGGACAAAGCATAGGTCCTGGAGTGAAGAAGACACATCTTCCTGAGTTCAAATCTGACTTCAGACACTTACTAGCTGTGTGACTCTGGGCAAGTCACTTAACCCAGTTTGCTTAAATTTCCTCATCTGCAAAGTGAGCTGGAGAAGGAAATGACAAACCACTCCAGCGATTTTGCTAAGAAAACCCCAAATGGGGTCACAAAGAGTCAGACATGACTGAAAAATGACAGCAACAACTGTATTTTTTTTTATGGCCTTGGTTGGTGGAAGGAAGCCAACACCAGTGAAATCATAGGTCTTTGAGTACTGAAGGAAAAACTTTATTGCAGGGCTAAAGTTTGTGCCTCAGTTTCCTGAGGAGGAACTTAATGACTTTTACTTTGTACTTAACATAATTTGAACAATAGACCTTTCACTATGGATTTCAATGGTATTTAATGGCAGAAAATCAAAAGACTTAGGTTTAAATCTTTATTGTTTCTATGTGTGACCTTGCGGAAATCCCCTTTTCTCTATCTCAGAATCCTCACACATCAAAAGGGCATAATTATAACCTTACCCTAAAACTTTCCTGTAATAACCAAATGAAATGCTATATAAAGTGTTTCATAAGCCATAAACACTCTATGAATACTGGCTTTCTTTAATGTTACTATTATTTCCATTAGTAGTAAAAAGTAATAGTAGAATCCAATGCAGGAAAAAAAAATCATCAAATATTGTAGCAGCATAACAAGAATTACATAAAAGTATAATAGACGGTTGAAGCATTTTATAAAAAAAAAATCACTTGCTTGAGTGACAGATGTAAGAGTAAATCTCTGCTCAAATCCCTGATCACTACTCCAAGAAGACCCTTCTTTGATTTCTTTTGGCAATGACCTGGTTCTCAATTGCCACCATGAACCACTCTGTTTATGATGAACCAGAACATTCTTTGTTGACATACAGTTGGTTGAGCTCACGCCCATTTTGATTCTATTCCATTGTTGTATCTTACCTATTTCTTTTTGCTGTTGTTGGTGTTTTTTTGGGGGTGTATTTTTTAAATTTTCTTTTATTCTAAACTTAAGAAATAAAAAAAGAATCAAATAACAGAAGAGAAAAAAAGATAATTGTACATGAAACTGGTTTCATCCATGAGTAAATACTCTTTCAGTTCCATTCAAGAGTGAAGTGATATCTGCTGTTCCAAATGTCATTATATATGCTTTTGACCTATTTATCTTGAGCTCTAAGGATATATAGCATCATCTTCCTCATTTTTAGTGAGGAATTGTTCATATTTCTATAGCTGCCTTGGGTCAAGGGGTCCTTGTGTACTGCATAGTTTTTTGGCAGAATCTTTCCAGATCTGAAACGGTCTCCTTTGTACTTCCAGAAGTGTACATCAAAACTGGCACTGCAAAGTGTTAATAGTCCTAAACATCTCATTCACTTTTGATTTCAAGATGCCATGAAGTCTCAATATATTCAGCTATGTTTTACTCTTACGGTGTCTTGGCTGGAGAAAGCCAAGGTACTTGTAGACATTGCCATCATCCACTGGTTCAATGTGACCTCAAGATTCAGGTCTCAGTTTCCGTCTTTCCATGGTATATTGTTACTGTTATCAATATTGTTTTGGTTATTAGGAGGAACACTAAAAAAATCAATACTATAATCTGAGAAGAAATAGACCCCTCAAAGGTGGTACCATATTAAGAGATATCTACAACTCCATTTGGGGGACAAAATGTTATGAAAAATTGATTTACCTGCATGAAAGATACCATCCCACTCTCTCTTTCCCAAAGGCAACGGGCTTCTCCCCTGCATGTTCCCTGCCATGTATGGTAGATACCCTGATGTTATTCTAAGAAAACTCCCTGTTCTTCTTATCTTCCCTGCAACTGAACCCTAAGGACATATGGCCTTTTGCATTTACCTTGTACCTAAATAGATGTTATCTCCCTCAGTGTGGGAGCTCATTGAGAACACTGATTGTCTTCTTTTTGCATGCTGGAGGAAGTTAAGTGGTGCCATAGTACACCAAGTGCAGCAGAGTCAAGACGACCTAAGTTCAAACACAGCCTCATACCTTTATTAGCTGTATGATCCTGGGCAAGTCACTTAACTTCTGTCTGCCTTGGTTTCTTAACTATTAAATGAGGATAATAATAGTCCCTACCTTCTAGGAGTTTTGTGAAAATTCAGTGTCATAGTATTTGTAAAGTGCTTAGTCCTGAACATGGCATGGAGTAGATACTTAATAAATATTTTTTTTCCCTCCGTTATTCCTTCCCTCCCTTCCTTCCTTCCTTCCTCCCTCTCTCCCTCCCTCTCTCCCTTCCTTCCTTCCTTCCTTCCTTCCTTTCTTCCTTCCTTCCTTCCTTCTTTCCTTCCTTTCTTCCTTCCTCTCTCTCTCCCTCAGCCCTTGACACAGTTCTAGGAACATTGTTCAGTTATTCAGTTTTGTCTGACACTTCGTAACCTCACAATGGAATTTTCTTGCCAATAATACTGGATTGGTTAACCATTTCCTTCTCCAGTGGATTAAGGCAAACAGAGGTTAAGTGACTTGACCACGGTAATAGCCAGTGTCATAGCACATTGGTTGGTTGTTGTCCTTCATTCTCTAAGAGGACCAAAATGACATCACTATGCTAGAGTCAAGTTTTAGTGTGTCCAATTGTGGCTGATCAGAACAATATGGTCTACTACAGAATGCTGTACTACAGGTCGGGCACAAATAGTCCATGTGAATATTTGGTATGAATTCTCGAAATTTGCACATCTTGCATTTCCTTTGAGTTGTTTCAATTCTGCATTGCTCGTAGAGCACAGCACAGTTTCTGATGTGAGCATACCATGCTGAGTGTTTCTGTGCCAGTGTCTCCCATGTCACACAATCAGTTCCAAAGTTCTTAAGAGAGACCTTGAGAGTGTCCTTGTATTGCTTCTTCTGACCACCAGGTGAATGCTTGCCCTGTGTGAGTTCTCTGTAAAATAGTCTTTTTGGCAAGTGTATATTTTGCATTTGAACCCTGTGGCCAGCCCATCAGAGTTTCACTCTCTGAAGCAGAGCTTGAATGCTTGGCAGTGTCTGATATTTTTTCCTGTTTGGTGATCTTCAGAATCTTCCTAAGACAATTCACATGGAAGTGGTTCAGTTTCCTGGCATGATACTGGTAGCCCGTCCAGGTTTCACAGGCATACGACAATGAGGTCAGCACAATGACTCTGTAGACCTTCAATCTGGTAGTCATTCTAATACCTCTTCTCTCCCATACTTTCTTTTGGAGCCTCCCAAACACCGAAGTAGCTCTGGCAATGTGTGCATCAACCTCATTTTCAATGTGCACATCCTTGGAAAGTATACCACCAAGGCAAGTGAACTTGTCTACAGCATTCAAAACTTCTCCAATTGCTTTAACTGATGATTCCATGGATAGATGGTGGCTTATTTTGTCAAAAGCCAAAAGACATCAAAAGACACCATCAATCACTTCCACCAGTCTTAGCACATAGGAAGCACTTAAATGCTCCTTCATTCATTCTCAAAGCATAATTATGCAAAGGTTTCTTTTACTATCATCACTGTAGGAAATTCCTATGTCAGAGACAGATCTTCGACTTAGTAGCTATGTCCTAGAGACATTCCTGAAGCACATAATGTTTAACTGTCACATGGCTACTCAGAGACAGAGACAGAGACAGAATTAAAGCCCATATTTTTCTTGATTTATAACCCAGTCTTCTATCTACTAAGCCTTCCTGTCTCAGACACACTATTGCCCCCTGTGAAAATATAAAACTTTATAACCTAAACTAACCCAGGCTCTATCTGAACACTTACAGTGTCTGAGTACCCCAAAAAAGGTCTCCCATTCCATTATTAGGCAGTTGTCAATGTTGGGCAAATCTTTTGTTGAGTTCAAATTCACCTCCTAGTAACTTCTGTGCATTGGCCTTTACCTGAATATTAGTGAAAATGTTTTAGATAAAAAGAATAACATTTGATCCCATTTCTGGAACTCTACAAATCTTCTTGAGGTTTTATAAAATAGTGAGAGTCAGTAATTGGTTGTAGTCATTCTGTTAATAGAGCTTTGGTGGAACTTATGAACAGAAGCCTGCCTTTGCCTGATTTCCTGCCATTGATAACATGGTCATCTTGTGCTCCGCTGTTCTCCATTAATGGCCTCTGAAAGCAGCCAGTTCGGGCACAATTGACCTTAGGAAGGTCAACAACCTGGAAGAGATAAAAAAACAGCCATCAACAGTAGAATACAGGAAATTTCCCACGTTATAATGCTCAATGCTTATATAGGCATTGAGAGGACTAGGGGGAGGGAAGGAAGGAAGGAAAGAGGGAATGAGCAACTACTATGTACCAGGTACTGGGCTAAATTTTTTATGAATTATCTCATTTGATCCTTATAACAACCCTGGGGGAGGAGGGCATGTGCTATTATTATATCCATTTTACACATGGGAAACTGAGGCAAAGGGACATTAAATGAGTTGGCCCAAGTCACAGGGCTAACACAGATCTGAAGCCAAGTTGGCCTCAGGTCTTCCTGGCTGTGAGCCCAGAGCTCTGCCCCACACACCACCTCATCGCCTTGATAGAAACGGATGAGGAAAGCCGGATACCCTGTCAGAAATGATCCACATGCTGCTTTGTTTGGCTTAACAGGATTTTGCCTTATTTTGTTTTCTTACAAGGGAGGTGCTTGTGGGCAACCATTATTGGGGAGTCATAGTAAGTGAATAATGTAAGTGACACATTTGTAAAATGCAATTAAAAGATGCTCTGGCTTGACGTTTGCAGCCCTCGATCCTTTCCCATACAATCCCAGACTGGAGGTGGAAGGGACTGGGAGGCCATCACATCCAACCCTCTCATCCCTTTGAATTGAACTGAATTGTTTTTAATTAGCAGACATCTATTTTTCTTACTCACTGAAAAAATAAAGACAAACAAAACCCTTGCGGCATATATGCCAAGGCAAACAAACCCTGCCATAGTCCATCACCTCCCACCTCACCGCTCAGAATGGCTGGCATTTCTTCCTGAAGGCCTCAGAATGGACCTTTAGTCATTATGTGTTACTCATTTTACATTGTTTTAGTTCTTAACTCCCAGGCGTAATGGGCTTGTTATTTAGAACGTCAAACATTCAGCAACAGAGTAGGAAAATTTACATTGGAAACATCAAAATAACACCCAAGGCTAGGCACAGCACAAATGACCAAAGAAAAGGAAAGCACAACTCCCTCTCCCCCCGTCCCCCCCCACCAGCCTCTCTTCCTCTTTGTCTGGCTGTACAAGTCCTCTTGGCCAAGCCCACATGAGTCACTGCAGCTGCTGCCTTCCTCTCTTCCCGACCCCCACCTGCCTTCCCAATGACCTTTCCTTCCATCTCCTTGGGGATTTCTGTCTGCCTTTGGGTTCAATGCAGACAGGGCTGAAACCGAGAGGATCCTCAGCATGGCAATCTCTGAGAAAGGGCTGGAAACAGATGAAGATTGTCATGGAATCCTCAGTCTTCTCTAGGGCACACCGAAGTCTTTCTCAAATCCCTATCTATGGTTTTCTCTCTGATTTAAGTCTAACTGATTGCTTACTTAACCAATGTATTCATGGCTATTTTCCAAAATAGGCCAAAAATAACACATATTTGTAAAGGCTAGGGAAATACCTCAAATGAATATTGAACAAGAATAAAATTTACAATTCGATATAGGCTATGCATTGTAGATTTTGTGGGATGTTTTTGGAATAGTACCTAAAATGACCATTAGTGCTTGGCAAGTTAAGTGCTGTAACAGCTGCCCAAATAACAAAGAACAAAATGACGTTATTCTTTCATTAATTAAAACATTGTACAAGGCAGACCAAAAGCGTTTTTACAGAGAGATGAAGTAGGATTAGTGAGTGGGATACCTGAGGGACATCTCAAACTCAGTGGGTCCTAAACAGAACTCATTGTATCTTCCTCCAAACCGTCTCCTCTCCTGATTTCCCCTTTTCTTTTGAGAGTACCACCATTCTTCCAGTTAAGTTCAAAATGTTAGGGTCACATAGACTTTTCCTAACCTTCTTCCCTCTCCAATCAGCTACCAAGTCTTGTCATTTTTCCACAACATCTCTACCATCCATCTGCTCTCCATTCACACAGCCATCTATCATGTCAAGGCATTCATCACCTATGGCCTTGAATATTTGCCCTCATAATACCCTCATAATTTGTCTCCCTGTTTCTAGAATCTACATAACCCAATCCATCTACCAAACTGATATTTCTAAAGCATATATCTGACCATTTTACTTCCTTCCTCAATAAGATCTAAGGGGCTACCTCTTATCTCTAGGATAAAATGAAAACTCCTTTCTTAGACATTCAGTACTGTTCACAACTTGGCTCAAGCCTACCTTTCCTGGATTCCTGAACATTACCCTCCCTCACATACTCCATACCAACCAAATGACATCCATTTCCCATGTTCTTGCCTTCACACAGGGGGACCTCCTTGTCTTCAATGTACTTTCTCCTGCTTCACAGAATTCCTAGCTTCCTTCAATGTTCAGATCAAAAGCTCAAGTACCTCTTTCTAGGCCAATCTATCTTGATTTTTGTCATTTCTTTTGCCTTCCCTACCCCAAATTACTGGTACTTAACTTTGCACATGTCTGATATTTATTTATCTCTTTTCATGTTGTTTCTCCCTGTAACATTTAAATTCCTAAAGAGTGTCAGTTGCTTGGTTTTTGTCTATCTACCCACAATTCCTAGCATGAATGATTGGCACATAATAGGTGCTTATTAAATACATGTTGGATCAATGAATGAAGTGTTCTTACACAAAGAGGTTCAGTAACTCGCAATCAATATAGCATTGCTTTGAGTTATGTTCAGGATGGTGTTGAATTCTCTTTAAGCCACCCATCTTTTTTCATCCACTTCTACTTTTGACCCACACGGTGTATTTGTACATCAGTGCACTAGGGTAAATCTGCATGTGGTCTAGGACTATGGAATAGGACTAACTCAGCCACTCATCTAGTTAGAGGGAATTTTACTTGACCAAATAACCTTTTGAAAAATTGTCACTGCATTTTAAGTGACCTTCCCCTTCCTCCCTTACTTATGTCTTTTGGGAAATCCTCAAGATTTCAATTAATACTGATAGCTGGTCTTCCTTGAAAGATCTCCAAAAAGAACCTGTAGAAGATGGGATCTTTTTTTAGATTTTTTTTTATCAGTTACTACTCAGAATTATAGAATGCTAGAGGTGAAAGAGAAACTTGGAGATCACCTTGTTTATTGTGCATTTTATGGCCTAGGAAACTGAGGCCTGTAGCAATTGTGACTGACACTTTGGGCCTAGAACCCATGTCCCCTAATTCCCAGATTGCTATCCTTCCCACTGCTCAGAGCTGCAAACCCTAGGCTAAATATTTCATTAAGTGATGTTTCTATGTTAGCCTGAGGAGGCAGAAAGAAGCCAGGGACATTAGCAGGCTGATTGACAGAAGTAATTTACCAGGAGCCTAATTGTTCTGCATTCTTGCAAAAGATCAAGAGGAGACAGAAGCATATTCAAGATTCTTCCAATGGAATCTGCAGAGGAAGGAAATTCCAAATAGGCCAAATAGGTTTCCTAAATTTCAAGTTCTATTGTAATAGGACCTGCAAGTCTTGTATTTAAAGGGAGGCCCAGCATACAGTAATTGAAAAATTTATCTATTCATTAGTTTGTTAGCTGCACCAAAATTGTGATTTTATTGCATCAGTTAACTCCTGGTAGGGCAGGTGAGTAGTGGAATGGATAGAGTCAAGCCTGGAATAAGGAAGACTCATTTTCCTGAATTCAGATCTGGTCTCAGACACCTGGGCAAGTCACTTCACACTGTTAGTCTCAGTTTCCTCATCTGTAAAATAAGCTGGAGAGGAATATGGCAAACCGCCCCAGTATCTTTGCAAAGAAAACCCCAAATAGGGTGAAGTCAGATATAACTGAAATATCTGAACAACCAAAAAACTCCTGGTAAGTAATTTTCCCAATATTGCAATTATGTCTTTGAAGACTTGCCTAGAGCAGTGAGGTAAAATTCAAATCAAATTGGGGGCATGTACCTAAGGATCTCTATGGGTCACATATTGGATTTGTTTTAAAATATGTGAAGAATTCATAGAAATGTGGGAAGACCTATATGAACTGATACATAGGGAAATGAGCAGAAGCAAGAGAACAGTAATCTAGTGGCTGCCATATTGTAACTGAAAAGCTCATTAAAATGAACCTGAACTCTGAGTAACATGGAAAAAGCAATGAAGTTCTCAGAGAAGAGTAAGCAAAGCATTTTGTTTTCTCTTCCGCCCGGCCCTCCCTTACAGAAAGGCTTTGGCTCAAGGAGGACAGAATCTTGTAGACATTAGCAAATGCAATCACACTGTTGGATATTTTTGCTTATTTCTTTTTCTTTGACAAAATGGAGGCTTCCAACAGAAGGGTGTAAAGGTGAAGGAGAGAAGTAAATGGATGGACCAGAAAAGGACTCATCTCTAAAGTTCCTCTTTCTGCTGCCACTTAAACATAGAAGAGAGCAGATGTAGGGCTCTCACCTCACCTCAGGACAATCAACTAGCCTTTACTCAGAGATTTCTACATACCCGGCACTGTGTTACAGAGAGCTAATAGAATCATTGACTCCTGTAACTTGAAGTAGTCTAGGACTATCAAATCCAGGGCTTTTTTGCATTTTTATTTTATTTTATTGGGCCGTGGGTTGGGGTCCCTGAAGGGTCAATTATATACATAAGAGACTCTTAGAGATTCCAGTTGTAATGGCAAGCACAGAAGTAGTTCACAGCTCATTTCAGCTATTGAATTAAGACCTTGTTTCAGTTTAAGTTTCTTTTGAGCCTTGTACCAAGTCTGTTAAGAAACAGAATGTGTGAACCCCACAACTTGTGAACCCTAGAAGTTGTGAACTCCTGGGGAGAAGCTAATGACCATATATAAGGAGAACCCCAGGCTGCAGACAGCAGAACAAAGAAGAGGACTCTTGTGGTGGTAGAGTCAGGAAGGAGAAAACTTGTGGTATCCTGGCACTCTGCTTGTCTGCTTTGTCTGTGTTGATGTTTGTTTGTTTGTTTATTTGTGATACATTGTACAGAAGCCCTGGGACCTTACTGGAAGCTCTGAAAGAAAGAGGATTTTCTGGTTGTATGCTTACAGAAGTCCTAGAGGAGGGTTTTGGAGGTCCTGGGACTTTACTGATGATTTGTGCTGACCTCTTGGACTTGTTTATGGGTCTGTGTTGATTTCTATGTTGATGATTTGTGTTGAGTTCTCAGACTTTGTTAATGGGTCTGAGTTGACTTTCACAGGAAGATAGTGAATTGATGATGGTACCGGCAATGTGCATGAATATTATTGTTGTTCTGTCAAGCTTTGTATTCCCAGAAACAGGAAATGTGAAGGACTTGAGGTGGATTGGACACTGTGAACTTCAATATGGAATGAGAACTGGACAAGGAGCTGGACAAGGAACTGGGAACTGCCTGCCTTTGAACCCAGGTGACAGTTGGAGCTAGGACCATGGAGAGGAACCATCGAAGTTGAGAGCCAGCTTCAAGTCAAGGTGAAAGAAGACTTTACTTGGATACTGTGTACTGATTGAGAAAATTATGATTTACTGTGACCTGGGGTGGAGAACTTTGACTATTGTACTTTGTGATTGGATTAAGGACTCTGTGATTGATTAAATGAATGTACTTTGTTTAAAACTATGTGACCACTTTTGTGAAAACTATGTGGCTACTTTAGTGATAAGTTGTTGAGTTGTGATATGGCGAATGCTGTATTTTGATTTTCTGTGATAAGTTGTAATACTGTGAATGCTGGACCTTGATTATCTGTGAATGTTTTGCTCTGATTTGTTATTGAACAAATAAAGAATTTGCTATACTATGGAATCAGAACCTTGAAAGCTGTTCACAGCAGCAGTCCTCTGGAAAGCTGCTCATGCTTGGCTTTACACCAGTGTAGAGGGTTGATTTTGATTTTTGGTTTTAGTAGAATCCAGGATGTGATACCCACAGGATGTGACACCCACTGGATGGGAGGAGGGTGAGGCTTCAGTCCTGGAAGCACAACACAGCAATAGGGATGGAGGAAGGGAAAATCTAGGGCTTTACTGTGCAGTGGAATAGACCAGCAGAATCATTAAGGGTCTGGAGGGGAGTGGCCAAAAGAGGTGTCTCTGGAGAGGAAGCATTAACAGCTGCCCTGAGGCCAACCCCAGTCTCTTCTCAGACACTTTTCTCTTACCTTGGCCCTGCTTATGGTTATAGACAAACTCTGTTTGGAAGTTCTTTATTCCTGTGACATTGAGCTGCAGAACAAGTAACTTCTTAGAACTAAAGGGATACTTACTTCTTGTTCTCTGTAGAATTGAAAAAAAATCCTTGTGTTTTTGAATTAAAAAGTTAAAAAGCACCCAGAAAGGTGTGCAAAGGCATTATCATAAGCACAAAGATAATACACTTGTATTCTTCTCATTTTTCTTCAGTGTGTTTTTCCTTCAGGGGGAAGTTATTATCTTTTGATGAACTATTGGCTTGTCAGCTTTGCCAAGAATTAACTTCAACTGGGAATAAAAATATGCAAGTTCTCCTGGTTTGGGGGTCTGTTGCTGTTAGGTGAGTGTTGGGTATGGAGTCAAGAAGACAGTTCAAATCCAGCCTCAGACACTCCCTAGCCATGTAATCCTGAGCAAGTCACTTGACCACTGTTTGTTTTAGATTCCTCAGCTGTGAAATGGAGGCTTTATACCATCATCTATCTCTGATTGTTGTGAAGATCAAATAATATTGTAAAGCACTTAGCGCAGTGCCTGACACACAATAGGTGCTATAATAATGACAGTGATGATGATGATGATGATGATGGGTATAGTCTAGGTGCAGAGGTCAGACTCAGGAGAGTGGATCAAGTGTGAAAGAATTCACTTAGACCGACATTCTCTTTAGCCATGGCGAGCTTTTACTTGCACTAAAGGAGATGGACTTTTATTGTACATGGAGCTGAGTAAAGATGCTGGTATTTGTGGAGGATTAGGCTTATATAGATGTTCAGGATGATTATATAGTTTTGCGGTTTTTATGGTGGTTAAAGACTAAGGACAGGAGGCGGGACACAGGCTAAGTGAGACAAGAGAAATTCTTTGGGTACAAGTTAAGGAGAAATTTTATGGTAATTCAAGATAAGGGGAAAAACACTTTAGGATGCTCTCAAGTTATAGGACGAGCTGCAGAATGAGCCTCCCCCTCCCCCTAGGAAAGGCCTCACAAAGTAAAGGAAAAGCAAACATTAATATTCTTCTTAATCGCTAGGATCCCATTCATATTCACATTGTAATTTAGATATTAACTGATGATGATGATGATGATGATGATGGTGATGCTTACAGTATATTCTATGTTAACTTCTCTTTCTCCTCTTCCTTTCCCTTCCCCTCCCTCCTCCCCTCCTCTTCTTCATTTTCTTTCCTTTCCTCTCCCTTCCCCTTCTTCCTTATCATCATCATCATCACTCCTCCTTTTCTTCTTCCTCCTTTCCTTCCCCTCTTCCCAATCCTTTCTTTTTTTCCTCCTCCTTCTCCTTCTCCTTCTTCTCCTTCTCCTTCTTCTTATTCTTCTCCTCCTCCTCCTCTTCCTCCTCCTTCTTCATCTTTATCTTCATCTTCATCTTCATCTTCATTTTCATCTTCATCTTCTTCTTCTCTTTTCTTGCTCACATTAAACTTTCCCTGAGAGAGTGACCAATGATGAGTCAAAATGAAACAAGATGCCCGGTCTAATGTTTTCTGTCAATGGGTTTGTTCCCAAGATCTCATAAGATATTGACTGCTGCCCATTCTTACATCATTAAAATAATAAGATAATGGAGGGGAAGTTGGGCGGTAGAGTCAGAGAAGAAACCTCAACTCCTTTGTACCAAAATCATCTTGACCAGACATATCTTTTTTCCTTTTCTTGAACTTCTAGTGGGAAGTTGACCTTTATTGGAAGGACAGGACCGAGAACAGGTATGAAGTCTGCTGTTATGGCTTTTATCTCTCTTACTCCTGAGTACTCAGACAGAAAGTTGAGAATGACCTCTGACTGTGATCCTGATCATCAAGTGTGAAGATCTTGATCCTAAAGATATAAGAGATACTAAGGATGGAAGAAGCCAATAAACTGGTGCCTAAGTTGGCAAATAAAATAGAAATCACAAGACTGACAGCACCTACTTAACACTTTAAACCAATGACAAAATATGAAGAAGCATATGAACAGCAATTTTGCTGTTGTCTTTTCCTTCCTTCCTTCCTTCCTTCCTTCCTTCCTTCTTTCTTTCCATTTTCATTTGAGTTTTCTTATACAAAATGACTAACATGGAAATGTTTTACATGATTGCACACACACACACATACACACATATATACTCCTCAGTTTCAATGAGGAGAAACAATCTATGGCATTATCATATATGGTTTCATAAAGAATGCTCTGCTCTTAGAAATGTTGGTTGGTTCTTGTCCTTTGTAATTGAACAGGAGGAAAATGAAATCACAATGCTGAGGTTGATGTACAGTGTGTCCAGCTGTGGCTGATCAGATCAATATGAGCTCAGGAGGTTCTACCATAGGTTGGGCACAAACAGCTCAGCAAATATTATCTCTAAATATCTCTGGACCTCTCTCTAAATGTGCACATCTCATGAAGAAGAAAGAAGGTAACAATCCTTCTCTCCTTTGAATTATTCAGATCATAACTGGTCACCATGTTTTTGTAAGGATGTTGACAAGCAGCAATATGTCTATCAGAGGATAAGTACAGTGGTGAAGAGACTAGAAATCTTGTTATCCAAGCTGTAGGAAATGAAAACGTTTAATTTGGAGAAGAGAAGACTTTGGGGAGACAGGATTATTATTCTTAAATATCTAGTGGGTGGTTACATGAAAGGGGTATTGTACTTCCTCTGTTTATCACAGAGGAGAGAACTAAGATCAATGGTGAAGAATGGCAGAATGGCAGATTTTTGTTCATTACAAGAGCTGGCCCCAAATGTAATGAACTAGCTTGAAACAGGAGCATGTCCCTAGAGGTCTTTGAGTAGAAGTTGGATGATCAGAACATATGAGGTGGGGCAGAGAGCAAGAAAGGGACTAGATATCTTAAGATTTCCCTTCTAACTCCAAGATTCTTTAGAATTATAATTTAGCCTTTAGAATTTTTAGGGTCTTAAAAAAGGAATATAATTAAGACAAGCTTCTTGGTTTGTTTGTTTTTTGTTAAGGCTTATAAAAATTCAACGACAATGATAACCTCAACTTTTGATGTCTTTCAGATTCTTTCCAATTGGAAAATTCTGTGATGTTCAGTAAGGACAGAGGTCTAAAACAAAGGAAGAAAAAGAAGATTGTAGAGTTACCAGTGACCTTCAAGTTCATCTAGTCCAACCCCATCATTCTATAGATAAGAAAACTAAAGAGGAGAGAGATGAAGTGCCTCTAGGGACACCCAGGCAGTAAATATCTGAAGTGGAATTTGAACTCAACTCTTCCTGTCTCCAGATCCATCACTCTATCCATGCCATGCTGTCTCTCAGAAGAAGAAATTGGGGGTTACTAATACATATCCATTTTTTAAAGTGTTATAAAAATCAATTAATTAAGTATCACAATTACAATGATCTTTCAAGATTCTTCCAGCACTAAGGAGGAATTGACAGAAACATCTTTGAAAAGTCTACCATTCCACTCACTAGAGGGCAGTAGTACCCACCCACAAGGAACAGTAGATTAGTCAATTCTATCTGGCAGAACTATGCTTGCATTAGTAAGGCAGGATGGGTGACAAGCCTGAGGACATCATTTATAAGTAAGGGAAGGGCATCAGAGTGATAGAATGCTTCCCAAATTGACAAGTAGCCAGATACACTGATGCCTCCATTAATGAAATCCCTGGAAATATAGCTTTAGTATATGAAGCCGTTCATGTACAGAAATACAAATCTAAGAAATCATGCAGAGCAGAAAGGTTTCTATATCTATAACTGCATTTAAAAATGGGCACAGTGGCCAGCTGCTGGGGGGAGCCTTCCTTTCCCTTCTCTACTTCCTAATGGGCAGGGGTCAGAGAGGAAGAAGGAGGGATCTTATCTCCAGCTGTTCCCCACAAGTTTCCTTCAGTCTCTTGCCTCAAATGTCAGCTTCTTGGTCCTCCCCACTTTGTGCCCTCTTCCTCCTCTCTTGAGAAGTTAGCCCTCTCATACCACCAGCACTCAGTGAGTGTGCCCTTCAGCTCTCCTCACCCACTTCCCCATCATACCAGGAAAGAGCTGTGGCTGATAAACAGCCTTTTACACTCATTTGCTTGATTCACTGACTGACTCATTAGAATTTCAGAGAAAGGAATTCATACTAAAGGATTAGCTTGGCCAGGACTTTTTGTCTCCAGTTGTGAAAAGAAAGGCCTTTCCTCAAGTTCCAGAGACTTCAGCTTAGCAAGAAAGTAGCTGGGAGAATAGGGAAGGAGGATTTAGGGAGAGGCCATGAAAACAACCTAGGCTTAATGGCCAGAATGCTGAGTTAGTTATAGGATGGTGATTGTGGAGATGGGGATTGTGTGTGTTTGAGGGTAGTGGATGTGAAAGATATAGTGAGGTAGGGGTGGCTAGGTGGTGCAGTGAATAAAGCACCATCCCTGGAGTCAGGAGGACCTGAGTTCAAACACGACCTCAGACATTTAACACTAGCCGTGTGACCTTGAGCAAGTCACTTAACCCCTATTGCCCAGCCTCCCACCTCCAAAAGCAAAAAAAAAAAAAAGACGTAGTGAGAGTCCCCCACATGAGAAAACATGGGATTGAGGAACTTAATTCATCTCATGGTCAAGGGATGAAATGTCTCATGGTCAAGGGATGAAATGATATGTGATTGGAAGAAGTTTATCAAAATGGCAGGTGTTTGGATTCTAAGTTGGGAGATGCTGGGGCCTCAGATACCTTTCCCATGCTGTATTCTGCCCGACACAATGAAGATTCAATGTTCACATGCTGCCCTTTGAGACAGCTGGGATGTCCACGTTCTCGAATGGAATACATGGCTATGGCAAGGCCCTTATTATAAGTATCACTATCTCTCCTGGGAAGAAATGTACATATATGTGCCCATCAGCGGCCACTAACGATGTGCCCAATAGTAAGAGAAATCCAGCTGATTGAGCTCCACAGTAGGTAAGTGAAGACGCCAGCGGGGAGGAGAGGAAGTACCTACATCTGCCTGAAGGTGACCTTGGAAAGGAGATTGAACAGAAGTCTGATCTTGTGGAGGAGAGACGTCGAGAATTGTCAGCCAGTGGCCAGCTACGATAGGGGAGGCTGCAGTCCCAGGGAAAGTCACAGCAAAGTAGTTGACATCCAGGCGGTTGGTGGCTGTAGCCTAAGCCCAGGTGCAGAGAGGCCTTCCTCTCCTCCCCCACCCTGGCTTCACGTCTACTCCATTTTCTTGCTGTTTGACTTTGTTTGCTTTCTTCCTCTCAGCCCTGATGGCCTTCCACCTCTCTCCCCCTTGAACCCAATTTCCTACCTCCCCCAGCCCTTCAGAGGAGACAGGAGCAAGGCCTTAGCGCCACAAACATTCCCTTCTCTTCCTCACCTCCTGTTATAGCCCCGGTGGGGAGGGCAGACAATGAATGGGGCTTCTTGAAGGTGAGAGGAGGGTTTTTTTTCCCTTTGGTTGGTTTTCTGGGTGGTTTTTCCTTTTTTTCTTTTTTTTGCCTTTTTATTATTCAGAATAGAAGCAGTTAAGCTGTGGATTCTGGATTCTGACAAAAGCCCTCTCTCCCCTTTTCCTCCTTGTCCTACCTAGCACTCTGGTTCCGTATATGTCAGACAGCACCATTCCCTCCTCTAACAGGGGACAGATTCCTCCCCCTCATCTACCTACATCTCTCCCAAATCTCTCTAGTGAGAGAAGGGATGGGAGTGAGGAGGGACCACATGCCCTTCTCAGGCACCCCGCAGGTCCCCTTGTCTCCAGGATTTCCTTCCCTCCTCCCAGTTTTCTTCCCGATACATTTGTTAAAATCAAACCTGAAGAAGCTACACATGAATATGATTCTTTCTGAGTGAAAGGTATGGAGGAAAGTGTCTAAGGCATCCTTAAAGCACCTTTTGGAATCAGGCATTTTACTCAGTCACGAAGTGATTTTAAGGAATCACTGAAGTAAAAAAAAAATACCAAATAGTATGTTATTAAGATAATTTGTGCAGCTGTGGTTAAAACAGATTGGAGAGACTTAGATGGAACAGGAGGATGGGACCCAGCTTAAACTTCATCAACCAATCAATCAACCAGGCAACAAGTATTCATTAGGTGCCTACTGTGCACCACTCACTGTGAGTCTTGGCTGAGGCAGGCCTTTGCCTCTACAGTAATGCATTGCTATTTCTTCTCTAACCTAACAGATGAGTCTTCACAGGGTTGTTCAAAGCTCAGGGAAATTACGTATCTGTGGCCACACTGCTAATAAGCATCAGAGGTGGGATTGGAGCCCAAATCTCTCCAATTCAAACCTAGAACTTTATGCTATTGACACAAGAGCGGGGTTTCAACCTTTGGAATGACAGAGCTTTGGCCTTCAATGCCCCAGGATTGCTAGAAGAGTCAGTGTGGGGCTCCAGGTTAAAAAGCATCCTCGGTTGAATGATCTCTTAGGCCCCTACCTTCTAACTTCTAACAATAGGATTCAGTGCCAGGCCTGGCTGCAAAAAGATTCACTGGAAGGACAGCTTACTGTTCCAGAGGATGCAATGGAAGAATCTAGAATATCCTGGGAGCTTGCTCTTATCCAAGGGAGACAGGCTGGAGGAATAGCCACAGTTAGTTCTGGGCTTCAAAGGCTGGAAAACTGCATCTCCAAATCCTGCCTCAGTCACCTGAGAGCAAGGGAGGCCATGGCAATAGTGGCATAACCAGGGAGTCTAGTGGCTCCGTCATACCCTAGGGACCATGTATATCTGCTGACACAAAAACTTTCAGCAAATGTTTCATTATAATTTTACTTTGAGGCAAGAATTGTACTTCTATCTCTATCTTCCTTACCTTATACATAAAAACAAACAGTACCCCCTCAACTGGTGCAGATGTGGTCCCTCAGGGATTCTGGTCCTTCTGTTCATTTCTCTAGGCCCCAGCTTCTTCGTTTAGGATGGGAATAATAATGCCTATAACGCTTACCTAACAGAGTTATCCTTTCTTTCTTTTTTTCCACCAATTTTTAAAACATTTTTAACTTTAAGTTTTGAGTTCAAAATTCTATCCTTACCTCCTTCCTTTCCCTCTCCCCTCCCTGAGAGAGTAAGCAGTCAAATATAGGTTATACATGTGCAATTGTGTAAAACATTTCCATGTCAGTCATTTTGTATAAGAAGTCTCAGATAAAAGAAAAAAATGCAAGTGAAAAATAGCATGGTTCAGTCTATATGCAATCCATTCTTTCTCTGGAGGTGGATAGTATGCTAAAATCCTTAGTTCCTTGGGTCTGTCTTAGATCATTGTATTACTGAGAATAGCTAAGTCATTCACAGCTCTTTGTCGAACATTATTGCTATTACTGTGTACAATGTTTTCCTGGTTCTGTTCAGTTCATTTTGCATCAGTTCATGTAAGTCTCTCCAGGTTTTTCTGAAATCTCCTGCTTGTCATTTCTTATAGCACACTAATATTCCATTACAATCATATAACACAGCTTGTTCAGCTATTCCTCAACTTATGGGCATTGCTTCAATTTCCAATTCTTGGCTGCCACAAAAATTTTTGTAGATGTGGATCCTTTTCCCTTCTTTGTGATTGATCTCTTTGGGATACTGACCTAGCAGGTTTGATTTCTCTTTGGGCATAGTTCAAAATTGCTCTCACAGAATTATTCTGATGCTCAAATGGGACATTATATGCAAATCACTTTGTAAGCTTAAAAAACACATAAATGACAGGGATTTCTTATCACAGCAGATGCGGGTCTCAGAAAACCACTGAGATACAAGTGCATGGGCTTGGCTTATTGAGGGAAGAGATGGCAGATTCAGTCATGCCTTGAGGATTCGTCTTACCTTCTCCAAGGGAGTTTAACATAGCATCTCAATTGTTTTCTGGGGAGGTCAAAGAGGGAGAGAGAGAATGTTTCCGGGAACATTTTTCCTCTCTCATAAAATGTTTATGAAAATCCATAAAATGTTTATGAAAATCCATAAAACAGCATTTAACGTCTCCCAGGGAGAAAATCCCCCAGTGAGCTTTCAGACAATGGGAAGGAGCTCCAAAGTCAGTGCAATCATGAGGGTGTGGCATTCAGGGCAGGCAAAGGTATTTTCATGAAATCAACTTCTACTTACTCACTAACAGGCCCAGACAACAGATCTGAGCTGCACAGACAGCTGACCTGGCTTAGGAAGCAGCAAGCACAGAGGCAGACAAGCTTTTGCTCCCTGGCCCAGAATCCTGGGGTCAGTGGTAGCACATGCATTCAGTCCATGTACCTCGGCTTCTAACTACTTTGGCTTCCATTCTTCCTCTATGTGTTGATTGTGGAGTTACTTCTAGAGGTCCCTGTCTCTCCCCTGTTAGAGCGTGAGCTCCTTGTGAGTGGGGATTGTTTACTTCTGTCTATTTGTCCTTGGGACATGAAGCCCAGTGTCTGGCACCTAGTAGGGGCTGCAGAAATAAATACTTACTGGTTGATGGATTACTTCTCTTTGTCACTACAGTTGTTTGTTAGGAACTATGGAGCCTGAGACGAAACTCTTTTATGTAGCTGGAAATCTCTTTATTTCAGGACGGAGATCAGACTCAGTATTCCACCCGTGTGGTGAGACTTCCGAAGCTAACCAACAATAACACCAATTGGAGCATTTCTATATTGTTTTTAAGGTTTACTAAGTGCTTTACAAACACTATGTGATTCTCATAACAACCAGGAGAAGTAGGTGCTATTATTATGGTCATTTTACAGATGAGGAAACTGAGGCAGAGGTTTAGTTTATGCCCAGGGGATATACAGCTAAGTGTCTGAGGCTTGGATTTGAATTCACATTTTCTTGACTCCAAGGAAGATGCAACTTCCAGGCATCTGACCCTACAAACACAACCAGTATTTCACTAATGCATTGATTTGACAGTGAGGGTGAGTAAGATATTGGGGAAAGCATAGAAAATGAATAGTAGGCACTTGGCAGTCATTACTAACTAGTCTTATGTACACAGCAGTTGTCAGTCAAGACAACGAGCATTTATTAAGCACCTCCTAGGAGCCAGGTGGTCAGCTGGGTGATGCATTGAACAGAGCCACAGGCTTGCAGTCAGGAAGATTCATCTCTCTAAATCCAAATCTGGTCTCAGACATTTACTAGCTGTATGACCCTGAGCAAGTCACTCAACCCTGTTTGCCTCAGTTTCCGCATATGTAACATGAGCTGGAGAAAGAGATGGCAAACCATTCCAGCCTCTCTGCTAATAAAACCCCAAATGGGGTCGTGAAGAGTTGGTCACGACTGAAAATGACTGAACAACAGCAATCCAAAGAGCCAGGCACTCTGCTGCTTAGCACTGGGAATACGAAGAAAGGCAGTAGACAGGCCCTGCCCTCAGAGAGCTCACAGTCAAAGAGAGAAATGAATATGCTAACAACGATGTACAAAAAAAGATGGGATGGACAGGATAGATTGGAGATAATCTCAGAGGGAAAGAATCTAATGAGAGTCTAATAAGACCCCTCAGAGGGAGAAGGGATCAGTAAAAGCTTCTTACAGAAATAATTATATTTATTACTATTATTATATGATGAATTTAAACCCTGGTTCAGTTACTTACAACTGGATCAGAGATCTGGAGATTTTAGATGTTACTCATATGGTCTAATTACTTTACTTTATGCCTGAGGAAACCCAAATCAAGAGGTTAACCAAGAGGTGAAGAGATCTACCCAAGTCACATAGTAAGTGACAGATCCAGGATTTCGACTTAGGTCTGTTGACTCCAAGTTCAAAACTCTTTCCGTTGCATCACAATTCTCATTCATGTGACTTTGGGGAAGTCACTTGACCTCTTCTGCCCCTCAGTGTTTTCATCTGTAAAATGAGAGAGCTAGACTAGCTGTTATCTTGAGTCCCTTTCACCTCTCACTTCTCTTCCTTCTTTTTTGTCTGTGTCTATTTCAGAGTCCTGACCTATGGTTTCATCTCAATAAGGACTCACCGATATGTAAGCCCCTCAGATTGCTGTGTATTTTCTGTAACTTATTGTGTTAGACCTTTGCCTGGGGCATTGGAAGGTTAAGTGATTTCTCCGTGGTCACCCAGCTAGTGGGGACTGTCTTCCATCGTAGTTCTTTACTTAAGTCTGGCCCTTCATGCCACTATCCTCCACAAACCTCCAATGAGAGAATAAGAAATAGCCAGGCTGACTACTGAGGGCTTTTTTCCTTTCACATACATGTGTTCTTGACATTTTGTTTTTCATTTCCATTCTTTTAATTCCTCAAATAGAAAGAAATCTGAGCTAGAACAGAAAGGAAAACAAAACAGGAAAAGTTCACAGGGATTTCTAAGACTTTGTGGAACATTCACGTGGAAAAGGGAATGGTTTTCTAAGCACCACTTTTCCCCCAAATCTCCTGCAGACACGTTTAGATGAGCATTCCAGAGACACAACTGAGCACTGGAAGAAAACAAGGTCTGTCAAGTTCAAGGTTAGCACGATTTTCACAAATTCTCATTCAAGCCTTTATTTCATTCCATTTTTTTATAGATCGTTAGCTAAAGACCAAATGACATCAACCCAGCAGCCACAGTTCGTTTCACTTACGCTTTTGTGAGGGAGCTTTGAATGGTATGTTCAATTGGAATCCATGTCAGGAAAATCCATTTCTTAGTTAAAACTGATCTTAAATTTTGTTAATGCCATGTTCTAGAGTCATGCTTCTTTCCAATATACTACAGCTGAAATCATGCACTCTTTTTGGACTAATTGTCGACAAAGTTTGATAATAACAAATTATAACTTGTAGGGAAAAAAAAAGCAGAGGATGGTTGTTTGTAACCTGACAAGTTTAATTTGGTGTAGGATGTACTTGAAAAAGAGAGTTTCAGCCCTGCTCAGCATTTAGTGGGCAAAACAATGAAATGACTTTATAGTTACTCTGTGAAGGAGAATGATTATATCCTTCATCACCTGAGATGGTGCTTTGCACACCATACCATATGGTTTATCAAAATGTGCTATATTGCACTTCATATATTTAAGTCATAATGTAAATTTCTTTATGGACCTGATTATGGCCTATATGTCTCTAAGGACCAGTTTAGGTAAATTTGGAAGGGTTCATTACCAAATTGGTTGAGGGGTGATATATAATATTCAGCCCTAGCAACTCTCGAAGTCTTTTTACCAATCCATAGAAGTATTCAGGTCTTGTCTATGGAGGGATTACACACATTGATTAAATCATAAAACCTTGTATTATTGAAGTGTTACAGGACCTCACTTAGCACAGTGCCTGGTAAATAGTAGGTGTCTAATAAATGTGTATTGAAAAGAAGAAGAAGAAGAAGAAGAAGAAGAAGAAGAAGAAGAAGAAGAAGAAGAGGAGGAGGAAGAGGAGGAGGAGGATGATAATGATGGCAATAGCTATCCATCAAGTACCGTCAGAAAAGGTCTCATGGAGAAGGTGGCATCTGAACTGAGTTTTGAAAGATACTAGGAATTCTAAGATTCAAGGGAAGAGCACATTCCTGCAAGGGAATAATATGTAAAAAGTAATATAGTATATGAGGGATTGCAAGAAGGCCAGTTTGGCTAGACCTTGAAATATATGAAGGTGGGTGATGTACAAGATCAGAATGGCTGATTTGGGCCAAGTTTTGAAGGGTTTAAAATGACAATATTTTTAATTGATGTTAGGGGTTAGAGGGAGTCACTAAAGTTTATTTAGTGGGGAGCAACATGATCATATCTGTACCTTAGGAATAGGACCTTATTGTTTTGTTTTGTTGGGTTTTTAATTTAATTAAAACATTTTCAATGATTAAAAATCTACCTTCTCTCTACTCCACTTCCCTCCACCCCCTCTTATTGAAAAGAAAAAAAAAACCCTTGTAAAAATATGCACAGTGAAGCCAAAGAAATTCCTTCATTGCCCATGTCCCCAAAACATATGGCTCAATCTGCACACTGTGACCATCACCTCTCTGTCAGGAGGTTGGGATCATATTTCATCATGAGCCTTCTGGAGTCATGGCTGGTTAGCATTATCATTTTGGCAGCTACGTGGAGGATAGATTGAAGAAGGGAGAGGCTGCAGGCATAGAGACCACTTAGGCAGTGATTTGACCAATGTCAGTAGGATATACATTTTCATTTGTCTTTCCAGCGACAGTGATAAATTGTAGTGAGTTTCCTACTCTCTCTTTTGCCCTTGTGACCAATAACATGCATTTCTGAGACAGCTGGCCAGGCTTAAGGTTACAGCCTCTGGCTATATATCAATGTTTTCTCTAATTCAACTACATGAGAACTTAACCTATAATCCTGGGTTCATTAGCCACTGAGTTAACCAGCCCAGAAAAAAAGGAGAAAAGGTGATGTGGCAAACAAACACCTTCTAGGAGATCTCATTGACAGATCAACTTCCTTTCGTTCAAGTGAAGAGAAAATGAAGAAGTGGAAGAGACTCTTGTAAAAAGCAAGGCATTGTCCAAAGAAGAGAACCTTTAAGAACCGCCATTTTTCCTTGAAGTAATGAAGTGACATTGACCAATTGGGTTTTCCTGGAGTTCAGATGAATCAGAGCTTTCAGTTTTTTGAATCTACCAATGGAAAGTACCTGCTTGAAATCAGAACTTTTCCTGAGATCTTCTTCTGGAGCTAATTGGCCCTTAATATGATAAAATCCTAGTCAGGCAAGTTGGTTCTGGGTTCACCCATGGAGGGGCTGGAGGAATGTTACCTCATCTAAACCTTTATTAATTTGTTCTAAGAATATTAGTTGAAAACACTATAAAGCTTATGATGGGATATGTTCTAAGCAAGGGAGACCCCTCAATGAATGCCTAGGTGTGCAGGGCAGAAGATGAAATGTTGGTTTCAGTGGGTGCTGGGTTCTGTAATCCAGTTCCATTGGAATGTGGAGTCATGAAAAGAGGCTGGAAATGTAGACAGGTCTCAGACCATGGAGGGCCTTGAATGCTAGGCTTTCCATGCATTAACATGTTACCTTACAGTCAAAGAAAGTGAAGTAGGCTAATGATTATTGATTGACAGCTGGAAAACTGGAAAAATAATATCTTCCTCTCCCCAGTTATCACGAGTGATAATGAATAAAAATTTTGTTAAGCAGTTTTCATAATACTTTTAAACACCTATAATCTTCATCTATGAGGTATCTGTCTCTTAAAAAAAGTTTAATTGATATGTTTTGTTGTAGCATTACGAATGCTTACAAATTACCTCCCCCCTTCTCACAAGAGGTCTCTTGTAATAATAATGAAGGTTAATCAAAACCACATACAATGACCTGATCTGGAATTGCCTGCAGCATTCCACATGTACAATGCTCTTCCATATCTCTATTTGTTAATAACAGAAAACTTTTAAACTCCTTTCCACCTCACCTCCAAATATAAATATGTACCCTTACACTGACATGCAAGTAATCACACACACACACACACACACACACACACACACCAGAACCACACAGATAAGCACAAACCCTCCACAAACACACATGAATTCTACTACTAAGACTTCTAGTGTATTTTCTTAAAGATGAGACAAATTTTAAAAATTCCCCTGTTATAATGATGGGTATAACATTTGTAATGGGATGAAAATTTGGTTCTTCTTGATCCAATATTTCTAATTAATTCTGTGTGAAGTTTCATCTTCAAAGGATCAAACTTCCTCATCCATTAAAAATTCCACATACCTCCTGGGATGCATGGCAATGTATAAAGGACACCATTTCTGCAAATTTCAATTTTGAGTTTGGATCCTTCATTTCAAAGTCATTAGGGAAAATGACCTCTGCTTTAATTCACATGCTTTTAATAATGAGATAACTTAGGAAAATATTGGGCTGATTAAACCACATCACTTCTTGTTTCCTGCTAGTTCATGTATTTCTTAGAAATATATCCTGTGAAATATGTCTAAATACATGTACATGCATATACACATGCACATACATGTATGTACATATACATATGTGTATATACATATCATACTTCAGATGCAAATTTACTGAGAATTAGAAAAATAATTCACTCCAAATTTCCCTTCCAAAGATATATGGCTATATATAGATACAGATGTAGAAGTATAGAGATATATATTATAAATGCCTTCTTTCTTTACATCACAGTCATTTAATACCACCTACCACTACCACCTCTGCCATCTCCAGCCTGGAGGGTTTTTTTTTTTTCCTGTTTTTGGTGACAGAAAAAAACACTTAAGTAAAAATATCAGAAAACTGTTATTATATCTGCCAGTGTATACAACATTCTGTCTTAGTAAACCCCTACCCCTCTACATGAGGTCAGAGGCATGTTTTGTTATCAGTTAATTAGATATTTGTTATTTTCAGTGGCTCAGAGTTTTACTTCTTTTCAACGCTCTTTTCATGGACTCCATTGTCATCTCTATCTATCCATCATCTTTCTATCTATCTATCTATCTATCATTTATTTATCTATCTATCTATCTATCCTGTCTATCTGCCTGTCTGTCTGTCTATCCATAGTCTAATCTATCACCTGTCTGTCTGATAGTTCTTTGTACATTAAATTAAGTGCTTGTTGGTCAAATACTTCCGTTAGTACCATTTCATATTTATCCTCTCATTTTTCTTTGAATTCCTCATGTTTGTATTTATTTTTACTACACAATTATATTCCATCACAGTCTCATAATTTACTGTCATTTATAAAGACTCTCCCCCAATCATTGGCCACCCAATTTGTTTACCACTTTGCCACCATAAAGAGTATTGTTATCAATCAACCTATAGGCATTTCTCAACTGCCCAGTATAGTACTATGATTGGTGTTGGCCACACAAAAGAGAAAATTGAAATAGTCTCAGGCCTTAAGAAACTTTTGTTTTAGAGGTAGAAACAGCACATGCATGTGTGTGCACTTAACCTTTGCCTTAGATACAAGGCAACATGGCAGAGGAGGAGGCAGCAGCAGGTGGGAATCAGGAATCATGCATGAATCGAGCTTTGAAGAAAAGTAGGGAGTCTAAGAGGTAGAACTGAGGAGGAAGGACATTACAGGAGAGGAACACAGCCTATGCAAAGGCCCAGAAACGAGAGAGAATGGCATCTCAGGAAGAGCCAGAAGGTCAGTTTGGTTGGACCATAGATTGTGTAGAAGTGCAGTGAAATAAAAGAAACAAGTCTGTGAAGTTCCCTTGGAGTACGGTCAGGAGGGCCTTTAAATATCCAACAGTGGGGTTTGTATTTGATCTTTGAGGTAATGGGGAAAACCTGGAAGATATTGTGACAGTTTTATTCCATGGCATGGTCAAACCTGGGCTTTAGGAAAATTACTTTAACAATGAAGTATAAGAGTGATTGGAAGGAAAAGAGACCCAAGGTAGGAAGACTAATGAGATGATCATAATAGTCCTGGGGATGGCCTCAGATAGGGTAGTTTTTGTATTAGTGGAAAGAAGAGGAAGAATTTGAGAAACGAGGAGACGGAAATGGTAAGACCTGGCATCCGATTGTACGCACAGGGAGAAGCAGTGAGCGATCTGAGATTGTGACAAATAGTTTGGTATAGATTAGACTGCTGCTGCCTTTGGCTTCCTTCAGCTGTATGCTCAGCAGTGTGAAGGATATGGGAAGCTGAGTTACTTTTGGTGAATATTTCCATATGGCTCCTGCGAATGGTTGGATCCATGCCCAACTCCGCCAATGGTGTCTTAGTGTTCCCGTCTCCCTAAAACCCCTCCAGTAATACCCGCTTCCGTTTATCGCCATCTTCGCCTGTTTAGGCGGATGTGACATGAAGCCTCACACTTGTTTTCATTGGTACTCATCCTACTATTCATGGTTAAGAACATATTTTCAGGTGGTAATTTGTGGTTTATAATTCTTCTTTTGAAAACCTTTAATATATGTACATATATACACGCATCTAAGTACATATACATATGTGTATGGATGTATGTGCAATGATTTATACACATTCCACTTACATATTGAGGAATTACTCTTTTTATGGATTTGTGGCAATGGTATATACATATATACATACATACATACATAATAGATACACATATGTATCTTGAATATCAGACTATTATTAATTTTAATACAAATATTTTCTCTATTTTCTCTTCTAATTCTACCTTTATTGAATCCTTTCATATAAAGACTTTTAATTCTGTAAAATGAAAAAGGATTCTTTTCGTTTTCATTATTTTCCTTATTGCTTATTTAAGCCAAGTGCCTCCGTCTTGTTGTAACTCGGAAGCATACCCCCTCCCGGTTCTTCCAGTTTTCTGATGTGGTGACATTTTGTAAGAAGTCCCCTATCCCTTTCACGCTTGTGTCATTTACTGTAAGATGCTGCGCTCCACTGAATTTTTGCCAAACTGCTGTCCAGTTCTTCCTGTAGATCTTGCTAACCAGGGAGCTGTTCCGCAGGAATTCCTGTTCTAGGCTTATCAAGCACTGGGCTGCCAATTCAGATTGCTTCTCTTTCTTGCTTGTCTGGTGTGTTCCAATGCTCTATTTTTCCAGCTTTTTAAAAATAAACTAATATTAGATAAAACTAATTTATTTATTTTTAAAGGATGTTATTTATTAGTTAGCTGTTGATCACTCTAGGATCTGCTTTTAAGTGGACTAATATTATGGCATTTTTCATTCATGCAGTTTTTTTCATTATTTCCTTGAAATTCTAAAAGATTTTTCTTCCAAATGAATTTTAGGATTATATTGCTTAGTTCTAAAAGAGGGAATCTTTAGATAATTTGATTTGTCTAGAACTAACTCAATAATTTAATTGGAGTAGTAGTGTAATTCGCTCTATGATTATCATTGTTTGCTGTGTAGATATAATGTTCATCTTTTTTGTTTTTTCCCTGATTCACATTATCTATTGAGTTTTTTTTTCCTACTTCTCTTTAGTTGGAGGCTCTAGATTTGAACCAAAACATTCAAATGTCAGATGTCCCTGCCCTAGCTGCTGTGGCGAAGCTTTCATGGGCTGATGAGTGGGAGCCTCATCCCTTTCATTAGAGGAAAACTTCCCCAGAAGCAAACCCTATCAAACCACAGTGACTGGGCACCAAACAGGGAATTATGCAAATTTCCAACGCCAAGGAATTCTAGTTGAGTAATGTGCATTTTTATAGTTCTTTATGAAGGATGAATTTGCATATCTTTTTTCACTTATTTTTCATTCCTTTAGCACATTATTAATTTTTCAAGGCAGCATGGGAGATTGAGAAATATAAGTGTTCTTTAATACTTGCATTTACAAGTCAGTGAGATCTTTGTTTTGCCTTTTGGAACAGCACATTCCACAATTGTATCTGCTTTGTAGTCATTGCTGCTTTTAGTACTAGGCTGGTTCTAACCAAACTCTCAGCGTTATTCGCCTCCCCTACACCAGTACATGTGATGTATTGTCCCTGAAGTAACCACAGACCGTGGTTCTCTACTGACAGAGACACCAATGAACACCTCTATATATTGCAGGGATGGTGCAATGGGCCTCAGGACTAGATAGCACATGGGCGCTGCATTGGCCCTTGCAGGCTCAAATGTTCTCTCTCCAGTGGTTACTTCATTCACTCACCACATTGCTGGTTCATCCCACATCTTCCCAACCTTAGCAATAGCTCACTCATGGCCAAGTCTAAGCTGATCTGGCGTATCCGTACTTCCTGGGATCTATCAGAGGGTTAAAGTAAGGTTCCTGGCTATGTCAAATCAACTGAAAGGAGCTGTTTACCTGGAGATGAGAAGTTTTAGAGGTGATAATGATTCCTGTGTTCAAATATTTGACCATCCTTAGTCACCATCTCGAATCCTTCCACTCTTCTCATCCTTTGGGTGTTCTTTAACTCTTCAATTCCTTTCCTAAAAGGTGACACGTAGAACTGAATAAAATTCTCCAGATGTGTTTGAAACATAGCCAACAAGTGTAGACACTTCCTTCTTCTAAATGCTTTGTTCTTGTTTAGTCATTTTCAGTTGTGCCCAACTCTTTGTGACCCCCTTTGAGGTTTTCTTGGCAAAGATCCTGGAGGGTCTTGTCATTTCCTTCTCTAGATCATTTTGCAGATGAGGAAACTGAGGCACATGGCCTCACATGTCTTGCCCAGGGTCACACAGAAACTAATTGTGTATGAGGCCGGATTTTCAGGACTCCAGGGCCAGCACACTATCCACTGTACCATCTAGCTGTTCTTTACTAAATTTTATGTGTATCTTAATGTAGCTGAAGTTTGCATTCACTTTCTTAGTTAGCAAAGTACAGCCCCAACACGGGTAGAACTTGCACTCCATGAAAATTTTCCGAATTTTTTTAAAGAAGAATTGACTACCTGCCCCCTCCATTGACCTCTATATGCAAAGTTGATTTTTTAAAAGCACTCAGGTAAAGGAGACAGCTAAGTGACTCAGTGGCTAGAATACTGGGCCTGGAGTCAGGAAGACCGGAACTCAAATCTAGCCTGCAACAATAGTTGTGTGATCCAGGACAAGTCACTCAATCCTGTTTGACTCAGTTTCCTCATCCCTAAAAATGAGCTGAAGAAGAAAATGACAAATCACTTTAGTATCACTGCCAAGAAAACCCCAGATGGGGTCATAAAGAGTCAGATGGGGCAGCTAGATGGCATGGTATAGAGAGTGCTGGACCTGCAGTCAGGAAGACATGAGTTCTAATACAGTTTCAAACACTTACCATCTGTTAGACCCTAGGCAAGTCACTTAACCTGTTTGCCTTAATCCTCTGGAGGAGAAAATGGCAAATCACTCCAGTATCTTTGTGACAGAAAACCCCATGGACTGAAAGATCTATGAGGTTGAGAAGAGTCAGACATGACTGAATAACCAAGCACTTTACATCTGTCCTTACTCAAATATACTTTATTAGGTCCATCTTCCAACTGTGCCTTCATTCAAATAACTGGTAAACATATTTGGGAGCAGAAGGCTGTTCTAAGGATAGACACACTGGGCACTCTGGAAGAGTGCCATCAGTGGCAACATCAGCTTAGGGACTGTCATCCTGGAGAAGAGAAAATTTGGAGGATGAGGATTGTGGTTGTTTTCAAGTATTTGCAGGGCAGTTCTGTGTCATGGAGAATATCGACTATGCCTGTTGTTTGGTCCCTGGTGCAGAACCATGAACAATGGACAAAAGGAACAGAAAGATAAACTTTGGTTTAGTGTCCAGAGAACTTCCTAAAAATTAGAATCTTAAAAAAAGGAATAAATAGCCTCAGAAAGTAGTGTGTTCTCCCTCACATGTGATCTTGAGCACTGGACCTGGATTCAGGGAGATTTGAGTTCAAATCTGACCTCAGGCCCTTACTAGCTCTGTTACTCTGGGTAACTCTCTTAACCTCTGTTTGCCTCAGTTTCCTCATCTGTAAAATGGGGATAATAAGAGCCCCTGCCTCCCAGGGTTGTTGGGGGTCAAATCAAATGGTAATTGTAAAGTCCTTAGAACAGGGCCTGACATGTAGGAAGCACCAAATAAATGTTGAAGGCTGAATGATCATTTTGGGAGGGTATTATGGAACAGATTCTAATTCAGCTGTGTTTTACTGTTTAGTCTCTGACCCTGTGTCATGCTGTGGGTCATTAAAGACTGTTCTTCAGGTCTAACTGTTCAGCCAGTTCTGAATTGATCTAATTGTCCTCTTGCCAAGCTAACATCTTGACATCTCTTCCATAACAATGACATGAGGAAGTCTGTCAAATGCAATGCTGAAATATAGGTAATGTATAAATAATTGTACACATGGAATATTACTGTGATGTATGAGTCTAGTCATCCTGCCAAAAAGGGAATTATAGTAGCCTGATGTGACCTCTTCTTGGTGAGAACATACTGGTACTTCATGATCACTGCCTCCTTTTCTAAATATTCATCAACCATGCCCTAAAGAATACATCCTATTTTTTAAAATTAAGTATCTGCATAGAGCTTTAAAGACCTTTAGCCATTATATTCCATTTTCTTCCCTCTGTTGAAAGTAAGAAACAAACCAAGCAGCTCCCAAATAGCTATTTTTATTCTCTCCTTTTCAGATCAAATATCTTTGGCAGAGCAATGAGAAACAAAATGAAACGGTGGCAGATATAGTTTCTTTACTTTGGCAATTATCAAGGAATGCTGAGTGTATACCTTCTTTCATCGTCCTTCTGTGTTCAATCAGCTTAAAAACCCACCTTTTATTGGTCCCCCAGGATTTATGGTACAGGGGAACTAGTCACTTGACCCAAAACTGAATGAGGAAAAAGAGACCCATCTGAATTAGAGAAAGAATCTGCAGGGTGTACTCATGGAGATGGCTCTGCCCATGAGGCAATGACAGCTGTTTTGGTAATATCAGGCTCTGAATCATTCCTTCTCCTCTCTGATATGCCTGTGACAGAGGCTGTAGGACGTGACATACAGTGGTCATGGGATCTTGACAATATCTACCTTATGTCATATCTCCCTAGTATGCAACATGAAATAGCCTATTCTCCTAGTTGTCCCTTATCTCAATACCATGTCACTCATGATATCCTTTCTTCATTCTTATCCTTGCAATAAAAAGATCTCTTAAACCCTCTTCCTTTCCAAATCTGGCCAATCCATCAAAGTCTAGACCAGTGGCTCTCAACCTTCCTAATCCTGTGACCCTTTAATACTTATGTGGGCGCATCTGGGTGTATCTGCATGTGGGCGGACTTGCTGGGAGATAGACAGAGGAGCGGTGTCTTGGTTCCTAAGACCATGAGAAATATGTGTTTTTCGATGGTCTTAGGCGACCCCTGCAAAAGGGTCATTCGACCCCCAAAGGGGTCGCAACCCACAGGTTGAGAATCGCTGGTCTAGACCAAATCCCATCTCTTCCTAGAGACCTTCCCCCCTCCTGCTCCAGGCCACATCCGTGCAATCAGCCATGTATCAATTATGTCTCCAATTTTGTCCCTTACTCATACACTGCCCTGTGTTGCTTCTAAGTTATCTCTATGCATATGTCTTATCTCCTTATCTAGTTTGGGAGCAGGGAGTATGCTTTATTATTTTGCTTTTCTCCATATCTGCACCTTGCAGAGTGATATGGACAGAGGAGATATTGAATGAATGAAGAGATCCTTCCATGTTTGGGAAGCTAATAGCGAAAGAAAGTTTTCATGGTAGAAGAGAACCCCAGACTATGGACCCAGAATTTGCAGCAGTTCAGATAAGTTTTTCAAAGGATATAAGAGGGAAATATTAACAAAAGAATAAGATTTTTTTCTTTCTTTTTTGATAGGGCAACTAGGTGGTACAGTCACTAGATAGAGCATAGTGCTTGGAATCAGGAAGATTTATCTTCTCACCTGAGACATTTATTAGCTGTGTGATCCTGGGCAAGTCATTTAATCCTGTTTGCCTTAGTTTCCTCATCTGTAAAATGAACTAGAGAAAGAAATGGAAAATCACTCCAGTATTTTTTTTTGCCAAGAAAACCCCAAAACAAGGCTGCTAAGAGTCAGACATTACCCAACAACAAAGATGTTTTCAATCTTGATCTTAACTTGGTTTTAAAATTTTGTTTTGTCTTTGGGGAGCAAGTAAAGGTTTGCTATATGCCAATCCTAGACAATCATTAGTACCATGGCTAAATGGAGCCAGGTCATTGACCCTAGGTATTGCAAGTTCCAAAGGTCATGTTAGCCTGTCCACAATACCACTTCTCTTCACACCTCATCAAATTTTAGTGTCCATCACGCACCTACCAAATCCCTGTCCCCTCCAGACAACAAATCAACTCATGATTTTGCCCGGACTTTCAGACCAAACCATTCATACTTGGATGTATTTTGAGGTTTGAATCTCAATATTTCTACATAGGTTATGAATTTACTCATTTCTCCCTAAGTCAATACTAGGGTGAGGGAGGAGAGGCAGAGCTGGGCTGTAATAAAGAGAAACAAATCACACTCCAGCCTTAGAGCTGACCTGTCTTTAGGCTGAGGGCCAAAGTGGTAGCTGGTTATGGTTCAGTGTTTCCTCTAAAGTGGAAGAAAAACAGGCTTTTAGCCAACTGGGATCCAAGTCACAACACACCATATGCAATTTTCTTTTGGCAGATACGTTGTAAAAGAATAGTCAGCCAAATCCCTAGGTAATATTAATTGACCTATAAATGCCATTATTGATAGATTATGTTTCTGGAAACAGTTCTAGAACTGTAAAGTGCACATGTGAATATCTGAAAGGAATTCACTGTTGGATGTTGAGTGTTGAATTTTTCTTCCTTTTCTTCTCTTGGTTCCCAAATCCCCTCCAACACATTTTTCCCCTCAGCCACCCAAACAGCCACACTGTCATATTCAATCTTCTTCTGGATGGCTGAAAGTTTTGTTGTAAAGTATGACATGGGAAGGGGTTCCTGGCTGCAGTTTCTTCACTGGGCTACAAGATCAATCATGTTGGTGGAGAGGTTGTTAGGGGATCACAGATTTTGTCATATGTCAGTTTTGAGGGAGAGTTAATAGTCACTCTAAAAAAAAAAGGGAGAGGAAGTGAAGAAATAGGTTTTGCACTGCCAAGCACCTTCTCATTTTGAAAAATATGGCATGCCTTAGGGCTTAGCCCTTTCTTTAAGAGAGTTTGCCTGCCTACAGACACTATTTAAACATGTCACACAAAGACAGCTTTGGATGTCTCCCTGTGTCCATCTTTAAAATGTGAGCATTTTCCTTTTAATGTACAAAGATTTTCCCAAGATTTGCCCCCACTCAATGATCATGATCTCTAGAGGAGAGCTATAATTTAGTTTATAGTAGTTGCTAAATCCTAGAGATACAAATAAGAAAAGGTAAGACAGCCCTGCCCTCAAAGGGCTTACACTCTAGTGGGAGAAGACAACATACAAAATAACAAAAGCTGTCACAGATCTTGAATCTCCCTTACACAAAGTGAAATTTGTATTATACAGTTTCAAAAGGGATGAACAATATAGTTTTTTTTCCTTCCCTTCCCAGATATAGGGCTAGTATTTGCTGAGTGTGTGTGGGTGTGTGTGTGTGTGTGTGTGTGTGTGTGTTTCAGTTAGCTACTGTAAACCAAGCTTCTCTGGGAAATTCTTGGGTGACACTGAGTCCTTTTCTTTCTTAACTGGTGGGATGGGGAATGAGAGTTGTATGGTGGCAGCCAGGCTCCTATATCAGGGTGGGGAGCTGTACTCATTTACCAATACACATTTATAGAGAGTAATGGCTCTCTGCCCTTAGTACATTTGTGCCCTTAGGGCCAGTGTACCAGGACAGCGAGCAGAGTGCTGGATTTGAAGTTAAAGGACATGAATTCCAATAACACCTTTGGAACTTAACTATGTGGTCTTCAGCAACTCATTTTACTGCTCTGGGTCTCAGTGTTCCTAAATATAAAATGAAGGCATCTGGCAAGACAAGCACTAAGTTCCCTTCTAGCTTGAATCTGTGCTCACGCTATCTCTGTACAAAGCAAATCTAGTTTCCCAAACCCAAAGTTGGAAAATTAGACTTCTGTAGATTTTGAAAGTAGTCTCTACAGCCTAGGGAAGTGGTTCTCAACCTTCCTAATGCCATGACCCTTTAACACAGTTCCTCATGTTGTGGTGACCCCCAACCATAAAATTATTTTCATTGCTACTTCATAACTGCAATTTTGCTACTGTTATGAATCGTAATGTAAATATCTGATATGCAGGATGTATTTTCATTGTTACAAATTGAACATAACCCACAGGTTGAGAAACACTAGCCTAGGGTATGCCTAAGTATTTTAGACTGTCAGGGTTTAGGGAGACCTGAGTTTATGTAGAATTTCTTACTTGCTGAAGTACAGTCCAAGGCAGCTAGATGGCTCAGTGGATAGAGTCAGGGAGATCTGAGTTCAAATATGGCCTCCCACACTTACTAACTGTGGGACTCTGGGCAAGTTACTTACCCTGTTTGCCTTAATCCACTGCAGAAGGAAATGACAAAGCACTCTAGTATCTCTGTCAAGAAAACCCAAAAAGAGGTCACAAAAAGTCATTCACGATTGAAATGATTGAACAATAACTTACAGTACCCTGGAGGAAATCATATCACCTCTATCAGGTTTGTCCATCTGCCCAATGGAAGTATTGTGGAAAGCAAGGTTTGTACTCAGACTTAGCTTTGAATGGATGCTCTGCTTCTGTGCAGGCTTGAATTTATGACTTGCCTGGTTAGGATGAAGGGATTGAGATGTGCATCTTGAAGAGGAGAAAGTTCAGGACATCCCAATCACTGACTTAATGTATTTAAAAGGCTATCTTGTGGAGAAAGGATTCAATTTGTTCTATTGAGTTTTGGGGAAAAGTAGGAGCAAAAGGTGGTAATCACAAAGAATCAAACTCAGCTGATGTAGTAAAACACTACCTGACAATAGGAACTCTTTGCAAGCAGGCTGGGCTCCAGAAGGAGGCAAATGGCTTGGCCCTTACTTCAGGCAAAGTCTGCATGACCACTTGGCATGAATGGCAGAGGTTGGAGTATTGGTTAAGATAGATGGCTGCTTCCAACTCTACAATTCTCTCTGACTCTGTGACCTCAGACAAATCACTACCTCAACTCTAGGCCTCATGTCTAGAGCCCAGAGAGGATGTAGTATAGATATCAACATGATCCTTATATATATGATGAAGTCCTGTGACTGTACCTGGTTACTGTGAGGGTCAGAAAAATGAATGAAGTTTTTTTCTATCACCTGAGGAAAGGCAGTGTGGTGATCTTTGTATTGTGGAAGACCAGGCAGGGCTCAAGCCCCATCTCTGACATATACTGGCTGGGTTACCAAAGACATATTACTTAACCTCTCAGTGCCTCCAGATAATTCAAAGGCTGTGCATTACAGAATAGGTACTGATTCTGCATTGGTAGAGTGAGCTTCATCATCTTTAGGAGCTACTTGTACCTGTGAAGTACTGAGTCTGTTCCAAAAAGATCTAGATGTAAAGGCAAAGCTATAGATAAAGCTATGGCTGTGGTTAGATTATATAAATCTCATGATACTGATTATGTCTCATGGGGGAGGTGGGGAGGATTCTCTTTAAAGAGTTGTTCACAACCATTCTTTCATATATTTGTTCATACTTATCATGTGACCTTTAGCCACTTTTTCTTCTCCAAGTGGGTTCATTCCACTTATTTTAACTCCTCTTCAGTTAAAAAAAATGCATGTTTTTTTTTAAACTAGGATTACCTAATCTTTCTACAATACTTTATAAGATTTATTGCATTGCAAGTCAACAATTCAACAAGTCAGGCATTCAATCTAAAGAGTCATTCAATCCATTTTGCTATAGTGAAATGATGTTGTAATGAATAATCTTGGGAGTTATTTCAATTAAATGTTTTTGAAGAGCCAAATGAAGAAAATAAGCTATCTCAAATTTATCTTATTTTTATTTCCTAAAAGTACTTGATAAAGCATTCCTAATTCATGTAGGTGAATATGTGCTTAAAAAAAGATTTTTGATGAAAGAGCAAGTTATGGGTATTTCTCTTCCATTAAGATCCTACTCCAATACATCACCCCATCTTGTAAGTGACCCTGGGCATCTGCAGAGCACAAACTCAGAGGTTACTATGATGAAATTGGAAAAGTTTGAGTTATGATCTCAGTTGCAGAAGCTATGTATGTTGTCGTTGAATCATTCTGGCTAATTTCATAAAGGTTCACTGAGAGATTGGCAGAATATTGGCTTTTTTGTTGTGAGTTCTCAAACAATACTATTTAACTTTTATCAGAGGGGAGAGGGAGGTTAATGTTCAGCCAAGTATATGTCAATAAGAATAAGCATAAGGACTTTTGAGGAGACGCTGCTAAGTTTATCCATCAAGGATATATTAATGTGATTAATAGATTTGGCAGCTAAATGGCATAGGGGTAGAGCAAATGCCTGGGAGTAAGACAGACTCAAGTTCAAATCTGGCCTCAGTCACTTCCTAACTATGTGACCCTGGATACTTCAGCTCTAGTTTCCCCAGTTTCTCATCTGTAAAATGGACATAATAATATTCCTACCTCTTAGGGTTGCTGTGAGAATCAAATAACATATTATATATGAACGTATATTGTTATGTTATGTTGTGTTGTGTTGTGTTGTATTATGTTATGTTGTGTTATCTTACGTTCTTTCTAACTCCTAACAGATGATCAATGAGATCTCTCATAATTTCTTTGTTTGTCATGTGGGGAAATCAGCATGTCTAACCTTTGTTGCCTAGAGAGCAGAAGAGGCTCAGTGCTTCTTTCAACTCCATTCACCAGAAGACGGGAAGATGTAGACTAAGGGAACATTTCTTCTGCTTTGTTTTCCACCATGAATGGAAACATTCAGAGAAGCTCACAACTCTTTACCCGACAGGGAGGAAAAAGAGAGCAAAAGAGATTGGATTCCTCAAGTTTCTCCCACTGCAAGTTATATTCTAGTCAGGTCACATTCACCTAGTCATGTTCTTTCTTGCCAGACTTGTTCTGCCCCTCCCCTTTGAGAACTGAGGCCAGCATCATAATTCAACATTCTGAGCTCTAACAAGTCTACAGGTCACTTTAGGGGTTCCCTTCCCAAGAGACAAGGTAGTTTTGAATAAAAAAATACCCTACCCTGTTCCTCCCCAGAACGTTGTCTCTTAAATATAATGAACATGGCTTGTTGGGACCCAATATTTTTATGGCTAGAATTGAGTATGGGAGAGGTCAGCTAAGTCTCTTCCCCAATCCATATATCTAGAAGGTTTCATGTTAACAGTTAGAATTTCAATGTTGCCAAGGATGACTGATGAAGAACATCCTAAAGAAGGGATTAAAGAAACCATGCCACCATATATGAAAATTAAAATCAAGACGAGGATATGATTTGGATGATTTGACACAATGCCAATCTTTGCCTCAGTGACTGTGACAAATCCATTGAAAATGTTGCATTTCAGAAATTACATGACATTTCACTCTATCAATATTGAAATGGGCTGCTATTTGGACCAATGCAATTCCCTCCTTCATTTAAGCCTTGTTTGGAGAGCACAAATCCCCACTCATGGGTATTGCATCATTTGCGTAAATTGTCTCTCACATAAACATAAGTCTTCTAAGAGTTAGCAAAAATATCTGTGTGCTTTTTCCCTGGAAGCTTTTAGCTACTTAAAAAAAAATCAGATTCTTAGGTTAGACTCAAACTACGTACAGAAGATCCAAACTTTTAGTTTTTTAGACTGAAAATAAATGTATTTCCTTAATTATACACCTAATTACTTTTGCTTGAAAAACAATATAAACTTGGATAAAATAGGTTGGCAATTCAGGATTCTGAGGTTTTGAAATTTGAATGAATGAATGAGAAAATACCCAAGAGGAAGAGCATTAACCAGGAGTCACTTGGTGGGAAAATGATGAAGTTAGCCCATTAGTGGCTACATTTTGGATAGGTGCTAAAGGAAGAAAATAGGCTGAATCTAAGATTGAACCGAGGGAAACAAAGTTGAATCGAATAGTCTGGTGCTCCTCAGATTGTTATTTCTTTAACTGTCACTTCTTTTCTCAGTAGATCTTTTTCTTGGTCTTTGTACTTTTGTAGTTCTATAATTCTAGGTTTTGGCAAGTCCACATTTGGATTTGTCCCTTTTTGTGTCCTTTATATTCTCCTAACTTATTAGAGTGCTCTCTGATATCACTCATTGTGGAAACTTTTCTTTTATTTGATATTTGAATACAATGCCAAGCTGCCACCCCTTCAGTATCCTACCCTCTGGAAGTTTCATTTTCTTCATTTGTAAAAGTAGAATAACAACCTGAGGTTGTTATGAAGAAATTAGATAATGTGTTTTCTTTCTTTCTTTCTTTCTTTTTGGAGGGAGAAGGCAGGGCAATTGGGTTTAAGTGATTTGCCCAAGGTCACACGGCTAGTAAGTATTAAGTGTCTGAGGCCATATTTGAACTCAAGTTCTCCTGACTCCAGAGCCAGTGCTCTATTCACTGTGCCACTTAGCCACCCCAATTTTCTTTCTTTTTAATTTTATTTTGTTAGAAATTTTATTTATTTGTTTTTAGTTTTCAGTATTCACTTCTATAAGATTTTGATTTCTAAATTTTCTCCCCTTCCTTTTGATTTCCCTTACCCAAGATGGCATGTGATTTAATATGTGTTATACATGTACAATTATATTGAACATATTTCCACGTTAGTCATGTTGTAAAGAAGACTTAGAACCGAAAAGACAAACCATGAGAAAGAAGAAACACAAAAAAAGAGAGAAAATGGTCTGCTTCAATCTGCATTCAAACTCCATAGTTCCTTCTCTGGATGTGGATGGCATTTTCCATCATGAGTCCTTTGGAATTGTCTTAGATTCTTGTATTGCTGAGAAGAGTTTAAGTCTATCAAAGTTGGTCATCACACAGTGTTGCTGTTACTACATGCAATGTATGAGAAAATATTTTTGAAGAATTTTCAAACTTTAAAAATGATAGCTATTGTTAAAATTGCAAAAATAAAATCTGGCAATGATAGGTATTGGGGAGGAAGAAAGTTCACTTATACACTGTTGGTGCAACTGTGAATAAGAATAATCTTTTTGGAAAGCAACATGTATTATATTAGGAGGTACAAAGCTGTCCGCACTCTCTGACTCAGTAATCCCATCAAATCTCGGTGCTAAGTATGCTATTGATGAAAAGGAGGAAGATATATCTGTATGGAAATATGTTTGCAGTATTATTTGTAACATCAAAAGTCAAGGAATAGGTGAACACCTTATAGTCGATGAATTTACAAAGCATCATTGTGCCATAAGAAGAATGAAATGTAAAAAGCAGAAAGAATCTGGAAAGATTGCTGCAGAGTGAGGAAGAAAATCTCATTTCTTCAGAAAGTCAATGAACCCCACCAAGAAGGTCCTATAGCCTCCCGACTTTGATGCCATTTCCACAATATCGCCTCATTTATCGATTGTTGGATGGTGGCAAAGAGACATTTTAATCACTAGATTCCTCTAACCTTCCACTTCTTTGTTGAAATTCTATGAGATTCCTTGATAAATGATTGTTTAACAATTTCCTACTGACCTATTCTTCCTTCCTTCAACGTGGTGCCTAACACATAATGAGTCAATAATACATAACAATAGATAATATTGTTAATAACAGAAGTTTGTGAAATGCTCTCTCTATAAATGTATATATGGATGCACACACACACACACACACACACACATATACACACACAGAGTTATACTGCTTGTAAGTATCTGAGGCTGGACGTCTTAGCACTACATCCTGTTCCTAAGTCCACTGCCCCTCTTTGCACATAGTAGGCCCTTAATAAATGTTTGTTGCTTGGTTACCAATATTGAGCAAGTCATAAAGTCAAAAAACATATGGTCATCAAAGTTATGCTACAGGTCATGGAGGTTTGATTCCAATTCAAATGTCAGGAGATTCCCTATAGATGAGAAAATTCTCTAGCTTCCATCTGTGAAAGATCTGTTAGGTCTTAGGTTCACATTTTTTCCCATATATTTTCCTTTTCTTTCAAGAAGCAAAGTAAGATATTACTGTGAACTTGCCCACAATTGTGCTTTATTCTTTCTCTGATTCACTGAATTGTTAAAGCAATCTCATTGCCCATTTTATTTTGTATACCATTTTGTTGTTGATTTTTGAGATAGGCATCAAGTAGGATGTAAGTTCTTTGAAATCAAAGAATCTTCTTTTGTTTCTGTTTTTATATCCCCAGTGATTGGCACAAAATAAATGCTTGTTAAATGGATGAATGAGTAAGAATTCTGAATCTGCATCAGTTTAATGGAATCTATTTCCCACACCTTTCAGAAGAAATCTCATCAAATCTTTTGGGTCAACATGAACTGTCATCCTAGCACTGACAGTTTACTCAGAAGAGCAGCTATGCCAAAGACTCAACTCAGTGAAAAACCAGGTCATCAAGCGATCATTCAGTGACTGAGCTGTTTAGCAAAGCAAAACAACCAAAGCTGATAATCGATCAAACATGTATTTCCCAAATCATAGTGATTTCACAGGTTATGAATTCATTTGACCAGTGATAGAGTCAGGTCATATAAATCTTGGGACATAATTTTCAAACAGCATAATAAAAGTGTGAGCTAGTGGGCGGAGGGCCAATATTAAAGTCAAGGGACATGGGGTCAAGTTCTGCTTCTTCTGACGTAACTATATGGCCACAGACAGCTCACAACCTCCAAGCCCCCCAGATGCCTCTCTCTCTCTGTAACACTATAATTTATAGTATGGAGGGTGGATGCTGAACTACATTGGTGGAGACAATTTTCCTACTGGAAGTTCCCTAAGTCAATGAAAGCACATGTGGACCAATAAATAAAGAACAACAGAAAGTATATGAGAAGTTGTTATTTTGCTTGAAATTGGAATTGTAAATGTTAACTGTTATATTTTATAATTAGCAAAATTGAATCAGTGGTGGTATACACAATGAAGGAAGGGACTCGTGCCTCTCCCATTTTGTTTTTGGTTGTAGTATCTTATCTTAATAATCATATTATATTTGCTTTATTCCTATGGTTCCTAAATTAAAATCTGAAACAACATTGTTGGGCCTCTATTCTTATCACTGTCAAATACACTTCACTACAGATACAGAAGCATACAATCTAAGGCTTGGAATAGACTTTAGTTGTTACCCAGTCTAAGCTCCCACTCAGTATAGGAATCCCTTCTATGACATGACTTACAGAATACATTCAACTTGGATTGAAAAAATTATAAGCTTTTTTATGGTTAGGAGAGAAATAGGCATTTGTGAATTATTCATTTAATAAATATATTTAGTGAATTCACTCTATGGCCCCCATTAATGGTAGGGATCAAGAATTATCACTTCCAGTAGTGGTAAATTGTAAGAATGAAATATATGACAGTGGCAGAAGTCAACTTTCACTCCCAAGCCCTCTCTCTGCTGCACTTCCTTATTTACTATTTAACTCACCTTTCCCCTTTCCTTGGTGTTTTTCTGTTTGTTTGTTTTTACCTCTTCATTACCTTTGACTTTTAACTCTTTCTTACCTCAGCAAATCTAGTCAGTTGCCAATTTTACTGTTTCTGCCTCTACCACACCTTTTACAGTTGTTTCTCTCTCTATATTCACATTATTAACTGACAGGTCTATTCCAGTGCCTTCCTAATTGACCTCCCAGCCCTATCTCTCCCCATTCCAATTCATTCTATATATAGCAGCTAAATAATTTTACACAGAAATATGACCATTTTACTCCCCTACTCAATATATTCCAATGGGTCCCTATTGCCTCTAAAATAAACTCCTATATTTGTCTTTTAAAACCCTAAATAATATGGTGCCAAATTTGCAGTCTCATTGCATATCACTCCTCTGTCTGCTTTCCATGTCCCAGCTTAAATGACCTTCTCTCTGTTCCTCATAAATGACAATTGTATCTCCTTTATCCTGGCCATCTCCTATGCCTGGAACACACCCCCTCATCACCTTAACCCAGGGATGTGCCGGTAAATATTTAACACCCACCTCTCTGGAAAGAAAAAAAAGTCCATATGAGCTCCTTTTAAATGTAATTTACATTATCACCCTTTATTTAGTCAACAAGAACAATAAACCAAGCTCTGATTTGTAGCATTTGTTGATTTCTGAGGTGTAAATGCTCACAATGACAATTTAATGATTGGTTCATTAGATTCGTCACTTTTTCTCTCCCAATAAAACTTAAATTCCTTGAAAAGAGGGACAGTTTGATTTCTGTCTCAGTATTACTAATGGTAGGCACTTAATCAATGTTTGATAACTGACTATTCTATCCTCCTGCCAATAGCAAATAGAAATGAAACGTCCATGAATATGGTAAGATATGCTAACATGGTGCTGTAGTTATATCTTTACTCATAAAATTCTAAATATGATTCAGTTAAATTCAGTTTGATACAATCTATACTTATTAAAGGGCAGCTAGGCAGAATAGTGAATACAGTGCCAGGTCTGAAGTCAGCAAGACTCATCTTCCCGAGTTCAAATCTAACCTCAGACACTTACTGTGCCACCCTGGGCAAGTCATTTTCCCCTGTTTGCCACAGTTTCCTCATCTATAAAATGAGCTGCAGAAGGAAATGGCAAACCACTCCAGGATCTTTGCCAAGAAAACCCCAAATGGGCTCACAAAGAGCATGACATGATTGAAATGACTGAACAACAACATTTATTAAGTGCCAATGGTGTCAGACACTATGCTAGGCACTAGGGATACAAAGACAAAATGAAGATGTAAGGAGCTTATGTCAGACACTATGCTAGGCACTAGGGATACAAAGACAAAATGAAGATGTAAGGAGCTTATGTTCTACTGGTGAGAGACAATTGTTCAGCAGCATGATGTCATGTGAGTAAGAAGTGACTGCTAACAGAAGAACCCAGAGGGCTTCATGGAGGAGGTGGTGCCTGAGGTAGGATTGCAAAGAAGGTAATGATTCAGAGGCAGACTTGAGTAGGCAAGGTAGGCAGCTTGTGTGAGTGTGTAGAGGCAGGAGACTCTAGTTAAGTTCAGACAAAAGTTACATCGATCAGCAGGAAGGAAAGTAATATGAAATTAGTCCGGAATGCTGGGTTGGGAGGACTTTAAATATCAGACTGAGAAATTTGCATTTTATCTTGAAGGAGTAGGGAGCTGCTGAATGTCCTCAATTTTCTCAGAAAGATTATTTTGGCAGCTACGTGGATCCTGCTTTGGACAGAGGAGAGACAGAAAATCAGGAACCCAATTATTGGGCCATAAGTATAGAGATTATTATATCAATTTCAATTGATGATTTTGTTGTACCTTAAAGATGGTTAAAATTCTTTGCATCAAAGAGAATAACGTGACTTTCCAAAATAGTATTTAATTTCCTGAAATTATTGAGGGATTTCGAGTGGACTTTTATTCATACCAGAAAATCAATTCTAGCATACAGTGAGCCCCAACACTATTTTCTTTCCCCTTCCCCCACTATTGGCTATAGACAGTCTCCATTTTCTGTGCCCTTTGATCACAGTAACCTTCCAAATTCTGTTTTGTGACTCATTTCTTGGCAAATGTCTCCACTTTCTGAACATGGGGTTGAAGCTTTGCCAAGCAGGGTTATTGTTGTTTAAGCCCAGCTCATACTGTTGAAGTTTTTAGCCAAAGTTTCTAGCAAGATTCTGAAAAGAAAGGTTGTTAAATCTCAAATCTCTGGAAAGGTAGAAAGATGTGAGTGGGAGCTTGTTTCACTTTCAACCAACTAGTAGCAGAGTTTTATATTTCTTTGATCAGAAGGTCTCATGTCTTAAAGACCCAAAGAAGGTTTTGAAGGATTTTTATACCCTCTTGACTCATCCAGGAAAACTCTGGATATATCCTTATTGCCAGCAAAGTATACTGAAATGGAGTCCACACTTGCAAGCATGGTTCACAACATTACAGTATTTGTATTAAAAGAAAGAGAAAACTAATATTTTTAATGAACAACCAAAACTTTATGTATCTATCTATACATATAGTCCGTAACAGAAGAGCTTACTTGGTTGAACTCCTCCAATCCCCACCAAGAGGTTTGTATTTTCTGCCTATTCTCTATCAATCAAAGCAGATTGAAGAGTACTTTATTTATTTTCTCTCTTTCTCTGTCTCTCTGTCTCTGTCTCTGTCTCTCTCTGTCTCTGTCTCTCTGTCTCTGTCTCTGTCTCTCTCTCTCTCTCTCTCTCTCTCTCTCTCTCTCTCTCTCTCTTTCTCTCTCATCTCCACCTCCTCCTCTCTTCATTGCACACATATAGATAAGAAATATAAAGATTCCTACAATAGGACCAAAAACCACAAACTAGGTTCCATGAAGAAAAGTTTAAATAAAGAGTAATTAATCTCAATCATATTTAAAGGACACTTGTCACCAATAAAAGCAAAAGAAAAGATATTGAGGAACTTTCTAAGGTTGCAAAATTCAGGCAGATTTTAGTTAAAAGGTTCCCTTCTTGCTTGTTTAATTCCTATATCTCTAACTAACAGAAAAAAAAATAGCAAGAGGGTACCAAGCCTTCTAATAAAAGTTAGGATACATACTTTATTCAATTCAATAAACATTCATAGACACCACTGTACATGTAAGACAGTGATGGGTTCTAGGGATCTAAGGTGGAATACAGAATATCTCTTGATCTCAAGGATATGATACTCACGGAAATGTTTTCATGTGTAACTAAGGGATACAAGATGGAGTGGGACTAGGATGAAAGAGGGCTACAAAGTACATCCAGAACATTTGATGAGGGATACCTCCCTTTCAAACAAGGGACTCATGGAAAGCCATATAAAAGAAATAGCATCTGAGCAATATCTAGAATGAAGCAAAGTATTTTGATAACTAGAGAAAGGAGGAAGCATCAAAATGGATTTTATGGCTATGTAGAAGTGGGAGATAGAGACCGGGCTCAAAGATCAGTTATTAGCCTGCTTTGGGCATAATATAGATTGCAAGAGGAAGAGGAAGACTTTTATAATAGTTTAAGAGAAAAGCAATGATGAAACATTGGGAAGAAGATAGTGTGATTGCAGAAGAGGAATGAGATTATAAAGCCATGAAAGTGGTATAGGTAAAAGTTGTAAACTTCTTATCCCACAATTAGCCTAGTGATATACTTCTGTAGGTAGTAAGCTTCCTTTCACTAGAAGGGATCAAGCAAAGGATGAGAAACTGCTTGGCAGGGATTTGGAGAAGGAATTCCTGGTCAGGTACATGCTGGACCTAGATGGTCTTTGAAATGTCATCCCACTCTGAGATTCGTCATAGTAGAATTGAGAGCCGTAAAACATCTTAATGATCATTTAATTCAATGTCCTATTTTTGAGTATGGAGAAACTGTGTCCAGGGAAGGTAAAGTGCTCTGACTACCATACCCATGTGGTCTTCCATCAGCTTGAACACAATAAGAGAGTGTCAGAATAGAAGATGGCTGATGTTTTGCTCTTGGGTTAATGGAATGATAACAGTGACATTAACAGTATTAGGGAAGCTGGAAAGAGGGGGCCATTCAGTGGTTATTGCAGAGTTTCAGTCATCTTCAAAACTCCTCCAAGTTCTTCTGTGTTTGTAGCCTTGAAACTATAAGGGACTGAATTTTGGTCTTTCTCATCTAATTTTCACTTCCACAAGCTTTGGTCTCTTTTCCCTAATTTAGTTAAAATATTGAAATAGTTGCAAATATTCATTGTGAAATTTCACATCCTAATTATAGTTTTCAAATAAAAATTAGGGATGACTTTTAATCACCTTCTTAGGCACAACATTTTTTGTTTTAATCAAACTCCAAAGCAACAGCTCAGGACCAGGACCACAATTCAAAAACACATGGGATCATAAAGAGCAAATTGATGGTGGCTAAAACCACAATAAAGAAAAGATTTGAAATGTGTACATTTAAAACATGGATTTAAAAATAAGAACTCAAAATTGCTATCCTAATACCAGAATCAGTACCTCTAGGAAAGTCACTCTTTTTCATCAATAATTTGCCTTTTTGGAATGGAATCTTTTGGGAAGTATTTTAATGAAAATCAAATTGATCATATACTGGGGATTGTATAGGATGGGGTAAAGACAATTCACATACCCACTGAGGAATTGTCATATATCAGAGATACATGTAGGCTCATCACCTCTCAAGAATCTGTGAAAATGGTGGAAGGGGGCGGGATGTTTTCCTTTAAATCATTTCAATCAACTTTTGATCAGCACCTGCTCTTTGAAAACTGGCATCAGGTTGAGGAAAAGTTAGATTCAAGACCTGTTTTTGTCAGTGAGGTGTCTCAAGGCAAAGCTCTTTACCTCCTGGTTCCTCATACAAGTCTGTAAGACTGTAAGATGTAGATCAGTTGCTGATATGGTAAGATTCTCACCTGTAGCTTTCTATGTTGATGAAATGGCAGATCCAGGTTCTTCTTTTTTTTATGAACTTATTTCTCTGTGTATATTTTATTTTACATTATAGAATGTAAGCTCTTTGAAGGTAAAGGTATTTCATTTTTGTCTTTTCATCCCCAACACATAGCATAATGCTTGCTCAGAATGGATATTTTATAGGTGCTTTTATTGGATTGAATTGAATTGGCCAAGTTATTAGCAAGACAATCCACAAGAGGAAGGGGATAGCTTTGTTTTTAGAAACAAATTTAAACTAAATGATCAACAAGGCAATTTTAAAAGCCAGAGTCTGTGGGAAAAGAGAGCATGCAGATAGGCAAACAGGATTAGAGCTAATCTCCAGACTCTTGAGGTTTACACCCTGTTCTCCTGAACCTGAGGCAGCATACTCATCAGCATCCAAGTCAGCCTTGGGCCAAATTTATCCTGGTATCCAACTGCCAATTTTACCCAGTCATGGGTTGATTCTAGAAAAGACTAAGCCTAGTAATTTCTGTGCTTCCCAAACCCATCATTATCTTAAAAGTATTTGAAAATACATTGAGTTAGGTCTGTTCTAATGAGTGGATTAGTATGATTTTACTGAGAGATGGGAATCTCTAATTCAGAGGATACTTAGGTGGAGCAATGAACTATTTTGTTATAGAAGTAAATGGTGACACTCTCAGCTTCCAAATCTAAAATACAATCACTTTGTCAATTGTTGTTGTTGTTCTGACACAGAGAAGAGAATGTGCAATTGGACAGTAAAGAAAACCATGAATATGTAAGAGACATCTTAGTGATGAAGTTGAAAGGATCTTGATTAAATGTTGCAATTAAAAACAATTGTCAGTGTTCATTAAAGTAGGAAATGGTTACCAGACTGTCTTCTTGCATTGTCACATATGATTGTGTTTAGGGATTATGTTAACTCAGGGGTTGGGTAACCCCAAGATTAAGTTAAAAATGAGTAATAAACCAGAGACAAATGTTTCAAAGCTGACCATCAGGTGTCAATTTTTCCCTACAAACCTGTGGCTAACTCTCTTAAGTAGTATTTGATGGTTAGATAGCTTTGCACCTCCTATAGAAAGCCTATCCTAACACTAGAACAATTGAAAACACTAGAAAACTTAGGAATAAATGGACCTTTCCTTAAAATGATAAGTACTACATACCTAAAACCAAGAGCTATCATTATATGTAACAGAGATAAACTAGAATCTTTTCCAGCAAAATGAAGGCTCACAGTAGGCACCTAAGTCACATAAGAATAATCAGACCAGCTGAAAATTATAAGAAAAAGAATCTTGATATAATATCAGAAGAAATTATCAAGGAAAATTGCCCTGACATTCTAGGACAAGAAAGCAAAGTAGAAATAGAAAAAAAAAATCCAAGAATCACCACCTGAAAGAGATCCCAGGAGGAAAACTTACAGGAATATAATAGCCAAGTTTCAAAGCTTTCAGGTTAAGGAGAAAATATTGGATGCAACAAGAAGAAAAAATATTTAAATATCGTGGAGCTACAACAAGAATTATATAAGACCTAGAAGTTACTACATTGAAGAATCATAGGTCTTAGAATACCATATTCTGTAGAGCAAAAGAGCTGGGGATTATGACCCAGGGTGACTTATCTAGCAAAATTAAGTATAATCCTGAAAGGGGACAAAAATGGATATTTAATGAACTCAAAGACTTTCAGGTTTTTGTGACAAAACCCCCAAAACTTAAGGGAAAATTCAACATATAACATCCAGAAGGCCAACTTTAAGACCAATTATAAGGGACTCATTAAGGTCAAATTGTTTACTTTGTATATGTGAAAATATTATCAGTACTCATTATTGTCATCATTATTTGTGTAGTTTTAAAGAAAGGTATGGGCTGAACTGAGTATGATGGGGTAATCCTCAAAAAATAAGACTACATAGGGAGAGATAAAAAGGAGTAATTAGCTCATACAAAGGAGGCATAAAAGACAAAAAAGTGATGTAGAAGAAGCTGGGAGGGGGGAGGGTGCTGTAACCTTACTTTCATCAGGAATGGGTTAAAGAGTGAACAACATATATATATATATATTTAGAAGGATAGAAAAAGTCTTCTAAAATTGGAAAGAAATAAGAGGGCAAAGGGATAGGGTCTGGAGAGAGGATAAGGGAAAAACTCTTAGAGGAGTGAGTAGGTTAAGGAAGAGGAGGGCAAGGTAGCTGATAGAAGTAAAGCAGTGGAGTAAGAGGGGATATAGAGTAAATAGGATGAGAAGGATAATGAGCAAGGAGGAAAACACACAGCAAGTAATTGTTGCTTAGAATGTCAATGGGACAAATTTACCCATAAAACCGAAAGGGATTGCAGATTAAAAAATAAATTGAATTTAATAATAGTTTATTGAATTCAATAATATGTTCACAAAATGTTACAAACATTATTAAAATGAGATACAAAGATAAAATAAAAGACAAGAATAGAATTTAGCATGTAAAAAACAGGGATAGTAATCATGATCTCAGATAAAATTTAAAAAGATTTAGTCAAAAGTGAACAAAAAAATAGAGAATTTATACTGTGTCAGCAATATTATTCAATATTGTTTGATACCATTTAAAATACTTAGACAGTATCAAATGCCTGAGTGTATACCTACAAGAGCAGATACAGGAACAATATGAACATAAACACAAAATACTTTTTTATATAACCTGAGATCTAAATAATTGAATTGATGTTTATTGTTCATCAATAGGTAAAGCCAATATAATTTTTTAAATTAAATTATTTATTTTTAGTTTTCAAAATTCACCTCCACAAGCCTTAAATTTTTTCTCCTTCCCTCCGCCTTTCCACCTTTTCTCCCCAAGATGGCTTGCAATCTGATATGGACTTTCCACATACATTACTATTAAACACATTTGCACGTTAGTCATGTTGCATAGGAGAATTATAAAGAATGGGACAAATAATTAGAAAGAAAAACAAAATAAAACAAAACAGAAAAGTAAATTGTCTGCTTTATTCTGTGTTGTGACTCCATAATTCTTTCTCTGGATATGGCTGACATTGTTAAAGTGTAAAAAGAATAATTTTAATTTTTAAAATTAAAATTGTATTGCATAAATACAACCTATGTAGCCAAGCATAGAAGGAATGCAGAGAACTGAGAGGAGGAAAACTTGCATAGATAATCTCTCAGATGGGTTGGAATATTGCTGTGGTTCAAGAAATGATGAGCTGGCTGATTTGGAAAAGCATGGAAAGGCTTGTATTTATGAAGGAAGATGTTATTGACCTTCAGAGAAACAGATGATAGGAGGAAATTAGCATAGTGCAGTCTTACATATATGTGGATATGTGGATATATGCTTATGTTTATTGATACCTATGCATTTATGCATGTGTGCATATGTGTATGTATATGTGTATATATGTACATGTATTTATGCATATGTATGTATGTATCTCCACACTTAATTGTAGCCTTCTTTAGGGTGGTGGGTGGATGGAGGGGAAAAATAAAGTAAAAAGTGCATAGCTAAGAACAAAAGAAAATCAACAAGGAAGGAAAGAAAAGCTGAGCAGCTTTGAAAACAACATGGAGTATTTATAATATATGTTTTCTTGAAATGGAAATTTATTGTTTTATCTTGAATAATCTCCTATGTTCTTCTGTGTACATGACAATGTTTTTTTTTCATATATTGTATTTAAGCTTAAATTTTTTTAAATTACAAAAAATAAATGCTTATCACATTGAATGGAATTGAAAAGTTCTACACAGCACTCCGTCCCAAAATATTGAAAGAATAATAAAAATTCCCAATCATCCTCCAAACTCTTGGTCTGCATAGTGCCAAATGTCTCTTCACTTCCTGTTTTGTTTTGTTTTCATTCATGTGTGGCAGACTTTTGTTCTGATGTCCTGCAAACAAAGGCCATCCCTCTTCCATTTTGCTACAATGTTCCTGGAAATGTTACCCAGACAGATATTTTAGGGCAGTGTAATACATTTTCCCACGAGACAATGCTGTCGTTGATTGTTATGTTCTCAAAAATTGTCTTGGCACCACATAAATCATAGATGTGAACAAGTATGTGTGGCCCATTCCAAAACTGTGATTTGTTAGTAGGGTTCGTTCTCTAATTCCTACAATGTAGATATGGAGATAATAGTTAATAAGAATGGGCACCACTTACCAAGGCAATGTGGTCTCAGTAGCAGATGATATCTACTGTCCAAGCATGAGTATGAGTCCAGAAAGGTTCACAAGTAGCAGGCTGGTCTCTTGGTGGTGAATTCTTGGCTTTCGTATCTCATGCAATGAAGAAAAATCCAGAGCAACCTTCAGTCCTATGTAGCCCCAGCTCAGATGAAACCAAAGCTCTGTTAGAGTTTTGGAGTTGATATAGTACTTTAAGTACTATAAAGTGCTTTGCCACATTACCTTATCTGATCCCATAATCCTATAAAATAAGTGCTGTAAGTCTTATAGTCCTATTTTAAAAATGAGGAAACTGAGACTCAAAGGGATTAAGTAACTGGCTCAGAGATATAATATGAATAATTGAAAGATGCCCCAAAAACAATAATGGAGGAAAACAATTCCTAACTATTGGAACTACCCAAAGGGGAACTAGCCTGCCTTTGCTCCTATACATATACTGTGGAGTAAAGGTGTGAAGGTAAGGAGATCATGCAACCATTCTGACTGGTTCCATTACAGACATGTGTTACATAACTTCAACTGGGCCCTCACCACTGCTAGACAATCATTCTGTACCTGTCTTATCAACTCACTATCACAGTCTCCATAACAATTCTTCCAAACCTTTTCATCCTTTCTCAAATCTTTCATGTCTCTCCCTCAATCTACCCTTTTATTGAGAATCTTGCCTTATATTTTAGAGAAAAAAATTCAGCTTTTTAAAGGAAACCCTCTCCAACCCCTCTCAATTCCAGTCTCTTTTCTCTGTTAACTATTTCTTATTTATCCAGTATATAACCTGTTTGTATATATTAGTTTGTTGTCTCACCCATTAGATTGTGAGCTCCTTGAGGGCAGGGACTGTCTTTTGCCTCTTTTTTTTCTATCCTCAGTGCTTAGAATTGTGCCTGGCACACAACAGGCACTCAACCAATGTTTATTGATTGATCGATTGATTTTGCAGGGAATGGGTTTCCCTCTCATTGGAGCTCTCTCTATGCAAAGACCAGGCAACCATCCAGGTAGATCATGGATGAGATTCTTTTTTCTGTAAGTGTTGGACTAGTTGGCTACTGTGATCTTTCTATATGTGAAATCCTGTGATTCTGCAATACTGTGAAAACCATATCCCAGAGAGGCCATTGAAAAGCTGGAGAATGGCCAGAGAAGAGCAATCAGGTTGGAGATGGGCCTCAGCTTTATGCTTTGCACATCACAGAAGGAGGAAGCATAGAACGTTTAAACTAAAGAAGATTTTCTGAGGATATTGACCTCAAATATTTGGATATAGAATATTCACGGAGAAGAGGGATTAGATTTGTTCTTCTTGGCCCGGGAGGCCAATAGTGAAAATGCCCCTGCCCTTCTGATTGGAGGGCTGGAGGGTAGAGTAATGAACTTTCCCCAAAGCTTCCCTTGAAAGAAAACTCAGAAGTCCAGTTAGGCCTTCCTTTCCCAACAACCGTATTGCTTGGTTACCAACTCTGATCCCCCTTTTCACATTCCTTTTGTATATTGTCTTCCCCTATTTAGTTGTAAACTCCTTGAGGTCAGGGACAGTCTTTCTTTTTTCTTTATTTGTAACCTCAGTACTTAGCACAGTGCCTGGCATATAGCAAAGATTTAAGAAATGTTGACTGCATTTCATTTGAAAATTGAAGAGATGAAAGTCTTAATTTCGTCTAAGGTCTATAATCCTATTGAACAGATCCAATGAAGAGTGGGCACTGGCCTTCACATCTCTTCCACAGGACGGCTCACTGGAAGTGCTGCAGTCAAGATGGCTAGTGGTCCTGACAGGAGATTTCCCATTGCTTTGGGGCTCATTGTAAACTAAATCAGCAGTTCCCTTTTTTTGCCAATAGTGAGCCATGCTCCAATTTGAGCTGCACACCTTCATTATGTCTTCTTTCCCATATTACAAGTGTCAATAGAGACCAGTTTCCCAAGTAGTCTTGTGCTTATTTTGTCACTGGACATTCAGCATACAAACACTTTCAGTCATCTCAAAACTTTGTGGCCCTCTGGATCCCTTCCAGAAATCGCATCACGATCTTTTTGAAAGCAGAAAGAGGCCATATGGAACTGAAGATATTTTGTATTGTAACATTACATGGTCGCCAAGGCAAGAAAACAAAAGTTCATCATTAAGTGGCCAACCAGCTGGCTTTAAACTTCTAAGCTAAGATGGTACCTTTCAGCTTACGACAATTCAATTCAGCAAACATTTATTATGTACCTACTATGGGCTGAGCACCATGCTAGGTACTGAGGACACACGGATGAAAATGAAAAGTCCTTGTCTTCAAGTTTACCTTCTGCCAGGGAAACAACACATGCATATATGGGTATATTTACAATTTATTCAGAACCAATGATCAATGAAGGGAGAACATCAGCAGTTGGAGAGGACAGGGAAGCCACCATGCATAAGGTGGCATTTGAGCTGAATTTTGAAGGAAATAAGGGGAAGAGATCATATTAAGGAGGAGTTTGTTATATTAATTTTTTAATAATGTAAAATCACTTCCTAAGGTCTTTAAAAGAAAATGTATTGTTTGTCTTCAGTTGTGTCGGATGCTTTATGTTCCCAGTTGGGGTTTTCTTGGCAATATTCTTTCTCCAGCTCATTTTACGAATGAGGAAACTGAGACAAACAAGAGTAAGTGATTTTCTCAGGATCACACAGCTAGTAAGTGTGTAAGACCAGATTTGAAATCAGGTCTTCTGACTCCAGCCCCTGCACTCTCTCCACCGTGCCATCTAGCTGCTCCCTCCCCAAGAAACTTGACTGTTTCAACAGATGACTCCAAATACTGTTGTTGTTGTTGTTGATGATGGTAATAATAGTGATAGCTAGCTTTACATATCACTTTAAGATCTGCAAAATGTTCATGTGTCATATCATTTACATGAACTCATTTGACCCATTAAAACTTCAAGTCCTTTCTGGGTCAACTGACGCATTAAGAAGCCATTTATCATCTCTATTTTTAAAGTGGGATTCTTCCAAGAGTGATGAAGCACATATTTAAATTTTTAACCCATAAAGACAAAGATTTTGTGCTTCTTTACTGGCGACCTGCTTTATTGTAACAATACTTGTGATGGGAAGACTGTATTTGTCTACTGGATTCTCACTGGGTTGGCAAATAGAACTGTAATTACTCTGGATAAATCCTATAGATAATTGAGGTGGAAAAGGTTGTGACTTTGCAGTCAATGAATAAGGGTTCAATTTTGCCATTTTCCCCAAGTCAGTCCATTACCCACTCTGGGTCTCAGTTGCTTCAGACTCTTTTCCCTTTCTTTTTCTCCATTCCCTTCCCCCCAGGAGTTAATATCTGCTTTGAGATAAAGCACGTGAGAGACACATATTTTCCAATATAGACTAAAGCAGAGTTTCCAAGAGTGGGTTTTCTTAGACCAAGAAAGTGAAGTCCCTGGGGACAGTAGTCAGGAGTGCTGAAAAGGTACGTGGGAAATTCCTGCTCTTGGCCAAATAGCTCAAAAAGAGCTCAAATGAAATGCTATCGAATCACTGTGTCCTAGATGGAGGTAATGCTAATCTTAACAATAATGTATAATGCTTTAAAGTTTGCAATGTGGCTTACAAATATGATCTCATTTCATTCTCAAAATAAACTTGTGAGACTGATGGTATTATCAGTCTAGTTTTACAGATGAAGAAACTAAGATAGACAAAGTTTAAGTGACTTCTTCAGGATCACACAAATAAGAGGTGTCTGAGTTCAGATCTGAACTCAGGTTTTTCTCATTTCAAGTCCAGCACTCTACCACACTGCCAAAGGGGATGAAATTTCCTCAACAACATGATCCTGGACTTTGTCCTTTTAGATCAGAGCTCCTGGAGTGAGAAGGGCATTCTTGAGCAATGGACTCTTTGAAGAAAGAGGATTGTAGACATGGCACACATGGCTGGTGTCATACAAGAACCAAAGCAGTCAGATTTGGAGAGAAGACCTAGCCTTTGCTCTCTGCTCTTAGGTAGAGGAGTCAGTTTCTATGTAATTGACTGTTCCATTGCATTTTTCTGTTTCTGTCCTTTGCCTTGCTTTGTCCGTCATAAACAGAAAAATAAACTAGTCCCAAGATCTCTAAACACAGATCACTATACACAAATGAAAAGCATGGTGCAGCTGCAGGGCTTTGGGACATTTACCTTCCCACACAACCTTCTCATACAGAAAATCTTATAGAGATTCCTCTGACCTTGTAATTACACAATACTGTATTTTGCAATCTTATTTCCTCTTTTCTCCCCCCCCCCACCTTATCCCCCCAAGTTAAAAAAAAAGACTCAGTCCCTGCCCTGGCCCCCAGCCCAACTTCTTTAAGGGGACAGAAAGTTTTATCACTTTCAGCTTTCCTGCCCTCCTTCTGAAATAGGAACTAAAATTGTCATCTTATTTTCACATCCCAAACATGCTGGGGATCATTCTGAAGAATTCCATATTCCAGAAACTGAAGGGTAATGGAGGAAGCAAGTGCCTGCTCTCTGAAATGCACCCATATATATACACATGTATACACTCATGTGGACATAAACACACACAATACAATCCATATAAACACAAGCATACATGCCTATTCAGAAGAGAAGAAACTGGACTTACAAACAAGTTGGGAAAACTTTACTGAGAAGAGAAACTTGAAAACTGCAGGGAAGAATTTGGATCTTCCTTGTTAGGACTTGTTCCTCTTGACTTGAGCTACCTCAGTCCCACCCCCTGGATCCTCCTATTTCCTTTCAGTTAAGTAGAATTCTGTTTACCTACCACTAGTTCCTCCTGACCTTTATCTTTTGTCAGAATTTCCTAAGAAATGGGTTTGTCAAGATTCAGACTACATACTCACTTTCCCAGGTTCTAAGTTCAAGCCCTTTCTGTTCTTGGATGACTAATTTAGAGCTGAAAGGGGCCTTGGAGACTGCTTAGACCAGCTCTCTCATTTCAGAAAGGAAGACAGTGAGACCTAGAGATATTAAAACAAGGTCATTAAGTTAGCAAATAAGAAAACCAAGATTTGAGCCTCAGTCTTCCGACTAAATGCAGTTGTAGTCACGTTCGGTATAATTGGATTTCTGTGGCACTTATCCATCCTGTTTTAGTCTTGACATGGGAGTGGCCTGTCTAGGTAGTAGCTCATGTACTGTAAAGGCCACTGAACTGGGGGATCAGAAGGCAGGTGTGCCTCTGGATAGTTGTGCTGTGTCTTTGGACTAGCATCCTTTTGGGGGCACTCCCTTCCCTGATTTATGAACCAGAATGGTATGGTTTGATTAAAAAGATTTGTTGAGTGCCAGTCATATCTGAGATATAATGCTCAGCATAAAGAATAAAGTAATAATGGGGGAAAGTCCCCACTATGGATGTTTATCAGGAGGCTCTTCAGAGATGATGATGAGGAAGAGGAGGAGGATGATGATAATGATGATGACGGTGATGATGATGATGACATTGGGCCTTTGCCAGGCAATAGCCATGGGACATAAGGCTGTCAAAGTAAGAGCTGTAACTGTGTACGTCAAGAAACTTAGTGGCACCCTGAAAACATGGACAAACATGTTTAGAGGAATTAGCACATATATGACATCTTCTTAAAAATAGACCACTGATATAATTTGATTTAAAATCAATTAGATTTCTCCCTATATCCCCCCTCCCAGAGAGCCATCCCCTACAACATTTTTTTAAAGAAAGAAAAAGAGAAAAAATAGTAAAACTGATCAATAAATCCAAAATTGGTGACATAGAATGTGAAAGACCCTGCCCCAAGAGCCTGACCTCTGTAAAGGTCAGGGACAGGGGTATCTACCTTTATCTCTTCTTTGGGGTCAGGCTTCTTTGTTGTGATCTTGAGACATTGAATTTTGGTTGTCATTCTTTCCACTCAGATTGCTGCAGTCATTGTGTATTTTGTTTTTGTGGTTCTGCCTGCCTCATTTCACATCACTTCATGGGTTATATGCTACTGTCTATTAATCATGTTCATCATTTCTTACAGTAAAGTAATAATTCATTACATTGACATTTAACCAGGCTTTTCATATGCCCAGATCATCTAAGATGGGGGCACCCATGTAGGAGATGTCAGGGTCCTAGTGCTGAAAGAAGACATTTTGTATTCCCCTACTGTATGTGGGTATAGTCTCTTTCCACTGGCTGTGGGCAAGAACAGGTTACATCTTTAAAACTGCCAGACTGTAATACATTCATTCTTTCCCTCTCCCTCCTCTCCTTCTTCCTCTCCCTCCCCTCTCCCTTTCCCCTCTCTCTCTCCAAATGCATTCAGGAGAAAATCCTGTTCACCTGCAACACAGGTACCATGAACTAAAATGGGCAGATGGTTCTGCTGCCCTGACAGTTAGGGTTTTGGGTTTGGGGTCTGATTTGTTTTTCTTGGAGGCAAGTCTCCAGAGAGGATGTTGCTGCCAACCAAGTAGGAGAGCCCTGAGAAGGCCAAATGCTGGGACAGCAGCTCGATGGGCTTTGGATGTGCAACATGGTAGGACCCTGCTATAGAGAAAGTAAGTTAAGCTGTGAATCTCAATTCCTTACCCAACTCAAGACACTGAGGTGGGATAAAGGGGAATTATGCCCCTCAGGTATTGGGTGTTTCATGTTTCTTATTGCTATAACTTTGAAGTAAATATTCCTTTGTAACAGCTAATCTGACTGCTAAGTGGCCTAAAAGGAATTGGAGGCCAGAGAACCTCTAAAATTGTGGAAATATAACCAGTTGGATATTAAGGCTATCCCTGAGCCTAGACACCTCCAGACCCTTTTATAGGCACCAGACAGCTGTGATGGAGAGATGAAATGTAACATAACTGCCCTTCAGGAACTGGGGACTGATGTAATCACTATTACACATATACCACAATTTTTCCACCTAATTGGCATCTACTTTGCTTCCAATGGTTTTCTAAGATGTTGCTATAAATACTGTGTTGTAGATAGACTTTCATTTTGTCCGTAACCTCCTTGAAGTATACATCTACCAGTGAAATTTCTGGGTCAGAAGTATATACAAATATTAGTCACTTTATTTGCTTAATTCCAAATCGCATTTCAGAATGCTATGAATTCCCAGCTCCACCAAAAATGTATTAGTATACCTGTCTCTTCACAACCCCTTTAACCCTTGCTATTCCCATATTTTGCCATCTTTGCCAGCTTGCTGGTTATAAAGATGAAGCTCAGCATGGTTGTAATTTATAGCTTCCTTCTTGTTTATCATCTGGAGCATTCTTTCCTATGGTTGTTAAAAGTTTGTGATTCTTCCTTTGACAACTAGCTTATAAGGAGATAACTTTTCGTTATATTTTTATGTTAGTTGACTATACATCTTGGATATCAGACCATTATTACTTGTGTTGCAAAGAATCCCCCCCCACTTAACCACTTCTTTTCTTATTCTTGATGCATAAATTTTATAAATGTAAGTGTATAAAAACTTTGCAATTTCTTATCATCAAAATGACTGCATTTTTCTTTTATGGTTGTCTCTATCTCTTGTTTGGTAAAAAAAAAAAATCATCCTGTGAAAGGAATAGAATAGATTTCTTTTCTAATACTTTCATGACATGATTGTTAATATTCAGGTGACATATCCATTTTGAATTTATTCTGAAATATAGTCTAAGATGTTGGTCTACATAATATAAATCTTAGCATACACTTTCAGGGCCAATAAAATAGATGGCAACCCATTTAGAAAGTATCCTGAAAAAAGCAAACAAACAAATTATAAACAAAATAGAAAGCCCATAGCCTCAAGGAAGTGATAGAAAGATTATAATTTCCTTGTCAAAAAAGGATGAGACTTGATGGATATTTTTGAGAGCTCAATATAAAAAGATAAAATCTTTACAGAAAAACTTTTGGAAAACATACAATGTGTATGTATTTTATACCATTATGTAAATTCAAATATATATTTATATATATACTAAGTGGAATGGGTTTTTTGAGGATTAAGTGAAATATATGCAAAGTGCATTAACTTTTAAGTTAACATTAGCCTTAAAACATTAACAAATGAAACATATCTACATATATATTAAACATATAAACATGTGTGTATATAAACTTCATCGAGCAGTAGGTCTGACATAGGACTGACAGTAAGTTAATGCCACTGGATTTATCAAATATCACTAACATTGATTTATTTTTAGAAGGAACCTAGAAAATATCTTGGGTCCGGAGTAGAATTAAAAGGCTCTCCATGAGTAACATTCATGTGGACTCAGACAAAAATCTGTTGATAAATAAGTATTCAGTAAATGATTGACACATTGATTTCTTAATAGTACTAGCAACTCAGAACCAGGTAATCGCCACTAGGAATGATCACAAGTTTATCCTTAAGCATCCTTGACTTATATGATGTAGATTAAGCAATAAAATGGGAGAAACTGTGTAACAGATGACTGTAATCAGGACAGATTTGACCCCTGCCTAGAAATGGCTGATTGGAGGATCACAATTATATACCGGAGGTTCACTATCGTTCACAAACTCAGAGATGACAAATCTCAGTATTCTAAATACAAATATGAAACTGTCCTTGCGAATGCAATATACAAACTGCACTAGAAATGGATCATTATTACAGACACAACCGGTGCCCCCAGTTGCATGGAAATAACAATGATCATTTACAATTTAAAACCATTTTTGAAAATAACAACTTCATAAGTTCAAAATGGAAAAGGAATGCTTAGGTAGCATTTTATTTGCAGAAAAAAAAGATGTGAGGATGTAAGTGAACTGCAAATTCACTATAAATGTGATATGGAATTATTAGAAGATCTGAACTTTTGGCTCTGCTGAGCTCCGTGTCCCTCGCGTCCATTCCCATGTCTTCTGAAAAAGCCATCGTTCCATATTGAGTTCTCAGCAGAGATCAGAATGTGTACTCTGATATAAGTTCATAAAGAATCTTAAAAACCCTTTGAACTTTAGAATTATGTATCCCTGGCACCTACTTGTATCCTCTCCCTGGTCCCCATAAATCTTCTTATTTTGTATAGAGAAATAATCTTAGCAAGCTTATACCTACTGCTAGAGAGGGGCTCAACCATTCCTAGATCTTCCAGAAAGCCCCCCTTTCAGGTCCTGCAAAGGGATTGAACTATTCCTAGCCTCATCAAGAAGCCCCAGGAAAGCCCCCTTCCACAGGTGGCTCAGGCATTTGTAGCTAAAACAGGGAAAAAGATTCTTGGGGAATCATGGCTGTCCTCAGAGAGGATGTTGGCTCAACACTACTTCTGACTATGCCCCCTTGCTAGAGTTCTGTTCCTCCTGAGGCTGCCTGCAGTGTCCAGAGGCCTGGCCCAGGTTCCTGTTACTTACTTCCCTTGTACTCCCATATTAATAAACCTCTTGCTAAGTGTGTTGACTTTTCATTTCATGCAAATCTCGGACCTTAATTAGACATTTCTCCAACAATGTAGCAAAAGTAAAAAAAAAAAATAACAGAATCTTAAGCTTAAAAAAATATGAATGAAGAAAAATGGAGATGACAGTTCCTCTTCTCTTCTTTACTCTGCCCTCATTGGTTCATATCTGGCATTTCAAATTCTTTTCTGGGTCCAGAGTTTCAACAAAAAATATTGAAAAGATCAAATGTGCCAAGGACAGGAGAAGCAGGACAGTGAGAGGATCAAGACAATGCTAGATCAAAGCTGGGAGATGGAAATGGAAATTTGTATTCCCAGCAAAGATAAAATTATGAGGATCATGAGATCGTTCCATAAGCATTTGAAAAGCTGTCGTGTGGGTGAGGATACAGGATTGGTCTGATTGGCCCCAGAGAGAATTGGTTCTCTGGGTAGAATTTTCCAACAGGTAAAATGAGGCTCAATTTAAAGAAAATGTTTCTTTTATAGCTATCCAAAGTGCAATGGACTCCCTTGGCAAGTACTCAGGTCCCCCTAGAAGTCTTCAGTCCAAGGTTGGTTGACCATTCATTTGGGACCTTGACTACATGATTTACCAGCTGCCCTGAGTGGTCTTCGAAGGCTCTTCTAAATCTATGGTTCTGTAACACTGGAACTGAAGCAGAATGGGATTGTTCTAGACTCTAAGGATCCTTCTCCCTGGAGGCTGTGAAGCCAAGACTGGACATCTTGTCACTCATACTGGAGAAGGAATTGTAGACCAGGTGCATGTTGAACCAGATGACTTCAGAAGTCACCTCCAGTTCTGATTTATGTCACTCTGGTTATTCTGTGGTTCGTGCTTTCAAGGAGCTCAAAGTCACAAGTAGAAGAAAGACAATAGAAACCCCAAATGTAATCTTAAAGTATGAGAATGAACACCACTGAAGAAAGCTCTCCTGCTATAAATGACCCTATTGGTATAAGAGCACAGAATTTGAAGTCATGAAGACCTGTGTTCAAATCCTGACTCATATACTTACTAGCTACGTGACCTTGAGCAAGTCACCTAACCTCTTCCAGCTTCAGTTTCCTCATCTGTAAAATGGGTATAATTGGGTGATGGGAGTCTCAAATGAGATAATATAGGCAACATGCTTTGCAAACTTTAAAGTGGAATGTAAAGTCTAACTATCATTGACAGTGTTAGAGGGAAAGCATGGTGAGGAAATCCCCTCTACAATGCAGATCAATAGTTGCATTGTACCTTGTAGGCCACAAGACTTATTTGCCTCAAACACCAAGAGGTTAGGGGGCTTATCCAGGATCCCAGCACCTGAATGCCAGCCTTCCTTGGCACAGGGCTATTCTCTGGGCCACTTCTCACTCTCATACTCCAGGTGAAAACAGTATGTTCATCAATGTAGTATTGGAGCAAGAAGCTAGAAGGTGCTTCTTAGTCTTTCAAAATGAAGAAGAATTCAACTTTCTGAGGTGATCTGCAAATCTTCTGGGAATTCTTTCTCAATAACATGTTGCTGTCTACTCATGCCTACCACATCCCTCCCCACAGAATGACTTGCAACTTTAATCCTTTAAAGCTTGTGGCATTCTGTGACCGAAAGCTGTCATCAGAAGAATATTGAGCTGAAAAAAATGGGCCTCTGTTTCAGGGAGAAACTCCATGAAATTTCTCAAAGACAATTCAGCCAGCTCTCCTCTTTTTATTCACCTCTAGGTCCAATTCCTGGTCTCTGTGAAGTGTCTGCTTCAGAAACATAAGTACAACACTCCCTTCTCTCCTCCCCACCCCTGCCCCAAAGTTTGAAAACTGCTAGGATGGAAGCAGGCAGCCAGGAGTGGTCAGAAATCATTATTTTATTCTCATCCAAAGGTGACTCAGGACTGTAGTTGCACCAAGAAAATGTAATTCCCCTCATTGCTAATCCTGAAAGAGGATGAGAGCAAAAATATAAGAAGCAAGAGAAATGAGCACTCAGGATAGGATGTTGTGTCTATGTTTCACATCTCAGAGGGTGAAGCTGGGATGCAGGCTCTTACCCCAAGGCTGCATGGCTCCTGCAGCAGCTTTTATAACCATGAACTTGCAGGGGACACAATGCCTGGATGAAAAGCAGGAAGACTGTCTCTGTTCCCTTGTTTCCAAGGACAGCACTGGTAGAACTCCTATGACCCTGTTTCCTAGCTATATGTGAACCTACTTTGCTTTTCTTGTTTCGTTGTTTTATTAAAAGTTCTGTTTCCTTTCTGCATTGGTCAAGAGTTCTCAAAAAATAAAAAATAAAAAAGGAACCTTTTATTATCTGTGAGAGAGCATTCATTGTGTTCATATCTTTCTATGTCCTTGGGAAAGAGAAAAAGCAGCCAGCAAAAAGGCTATGGTCACCCTGGAGACTGAGAAGAGAAGACTCCCTTTAGCAGTTGTTGGGGTATCAACTGGGGACTTAAAAGTAACCAAAGAGAGTTTATTGACAGTATGTTATCAATCTCTCGCAAAGCAGGGAAAATACTAAGCATGTAAATCTGACCTGAAATGGATTTCCTTGGGCAAAAAATGAGTGAAATAAACAGTAGGATTCTAGGGAGATGAGTGTTGGTAAGGAGAAACTTTGTCCCTAAGGCCCTCTGAGGCAATTAGCCTTCATCATATTTCCCTTCCTACTTGGACATGTTCATAGAGTCTTATAACATAGCTTCCCTGCCACATCACGACCAGCAGAGACTGGAGTGTGGTAACTAAGGGAAAAATCATACTCAGGGGGTTACAAGGGACAACCTGGTGGAGGTGGCTTCACTCCCAGGAGGCAACAAGCATTTATTAAGCACTAACCATTACCTGAAAATGTACCAAGTGCTGGGGATACAAAGACAAGATAAAAGAAAGACAATTGATGCCCTTAAATGGCTTACATTCTAATAGGGGAAGACAACACATGTGTGTATGCACACACATGTACACACATGAGCTAAAAGGAAGAAAGTATGGGAGAAGACGGTATCAAAATCAGGAAAGTCAGAAGCACACCTGGGAGGGGAAGTAAGGTTAGTAAGCCTGGACCCCTCTCCAAAATGGAGCCCCTGGGGGCATCTAGGTGGTGCAGTAAATAGAGCACCCGGCCCTGGAGTCAGGAGGACCTGAGTTCAAATCCAACCTCGGACACTTAACACTTACTAGGCATGAGACCTTGGGCAAGTCACTTAATCCCAATTGCCCTGCCTTCCACCCTCCAAAAAAAAAAAGAAGGGAAAAAAATGGATCCCATAGGAGACATTCACCAATGGGGGAGGAATAACAACATGATGCAAGAGCGTTTCAGGGCAAAAAGGATGGGTGCCAGAGATATGGTGCGGAAAGATTTCTTACTAACAAAACAATTCTGATCCACAGTCACAGTTAGACATACATCCGTAACTCTCAATAAAAGGTCAAATGCATTATCTATATTTAGATGTACAGATATATAGCTAGGTGGCACAGCGCTAGGCTTAAAGGAAGACTTGAGATGGGATTCAACCTCTGACATTTACTTAGCTGTGTGACCCTGGACAAGTCACTTAATGTCCCTCAGCCCTGGTTTCCTAATCTATACAACAAGTATAACAGTAGCATCTACCTCACGGGTCGTTGAGAGGATTAAATGAGATAACACAGGCAAATTAACTTTGCACATCTTAAAGGGCTATGGGAACGCTTGGGATTATTGCATAAGCTCCATTCAACTGCATAGCATAGTCATAGACTGGACGGTGGAACCGGACAGGAAATGTAGTACACAGTATATTGTCAGAGGCATGCATGTCTGGAAATGAGTCAGGTCAGTTATGAAGGAAGAACAAGGGATAAGCAGGGGATAGTCCACATGTTCCACCTGTAGCCATTCAATGTGAAGAGAGCCAGAAGACACAGTATGCTCAGTGGAGCTGCATGGAGCATTATGGGGCAATATGCTAGGCGAGGATGTGTTGCCATCTGGATTGTTGGGGGAGAATAACGTCTGCATCTAGGAGATCTCAGATCAGAGGAACTATGGAAGTATCTCAACATCTGAAAGCAGATGTTTCTCATTTTTGAAAGGGAAGAATTGGCCCTTCTCTTCAGTGAAGAAAGTGCTGTATTCTGGGACCAGTCATCTCACTTTCGCAGCTAATCATGTAGCGTGGGAGGAATAATGAACCCAAGAAAAAGCTAGCTGGTGAAATCTGTGTGAGCAGCTGAGCCTCCCCAAGCACAGCTCACATCACACTGATGGGGAGACGTCCTGTTCTTATTGTAAAGCCAAAAGTAAAATGCTGGCCTGGCCAAGGACTTCTCTGATGGCTTTGTTTTAAGGGAGGATATTTATTCATTTACTTACTTGTTTATTCACTCATTTATTTATTTGTTTAGTTGGTTGTTTGTTTATCTATTTATTCTTTAATTAAATTGATTTATTTACTTTTAGTTTACATGATTCAGTTCCAGAGTCCCTTGAGTTTCAAGTTTTCTCCCCTCCCTTTTCCCCCTCCCCCCATGGCGGCCGGCAGTCAAGTATAGAATCTGCAAGTACTTTCACACTGGACATTAGTCTGGTTGTATAGAAGGGTTGTAACCAATGGAGTGGACAATAGGAAAAAGGAAACAAAACCAAACAAGGAAAAGAGTGATAGCATGTAAACTGCTTCAGTCCCCATTTAAACTCTGTTCTTTCTAGATCTTTCTCTGAATGTAGGTATCTCCTTCCATCCTGAAACTTGCAGAGTTGTCTTATAACCTTGC
>CM053580.1:11876972-11898958 GCA_028627135.1 Pseudochirops cupreus | reverse complement strand
GTGTGTGTGTGTGTGTGTGTGTGTGTGTGTGTGTGTGTGTAAAGGCATCTAGGTAGTGTGTGGAATCAAGAAGACTAGAGTTCAAATCTAGCCACAGACTCTTACTTGCATGTGACCCTAGGCAGATCACTTAAGATCACTATGCAGATCAGATTACTTTGTGTCTCAGTTTCCTCATCCATAAAATGTACACACATCCCAGAGTTTCTGTGAATACAAAGTGAGATATTTGTGAAACTCTTTGTAAACCTTAAAACATTAAATAAATGCTAATGATTTTAAGGTACTATTTAGTACTTCAAAGTTAACCACATTGTTTCTTCACACTAACATCATGAAGCAAGTTATAGAAGTGGTATTTCCATTTCTAGAAAAGGAAAAAGGAAAAGAGAAGTTATGTGACTTCTTCCTGGTCTCATTGCTGGAAAGTGTCAGACTGGAGCCAAATTTCGGTCCAAATGTGTGATTTTTTTGGTAAATCCCATGGGAGGAAATTCCCTCCACCTGTGTAGACTGGTACTTTCTCTGCAAATTATAGTGGTGTAGAGCTACCTACAGTACTGAGATGCTTAGTGCCTTGCCCAGGGTCACACAGCCATTGGGTTTGCAAGGTGAGACATCAAGCTTCTTGCTTTTGAGACAAGCTTTCCATCTTTTATATGGAGGGTTAAGTGACTTGGTTTTTTAATACTATTTTGAAAACTGCATTTCAGTATGATTATTTTCCCTTGTAATCCTCTGTATCTGGAGAAGGGGTGTATAGATTTCACCAGACTGGCAAAGGGATCTAGAAATGGAAAAAAAACTGTTTGAGAGTTCCTATGTTCTACAACACTGCCACTCTTCTACAGACATATTCACATAACAAATGTGCGTTGACTTGTGAAAATATTGGAATATGGAAGTTTGATCTTTAATTCCATTACTTTTCCACAGATGGACTCCAGGGTCACCCCTGCTCATAATAGCCCTTTATTATTCCCTCGGAATATTTGAATTGCATTTTGTGACAAAAACAATGATTTGTACAGATACTTGAATTATGTATTCTTTGTCTTTCTGATTGTTCATAGAATGGTTTTAAAACAAAATGTCACTGATACCTGGTTCTTTCAATATTTTTACTGTTTCCAAAGACTAGCATGCTTGGGAAAAGCTTTGTTTTTGTTCAGCTTCCTCATTTTCTCCTAAATTAGATAGTCCAGGATGCACATTAGAGTTCGGATTTTGTGTCTTTGGAGGCTGAACATGTGGGGTATGGCTTATGTAGTAGGCCTAAGCTACAACATATATATATATATACATACATACATATATATATATATATATATATATACGTATATATATATACGTATATATATATTATATAGTTTTTTAACAGATTTTGAACACTTTATGCCTTTCAGTTAAAAAAAAAGTTGTATTAGCACCCTCTTGGAGTGTTAAGGATAACTAACACCTGTGCATTGTGCAATTTGGAGGAGGAAATACATGAGTTTTACCGTCCTTTGTCTTGTGGGCCCTGCCTTGTGCCTTCTCTTGCCCCACCCTCAATGGGCTGGCTGTCCTGCTACCAGCAGCACCAAAGCTTCCTAGGTTATGAACTAGTTTTTACCAGAAACTGCAGGGTGTCATTTGGCACCAACTTCCCTGAAAACCAGGGAGTGACCATACCATTGAAACTCTCAGGAATTTGATAGGTAGTCTTGGCAGCCAAAGTCAGATGCCTGAATAAGTCTTCCTTTAATCATAACAGGAAACAGCATAGTAGAGAGGGTATGGGACTTAGCGTCAGGGAGATCTGCATTCAAACTCATCTCAGAGACTTAATTGTTGTATGACAATAGTCAAGTCTCTTTATCCCCATGTGCCTCAGTTTCCTTATCTGCAAAATAAAGTTGACTTAATGATCTCTATAGTCCCATTTCAGTTTTAAATTAATAATCCATATAAAATTCAAAATACTCAGGAAAAATACAGGACATGCCAAAAGAATTTCAAGAGACTTAAGATTTTGCTGGTTGGTTGGTTCTTTTTTGTTCTTGAAGAGGACTAGAATGATATCCCTATGTTAGAGTAAAGTTTCAGTGTGTCTGACCGTGGCTGATCAGACTCACACAAGCTTGGAATGCTCTACCACAAATTGGGCACAAATAGTCCATGTGAACATTTGGGGTACATTCTCTAAATCTGCCATCTACCATTTCTTTTGAGCTATTTCAATTCAATAGATAGATAGAGATAGATGTAAGCCTACAATGACAAGATATGCATTTGAGTAATTGCACTTTCTCTGCAAACCGTTAAAACAATGCTCATTAAAGCCTAGGCAAGCTCTGAGTGTCAAAATACTGCAAGACTCTTAAGAGCCACAAGGTTATGTTTCATCATTTAGTTTGTTATGTTCAGATTTAGTTGCTTATGGTCGGTATGATAACTCATGACTGCACTGAAATTCTGTTGACACTGGAAAACAGTCAAGGACTTTTCTGCCAAGCCTAACACCAAAATACAACAACAGCAATATTAAACACGTTATTTTAAAAGGCTATCATGCAACATCTTGTATATCTATCTATCTATATTATATACACACATATGTATGTATGTATATGTGTATATATGTATATGTGTAAACTTTGATGTATATTAAATGTGTATTTATATATATATATACATATATATATATATATATGTATATACATACATACATACAGCACCTTCTCTGATGGGGTTATGCCATGATGAGGGGTCCTGTGTCAGTGTCTGCCATGTCATACAATCAGTTCCAAACTTCTTAAGGGAAATCTTGAGAAAATTTTGCTAAAACTTTTGCAATAGCCTGTATTTGTTATAGGGTATAGTTTGAGGGTAACTGGATTGGAAATAAAGAATGTAGTAATTTTTTGCAGGGAAGAGGGGGGATCCAGATCCATGATTTAATCTGGGTAGATAACTTCCTGGTATGGAAACTCCTCCTATTTACTTTTAATTCATGACCTCGGGGTATTATTATTGTCATTAGGAGGTTAAGTGACCTACTCATGATTGTGCTGCCAGTGTATTTCAGAAACAGAACTTGAACCTGTCTTCCTGACTCCAAAGTCTTCTTATCCACTAAAGCCATTCCGCACCTCATTGGTAATATATTATGGATTAAAAAAAAAAAAGTACTCTGGCTAATGAGAGTGAACAATGAGATGTTCCAGAGACCCATTGAGACATCTCCTTCTTTGAATGGATAGACAATAAGAACAAAAAAGAATTAACTAACTTCATGGCTAATATCTTCTGCACAAATGATTCTAGAAGCAGTAGAGAGCAATAAAAGATTTCTGATTGGTAGATAAAGTGGTAACAGGAAAATTTAATCTTGACTCATTTGTCTTCTCAAAAGTCCTGATGTACACAGTTGTCCTTATAAATGTCCTCTCCTATTTTCTGCGTCTGCCCAGTCAAAAGATTCTTAAGTAACAGTGTGATGGCTGGAAGAGAAAGCCATACTTAAGAGTCAGGAAGACCTCAGTTCAAATCTTGTTTTTGAACTATACTAATTGAGTGACCCTGAGAAAGTCCCTTAACTTGCCAGTGCCCCAAGCAGCCCTCCAAGATTCGAAGCTGCAGTATAGTCACCAAATGAGATGATATTTGTAAAGCCAGCTAGTACAGTTCTTGGCACATTTTTATTGTTCAATTATTTCAGTTGTGTCTGATTCTCCATAACTCTGTTTGCAGTTATCTTGGCAGAGATCCTGGAATGGTCTGCCATTTCTTTCTGCAACTCATTTTACAGTTAAGGAAACTGAGGCAAACAGGTTAAGTGACTTGCCAAGAGTCATGCAGCTAGTAAGTGTCTGAGGCCAGATTTGAACTCAGGAAGGAGAATTTTCTTGACTCTGCCCTGTACTTTACCCATCGTGCCACCTAACAGCCCATAAATGATAGTACTACTGTTACTACTACTGCTAGTGCTGGTGCTGGTGCTGGTGCTGGTGCTGGTGCTGGTGCTACTACTACTACTACTACTACTACTACTACTACTACTACTACTACTACTACAACTACTACTTCTATTACTACTACTACCATAACTAATTTCATATGATTGTCATGAGGAAAGTGTTTGGAAATCCTAAAGCATTATATAAAAATTATCATTACCTTGCAAGAACTGATTTTCTCCCTATTCCTTGGATAAGGGGGTATTTTAGTCTAAGCATCAAACAACAAAGGATTATCATCATAGTGCTTTTGGTGGACGAAAGTATCAAGGAAAAGCCTAGAGCTTTCCATTCAAATTGGTGTATAGGAACATAAATACCTATTAAGGCAGCATTCAGTATTTAGCTCATAATTCAGATCCCTGTTGTCTATTCTATATTGGGGGAAAGAAAGCCTAATCGTCTCAGGGATGAGCCAGGTGTGTGTGGAAGCCCAGGCCCTGGGCGCAAATGAGCTCATCAGCTGGTTAGTCACCAGCTGGTGTCATTTTGGGGGCAGAGCTATTCATGAACCTAGCAATAGAGTCAGAGAGGGATGATGATATGCCTAGCAAAATGGAATGGTGTTTAATGAAATTGTAAACTGTTAATGGATTAAAATGTGTGTCTTAATTAGCCTCTTTGCTCCAGCTTAACTTCTATAGCTTCCAAGAGATTATATTTGATATGCTGAAAAGAGCCCTGGTGCTGGAGGCTGAGGATCTGTGTTCAAATACTTCAAATGCTACTTACTCTCTGTGTGACCTTAGAAAATCACCTGATTTTTCTCAGCTTCAAGTTTCTTCATATGTAAAATAAAGGAGTTGGAATTGATAATACTTAAAGGCTTTATCAGTTAAAAAAATCAATTCTCTAAGGCAGAGATTTTTAACCTGGGGATCATGATCCCTATGCATAGATTTCTGAAGTTCTGGGAACTTCCCTGGGGGAAAAAGACATGGTTTATTTTCACCAACCTCTAAGTGAAATTAAGGAGATATTGAGTGTTAGATTTTGGAATCTGAGGGTCTGGGTTAAAAAAGACTCTGTCACTTTCTGTGTACACTGTTTTATTTTTTGGCCACTCAGGTCTCAGTCTCTCTCTCTCTCTCTCTCTCTCTCTCTCTCTCTCTCTCTCTCTCTCTCTCTCTCTCTCTGACAACTGTGGCTAAGTGACTTGCCCAGAGTCATGAGGCTAGTGTCAAGTATCTGAGGTGGCATTTGAACTCAGGTCCTCTAGGGCTGGTACTCTATCCACTGCACCACATGCCTTACTTTTCAAATGAAGAAATGAATCAGATATCCTCCCAGGTCTATTCTCAGTTTTAAAGCCTACGATCCCAAGGTATGCGTTTGATTAATTGCACTTTCTCTGCAAACCTAGCCAAATGCTCGTTAAAGCCTAGGCAAGCTCTGAACATCAAAATGCTGTAAGACCCTTAAGAGCCACAAAGTAATGTTTCATCATTTTATTGAGTTATTTTCAGGTTTAGTTGCTTAAGGTCTATATAATACTAACTCATGACTGCACTGAAATTCTGTTGACACTGGAAAATAATGAAAGGCTTGAATGCCATGCCCAACACCTAAAAATAGCAGCAGCAATATAAAAACATTATTTTAAAAAGCTATCACAAAACATCTGGCATGCAAATGACATGACACTCGGTAGAAAATGGAGAGCATTTCATCCATGACAATCCTGCGTGAGTCTTTTTTTTTAGCCTGATTGTTTTAGATGAACCTGTAAAATCCTCAAATATCAAGTAATACTGTTTCCATAGGCAAATGAAATGGCACCATTCATCACAAATAAACCTAGTTTAATTAACAAGATTACATCACAGAGAATATAAAAATAAACATTCTCACAGGAGCACTGAAATGCACCAATCCAAATGCACATAACATAGAGCATGTAACTCATACACTTTCCCTTCATGGTCATTGACAATGCTATGAATTATAAAGTATATAACAGGAAATTTAAATTTGTAACAGAACTCAGCAGTCCTGTCATACAATTTTCACTCTGGAAAGTGCTTGGAGTTAAAATGAAGGCTCAAGCAGAACAACTGAACAGAGATGCTTAAAAGGAGCATCAAGACTACATCTGCTATGATGATACTTAAACTGTGAGAAATCCTGTGTCTGAGAAGAGTACCAAGTGCATGCTATTTGACTTCACAAAGAAACACAGAGTAGAAGCCATCTAGGGGGAAATGTAAATAGAGCTCATTGGACCAGCAGGGGATCCTAGCAGCTGCATTCTCCTACTTCTCTCTCTGCATTTCCCCAAATCTCTCTTTAAACTCGAAGGCTGTATCAATAATGCCTGTGTACCAGTTTTGAAAAGCACAGTGATTTGGTTGTGCTTTGAATATAGGTCAACCCTGTTATATTTTTTAAATGGTAGTGACCCATGAATTTCATGCATTTTTTTTTACAATAGTTGTACAAATTTTACTGCAAAACATCACAAAATATATACCCTACAGACCCAGTAAAACTAAAATATTTTCTATTTGTTGTGGGATCCTATAGTCACTTAACACAAAATTGACTTTTTACATATAAAACAAAAAATCCAATTTTAAAAGGCAAGCATGCAAATACATCATGAGGGAAATTTTAACACGGAGCTTCACAAAATGGAGTTTTAGAGATTATTAGAATTTCACAGAAAGAATGATCAAAAGAGAATCCAATACTTCAAGATACTGATGTTTGAAAAGAATAGAGATATACGAAATCTCTATTCTTATTTTCACCATGCCACTTATACTATGGATTTCAAATACAGCAATCTGTTATACTGAGGATACACATTTTAATAAATAGAATTCACTTCAGTGTTCTGGATCTAAAAAAAAAAAAAAGATGTTCTTCCAGGGAAAGTTTTCGATACTAATGGACTGCAGTTGCTTCATCAATAAATAATCTGGTAATTGTCTTTAAGTTGACCAGAAAGCTTAAGTTTTGTGACATAATGGATGAATCAGATTTGACAACTAGTATCAAACTTTCAGCCTTTGTTGCTGGTACAATCCCAGTCTCCATTATTAATGAAATCCTTTGTATCCAGTGACAGTTCAGTATCCTACAGGAGGAAAGTTAGTGGTTTCAACAGATTTCCTGGGCATGTTTCCACATCACAGTTGATATCCATGGAGGAATGCTAAGCCAATGCCTGGAGCTGAGTTCTGGAAAACAATAGTGGCATATTTATGTGTCTTTTGCATCTTTCAGACTCTTCGAAGTTCTTGTGACAGGGGAGTTATCTCATTCCTCTTGTAACAATGGGGGGAAAATTGATTGTAGAATTTGACCTCACCAAGGGTTAGCTGACTGACAAAACAGGATTAGAATTTAGAAATCCTGACCCACACTCCAAATCTTCTCAATTTCTTACCCATTCAAGTCAGAGAGCAAATATATTTGGCAGGCTATCAGCAATAACTACTCAGGTCCTAAAAAAAAATACATCTGGGTTTTGAACTTTCATCACTTTTGAGTACTGGTATAAACTGATAAATTATAGTACATTATCACTTGTCTTCAGTGCTTACATGTTGCCACTCTCAAGATTTAAGAACTTAAATCATCAGGTCCCATGAACTGTCTTTTCAAGTTTTGTGAGGTTTGTGAGGCCCTACTGTGGCCAAAGGAATATACCATTTCAACCTGATCCCCAGTTTATTTCAAACTAGGTGGACACAGGTAGCAGAGAACCCTGTTGGGCCAAGGAGCTTGCTTGGAAGTAATCAGCCAAGTCATTCTTTGTTACTGTTTGGCGTGCTTTCCCAATTCCTTACATGTCATTACTGTCTCCTATGAGAGGTATAAAGTAGGAAACATTCCAAATAGTAAAAGGGCCCTTCTATTCATTCCCAGCTCCCCTTACTAGCATTCTCTGAAAAGAAGTTCTCCAGGATCTGAAATAATGCAGAATTTACATCTTCAATAGGATTAGGCTAGCGTGGAAAGCAAGCCGCTACACAGGCCTAGACATTCTGTAAGCAAGAAAGAAGAACTCTAAAGTAAATGGAAGATTGGGCTACTAGAGAAACATCACTTCTTGGGCCAGGCATAAGCTGCCTCTTCCCCCCACCCTTTTTTTGGTCACTGGGGTATTTAATTTTGCTGCAGATAACACAAGGCTTCAGTGATCACTTAGGTAAATAGTCATTAAATTGTCTGATTTTATGTTCTATTCGCGTGCCATGGATGATAGGAACAGTCCTTCAATTTGCTGCTTCAAGATATTCAGCAAATAGCTACTGAGGTTTGAAGCATCACCATGTTTATTACCATTTCACGATTTGCTTTGTGCATTTTGGAGACTTGTTTTCCCCACGTAAAACTACAAATACATGATGACAGGTGACACATGGAACAGTTTGATAGATCTTCAAACTAAGAGAATCTCCTTTCCTGTCAAGCTGTGAGGCAAGAGGCTTGGACTAGCTGACCTCAAAGATTCCTCCCAGCTCTGGAAAGTTACTCAGTGGCTCAAATACAGCACTGATTTAGTTCTTTTTATGTCCTACATGCTTACCTTGAGATCCAATCCATATTCCATATCCTCAATGCATACAATGATTGTTGACCACATCAGTCCCTGCTCAAAGTCTCCACATTAGAGAAAATTATTCATTTTACTTCTGCAAATTAAATTTATCAAACTAACCTTAATACTCATCATTTAAGTAGAGTGGGAGTTTGTGATCAGAGGATGTAGAATAAATTCACCTCAATAAATCTGTATAATATAATTTGACGATAGTGGAAAAAAAATTACAGGGCTAGGATTGAGTGACAAATAAAAATGTGTTAAAACATAGAATGAGCATTATTAGAGAAATCTGAAGCAACTTGTGGGCTGATGCCCAGAAGAGCAAACCTGTAGTATAAATGCCACTCCCCCCCCCCCCCCATTAGCCATCTCTTTAAAGTGAAGTAGTTCTTAAAAAAAAAAAAAAAGTATTTCTCTGATGAGTCTTTTTACCTGTTTTGCCATGCAGTCAAGGGATGTCCTCAGGTCTTTAAATGCAAGGTTTCCTCTCCCGTTTTTAGAAAGGAGGACTAGTGAGGCCAGATCATGCCCTATCATTCTACAAACAGGATTTACACCATTTAAGCTAGCCTCCTATCACCTCCTGTTATAATACTTTCAGATATATTTCAGATAATATAAAAGGTCCCTTTTCCCAGCACTTTCGTTTCAGCCTCTCTATGACAATAATTAAGTTTTAGTCTCATTGCTTCATTTCTTTTTTCTTTTTTTTTCTTTTTTTAATATCTGGATCATGTAAATTTTGGAAGGCTGCCAATCACTCCCAAACACTAACCATGCCCAGATCCACTTTGCCTTAACTTGTACATTCAACTTTAGTCAGTTTGCCCTGTAAATCATCAGTTCAGAGTTGTTGTGTTTTTTTTTTTAAATGTTTTTGCAGATGTGGATATGCATTCATCCAGGAAAACAAACAACCCCCTATGGCATTAAACAGCAACATTGCCAATAAATTGCATGTTTACTTAAAGAGAATTAAAACATCCCAAGACATTTAACTTTCATAGGAAACAAAACCTACGTGCTCTCATTGTTTAAATTTGGTACTTTATCAGTGACAATTGACACAGATTTCCACCATCAGACATTTAGCACCCAAAATATAATGAACTGTTTTCCTGAACATTAGAATTAGAAAATCATCACCTTTCAAGATTTTCACCTCAGCGACATCTATATAGCCACCATCCAAGTGAAGATAGTCAGAAACTTATACTCATAAACAAAAAAAAAAAAAGTTTGATCAAAGACCAAGAGCCAACTCACTTGCTACCTAAAGAACTGGGAGAATTATTTCCTTTTCTTAGCTAATCGTAAATATTTGGAGGAGGGGAAGAAATAGTGGGATGCTAATGCGGATTATAAAATATAATAATAACTACAGGTGCACAATCTAAAGTCTAAGACAGTCATACATCTTAGGAGAAATTACAAATACAAAGATATTCCAAATATTAAGTGAGTGCCTTTTTGAGCGTGGAGAATTTTGAAATGGCATAAATCGAATTATTTAATGGAAGCTGCTGTTTTACTACATTTGACTTAAGGAACGTGACTTTGATCCAATTTTCAAAAAATGCTAAAAGGTTTTAGCACAGGGGGAAGCATGTCTCTCTTTGTTATGATCCCTAATTTCTTTTATTCTTTCTAAACCCAACAAAGGAAATTTTTAAAAAAGTATTTGCCTGCTAAGTGGTATAGTTTTCCTATCCCACACCCCCCCATTCTTCTGACTCTGTTTATCATCACACCATAGGGTTTTATAGTTTGTTTGTTTTTTAATGAGGTGTTTGGGAACCTTTTGCGTGTGTGCAATTCATAAGCTCGTATCCCCGTTCTGCTTGTACTCTGACAAAATATTGAGGGTCATGTCTTCGCTTTTGGATTGCAAATTTGCCTCACTTCTTCTCGAAGCTTTCCTGGTGGCCCGTGACAGTCTTCTCCTGAAAGTATCACCAGCCAAGAAATAGAGGATGGGGTCGACGCAGCTGTTGAGACTAGCTAGCCCCCGAGTCACCTGGTAAGTGGCATACACCCTGTCGTTGAAGGCACACATTCCTGGAGTCTGAAAATCCAGCCTGGCTCTCAGGTTCAACGTTTTCATCACATGGAAGGGAAGATAAGACACAGCAAAAACAGTCAGCACGATGATCACCAGGTAAATGGACTTCCTCCGAAGAGGCGAGTTGTCCAGGTCATTGGAGATGAGGGCCTTGACGATGAGCCCATAGCAGCCCAGGATGACCACGAAGGGGATGCAGAACATGACCACGGTGGTGCACATGCTGTAGATGAAGTAACTTCGCAGGTACTCGTCCGACGTGGTGTCGTAGCAGGTGATGGTCTTGTTGATCCGGCTGCCCGTGCCTGAGTAAAAGAAGATCGGGGCGATGCCGGCGACCACGACGGCCCACACCAGGGCGCTGATGTACACGGCGTTCTTCTTCTTCAGCCTCCCCAGGGACTTGAGCGGGTACACCACGCCGGTGTAGCGGTGCACGCTGATGCAGGTCAGGAAGAGGATGCTGCCGTACAGGTTCACGTGGAAGATGAAGCGCTGCAGTTTGCACATGTTGTCCCCGAAGATCCAGTCCGTCTTGTTGAGATAGTAGAAGATGAGCGCGGGCAGGGTGAGCACGTACAGGAAGTCGGCCAAGGCCAAGTTGAACATGTAGACGGAGATGCCGCTCCAGGGCTTCATGTGGAACACGAACATCCAGATGGCCACGCTGTTGCCCAGGAAGCCCGTGATGAAGACCAGGATGTAGACGGCGGGCAGGTAGTAGAACTGAAAGCCCGTCTTAGTGAGCGAACACCTGGCGGCCGTGACCGTGGCGTTGCCTGTGGACCAGCCCGGGGAGGGAGGGACCTCAGTCCCGTTGGGGAGCACTGACCACAGCACGTCGGTCATGGCTGAGCCGACTCACGCGGCCAAGGAGGCAGCGGCAAGAAAGAGCCAGGGAGGAGCAGGAGGGAGCATCTGCCCAGAGGCAGAGCGGGCGCGGGGTAGCCGAGCAGGAGGAGGAGGAGGAGGAGGAGGGAAAGGGAGGCGGACAGGGCGAGGGTGACAGGGGCGCAGGGGGCTCGCTCGCCCTCATGGGCCGCGCCGGGCTCTCCAGACGCACGGCCGCGCCTTCCCATCGGGCTCGCCCGCCCGCCCCACAGTCCTCCGCCTCGCGCCAGGCGCCGGGCCAGCTGCTTCCTGGTGCTGGTGAAGGCGAGGCGGCGGCGGGGCCGATTGCTTGAGTGGGCGCAGGGGGCACAGCCCAGACCCACCGACCTGCCCTTGGAACTCGTGGGGGCAGGCCGCCCTGACGGCGCCGGGGGCCAGTGCACCCTGCACTATCCCGTCCCAAGCGGCCGCTCCCCGCGGCCTCGGGGGGCAACCCGGCTCCTCTGCGGCTCTAGATGCCTCTCTGCCACTGGCTGTGTGCAGCTCTCCTCCGACTGCCAGTCCCCCTCTGGCTCCGTCTCTGGCTCCGCTCCGGCTCCGGCTTGGTCTTCCCCTCCACCTCTCAGTCCCCTGTCTCCTGCTCCGGCTCCAGCCCCTGCTCCTTTCTTTGGGGAGCTTAACTTTGTTTCTGCGCGCTCCTCCTTGCTACCTGGGACAAGACTGCGCGGCTGCAGCTGCGGCTTCGGGGGTACCTGGGGCCCCTGCCCCCATTTCCCTTGGCAGCTGGGGGGGTCCAAGTGCCGTCTGTCCTTTCTCTGCGTCCCCCGAGGGCAGTAGCGGCCAATTCCCGTAGTTCTTCCCACGGAAGCAAAGCCGGAGTCGCTGGGCACCGGGCACCAAGCAGTGGGCACTGGGCAGCAGCGCCGTAGACAGCTGAAGAGCTAAGCGCTCACAGACCGAGATAGCGAGCGAGCGAGCGAGCGAGCGAGCGAGCGAGCGAGGGGCGGAGTTTGGAGGAGCCCCGGAGCCAGAGTTCGCCTTGGAGCCCTGGTTAGGTCTCCTTGGGGAATTGAGGGGCGTGCCTCCTTGCCTCCCGGCCTCCTTCCCTTCCTTCTTTTCTGCCTCCTTCCCTTCCTCCTTCCCTGATTTCTTCCCTCCCCCTCTATCTCCCTCCCGCCCTCCCTCCGCGCCGAGTCCCAGCCCAGCCTCCTGGCTCTCCCTCCCCTCCGCCACCCAAGCAAGAACTGAGCCAGGAGGAGAGCGGGCTGAGAGGTTTGCCGGAGGAGGGGGTGGAGGTGGGCTCTCCGCTCCCTCGGAGGACCCTTACTGGAGCTCTGCGGCCAGGGCTGGGGTCTCTAGAGAGGAGATGGGGGTCTGGGGGCGCTGAGGGAGAGGCAGCTGGCGGCCGCCTGATGATTGGGCGGCCAGGGCTCAGGCGCCTGTTCCTACAGATAGCTTGCTCCTGATTGCTCAAGTCTTAAGGAACAGTCACAGGCAAAACGAAATTTGCTGACACACAGGAAACCTTTGTGACACCAGCCCAGCCTCCCCTGGCTCAGCCCAAGGAGGAGCACGCGATCCCCAAAACGAGATGGTCATGACAACAGCAACAGCCAAAAATGCATCAAGCTTTTATAGGGACTAAAAATACCTCTCAGCCTGCCTTGGCATTGCCCACAGCCAAGCCCACTAGCCCTGGAGGAATCTGCAGATCCAGAGGACACAGCCAGCCTTACCTTCCCCCCCACCAGGTTCTCCACCTTTCTCTCCTAGGGTCTTAGGGTCCCAGGTTCCCAGCGGGACAGTCTTTAGATGATTCTTTTGACCCATCTCTGTACTGGCTTTCCAAGATTCAATTCTGTTCTTAACCACCACCAGACAAATTTTCATTATTACCCAGTTAATCGCTTAGTGGCCTTATATTCTATAAAAGATTTCTAAATGAATCTGATATTGAAATCACAGTTTAAGTAATTGCATATCTTTCAATGTGCCAAACTACCAAAAGAAGTAAGAAAACAAAATATGCCTGTGAAGACAGTTTATGTAAAAGCCCACGAAGGAGCAGCTGGTTTGCAAATAGCTCTATATGAAATATTGATTTCTAGATAATCCAGGCAAATAGAGTGATTAAGGGATGTTTCTCTAAAGTGTGACATTTATTATTTTCTTAATTTAAAGGGGGGGGAACACCTTGACTCAGGTTATACTGTGTGCCTTGAAATTGGGAGTATTTCATAATTAGTTCAAGGAAAAGTCTGATATCTTCTTAATAACTTTAGAGAAATATCTGATGCTATTGGTTGCATCACAATTGGAGTTGAAACCAAGAAAACCTGAATCTCAGTCTTGTATTAGGCAATTACTTTGTGACTCTGGGCAAATCACTTCACCTTAGTCTCAGTATACTCATCTGTAAAGTGATCACAATTATACAACCTATTTCCTAGGGTTGTTGTGAGGATAAAGTCAGATAATATATCAAGAGCTTCCCATCTTATATAGATATGTGAACTATTGCTCAAATTTCAAGGCTTCTAATTTGGTGGAGGAAGTTTAAATGGAAGAAACAATCAGATATTGAAGTGTTATGAATAGCACATTTTTGGGACCGGATCTGTAATTTCATCCCAGAAATCTCTCCTCTCTACCAGATGTAGATGGCTTTGCCATAACTTATAGTCCTCAAGAACTATTTGAAGGCATCAGGATATTGCTTGAGGCTACCCATGATCTTACTAAGTTAGTCTCTGTGTGAGGCTGACTTGAATCCCAGGTTTCCTGAATCCAAAGCCACTGTCTCTCCCTTGGGATAGGCTTCCTCTTAAATGGACATATACAGACATATAGTTCAAGGAACTGGGAAACTTTTCTATAATGTTTCAATTTTAAAGAAATATTTTTAGAGTTTTAGAACACAAGGATTGTTTTCTTTTTAAAAAACAAAAAAGTAAACTGCTGTAAAATGTATGCCATAAATGTTTATTTGTGGCTATGAAAAGTTCGATGATACCCAGCATTTTTAAGAGTTCTAAAAGGAACTCATAGCTTTGCTACCACAAAGGAAGGGGGAAAAACCCACAAGACACAGAGTATGATATTAGAGAGACACATATAGAAAGGAAGATATAAGCATATGGTCTTACTGCCACCAAGACACTTTGTATGCGCTCAGCTGAAGCCTCAGAAAATGAGTTAGGAAACTAGAGCCTCTTTTTTGCTGAAATGCTCACATTCCAGAATGGCTGCCTCAGTTTCTTTCACAAAAGGAATAGGTTGGATGATCTACAAGTTCTTTTCTAGTTCTTGGCATTGCCTACAGCCAAAGCCACTGGCCCTGGAGGAAGCTGCAGATCCAGAGGACACAGCCAGTATTCTCAACCTTTTACATGTACATTTTGCGATATTGATATTCTAGGAGAGAGGGTTCAGCAGGAATTGGAATCAATGAGAGTTTGCTCAACTATCTAAGTCTAGTAAGCTATAAAAGAATCTTTGTTCTGCATGGTTGAATGAAGTTTTCAAGCTTGGAGATTTCTACACTGATAAAATGTACACATCAGGTCTAGAGACAAGTAGAGCAGGCAGGGCACATCACTCAGAAGGGCATGATGGGTACTTTCTAGGGCATTTTTGTTGTTGTGTTTTTACCAGGAATTTCTACTTCCCATGGAAGAATAGTTTTTGTTTGGTGCTGATTTCTCTGAGGGCTCAAAGGAATTTTCCTTCAATAACCCATAGGGGGCAGAGTTTTCAAGTCTTGTCCAGAGGACCCAGATGTTTAGTCTTTCCCTATTTAGGAGACCTGGAAAAGGCATTATTCAATGTGTCCTTCACCTGTTAGTTTTAAATATGTTTTAAAATTCAGATAATTAAGTATGCCCAGGACACACTTTCCTGAGGCTTTGGGTTGGAAGCTGTGCAGCAAAGCACCACAACCACCTTGATGTTACGAAGGCAGCTAGATGCCTCCAGCTGCCTGTTTTACCCATGAATCTGGAGTATAAAGAAACTGGAATTATGTTTATTTTAAATGAATATTTCATTTTGAAATCGAAGAACTTTGTCCAATAAAGACTAGTGTGCTCCTTCATTGCTTTGCTTATTGTTTATTGAGTGCAATCTAGGTTCAGAGCCCTTAGATAGGTTCAATAGAGGAATCTTCTAAATTAGTATTAATAATAGTAGCAATTATATAACACATGAATGTTTTCAAAGTGCTTTATAATATCATCTCATTTAATCTGCACAATAACCCAGGAAGGCTATTATCTCCATTTTACAAATAAAGAAACTGAGTCAGACAGTTGAAGTGACAGGCCCAGGGTGATGTAGCCAGTATCTGAGGTGGATTTAAACTCATATCTCTGCTTCCTGATTCTCTTTTTTTTTTTTTTAAGTCAAATTAACCAATCATTTATCTATTAAAAAAATAAAACTAGCCTCTAGTCTTATATTTTAATTTGATTATTTTATCTTTTAATTTTATTATTCCCTCCTTTGATTTTGTGTATTTCCATTTAGGTGTTGGGGATTTTTAATTCGTTGTTTTTCCATTTTTTTTCTTAGCTGTATGCCCAAGTCATTGATCTGCTCTTTCTCCCTTTTACTGGTGTATGTGTTTAGAAATATAAATTTTCCCATTTGTACTTCTTTGGCTACATTCCACAAATTTTGGTATGTCATCTTGCTGTGGTCATTCTTGATTTTCTTTCTACTTTCAAATGAGATAATGGAGTGAAAGTGCCTAGGAAGCTATGAGGTACCAAAGACATATGAATATATATGTGCCAACATAAATATATACATATAGACACACATACTTCCACGTAATTTTGTAATGAAAGTTTTATTGATGTATTTTATCATTATAGCACAGTTATTTCTGAAAGTATCAATATCCACCCATACAGTGAGCTTCTTGTATAACAAAGAAAAACTTTTAAGGAAAAACCAGCTTACAAAGTAACCAAGTCTGAAAGTACATACAATGGATTGCAACCATGCTAATAAATCAATCAACAGGTGTTTACTCAGTGTCTACTATATGCCAGATACTGTGCTAGGCACATGAGATAAAAAGACAAAAAATAAAATCATCCCTGCTCTCTAGTAGCTTACGTTTCACTGGGGGAAGCAATTTGTTCCTCTCCAGGGAAAGGAAAGAGGTGCATTTCACGATCTATTGTCTGGGGCCAATGTTGGCTATTAGTTACCAGCATGAAGTCCATTTAGTATTTAGTTCTTTTGATTTTCATTATTGTACTCATTGTGTATATTGCGTCCCTGGTCCTGCTTAATTTACTCTGCATCAGTTCATACAAATCTTTCCATGTTTCTGTGAATTCCTTATATTCATCATTTTTACAGCAAAATAATATTTCATTATAAACATATATAACAGTTATTCAGTCATTTCCCAACAAAAAATGTACCTTTTCTTTCCAGATTTTTTGCACACATTTTAAAGATATCCAATCTCAGTATTGAACTTTTGACCTTGTTCTGTTCTTTTTAATCTAAAGAACAGTTCCTTGCTCTTTTATCCATGACTTCAGAATCCTAAACAATTTTCTGTACAAACTTGTCTCAGGAAATTTGCAGAAAGCAACATGGAACACCTATATTTTGCATTAATTGCCCTACAATTTGTTTATAGAATTGAATTTTTAAAGAGAAATAAGAGCTCTCCCAAAGGCATGTGAACTCACATGCCTTTAATGTCAATGACTCAAATAAAATCAATTCTCTTTTGCTACACTCTCTATGCTGGCAGAAATATTTCTGAAGCATTGCAAAGGATGAGAATATATTGTCACTTTGAAACAACTGGCTACTGTTGTGAAAACTGTCAACCATGAGCTAGTGGTGTGGAACACATCTAAATTCAGTTACTTTTAAATAGGCTGCTGAAATTCAAAGTTGGCAATGAGAAGCAGGGGCATCAATATAGAGGAGTCTCTCTTCCAAGCCACAACACTAAATTCGTTCTTATCTAGGTCACTAATGTAAAAGTGCTCCTGAATCTAATAGTTCAAAGGAAAAGTCAACTTCCTTATGCTTTTGTGTCCTATTTTTCCCCCTTGATTAAAATCAATACCTAATGGTGTCACTAATATCTTGGGTTTGGGAATCCAGCTCTTTGAAAGAATCGGGAGCTATCCCTCCCCCACTCCCCCAAATAGTTCCCAAAATGTGAGTCTGAAGATTGATCTTAACAGGCAAGCTTTGTGGAAGCCTTTCTAAATACACCTAATGCTTCTTTTATCCAGTATAGAAAGTTGAGAGTGATTGACTTTCTTTATCCCAAACATTCTTCTTACCCAGTGCCAAACCACAAACACAGCCCTTTCAGAAAGAATCCTAAGTAAGCCAAAAAGAATGCCCAATGAGCCAAGTCAACTGCAAGGCTGAATAATTCCGTCCCTTGTCCAGGGAGGGAAAAGAAGATAAAATTAAAGCTCACGATAGCCACTAGTGTTGAGGAATGTCTCATAAAAGAAAAAAAAAGGCCAAAAAATGATTGTGCATAAAGTGTTTTAGACTAGGGAATGAGAAATAGCTTCGTATTGAGCTTATGCTTCCAATTACAGAGTTCAGCACTCTTGGAGCCCTGAATTAGCTTTGATTTTGTTTAGCTCTCATCTCAGTCCCAGACAACTAACAGTGCAGCTAAGCCTTAATTAGATTGAGAATTATTTGCCTCAGACATTCCACATGATTCATAAGGATAGTGACAAACACCTATCTTCCTCCCATCCTACCTCTACATGGTCTGAACCACAACTTTGCCTCACTGGCCAGAAGAATACACCATTTTTGCATTTCCAAGTTCTCTATTACTTTAAAATTGCCAGGAGGGTGACTTAGAAAATGTTTAAAAACTGAAATGTGGTTTAAAATGAAAATCAATTCTCTTCTATGTGCATTTATTAAGCACCTATTATATGCATGGCATGGTGCTAAGTAAGGTGGACACAACAACAAAAAAAGGAAATAGATCCTGTCCTCAGGAAGCTTATGTTCTACTGTTGGTCATAAATATAATATGCACGTAGATTATAAAATGCAAAGTATACGTAACCACACATTGTCATTCATCCAGCTCGTTAGTGTGGGAGTCCATGTAGAGATGTTTCTTCTTCTGCAAATTCTTTGTGAAGCATCCCTGATAGTCTCATATCTTTAATGCCAGTGGCCAGTGGAATTTTGGGGCAGTGTTTCCAAGTGTATCCCCTTATCATGTTGAGAGTTGAAAACAGACCGGGCAATGATTAGATAAATCGAACTTCACCCTTGTCTCAGATTTGTGTAGGACACTACGCCTTTAACTGAACCATTGTACCCCAAATCAATTCATCCTCTTCCCATTGGGGAAGAATGAGCTGTGAAAGTTAGTCCAGCTGCTAGAAGTATCTGTTTTGACTTCTGTTATTCCCAAACAATCAACTTAGCTTTCACACACACACACCGTGTTCTATTGCTGTCTATTTCCTTCTACAAAAAATAAATCAGGATCTGCAAGCCCTCATCAAATGTTTTGTCTCGGATCACGATAGGCGTTGGGAAACTGTGCATTTCCAGAAAAGAGTAGAATAACCAAACAGCACCTCAGGAGATGCCCAGAGAGGAGGAGTTACAAAGTGTAGCTGCCTCACTCTAAGGTGAGAGTCCTAAATGTACGTGCATTTCTCTAGTACTTTTTCCTTAGCTGACTCAAGTTGATAAATAGGAAAAACAATTATGGGAGAGATGAAGACCTCTACCAAAAAAACCAATGAGATTTCCTTTAGACTAGTAGATGAGATGTTTTTTTGAGAGGAGAGCCTTTGTGGGATCCTTTATCATCTCTGGATTTCCTTCCTCTGGCCCCTTGAATTCACTATTAGAATATATATACAAAGCTAACATCAATTATTTCTATATATTTAAAAATCTTGTTATGCATATGTGTGTATGTATATGCATACATATATGTACACACGTTGTATATACATTTATAAACATGTGTGTATGTGTATGTGTCTTGGACAAACTCTAACAGATAGTGGAGGATAGAAAAGCCTGGTGTGCTATAGTCCATGGTGTCAGGAAGAGTCAGCCAGAGCTGAATGACTGAATAGCACCAAAAACAGACAGATAGATAGATAGATAGATAGATAGATAGATAGATAGATGGATGAATAGATAGATAGATAGATAGATAGATAGATGGCTATCATATGCACAGACATCATATATACATATATAACACATATATTACATGTATATATGTACACACATAATTATACAAAGTCCTATCAAAAAGAATTATTAAGAGTTTATTTTGTGTGAGCTACTATGCTAAAGCTGAACATATGAAAACAAAAAACAAACAAACAACCCCCCCCCACCTCACCCCAGGCCCTGCTCTCCAGGAGTGGTATATTCTAAAGGAGGAGACAACACATACATAAGTAGATACATCTATCTATGCACATAGAAAATTAAGATAATTTCAAAGGGGAGTGTTAGCAATTGGAGGTGGAGAAAAAGTGGGACCTGTAAAGGTTTCTTGCAAAATCTGAGATTTGAAACGAGTCATTAGGAGGCTACTGTCAAGGTACTGGAAAGAAATGAAGGACTGAATGAGGGTAGAGTCTGTGAGGGCAGAGAGAAAGGGATTCCTGGGACAGCTTTTGGGACAGTAGAATTGACACTACTTGGCAATGGATGAATTTGGGGAGAGTAAAGAAGAAAGAGGAAATATTGACGTGAGATCTTCTGAATTTTCACGGTTAGGGCATAAACATTAAGAAAAAATTTTTTTAATAGTTTTATTTTAAAACCAATATTCCTCTCATGATTTTGTTGATGTCCCAGAAGTAAAACAATGGAAATACTGTGTCATGTGCAGTACTGAACGTCACATCTAGCATTTAGCAGCTGTCATAAAACATTATCTTGTCGGATCATAAACATATATTTCAGCTTAGTGAGTTGTGTTCCTGTCGGTGCACAGCTTCCATAAGTACACTCTTACAGAAAATAGCTTTGCTCACCGTCATAGAAAGAGATAGGAACAAGAAAAAGATATGAAAAAAGCAGTTCTCAAAGAAAGAGCTCCAAGCAGTCAACAGCCATATGCAAAATTCTGGAAATCAATAAGAATGAGAAAAAGGAAAATGAAAACAAGTCCAAGGCTCTACCTCAATGCCATCAGCTTGACAAAGAGAACCTGAAAATAATGGGTTTTCAATGGCTGCAGGAAGACAGGCACACTGGTATGATCACAGCAGAGCTCTGAACTGAGCTAACAATCTTAGAAAGCCATTTGGGACCTGTGCCCCCACAGCTAATAAACTGCGCATACCCTTTGCCCCTGGCATATGACTATTAGTCCAACACTTCAAAAACAGGAAAGGAGGACAAAAACAATCTACATATAAAAAAAATTAACAGTATTTTTCCTGTATTAAAGAATTTGGACCAAAGAGGCACCTATTCATTGGAGAGAGATTGAGTAAATGAACCTAATGGAACATTATTGAACCCCAATAAATGAGGAAAGAGTCAGAGTTCATTTTTGAGAAACCAGGGAAGATATGTATGAACTGATGCAGAGTACATTAAGCAGAAACAAGAGAACATTTAAAGGGTAAACAACATGGAAATGAAAAACAGTTTCAAAAGGCTTAAGGACTTTGATCAAGGCAGTGGCCAGCCATTACTCCAAAGAACTAATAAGGAAACACGGTGCCCATACCTTGAGAGAGGGTGATGGGTACCTGGGGGAGAACTAGATCTACCACCTCACATGTGGAATACGCGCGGACTGTTTTACATAGCTTTACTAATTTGTTATGGAGATTGTATTTTTCTTTCCTTTTTTTGATCTTAGAAGAATTTAGGGAAAGAGGACAGCTAATGACAGGGTTGGCTAATTTTTTTTAAAAACAAAACAAGGCCAATGAATATATATTTTTTTAAATTCACAGAAAAAAGTGAAGTTCCGAAGGTAACACATGCAAGTAAGACAACTATGAAAGTAAGATGATGAATTTTTAACAATTTTTTAAAAGCCATATGTAAAGGAAATGTTTATTTTCATATATAATTATCTTTTTCTGTTCTTTGCATGTGGAAATGTCATTTTTTTCTTTCTTACATCCATTAAAATCAGAATTTAAAATAAAATACAGGGAGGAAAATGGTGGGCTACAAGTCAAGAGACATTAGCTCAGGTTCTACTGACGAGTTTTGTGATCTTGGACCACTCAACTAACTGTTTTCATTTGTTTTTGCTTTTTGCACACACACAATATATATATACACACACACATATATATACACACACATATATATATACACACACATATATATATACACACACACATATATATACACACACACATATATATACACGCACACATATACACACACACATATATACACACACATATATATACACACACACATATATACACACACACATATATATATACACACACACATATATATACACACACACATATATATATACACACACACATATATA
>CM053580.1:11854985-11876472 GCA_028627135.1 Pseudochirops cupreus | reverse complement strand
ATATATAAAAAGAAAGATAAAGTGATAGCTAGATGTATAGAAGAATGTAAAAATCAAAAAAGCCAGCTCCATTTGGAGGGGAGAGTACTGGGAGATGAGGCCAGCCAGGAGTCCTTCATTAAGTTGTTGAAGGGCAGAAGTTTATTTTAGGAAGAAGACGTAAAAACAAGTGCTGCTTGAATTTAATCACCTCATGCTTCAAACAAAGGTGCCCAGTGTTCAGAAGAGGCAAAATTCTCTTCTTCTTGAACCCCCAAAGAATGCTTTTGTTATTTGCCAGTCTAAAGAAATGGTAAATAAATAGGATATGTAATTGAAAAATCCCATGGAAACAACAAATTGGAAGATTATTGCCCCCTTGAAGAAAGCATGTTTCAAAATCATTGAAAGAACGAAGGGCTGAATTAAGCTAGTGAATAGTTCCTGGTGAGAGTACAATGAACCCTCTACGTAAGGTATCTACTTTGGAAGCACAATTTTCCTCTTCTTAATAATTTCATTTCGTAGCACTCCTAACATCTGTGGTTATTTGGGCAATTTTCTGTCAGTGGGCCCTTTGGACTGGAAAATTCTAGCACCTAGACAAAGATTAATTTGGAAATCAGTAGGGCTCATGGCAATTTGTTCTCTCCAAAAGAGAAAAAGTGACATGTCAACAGGATAACTTTATTCTCTTAATAATACCCTAAAGCAGCAGCATGTGATCTAGGGAAAATCACCTCCTCCCCCTTTGCCTGTTGACTTACTGAACCAAGGACTGTGATTCCAGACTCCTTAACTCATTCAGGTAAGCCTATTCAGTTTTTAAAATGGGTCCCACTCAAGAACTATAGAAATAAGGCCCAGATGCAGCATAGCCATACAGATACCAAATGGGTTTCTAAAACTCAAAATAGGGAGTTGACCATGTATGTCAGTATGTCATAATACTTCTTTCTAAGCTTGGGTGAATATCACTGGAAAGGTATTCTTTGTGTAGGGAGCAAAACTTTTGTAGAAGGGAAAGCTGTAGTTGCATCCATCTATCTATCTGTCCATCTGTCTATCTATCTATCTACCTATCCATCCACCCATCCATCCATCCATCCACCTATCTATTGATCTATCTATCTATCTATCTATCCATCTATCTATCGTATGCTTCCCATTTGCTCCATAAACAATTAGGGCTGTAATAAAAATGCTTAGCATTGTCTTGCTTTATTCTGACCCTATGGGGAACTAGGTCTAATTCCATGTCCTGTTCCCTCTCACACTGGAGCACTGTTACTATCCAAGAAAATGAATCTTGCTACAGTTTTAGGATTAAGGTAATTATTAGTCTATTAAAATGAAATTATTTTGGATGAATAAATGAATGAAATAAAAAAGTATTTGTTGAATACTATGGGTCAGGCACTAAATGGGGGATATGAAGAGAAAAATCAAACTGTCTCACTTCCTCCCAAGCTTGTGTGGATACCAGTGCAGCAAAAGAATAGTCCTTGGGTTATCCCTTATTTTTACCATATCACCAGCCCAGAAATATTTTTTTCCAGCCCCACATTTCATCAATGACATTCCTTTATCCCTTTTCTTCTATGCAATTCCTTCTTTGTGACATATTCCAGTATGTTCACCATGTACCTTTCCATTGCTCTTGGACTGAGTGAGCCTCAACCTCAATTCTTCCAATACTGGGTATTCTATGATTTGCAGTCATATAATGTCATAGAAAGAATTTTGGTCTTAAAAAGATGGATTTGTGGATGGGTGTGGTGTCATGCACTGTTAATCCTTGTTACTTGGGAGGCTTAAGTCTGTCAATCTGTTGAGCTTGGTGGTTCTGAGCTGCAATGGGGTCAGCTGATCAGGTTTCTACACTCTTTTACATTAGGATGGTGAACCCCCTGAGAAAGGGGGCAAACAAGTTGCCTGACATGGGTTAAACTGAGCCAGACTAGATGGAGTAGATCAGGACATTGTCCATTAGAGTGGGAGCTGTCCAGTGAGCAATGCCTATACTTCTATCTAGCCTGGGCAAGATGGGGAGTCCTAGTCTTAAAAAAAAAAAAGATGGGACCGTGTTTCAGGAAGAAACTTGGGGTCATTAAAAGAACTGCTCATTCACTACATAGTCCTTACCCTTCTTATTCAATACTAGGCTCATCTTGTAAACCAGTTTGTCTGGAGGCAACAGTGTAGTGTACAAAAGAGGCACTGGCTCTAGACACAAAGGAATTGAGTTTCCATTCTGCCTCTGACACGACCTGTTTAATGGTGGGCAAGTCACATGATCTCCCTGGGCCTCAGTTTCGTTAAATGTGAAATGAAGAGTTTAGACTAAATGGCTTTGGAGGTCCCTTCTAGCTCTAGATCTGTGACCAATGTGCACTATCTTCCTAAGACAGTGATGAAAGAGATTTGTGAGCTGTCCACACAGCCACGTTATTACACTCTGGACAAAAGGTTGTCTTAAACCACTTTCTTTTTCCATTGTAGATAATCACCAGATTTTTTTGAGGGACTATGGATCTAATTTAGGAATCTCAGCAATGTTCTAGGTCTTGAGGCAATGGTTACAATATCATTTGCATAAGAAACATCTGGAGACTTTTGCTGTCTGTTGTGACTCAACTATCTTCTTTCTTTTGCCCTCTGGACTACCAAACTCCAAACTGTTCATACACGTCCATGATGTAAATACATGTTCATCAGCACAATATTCAACTCAGTGTAAGCAAATACGTATAGTGCTTTGGAAGCATATTGAAAATGCTTAGGAAACCCACCAATCAATAAGCATTTATTAAACCCTGACTGTGACAAGCACTCTACTAAATACTAGAGATAAAGAAAGCAAAACAAACAAACAAACAAAAAAATCAAATCCTATCCTCAAGGATTCTACCAGGGGAAACTACATCTAAATCAATATGTACAAGGTATATATGGATTAAAAGGAAGGAAATCCTAACTCCCCAGGTAACTATAACAGCAATAAACAATTTTCCACAGTACTTACCCAACTCATCATTTAAAACACAACACTGATACTACATATTCAAGGAGATTGGCACCTTAATACCTTAATTTACACATCTATAAAATAGGGACAATAATGCCTGCCCTACCTGCCTCACAGGGTTTTCATTGGGATCAAATTCAGTAATACAGGAGAAATCCCTGTCTGTATGTAATGTAGATATGGAGTAGTATGTAAAATGTTCCCTCCCATTATTGTACATGTATTGAGGAAGGCTATTTTCTGCTGTTTGTATATGTGGTTGTAAGTCTTTGATAAGTAATGATAACTGGCATTTACAGAAAGATTTATTAAGTGCATCATGTATATTATACTTGTGATATAGGCAGTATAGCTATTATTGTCCCCATTTTTCAGAGAAGAAAACTGAGGCTGAGAAAAGTTAAAGTACTTGGCCATTAGATTTGAGCTTCTCAAGGACAGTTTTTTTTTCCTTTGTGAATATTTCCCAGTACTTAGTACACTTCCTGATACATTGGAAGTGCCTAATAAATTGATTGACTGACACGGCAAAATTAGAATTTAACTTGAGACTTCTGACTCCAGGTATATTGACCTTTCTACTACTCCACAGGAAAATAAGTCTCTGGTATTCCAAGGAATAGTTCTGAGATGTCCCTCCAGAATTCAGGAATATCTATAACAAGAATGATATAGCAAGAAATCAATATACAGAGTGAGTCAAAGGAAGGCAAATGGAATGTAAAGAGGAATCTGATGAACCTCAGAAACACCTCTGATGCTCTCTTCCTTCTCTGTACCCTTTCCCCAAGCTAAACACTTCTTTGCCATGTATTGAAATGATTTAGGTGTGAATAAACAACATAGAAATTTCATAGAAATATTGTCATCAAAGGAGTATTTGACAACCCATCTAGATCTCCACTTGGTGAAATGGCTATCAAAAATACTTCGATTGGGTTATTTTGGCTCTTTTTTCCCATTCCAGATATCTTTTCTCACTGAACTCTTCACTCTACTCCAATTTCCAACACATAAGGAAAACAAACTTGGTTTAGAGAAAGAGTACTAGATTTGCAATCATTAGACTTGGATTTGAAGCTTGGTTCTGTTACTTACTCCCTGTTTGACTTGGGCAACTCACCCTCTCCAAGCCTCAGTTTTTATAATTGCAGAAAGAGGTATGTGGATTAGATTTCCTTTACAGATCATCCCAGCTGTAAATCTATGATCCTATTGTAGCACCCCTTTGTGTTGCCTCTCTAGAGGTTGGACTCCATTTTCATAGGATCCCGTGTATAATTATTAGAGTCTAGACCTTCAAAAACTATAACTCTTGAGCCCCCATCAGTGGGCTTCCCCTTCACAATTAGCTTATAGCAAAAGAGTTTACTAAATTGTCATAGCAAAAACTATAGCTATAGAATATACCCCTCTCCACTTGCACACAAATACACACAGCGTTCTTGAGAAGAGTTGAAGGGTATTGAAGTTTATATGTAGGGAACACATGAAGTCAAGGTATTATCAGGAATAAAATATGTGGAATCATCACTGATAGCCACCATGCTAGTGAAGAGCCTTCATTCCATGCCATAAAGGGAACATTTGGAGAATCTGAGAATGTTTAAGTAGAGAGAAGAGAAGACTCAGGAAAAACATAGTGGTTAGCTTCTGGCTTTGGACAGGCTGGTTGCTCAGAGGGATATATTTGGCTTTTTCTGCTTTGTCCCAGGAGTAAAACCCAGGAAAATGTGCACAATTTCAAAGAAGGAGACATGGATTGATTTAAGAAAAATATTTCTAACCATTGGAACTATCCTATAGGGGAGAGGGATGCCTCAGGAGTTAGGTGGTTTCCCTTTATCAAGGGCTTTAAGCAGAGACTGATGACCACTTGTTTTGTATGTATGCTATTGTGGGGATTGCTATCTTTGGGTGATAGGTTAGATTAGTTGATCCTTGGGGTCCCTCCCAACTCTCAAATTCTGAGATTAGTAGCAAGCAGCCACATAGTATTTTTCATCGTCTTTGCAAGGGGCTTCATAATTATGATTTATTAGGAAGAAAAAGAGAGTGGTGAGGGAGAGGATGCAGATGTACAATGGAGACTCTGAGCAAGGCTGTCTCTCATAATTCATTTCTACAAGCACAGAACAGGTGCAAACTCAACTGGGAGGAAAAAATTGAGTTCTGCTTGCTCACTGAAATTTTAATAGGCTTTATAGGGGTCTTAATGTATGATAATGTACTGTGCTCAGCAGAAGATACCAAAGTGCTTTAAACCAGCCCTAATAAAATCTTGGAGTATTTCTTTTAACTGATGAAAGATAAAATCACAAAGGCATGTCCAAGTTCATAAAAGTTAAGTGGTGAGATTGAGCTTTGGGCTCTTTTGACCAAGACTTTACCCATTATGTGTCTTCCTTGAAAAACTGCCAACTGAGGTCGTTGGGTTTTTTTAAGTGAAAGAAGTTTATCTTTTTTATCTATTTCAGTTTACCTGTCCTCTTTAAAAATATAACTACTGTCTGTGCTATAAAATAATATTCCTAACGCAATGAGATGAGCAGTAGCACAGAGGAAATCAAACTGGGATTCAGAAGATCCAATCCCAGGATCTGGTAATCAGCTGTGCAATTTCAGGCAACCCATTTAATTTCTCAGTTTCAGGCATTTTATTGGCAAATGAGGAAGATTACACCTGAGCTCATGTCATCGTGGAGGTTTGATAAGGAGCAAATGAGATAATGCCACCATAAAGTATTATGAAATGGTGCTGATAGGAAACACTTGGGGGGGAGCAGGAGTATTTAAAAAAAAATCCATGTTATTATATGGATTTATGGAATAAATGGAATGGCAATCTTATTTTATGATCGAAAGGAATTTGATGAAAGCAACATAATTTTGTTAGAAAGTTTGAATAATGTGAAATACCAATTTAATGGGAAGTCTTATTAGATTAGTATTGATGGAATGGGGTAATGGTCTTTATTCCAATTATTAATAGATTCTCCGTAGTTGCAAGATTGTATTCTTTTCCATGACTGTTTATTAGACTATCTTTACCAGTTGGGGAGGCTAGACATAACTCTCCAGTAATGAGCTTCTCTGAACTTGGAACACTGTTGATCTTCCATGTTAACACATGCCTCCACTCCCCTCACCCCATTCAGCTCCCAATGAATTACTCTTCCATGTTGCTAACTCATTGCCATATTGTAATAATATAGGATCCAGGACAGTGTCTAACATAGAACAGGCATTTAATTAAGACTTGTTAATTTGATGATTGACAAGACTCAACCCCTAACTATGGTGCATGACATAAATAAAATGTGCAAAGTATCAGAAAGTTATGGAAAGTGATGTTGGAGATTTGGCAAGATTGAGGAAAATTGAAGGAAAGAGACAAGATGGACTTTTTAAATAGGTTCAGTAGATTTAAAACCGGAGATCCCCAGATCCAGTCATCTAATTTTACATATGAAAAATCTAGAGAGAGGTTCACTGGTTTGCTCAGTGTTATGCAGGTAGTCTAAGGAGCAGAATGGGATCTTCTACTGTGAGATCTATGGCACCTCAAAACTAGTGTTTTTTCCTTTATGTCAGTCTGCTTTTTAAATGTATTTAAGGTAGGTTACTAAAGATAGAAAAGACATGGGAGCTAGAGCTTTGTTGGACAATCACCATGCATTTCTAACACCATCATATCTTGTTACTCCCAACTGTTAGTGTTCCATTTCTGAACGACCTTGTATTTAATTGCTTCACATTTATTCTCTTTATATTTACTCAGTGTATGTTTATTGACTCTCTCATTCGAATGTAAGCTTCTTAGAAGAAAATCTTTTTTAATTTCTTGCCCTTCTATCCCTAGTACCTGGCACAGTTTTTGGAACATAGTAGGCACACTTAATAAGGATGTGTTTGTTTGGTTTATCGATCCAAAGAAATCAACAAAACAGGGGACTCTAAACTTCTTGAGAGCAAAGACTGTCTCTGGCTTTTTTTTTTATTCTCAAAGTTTAGCACAATGTTTGGCACATTTTAGGAGTTTAATAACTGCTTGTTGATTGACTAACACACCTTAAAGTTTATTGTATTTCACAAGCCATTCCCCAATTGGTAAATGATCAAAAGATGTGAACAGGCAGTTTTCAGAAGAAGAAATTAAAGCCATCTAAAGCCATATGAAAAAATGGTCTAAATCACTGTTGATTAGAGAGATTCAAACCAAAACAACGCTGAGGTACCACATCACAAGTATGAGATTGGCTAACATGACAAAACAGGAAAATGTAGGAGAAGATGTAGGAAAGTTGCAACACTAATATATTGTTGATGGAACTGTGAGCTGATCCAAACATTCTGGAGAGCAATTTGGAACTATGCCCAAAGGGCTATAAAATATGCATGCCCTTTGACCCAGCAATAGTACTTCTAGGGCTGTATCCCAAAGGGATCATAAAAATGGGTAAAGTACCCACATGTACAAAAATATTTTTGTGGTGACCAAGACCTGGAAACTGAGGGGATGCCCATCAGTTGGGGAATGGCTGAACAAGTTGTGGTAAATGAATGTAATAAAATACTATTGTGCTATAAGAAATGATGAGCAGATGGACTTCAGAAAGACCTGGAAAGACTTATATGAACTGATACCGAGTGAGGGGGGGTAGAACCAGAAGAACATTGTACATAGCAACAACCACAGTCTGAGATGACTGACTTTGATTGACTTAGCCCTTCTAAGCAATGCAAGGACATAAACAACTCTAAAGGACTCATAATGGAAAATGTCGTATACATTCAGAGAAAGAACTATGGAGTAGGAATGCAGAGTGAAGCACACTGGTTTTATTGTTTGTTTTCTTTCTCATGGTTTCTCCCATTTGTTATAATTCTTCTGTGCAACATAATTAACGTGAAAATGTGTTTAATAGGAATGTACATAGAGCCTATATTGGATTGCATGCCATCTTGGGGAGGGAGGAGAGGAAGGAGAGGGAGAAAATTTAAAACTTATGGAAGTGAATGTTGAAAACTAAAAATAAATATATGTAGCAGCAAGCACCCTAGCATATCCAGGGTGGCTGCTAGTACAGATTCTTAGATCTGCTTTTCTGAAGGAAAGCAACTCAAAATGGCTTAACAGTCTGACTTTAATCAAACATATATCATTTACCTAGTTCAGAGGAAAAAAGTTAGCATTCTGAATTTCAGAGAATACAAACAGAAGTTAGAAGTAGAACTTACAAGCAGACAGAGAAATAGATCAGCAGACAGGGCTTCCAGCCATCTGACCATTAATTACATCCATACTGAGTTAGTTACCAGAGAGGTAAGCATCAACATCTGGGTTTTTAAAGCCAAGGGGGCTCAACGGCTGCGAAGAGTCTTGTTTGACCAAATCACACAACTCTTTCCAAAGTGAGACCCAAAGTAAAAACTCACATCAAGGTATATATACAGCCTTCTCTTGGATCAGAGAATGTCACAGCCCTCTTGACCCACTGCCCAATCACAAAGTAATAAGGCATGGGCATTCCTGAAGAGCAAGCCTCCCACCACAGGCTCCATGTGACCACATTCAGCCTATTATGAGGCAGAGTATATTTTCAGATTAGGGAAGGTTCTCAGAGTCACTTAAGCTTATCAGAGGGCCTAGAAATGGGAAGATCTTCAGATTCCCATAACGATATACTGATTTTTATAAAGTCCATTGTATTCTTACTGTCACAGGCATCAGAAGAGTTGGCCTGCCATAAAAAGAGAGAAGTAAATTGTTGTAGAAATAGAAAGTTTTTAAAGAATTGTATCCTTATGGATCACTGAAAATATCTTATGTTTGCCACATACTGGTAATTCTAGACTCATCCTTAGCAATGTGGCAGGAGAAAAATAGAGTTAGTCATCAAGCATGCATGACGCATTTACTGTGTACTTGACATCAAGCTTAGTGTTGAGGATACAAAGAAAGGCAGAAAGATGTCCCTGTGTGTAAGGGGCTCACATTCCAATTCAGGAAACCACATGTAAGAAATTGTACATAGAAGTCATATACTATGAAACTGAAAGATAATCTGAAAGGTAAGGCACTACCAGCAAGGGCTTCTTAAACCACTGGAAGCAGCATGTCTAAAAAAGGGTAGAAGACATGTACTTTCCTGTCAGATCTTGGGGAGATTTTTCTTCCTAAAGCAGTATGTCTCCATGATTGAGGTCCTGCCCTTGAATTCAGAATAGAGAAGGTCTCTCTCTCATCACTCTCACCTACTCCCCTTGTCCTAGAAAGGACCTTAGAGATAATCATGTCCAACCCAGTTAACTTACATATAAGGAAATGTCAATTTCTAAAATTCAGTGGCTTGTCAAATATCTCACAGCTCAGTAAGGAGATTGTGAACTGATATATTTTTTAAAAATTCTATACTGATATGTCTGGAATCAGAGGACCTCGGTTTAAATACAAAGTCTATCATTATATATCCTGAGATAAGCCACTTGGTGTCTCTGAAACTGCATCAATTTCTTCATCTTTTAAGGAAGGGTGTTGGACTAGGTGACTTCTTAGGATGCTTCCAACTCTAAATATTATAATCCTAGTTTCTAGTGTCCTGTGATCATTTCTTATATAATTTAGGCTAATATGAGTGAAGTGAGTGGAAACTGAGAATAATTGTTTTCACTCATGTATGTGTGAGCCTTAAGGAGAAATCATTGGTGAAACACCCACATGAAAATATCCAACAAGCAGTGAAAAATGGACAGGTGTTTGTATTGATTGGTCAGCTTTCTATTAAGAAGTGAGTTCTAATCCTGATAGAGAAACTTGCTCCCTATGTGACTGGGGGCAAGTCACTTAGCCTCTTTGAACCTCAGTTTCTCATCTGTAAAACAGGAATAAATAATAGCAACACCTACCTACCTCACAGAGTTTTTATGAAGATTAAATGAAATAGTATAGGTAAATTACTATATCAATGTTGGCCATTATTGTTGTTGTTTGAAGTAGGAGGGCACATCATCTACAGAAAGTAAGGGATGGAACTGAGAATCTGAGTAAAGAAGCTTTTGTTTGCATTATTTTGTTTTCTGGATTAAGTCCCTTCTCATTGGCACACAATACATGATTTCTAACCGCGTCTTCCTGACTCTAAGACCATCCATCTATGCACTAAACCCTAAGAACTGAATGTAGTTTGGGTTCAACAAAAGAGGGAGAATGTGACCCTTTTTCTGAAGATGCAAATATGGACATTTGGGGGCAGATGACAAACTCAGGTGAGAATATGGGGAGTTGAATTTGCCTTGGATGCTAAAGGCATGTCCCCTAGTAGCTCTCTCCTCTTCCTTGGTAATATACTATAATTCCCTTGGCAGCCACTCAGTGGTTGATCATATTTATATTTGTTCCATAAGTCTCAAAAATTCCTGGATATGATCCAGCCAAGGTCCAATAGAAAAAATGCTGAATTTGGAGTCAGTGGACTGAGGTTCTGGCTCTTCCTTAATCTTTCTGGACCTCTGTGAGATGAGGAATTTAGACTAGATGATATCTGTTCTTGGATTTAGATCCAGGAAGATCTGAGTTAAAATCCTGCCTCATATACATACGATCTGGGCAGCCCTCCCAAGCAAATCACTGAGCCTTTCAGAGCCTGAGTTTCCTCATTTGAAAATGGATATCACAATAGCATTTACTTCAGAAGGTTGATAGAAGAATCAAATAAGATAGCATATGTAAAGTGCTTTGCAGACATTAAAGTATCATATAAATCCAACCTCTTCCCTCAAATCTGTATCCAAAAAGGTCAAAATGAAGCAAAAATGTATGTGTGCACAATTACATATGTATACAAAACTTGGAATAAAGATAATACATAGATTAGATATTAATTATTTATGTTTGCATATTAGCGCAAAGAGAAATATTATTTGAAGAAAGTTTTAAATAATATAATACCTATTCACAGATTTCTGTCCTCTCATGAGTCTTCACTTGTGGTTGTTTGCTACCCGACTAAATACTGGATAAAAAAAATTACCCCCAATCCTTTCTAGGGCCAAGAACATTTTGGGCCTTGCTCATTTGGCTTTCCAATCTCTAAATCTATAGTATAATTACAGGACCAAAAGTTCAACTTTATTTTGGGCTTGTCCCTCTCATCTGGCCTACTTCAGCCCCCTTTGAGTTTAACTTGACTCATTGAACAACTCCCTGAGCCTTTCTCCATTAACCCAAAATGGAGGAAGTAAAGTTCCCTTCATGACTGTCTTCTTGTCCAATGACCCCAAAAGCACCTTTTTTTTTCAGAAGTAGACTGTTCTTATCTCATTGAAACAGAAATTTCCTGCTGCTCAGGCCTGACTCTTTCTTTCCTTATTCTTCTGAGGTTCAAAACCACAATGGAGAAATACATGGTAGTCAAATACACAGCCCAATTTGCTTTAATTAGGGTTGGTGGTCCACTGATCTACTTTGAAGCTCCTACATAGAGTATGAACTGTTGTGCATTGTACATTAATGATTGATTAAAGCACTTTTGCAATACTTCAGCTGGCCTTCATCTGGCAGAAGCAACTTTTGGCAGAGACTATTTTAAGAAAATAATTTTAAAATGTTATTATTATTATTTTTCAATTAACAAACATTCCCTCCACCTGACAAAAAAAGCAAACAAAAAAATACAAGACAAAGAAAAAAAAAACCCAAGATCCTGGTAACAAATAGACACAGTTGAGCAAAACAAATCCTTCCTTTGGCCACTTCCAAAAATGTATCTCATTCTGTATAATAGCCCATTCCTCCTCTATCGCTCACTCCTTTTAAAGGGTTCAGTCCTACTGAACATTTTATTTTATTTTATTTTTTGTCTTTTTGGAGGGAGGAAGGCAGGACAATTGAGATTAAGTGACTTGCCCAATTAAATTGGCACTAAGCTAGTAAGTGTTCATTTGAACTCTGGATTTGAACTCAGGTCCTCCTGACTCCAAGGTTGGTGCTCTATTCACTGTGCCACCTAGCTGCCCTCCCCCCCCACTGAACATTGTAAACATATTTTGAAATGCAGAATCATTTTCTAATGTTAATGCATAATTTTTCATCTGTAAAACAGGGTTGATGTTGCTTATAACATAGCTGGGCAGCTGTGAGGCTTGAGTGAATGACTATGTGGGTAACTCACTGGATTAGCCGCAGTTATTACCACTATAAAGTATCTGGCATAGAGAAGGTATTTAATAACAATAAACATTTATTGATTGATTTGCCCACACCTTGTTGGAGTAGGTAGGGCAATTACAATGATTCCCATTCTATGCATGAGGAAACTGGAATTCAGAGAGTGTCAAGTACTTCTTCATGGCCACACAGTAAGTATCTGAACAAGGAATGAAATAGATCTCTTCACTCCAAGTCCAATGGGTGTTCTTTCCAATGGGTGCTGTCCATGCTGCCTCTCTTAGATGACTGGCGGTAGGAAAGAATCACAAAATCCAAGAATTTTACTATTGTTAGGCATAGTTCATATAGAGTAGTCCTTAACCAAAGTATGAATGCTGTACCACCAGAGAGAGTGGGTATGGCCAACACTGAATCAGCAATGTCCAGTAGAGACAAGATATGGTGACTAGTTTTCTTCCATAAACTACATTTTCCTGTGGATATCTGAGAGCTCTCTCTCCAAACCATCATGGAAGCTTTGGAAAATGGTGGAAAATGCAACTGGGTTCCATCTGTTGTTTCATTATTACATGGAACAGAGCTAGGTGTCGAATAAAGTGAGTTTAGGGAAAAGAGTCTGGGAAGCCTTTCCACTAGGGTGAGAATTCCAAAGTTGGGAGAAAGGGAAAGAAAGGCTCTGGTGTCCAGAGCTTCCCCTCTACTAACTGCCTCACTAAGCACCAATATATTTATTTCTGGTGACCTTATGGCCATAGACTGGAAAAAGTCCAGAAAAGGTGAATTATTAGGTCTGTAAAAAGGAAACCAAATATTCCCCTCACAAATTCAGCTCCGGATCTTGGGTCAATGAAATTAGGTGGCACCAGGTACTCAGGTATCTCATGAAAAAATAGACACTGATCCTTTGGTACTAGTTTCTCCAGTGTCTGTCACTCATCAGACAGATAGCTCATTATTCTTTATAATTAGCATCCTAGCTATTACCAAATAGAAAATAACCAAAGCTACTGTTTTTAACATAAAAAAGCAATGATTGGGTTCTACAATCAGAATAATTTTATGCCTGTATATATAGTGTTTAAAAATATTCATTTTCTGGGGTGGCTGGGTGGCACAGTGAATAGAGCACTGGCCCTGGAGTCAGGAGGACCTGAATTCAAATCTGGATTCAGACACTTAACACTTACTAGCTGTGTGACCTTGGGCAAGTCACTTAACCCCAATTGCCCTGCCTTCTCCCCTCCAAAAAAAAAAAAAGCAAAAAAAAATATTTAAAAAATCATTTTATACATTATTGTGTCATAAAAATGATGAGCAGGATGCTTTCAGAAAAAAAAATACCTCGGAAAACTTATATGAACTGATGCAAAGTAGAATTGAGCAGAACCAGAAGAACATTGTGCACAGTAACAGCAATATTATATGTTGATCAACTATGAATATCAGAGCTATTTCCAGCAATACAATGATCTAAGATAATCTCAAAGGACTTGTGATGAAAAATGCTTTTCACCTCCAGAGAAAGAATTAATGGATCTGAATACAAAATAAAGAACACATTTTTCAACTTTATTTTTTCTCATTTTTTGTCTGTTTTCTTTTTTAACATGGTTACCATGGAAATATGTTTTGCATGACTACACATATGTAATCTATAGCAAATTGCTTGCTTTCTCAATGAAGGGGAAAAGGAAGCAAGGAAAGAGGGAATTTGGGACTCAATTTTTTAAAACGAATATTAAAATTGTTTTTTACATGTAATTGAGATTTTTTAAAGTACATGTTCATTTTTAAAGGACTTAAAAACTTAAGGAATTATTTCTGTTGAATAAATATTTGGAATCCTGAAGAAAAATTTAAAAAACAAAAAAATTCATTTTCTGTGGTATGGGCCCAACTTCTACACATGAAAAATGTGATTATAAATACTGTCCCTCACTAATTCCTCTTTCCAATTAGATTGTGGGTGTATTAGAAGAATATGCACATTTATATTTACCTGTACTTCTTCTTCATTACATTTGAATGTAATAGTCCTGTGTTCTGTTGAACAAGCTGTTTAGATCCACTGTCTGCATTGGTTGAGGGGGAAAACGGGGGATAAGGAGACAGAGAAGGAGAGAGTAATGAGAAATTTGTATGAATGTAGCCCTTCCCTCCAAGGGAAATTTACTAACTTCTGGGCCTATCTAGCCTTACATGACCTACTTAGGACTAGTGTTTTTATAAGAGACTCTAGTTGCTTTTACTCCCTCAGTGTAAAATCACATAGCCCCTAATATCTGTGGGCCATCTGGAGGCTGGGCCATGTCTGGGTAGAACAGACTTCCTGGCAACTATTGTGTGTAAAGTTTCATTTCCTTTAGCCTGACAAAGACAAGGACCAATGAGTAGCAGTGATGCAGAATGCACATTTCTGCTTGTACATGAATGTTTTGGGTTGGTATATTTTTTTTAAGTGCTATATTCAATTAGATCACCTGTGCTCAAAAGGCTTTGCCCATCTTCCTTGAAATCATAAGCATGACTGCACCCCCACCCCCTTTGGTATATTTACTATGATTTCTTTTATTTTATCTTTCTTTTAGGAAAAGAGTGCAAGGAGAATGCAGGGCATGATGAATTCCAAAGATATTTCATAAAATCTCATGGACAACTTCATGGAAACAGAAAATATGCAGTGACAGGGTCAGACAAGATTTTCTGGCCAAATATACTCCCAGATCAGATTAACAGAGGAGCTAGAGAAAGGCAAACTAAGAGAATGGGAATTAGGGCAGAAATAACCAAAGTGTAGAATGTGAAAAAAATATTCATTTGAGGACAAAAGACACAGATATTGGTCAGTGATCTAGTCAGTCATCAAATTAGTTCAAGGCCATTAAAAGAAAGATAATTAGTTCAGGACCATTTGAAGAGAGAAATAAGGGGAAAGTGTTATCATGGTTACTATGGACTCCATGAATTTAGATCTGGTCACTTTGTGATATTCTTTGCACATCTAAATGTCAGGCTAGCTATATACAGTCTCTAGATAAATTATTTACAAATTCTTAACTTTGAATCATGAAATATCAGAATTGGAAAGGACTTCAAAGTCAGTTCTAGTCCAACCCCATTATTTTGCAATTAAGGAAACTGAGACTCAGGTACACATTACTTTCTCTGGCTCCCTATTGCTTCCAAAATTAAGTCCCTTGGTCAGTATTTAAAGATCTTCATAACCTGACCCCTCCCTACTTTTCCAGACCTCTTACACTTTACTCCCTTCCACACATTCTGTGATCCATCTCTGTTGTTATTCAGTCATTTTTCTGTCATATCCAAATCTTTTTTTTTCTTTTTTTAAATTTTAAATTTATCTATCTATCTATCTATCTATTCATTCTTTCATTTATTTATTTATCTTTCAGTATTCATTTCCAAAAGATTTGGAGCTATAAAGTTTCTCCCCATCTCTCCCCTACCCCCACCCCAAGATGGCAGGTATGCTGAATGCCCCTTCTCCCAATCTGCTCTCTCTTATATCTTCCCCCATACCCTCTTCCCCTCACTTGTAGGGCAAGATTGATTTCTATGCCCCGTTGCCTGTATATCTTATTTCCACGTTGCATGCAAAAACAATTTTTAACATTTGATTTTAAAAATTTGATTTTCCTTTCCTCCCTACTCACCCCCACTGGGAAGACAAGAAATTCAATATAGGTTATACTTGTATAGCTATACCAAATGTTTCCATAGTAGCTATATTGTGAAAGACTAATTATATTTCTCTCCATCCTATCCTGTCCCCTATTTATTCTATTTTCTCCTTTGACCCCATCCCTTTTCAAAAATGTTTGCTTCTAACTACCCTCTCCCCCAATCTGCCCTCCCTTCTATATTCCCCTCTCTTATCCCCTCCTTCCCCCACTTTCCTGTAGGGTAAGATGCCAAATTGAGTGGGTATGTTATTCCCTCCTTAAGTAAAATACAGTGAGATTAAGGTTGACTCATTCCCTTTCACCTTCCTGCTCTTCCCCTCCATTGTAACAGCTTTCTCTTTCCTCTTTTATGTGAGATAATTTACCCTATTCTATCTCTCCCTTTCTTCTTCTCCCAATATATTACTTTCTCACTTCTTAATTTTACTTTTTAGATATCATCCCTTCATATTTAACTAATCTTGTACCCTCTGTCTATATATACACATGTACACCCATGTACACATACACCCAACTATATATACATATATATATGTATGTATTCATATGTATTCATATTCATATATACACACACACAAACATATATACATACACACACACACACACACACACACACAAATTCCCCTCAACTATCCTCATACTAAGAAAAGTCTCATGAGCTACAAATATCATCTTTCCACATAGGAATGTAAATAGTTCAACTTTAATAAGTTACTTATGATTTCTTTTCCCTCTTTACGTTTTCATGTTTCTCTTGCTTCTTGTATTTGAAAGTTGAATTTTCAGTTCAGCTCTGGCATATTCATCAAGAATGTTTGAAAGTTCTTTATTTCACTGAATGTCTGTATTTTTCCTTAAAGGATTGTACTCAGTTTTGCTAGGTAGGTGATTCTCAATTTTAATCCTAGTTCCTTTGACCTCCGGAATATCATATTCTAAGCCCCTTGATCACTTAATGTAGAAGTTGCTAGAGCTTATGTTATCCTGATTGTGTTTCCACAATACTCAAATTGTTTCTTCCTGACTACTTGTAATATTTTCTTCTTGACCCAGGAACTCCAGAATTTGGATATAATATTCCTAGGAAGTTTTGGGGGGGATCTTTTTCAAGAGGCAATCAGTGAATTCTTTCCATTTCTATTTTACCCTCTGGTTCTAGAATGTCAGGGCAGTTTTCCTTTATCATTTCTTGAAAGATAAAGTCTGGACTCTTTTTTTTTTTAATCATGGCTTTCAAATAGTCCAATAATTTTTAAATTATGTCTCCTGGATTTATTTTCCAGGTAAGTGGTTTTTCCAATGAGAGATTTCACATTGCCTTCCTTTTTTTTCCCATTCATTTGGATCTGTTTTATAGCATCTTGATTTCTCATAAAGTCATTAGCTTCCATTTGCTCCAATCTAATTTTGAAGGAATTATTCTCTTCAGTGAGTTTTTGAAATTCCTTTTCCATCTGGTTGATTCAATTTTTTAAGGCATTTTTCTCCTCATTGACTTTTTGGGTCTCCTTTGCCATTTGAGTCAATCTATTTTTTCAAGTGTTAATTTCTTCAGTATTTTTTTTGGGGGGGGGGGGTCTCCTTTAGCAGGCTGCTGACTTGCTTTCCATGATTTTCCTGCATCATTCTCATTTCTCTTCCCAATTTTTCCTCTACTTCTCTTACTTGGTTTTCAAAATCCTTCTTGAGCTCCTCCATGGCCTGTAACCAATTCATATTTTTCTTGGAGCCTTTTGATGCAAGAGTTTTGACTTTGCTGTCTCCTTCTGGATCTATGCTTTGATCATCTTTGTTGCCAAAAATAATGCTAGTTTGATTGTGCTTCCTCTGATTGCTCATCTTGCCAGTCAATTACTTGACTTTTGAGCTCTTTGCCACAGTAGAACTCATATTCCAGAGTGGAGGGTGCTGTGTCTCAAATTTCTGGGATTTTGTACAACTGTTGTCAGAGCTTTTTCCAGGCACCTGCCTCAGAACTGCAAGGAGGATGCCCTTTTCACAGCCTCAACAAGCTCTGCCAAGCTAGCACTCCTCACTCCAGGACTACCACCCAAGAGTGCAACCCAGATCCAAGCAGGTTAAAGCAAGAGCAACTACCCTCTGAATGGTTGCTTGGTCTCCCTATGATATGTAGGCATGGAGCTCAGGAGGCAGCCACACAGCTGCAGCTGCAGCCACTGCCGCCACCTCCACTGCCTGGGGGAGGGGGGGGCAGGAGCTGGACAGCCCTTTCCTCTCACTCAGTTCCAACAGAGTTCCCTACTCATTTTTTACTTTCTCTTTGGCATTTATGGGTTGAGAAGTCTGGAAACCAACACAGCTGCTGGTGGATCAGTCACCTGAAGTCTGCTCTGGCTGTTCTGGGCCACAGTTCCGGACCAGCACAGCTCATGTGGGACTGAGCTCCACTCCCAGCTCAGTGTGATAGACCCTTCCTGTTGGCCTACCAGCCTGCCTTCAGCAGATTTCTTCCTCTCTGTCACTTTGTGGGTTCTGTAGCTCTAACATTTATTTAGAGTCATTTTTATAGGTATTGGAGGTGATTGGAGAGGGAACTCAAGCAAGTTCTTGCTTTTACTCTGCCATCTTGGCTCCACCCCACATATCCAACTCTTGTGACCCAGTTTGGGGTTTTCTTGGCAGAGACACTGGAGTAGTTAGCCCTTTCTTTCTCCAGCTTGTAAGCCATACAGGGTTAGGTGAATAGCCCAGGGTCACACAGCTAATGAGTGTCTGTGACCAGATTTAAACTCAGGAGGATGTTTTCCTGATTCCAGACCTGGCACTCTGTGCACTATGGTACCACCTAGCTGGACATGATTCATGTACACTGACCTACCAGATAGATCCCACATATGACATTCCCTTTTTTCATTTATATTGACTGCCACATTCACTTCTTGGTTTCTTTGGCTTTCATCAAGTCTCAGCTCAAATCAGACCTTTTTCAGGAAGCCGTTCCCCATTCTTCCTCCCTTTTCTCCCACTGCTAGTATTTTCCTCCTTGTCATTATCTCCTAGGTGCCTATATATTATATGTAGCTAGCAATTTACTCATTCTCTTTCCTGTTACAATGTATATTCCATAAAAAAGGCCAGTTTTCTAAAGATTTTTTTTTATTTGCAGCTCTTAGTGTAGTGCCTGACACATAAGAAGTCTGAAATAACTGTTTTCCAATCAATTGATTCACATTTCATGTCTTGGCTCACTTCTGTGTTTATGAATAGTTGAAGCTGACAGAAGTATGGCCTCTGGCTAAGTAAATTAGTGATCTCTCAGTGGAACAGCTTTGATGCTTTCTTATTATTATTTCCTGTAATTATTTAAAACTGACTAAAAACTGAGATTTTTTTACTTAAGTATTTCTGCCAAAAAAGAAATTTTCATGTGAAATAAAATGTAATGATATTTTCAGCAATTACATTCATTGGCTATGCTTTCAGAAAACAAACAAACAAACAACTTCTCCATTGCATTGTAAACACTATAGCCAAGGATGACCAGAAACCTTTTGAGAGGAAATTTTCAGTATGGACAAGAATTTCACCAGCTACCTTTAGATTTATGATCAACAAGCAGTCAAGCAATAGGACTTATTACTGCAAAATGAGTGCAGATGGACCAAATTTCTCAAAGCAAGTACATTGTGAAGCATTGAAAAAATGAAGTGAAAAAACAACAGAATATCACCTTTAGCAGGCTTGGCTCCCACTCTTAGGATGCTACAAATTGGTCGGTAAACCAGGCACACCTTTTCTCTGGGCCTCAGTTTTCTCATCTGTAAAAATGAGTTAGGCTACATGATACACAAAGACCACTATTACTCTAATATACCATTACTTCTAATGGACTAATGAAAATTTAAAAAAAAAACAATAGAGATAATAGGCATCTAAAAATCAAGCACATTTCCAGCCTGAAAATCATCAAAGAGACAACAATAGAAGTATTATTATTTCTATTTAATGAAGCACCTGAACTAGGGCACACAAGACAGACAACTTATTTGGATTAAGATGGCTGGCAGTGAAGGGATGGGTGGTCCAAAGGCTAGTAATAAAAGTCAGAATTGTTAATGCTTGTCCAGGTCCTGGCCACAAGATCATGCTGAAGGATTCAAATGAGGATAGAAAGAAATCTATCTTCTCCACACGTTTGCAGGGTTTTAAGGGTGGAAACAGTAGGAGAAAAAGTTAAGTTAAAGGGGACAGACAGTCAGTAGAGAGGAGTGCATTATGTCTTCTGTCAGCAGCACACTCTTATCATTCTTGACAGTGATTTATTTCTGAATCTGTAAAACAGAAATGATAGCATAAGCTTTCTACAGTTAAAACAAAACCGTCCCAAGGGATAAAAATAACTTTCATTTAATGATTCTATCTAATTAATAATGGAAAATGAAATCTCATATCTGAGAATTAGGGATAGGAGTAGGGGAAAGTAACTGAATCTCTGATTTGATTCATATGAGGAAATTTTAGATGGCAATGTTTGCTCTAGTGTAGGTCCAAGCTTCTCTACTATTTATGCTATTAGAAAACTGCCTAGATATTAATTGATTTTTTGAAAAAAAAATGAGTTTTGAACTAAGGTCTTCCCAGTTTTAGTACCAGTTCTTCCAATACTACACATTATTGCCTCTTTACAAGGAAATAGAAATGCTAAATGATTCCTGCAATCCACAGAAAAGTATGTCCATTTCCATTGACTCAGAACCTTGAGCTTCAAAGATAAAAGTGCTGAAATATTCAAATAAGATGAAATTATATCAACTGAAATGCAGTGGAGGTGAGGATGGCTTCTAAATTATCCAGTATCATGCCCTTTGTCAAATATTCTTTCATAAGAAAAGTTGAATGGGGGGACAGAGCCAAGATGGCGGCGTAGCAGCAGCAACATATTGCAGCTCTCACATAGCCACCCCAAAATACCCATAAAATAGGACTCTAAACCAATCCTAGAACTCCAAAATGCACACAAAGATACTTCCCACTAAAGTCAGCTTGGCTATGAGGAACCATATCAGCACTGCCAACCAAAACCAGCCTGGCCTGAAGGCGCGGCTGTGCCCCGGGGGAAGCTGGATGGGAGGAGTGGAGGAGCCTCTCAGGTGAGTGGATTAGCAGCAGCTTCGAGTGGGGATTGTGAAAGGGGGAGATAAGCAGTTGGGCCGGAAGGCCTCCAGAGCAGAAAAGCGAAAAGGCAGAGGTTTTGCACCCGCCTACACGTTGTAGCTTCCCGCCCGCGGCCTGCAGACAGCAGGGGGACTTAGCAGTTGTTCTCAGACCAGTGCTCTTGCGTTGAGCAGCCTGGATCCGGATCACCATCTTGGGCCTCGGTCTTGGAGTCCTCGCTATCCAGTCAGCCAGAAGTAAATAGGAAGAGTTCCCAGCCTCTTCCTAAGAGCTACGGCAGCTGGGAGGACACCAGCAATTTGGGACAGAGCTTTCCCTTCTGGAAGCAGAGCCCCACAGAGATTTAAAAAAAAAATCATGGTCTGAACAACCATGAGTAAGAATAAGCATAAGAAGCAAAGTAAGAACAGCTCCCAAACCCTTGATTCCTTCTTTGGGGAAAAGAAAGATCATGGGAGAGAGAGGGAG
>CM053580.1:11831185-11854485 GCA_028627135.1 Pseudochirops cupreus | reverse complement strand
CCTGGTGGGGGAGCTCTGGCCGTGCTGTCTTGCAGCTCTCTGCCTTGGTCCTTCTTTTCTTCAAAGAAGGAATCTAGGGTTTGATTGCTGTTCTTACCCTGCTTCTTACGCTTATTCTTACTCATGGTTGGTCAGTCTGTGATTTTTTTTTTAAATCTCTGTGGGGCTCTGCTTCCAGAAGGGAAAGCTCTATCTCAAATCGCTGGGGTCCTCCTGGCTGCCGTAGCTCTCAGGAAGGTGCTGGGTCCCTTTCCCACTTCCGGCTCACTGGATACAGAAGACCCACAAGACCAAAGCCCAAGACCACGATCCAGATCCAGGCCACTCAACATGAGAGCACTCAGCCTCTGAATGATTGCTTGGTCCTCCTGCAGTCAGCAGGCCGAGGGCGCAGAAGCTGCAGTGTGGAGGTGGGTGGAAAACCTCTGCCTTTTGCTTTCCAGCCCTGGAGGCCTTTCAGCTGGACCGCTTTTCTCCTCTGATTTTGCAAGTCCCACTGACCTAGTTCTGAACGCTGCTGCAGCTGCCGCTAATCCACTCACCAGAGAGGGTCCTTGGCTCCTCCCATCCAGCCGCCCCCAGGGGCTCAGCCAGGGCTTCAGGCCAGGCTGGTTTCAGTTAGCAGTGCTGATATGGTTCCTCATAGCCAAGCTGACTTCAGTGGAAAGTATATTTGTGTATGTTTTGGAGTTCTAGGATTAGTTTAGAGTCATATTTTATGGGTATTTTGGGGTGGCTATGTGAGAGCTGCAATATGTTGCTGCTGCTACACCGCCATCTTGGCTCCACCCCCTACTGTGACTATTCTACAGATGAGGAAACTGAGACAACGTGTAGTGAAGTGACTTGCCACAGGGCACACAACTAGCATGCGACTCAAGTCAAATTTGAACTTGAATTCTTATGTTCTGAAAACCGAGACCTGGTGCTCTAATCACTGTCTCTTGGCTATCTTAAGGAGAAACCATCAGGACTAAGGTTCCTGAACCATGTCCGATGCTCTGGATGCCAAGTTAAAGGAAAGCTTATGGATTCCAATTCTACGCCATGCTACTTTCCTGAAACCTCGCCGTTAGGACTCACTCCTTCCTCATTTCTTTTCCCTTTTTCCCCCTTCTCCCAATTTTGAGTGTGAAGACTCTCAAGAAGGAAATGTCTCCCAAGGCAGGTCTGCACTTTCTCTGCAGTCTGTAGTCTTAAAGAGTTTCTTGGGGAACTAGAAGGTCAGAAGGTTAAGTATCTGATCCAGAATAGTGTAGCCAGCATGATTCCCAGCCGGTCTCAATCACTTGATAATTCTCCTCTGAGGGAGAAATAGGAATGTCTAGACAAACTCTATTCACCAACTGAAGTTTTTTGGAGGGCAATCCTATCACACCTACTATGTGCCAGACACTGTGGAAAGTGCTTAGTGTCCACTATTATATGGGCATTCATTCACATCCCATTGGTTTCAATTCCACATTGAAGATATGCCTCCTGGGGCAAAGATTCACATTGGCTAAATCATATGCTTTATATCACAGCAGGTGTAATGTATATTCTCTAAGGGCAAAGGTGAATTTTACATTTGCAGCTCCTCAAACCTAGCAGTACTTTGGTTTTGGGTTGTTGTTATTATTTCTCATCCAGACCTGTACTTTCACTGGTTTGAGGAACTCCTAATGTGGAAATTCCCTCCACTGATGTAGATAGGTATGTCCTCATAACTTGGATTCTTTGATGGTCACCTGGAATGATGAAAGGTTCAATTTTTAAGCCCATAATCCCTCCACTAAAATATGTTAAAGGCATGACTTGAACTCTAATCTTGCTGAGTGGCTATTCTGGTCCTTTAACCTCTAAACTATGCCTTTTCTGTTAAGTATCTCATCAGGTAGACAGATATTCCTAGAATTTGATTAAATTTCATATAACCCTTATGAAAGTAGTGAAAGGTTAACAAGGACTCAAAAGAGAACATTTTGGAGTAGTATAGGATCTGTTCAGCCTTTAAAAATCTGGCATCTTTGAATCTTCAGTGTTTACTCCCAGTAGAGATGGTCTAGGTACTCTGGTCTTCACTGATTACATAATGTGGAAAATGTTTACACTCTCCAAAGTCCCATCCATGCCTTAAAGAAAACCCATGATGCATTAACAGTGTCAAAATGACGATACTAATCATGTGCAGTGTATAGTAATTCATGTGGGGTGAATATTTATGAAGGAAATTTCCAGCATGATAAATCAGCCCAGTTGTTGAAAATGATTAAAGGAAGTCTAATAGAAATTGATTGTGAGGTACAGACCCAAGTAACACAATTATGATAAACTATAATTCAATCACATCTATAGCACAAAGGCAACTGTAATTAAAGGAGCTTCGTGCTGACTGTGATTCATTCCCATTGCCATTTAGAGTCAGGTTTCCTCTCTAGGTACTGGAAACCTGCTTCCAGACTGCAGATTGAAAGTTTGGTGCCCTCACCATCTGTTCTGAAATTTCAGCATTTTTTCTTCAAGTTAGGAGCAAACAGGGTGACAAAAGTAAGACAGACATAAGACATGAAATTTTCCTTCCTTCTGCTTTATTCCAAGACTGTATAAAAGAGTTGATCAAAGTAATCACAGGTCAATTTGGGGAAGTTCCCCAATCAACTTGGCAAGATTACAGAGACTTAGCCATTGTGTAGAGGAAAGTAAAGAGCATTTCCTCATAGGATGTGAGTATAACCCTACAAAGTAATCTTTTTCCTGCATCAGGGTATCTGTGGAAATTCAGATGCTTTCCTAGGATTCCATTGGCTCTTGAGATCATATACATACCTATACACACATATATGTATGTATACATACACATGCACACACAAACACACATACATACATACAGATAGACAGACACACATGCATATATACACATATGTGTGTGAAGGCTTCTTGAATTGTACATAGAGAGTTCTGGGAGAAAGATATGAGAAAAACAAAGAGGACATGTATTGTGCAGATGTATTTTCTGTCTAGGGAATATATGGGGAAATGCTGGCATCTACATGACCCAATTATTTCATTTAGAGGAATATTGCCACTTTCAAGAACAGCAAAGCTGGTACAGTCGTCAAGGACAATACAGTGTTATGAAGCTAAATGCAGCCAGTTCAGTGAGATTACCCCCATAGACACACCTTCTCTCCTATGACTCTGTGGGTGACTCTGCTCCCCTCCAATGGCTAAGGAGGAAAGCCATTTTCTGTCTGATTGCTTTTTGTTTTCCTAATCACAAGCCCTTTCCTGGCTGTTCTACTTCAAAGGAATTCTGCTGGTCAGTGTTTCCTTTTGCCCTTCCTTTTAGCCTTCCTTTCCTAATTTTTTTTTAATTGGATAGCCCACTATGAGATAACAGAAAAGACAGTTAGCCTGAAGATCTTTGTTTGTGTTGTCATTTGCCAGAGAGAGGTTGGGAATGAAAACAGAGGCTGACTTATGAAACCATTGCAAATAGCATCACTGGATTTGTGAGTTTGAAGGCTCAGGATCCAGATCTTCTAGAGAGAAAATGTGTCCTGATGCAGGATCCTCCTTAGTGAAAGCAGATTCTGTTTAGTCCATGAACCACATCCTCCTTGGGGAATGATACCAGTGAGTTCTTAAACAAGACAGCTTAGAAAAAAAAGAGGATTGTTTTTCAGCAGCTCCCAAAGTGCCTTTGCCTTCTTGTGGGCAACCAAACCACAGAGTGTTACTTTGAGTCTGGAAGGGGTGCAATATGACCTTCTGGTACACAAAGATTTTACTGAAATGTCAGGATATTATGATGATAGCAACCCCAATTTTAATTCTGTTGTTGTGAATGAGGGTGACTGGTGGACTGAGTTGGTGGTTTATGTACATTCGTCTTTGTTCTTGGTTTCTTGTGAGTTCCTGGCATTTATTTATCTTCACAAGAAAGGAAAATAAAGCCCATTCCATATTTTACACACATTTCATGCCTTGAGTATCTATGTGGGAACTGGGGGGTCCTGCTACTCACTTTTTGGGGAGATTTAGACACAAAGTCCACCATGAGTAGATTTAGAGGTTTTTTGTTTTTTGTTTTTTTTTGGGGGGGGGGGGATACTCTAGGTAGAGGTAATGAATCAAAGAAACATAGTGTTTCTTTTGGAGTCAGCACCTGGAGAGCACATAGTCTGTCCTGGCCCAGAGTCATTGAGGGTCATTGGTATATGGATTATAATTGATATATAGGACAACAAATAACAAAACTTTGATATATTAAAAGACTAGGTACTTTTTAGTGGGGATTCTCTTTCATTTGTAGGTTAGATGAGATGGACATTGTCTACCATTTTGTGATTCTGCAAAATTTTGCCATCTTGTGACCCTATGATTTGTGAATGCATTAGTGTCAATTTCCTTCCATCAAGGCAAAATACAATTCACCCAGCTTCATGGGTCTAAAATAATTCACCCCCTGTTGGCCAGTCTTCTGGTGATGGTGATGAGACACTTTAAGATTACTTCTCTGTTCTTTAATAACTGACCAAATGAGACAACCTATGTAAAATGCTTGGCAAACCTGAAAGCACTATTTAAATGCTAGTTATTGTATCTATTATTATTATTAGTTCTGATAATAATCTATTACTGGAATTCTATCCTTGAAATCTTTACAACTTAATAATACCATGAAGAATTTGTGCTCTTCTCATATAGCTTTCATGAGCTTAGACCCACTTCCACAAAATGAATTAATGAACAAATGAACGAATGAATTTAAAGGACTTTATTAGCAGCTATTATGTGAGAGTCACTGTTCTAAGTACTGGTATATAACTATAAATATGTAAGATAGTCTGTGCCTACAAAGACCTTAAATTCTAATGGGAGAAGACAACACACATGAAGGGAAGCCAGAAAAGCTCAGAAGGTGATGTACGAATGAATGATTTGGAAATGGCCAGAAAGTGAATGAAGGCTTAGGGCCAGTCAAGAGAAGTCTTAGATTCAATTTTATTTTATTTTCAAGTCTAAATTATTCCTCTCTTACCTACCCCTCCCCAGAAATCAAGAAAAAAAAAACCTTTACAAATCTATAGTCAAGCAAAACAAATTAAAGCATCAGTCGTAATCAAATACTGAAATGAGACATAAGCCCCAATTGGCACTGAGGCCATACATGACCTCTTTTCATGGAGGTGGACAGTATTCCTCATCATGAATTCTTTCAAAGTTGGCTGTCTTTACAATATTGTTGTTGATTATAAACTGTTTTCACCTTCTCACTTCACTTTCTGACAGTTTGTTGAATTCTTCCCAGGTTTCTCTGAAACCATCCCCTTCATCATTTCTTAAAGAACAGTAGTGTTACATGTCATCCATAAACTATAACTTGTTTGGATATTCCCAATAAATGGGTCCCCCCCCAGTTTCTACAATCATTTGCTAGTACAAGAAGAGTTGTTCCAAATAGTTTTGTACGTATGAGTTCTTTCCTTTTTCTTTGGTATCTTTGGGTTATAAATCTACTAGAAGAATCCCTAGGTCAAAGAGCATGCATATTTTCATAGTCTTTGGGGCGTAGTTTCAAGTCACTTTCCAGAATGGTTGGATGGGTTTATAGGTCCACCAACAATACGTTAATGTACCTGATTTCCCATAGGCTTTTCAGAATTTGTCTTTTTCTTCCCCCCCCCCCCCTTTTTTTTTGTCAATTTAGCCATTGTGATGTATAGGTGGTAGAATCTTAGAGTCGTTTTAATTTGCATTTCTCTAATTATTCATTATTTAGAACTTTTTTTTTTTCATGTGGCAACCCATAGCTTGAATTTCTTCTTCTGAAAATACCCATCGCTGCTTAACCTAAACCTAAAGCTTAAGCGTCAGAGCTCTGGTTTGCCAGGACGGAGTCCAGGTTGTTGTGGCAATGGGATGAGGGGGAAAATGCAGAACTGGCCTATGATGGACCCACATGTACACTCTTTCATATCCAGACCATAACTCCACTGACTCCTTGGTCTTCCTCCTTTTCCTTTGCTCCCCACTGGGGACTCAGAAATGTGCCAACTCAGCTACCAGCTCTGTCTTGACCATGGCACCTGAGCTTGTTCACCATCCCCAGATTTCTTCATACTGAAAGGTACCTCAAGAGAAAATTCCCTTCTAAATTTGTCAGGGGTCTACGCCTGGTAACATTCACACCAATACTGGCAGGAAATCAAACACTTTCAGATCTGAGCACCAATTTTCAGCTGTTCTAGGCAGACACACCTACCTCTTCATATGCAGTACCAAACAGACACATTCTCCCTGAACTCCAAGAGCACATAATTGGCCATCATCCCTTCAATCAGTTTGTGCCTATTCTGCTCAGATGCTGGAGGGATACTTGAACTGTACTTAGGTCTGCTCTGAATACAAGCCACTAGGACATGGCCTGACATATTTCTCATGGTACTGGTAGATGGGGAGGAAGGGAAAAAATCATTTACTCTACAGGCAGCTGGGGCCAAACTTCAGCTCTTGGATGCCAATCCTTCAACTCTAACAGACTAAAAAATTACAGGAGGACTTTAGAGGAGGGTTTGATTACAGCTTCCTGCTGATTATAATTATAATGATAAAAATAGCAATCTGCATTAGGGAATGCATTTGACAAAGCCTTTTCACATATATTATCTCATTTAAGCACATCATTTAATAGTTTTCTCCCAGGCCTGCTAAAAGAAATGTTTGCTTAGATCAGATAACTGCAGAGGAACTGCAAGGCTCTGTCTGCCCCTAGAAGGTCTTCCCCCAACTAACCTCCCATGCAGCCTGGCATTCCCATAGTTGAAGTAACTCTTTGGATTCAGATGGTCTTTAAATGCTTATATTTGTCTTAGAAGAGAAGCACGTGGAGTCTTCCATTATTCCCATGGGCCCATTAATTCTCCTTCCATATTTCTATGCAGGTGCTTATTCCCATTGTCCAGCCTATCATTCCTTATTGTCTTTTTCTCTCAATGGTTCTTCTTCAATACTTATCCCATCTAAAGTCTCAAGTGGCATTTCACTTCAGAGAATAATTTCATGGTAGATAAGTTAATTTGAAGTTAGAAACTAACCCTTTTGTGCTGGCCACAATGCTAAACAGAGTGGCCTACAAAGCAAACATGTCTTTGTAGCCGTAGAATGCATAATAAAGACACATTAGAGTACCCAGAGGTGGATGATCCTGTGGGTCCTGCTCAGTCCTTTGGATCTGGCCTTCAGTTGCTCCACATGTCAATTAGTGGTCATTATAGAAGTTGGGCAGGATCTCATTTCTTCAACCTCTGTGGGTTTTTTTTTTTACATCTAATTTTTTCTTAATTACATGTAAACAAAATACGTTAACTTTAAAAAAAAATTGGGCTCCAAATTCTTCTCTCCCTCTCATCCTCACCCCTCCTTGAGAAGACTAGCAAGTCATTATAAATTATATACACACCATCATGCAAAACATTTCCATATTAGCCATGTTGCAAAAGAAACCTGCATTGCTGTGTTAGAAATGTTTCTTTAAAATAGGCTTTAAGAATGCAGACTAATTCTGAAGAAACCACCAGAACTTAAAAGGAATTTCCTAATCATAAATTATATATGGTGACACCTTCAGACCTCAAGTTTGTACTGGGAGGAAAGTGACCAAGAAAAGCTTAATCCTGCCTTGGACATTTCTGTTAATTTGTGCTTCTGGTTTTGTTGGGTGTGATGAGTCAGCATTAGGCTATACACTTAAACAACAAAAACAAAACCCCAACTTGAGTCCTCTCTTACTGAGGAGAGGCTGACTAGTCAATATGCCCCAGAACATGCCAACAGAGAGCAGACGGCAGTTGCAAAGAGCATGTTGACAGCCACCACTAGACCAGTGATTATTCCATCCAGCGTAGGCAACCAGATAGAAAGCAAAGATTCAACAATCTAGACCTCAGTGGTTCTGCAGGTGGAAACGGGCTAAGCTTTGCCACATTTGTACCATTAATGTGTGCATCATCTTTACACCCTCACCACATGGATGTCCCCTCATTCATGTTCCTTTGGTCACGTTTTCCTTATATCACTCTTCTCTCTGGATTCCCTGTCCTCCTCTAAACTATGGAAAATTTTGCAATTTCCAACCTTTCCAAGTTGATTATCATGACTCTTAATTTGCAAAGGCTGCATTCAAAGATATATCACAAGACGGAACACCAGAACCATAATCCTTTAAATCATTTACTATTGCTAAACCCTAATGTGATAATCTCATTTTAGTATTTCCAATTCATCTTGTCACTTGTCTATCCTTCACTCTTTATCCCTCAACCACACCAAATGCACACACACATGCACACATACACACACATACAAATACACACACATGCAACACACACACAAACACATGTTACTACTTTAATGCATTCAGATAGAAATCAGTTTGCAGAAAGGGAAACAAGGTTAAAGTCAGTTTAAGAATTTTTTTCTAACAGTTGAGTTAATTCACTTTAGTGGAGCTGAAAATTAGTTCAACAGTTTTGGAAAGTAATTTGGAATTATTCAAGAAACATTACAAATAGATTCAGATCATTTGACACAGAGACACCATGGTGAAATTTATAACCCAAGGAAGCTATTGAAAAGTCCTATCTCTACAAAAATATTCCTAGGAACATTATCTCATAGATACAGAAAGTTGACAACAAGCTATGTTCCCCCAAGTTGGAGAATGGTGAACAAACTCTCCTATGGGATTGTAATAGATTATTATTACACCATAAAGAATAGGAACATTGCATAGAAGCTTGGGAAATGATGAAATGACGCAGAGTGAAGAAGGTAGAACCAAAGGAACAATATAATACAATGACTGCAGTTATGTAAATGAAGACAGCATTCAATGGCAGCAGCAACAACAAAAACTCAGTCTAAAACAGTATTAGTACTAACTTACTAAAGTAGAAACCCACCTTCCCTGTCCTCAAACACACACTAAAATACCAAGGGAAAAGGTGCCATGAGCTCATAGATGCAATCATTCTTCTAGGCTGTCTGGCCTAGTTGGAAACAGTCACAGCTGATGTGATTGATGTGTCTCTTTATGTGCTTTGGGGGTTTGCCTGTGGAGTTCAAATACATTTTGATGAGACAGAGATAAGATGGCAAAGAAAAGGCAGAGACTTACCTGAGCCCTCCAAAATTTCCCTCAAAACAATTTTAAATAACACCTCAAACAAATTCTGAAGGAGCAGAACCCACAAAAGGCTAGGGTGAAACATTTTTCAGCCCAACATAACTTAGAAGTTTGGCAGGAAAGGTCCATCTCACTAGAGTGAGAGTGTAGCGCAGTCCAGGGTATACAGACTTTGGGGGTGACTTAATCAGTGGTAGACACTTCTGGAGCTCTCAACTCACAGATAGTAAGTAACAAATCAGAAAACTGGTCAGAAAAAGATTACAGGGGTCTTTTTGCTTGCAGTGGGTGCTGGAATGTATGGCATTACCCATAATTGGATCTGAGTCACAGTCCTGAGACACAGTTCCAAGGTAAAGAGGAACACTAGGGTGCAAGGGAGTGGGAACCCTGGTCATAGTTCCAGGGCAGAAGAGTTTACAAAGTTCAAGAGCTTGTTCTGAAAACAGCTGCACAAACAAACAAACAAACAAACAAAAAATAAACCTGGAAGCTTAAGACAGTTGGTAACAGAAATGTATCTTATCCTTAAAAAGAAATAGCAAGGGAGGGAGATAAGAGGAGGGGGAAGGAGTTTGATAGAAGGGAGGGTAGCTTGGGGGAGGCAGTAGTCAAAAGTAAAACACTATTGAGGATGAACAGGGTGAGAGGAGAGAGAGAAGATAGAATAAACAGGGAAAATAGGATGGGAGGAAATACAGTTAGTAATCATAACTATGGAAAAATTACAGCAAGTGTCTCTAATAAAGGCCTCATTTTTCAAATACATAGAGAACTCAATTGATAAATGGTCCGAGGATATTAACAGGCAGTTTTCAGAAGAAATCAAAGCTATCAAGAGTCACATAAAAATAATCAAAATCACTATTGATTGGATAGATGCAAATCAAAACAACCCTGAGGTATCATCCTCACTTATCAGATTGGCTAATATGACAGAAATAGAAAATGACACAATGTTGGATGAGACGTAGGAAAACTGAGACACTAATTCATTATTAGTCAAGTTGTGAACTGGCTCAAGCATTCTGGAAAGCAATCGGAAATTATGGCCAAAGTGTTATAAAACCATGAGTACCCCTTGACTAGCAGTACCACTACCAGGTCTCTATCCTAAAGAGATCTTTTAAAAATAAAAGGAAAAGGACCTGCATGTACAAAAATATTTATAGCAGGTCTTTTTGTGTTGTCAATGAATTGGAAGTTAAGTGGGCTGCCCATCAATTGGGGGATGGCTGTAATATCATGTACAAGCAGATTCCCAAAAGAATGCTACTGTGAACAGCTTTTAAGGTTTGGATTACACAGTATAGTGAACACTCCATTTATTCCATTACAAATCAAGGCAAACATTCACAATATATCACAATATAATATTCACAACATTACATCTTTTCACAGAAAATCACAGTATAGTGTTCACAACAGCTTAACATTAGAATGACCACACAGTTTTCACCATAGTAGCCACAATATTTAGAACAAAGAACAAAAGAATAATCATCTGGTTTCCTTAAGGGGGAAGCCCTCCTTATTTAATCACTCAATCAATTCACAATACAATAATCAATCTTCCACTCATGAGGCAATCATACATTAACTTAATCAGTGACTTATCTAACAATCAGTCACTAAATACAATCATTAGAAAACCACACAAACCCTCCACCCCTCAGTGTCCAGCAAACCTCAATTTCATCCAAGGGGAGGCCTTTTCTTCATCTTGATTTGAGGTGGTCTCTCTGATTCCCTGGATCCCCTTCCATGGTCCCAGGTCCTTCGTGAATCCACCAAACAGTCACCTGGATTCAGGGTCAGACAGCTCCCAGGTTCTCATCCAGTCCTCAGAGGTAGACAGTTCCCAGGTCCTTGTCCAATCCTCAGGGCAGTCCCTGGCATATACTGAAGTTCACAGGATCCAGCACCTCTCAAACCCTTTACCACTTCTGTTGCCGGGAACTCAAGAATCAGCCAGGCCATGAACCAACAAAGTCTTATCTTGGTCATGCTTCTTCAGTCCTCCAGCAGTTCAGCTGGCCCTAGGACACAGTAGAAAACTTAGCCTTCCAGGTGGCAGCAACAGACACTTTGGCCCTCACCAGATTCTGGTCTCAAGAAAAACTCCAACTTAGTTCTCATTCAGCTTCCAGATGCTGGGAGAGAAACTCTCTCTCTCTCTCTCTCTCTCTCTCTCTCTCTCTCTCTCTCTCTCTCTCTCTCTCTCCCTCTCTCTGTCTCTCTCTCTCTCTCCCTCTCTCTCTCTGTCTCTCTCTCTCCTGGCTTCAGTATCCATGATTCTTCCTCTACCAGAAACCACCAGGAGGAATATTCCAATTCTGTCTCTCTGTCTCTAGAACTCTTCTTATATACATACACTGGCCTCCTGTCTCAGCCAACCCCCTCCTGCCACTCAGGACAGGAGAAGAGCTCACACCTCCTGCACTTAGCCCTAAGTTACTAAGCTCTAAGCATCTGCTAAATTGATTGCTGTTACAATGGCTGAACTAGTTATAGTTTATGATTGTGATGGAATTCTATTATACTATTATAAGAAATGATGAGTAGGATGCTCTCAGAAAAACAAAGTGAAAAACTTATATGAACTAATGCAATTTGAAGTGAGCAGAACCAAGAGTGCACACAGTAACGCTCATACTGTACGATGATCAGCTATGAATGACTTAGCTATTCTCAGCAGAGCAATGACCAAAGACAATTCCAAAGGAGTTATGATGAAAAACACTATCCACTTCCAGGGAAACAACTGGAATCTGAATGTAGGTTGGAGCATCCCTTTTCAGCTTTATTTTTCTTGCTTGTTGTTGTTGTTGTTTTTGGGGGGGGGGAATTATTGTCTGTGTTTTCTTCCACAACATGACTAATATGGAAATATATTTTGCGTGACTACACATGTATAACTTATATCAAATTTCTTGCCTTCTCAATGAGAAGGGTGGGGGGCAAGGGGAGAGAGAATTGAGAATTCAAAATAAAAAAAACGTTAAAATTGTTTCTGCCTATAATAGGGAAAAGAAAATATTAAACAAATACATTTCAGAAAATGTTCTACAAGACAATCACAATTTTCTGGCTTCCTTTACTGATTCTTAGGGGTATAAGCTTATAAAGACTTTGAAAGTTCAATTCTTTTGGCAGTTTATGCTGTAGAAAAAAAGTTGCTGCATGTGAATGATATTTGTGGTAAGAATGCAAGACATAAGTCAATTCCAAATGCCGCTGGAAATACGATTCCTAATTTTTCTCTTCTCGGTTTCAAGATTTTCATGTGATCTGTCATTAGCCTGTGAGCTCTAACGTGTAGAATTGGAACAATAGATAGAATCAGAATAGAATCGGAGCGCTGCGACAAAAGTCAGTCCAGATTTTCATCATTAACTATCAATCCTAATTCATTTGTTTGCACATGTTTCCATTTATTTTTTTGTATTTTCTTTCATATTGAACTTAAGGCTTTTCCCTTGACGCTTTCAGGCAAGGCAACACAGATTGAGCAGCCAAATGTCTTGTGCCCTGATGACAATGACCAGGCCATAGTTAATTTTCCCAGAATTCCCTTGAGTTAAGGTTTGAAGTAGTTAAAGAAATGTATTATCCCTTGTTGCAAAGCTTCTCTCCAGAAACACATTTTAGAGCATGAGAAAACAGATTAAATGGTAGAGTTCACTGTGTCTTTTTGGCAAAAGGTTTCAGAATTAAAATCATAGAGGGTTAGAAAGGTGCTTAAGGGATGAGAAAGTCCTTTCTTATCTTAAAATGAATAACATCTAGTACTTATGTGGCACATTGAGGTAGCAAGTATTTTACAAATAGTACCTTATTTGATCTTAACAACAATCTTTGGACATAGTGCTATTACTATATCCCTTTTCTAGATGAGACAACTGAGGCAAAAAGAGGTTAAGTGACTTACTAAAAGTCACATAGCTAGTAAGTGTTTGAAAGAGGATTTGAATAGAGATCTTGATTCCATTGAGCAGCTAAGTGCTAGGCCTGAAACCAGGAACACTCATCTTCTTGGGTTCAAATCTGACCTCAGACACTTACTAGCTCTGACCTTGGTCAAGTCACTTACCCCTGTTTTCTTCAGTTTCCTCATTTATAAAATGAGCCAGAGAAGGAAATGGCAAACTGCTCTGGTGTCTGCTTAGAAAATCCCAAATGGGTTCATGCAGAGTTGGACACGACTGAAAATGACTGAACAACAACTTGACTCCATTGACATTGCTCAGTTTCCATGTGATGACCTCTCTAGGTGATTTTGTTTTAGATTAAACATTCATCTTAGTGTTCTATCCACCATGTCACCTAACTGCCTCACCTAATAACAGGAGGTAAAGCTAATGAGCAGGAGAAAAGCTTATCTAAGTTAAAATCACTCATAGTAACCATCACATGGAGACTGAACCAAGCCAAACAAAGAAGATGCTTAGAATTAAAATAGTGCCCTTCAGAGGAATGTCTGGTGTCTTCCATTCTCTTTCATTCAAGGCTGGTGCTCTTTCATCTATCAGTTTTTTCTTGTCAATGTAGCAACTTTGACAGAAAGTCCCTAGAATGTCTTTAGGTCAGACTGAGAATGAAGAGAAAACCTAACGATCCCCGAGTGCATCTAAGAGGAAGCAACAATTCCATACCAAGAATATATTTTCTTGAGAGAAAGAGTGTTTTGTTTGTGGAACAGGCAGGAAGCCAGTGTCACTGAATCACAGAGTACATGTTCAGGGAGGGAGGCGGAAGAATACTGGAAAGGTGGGAGCGACTTAGATAATGAAGGACTTTGAAAGACAAATGATCCAACCTAAAAAACATTTCTTAAGTGCCTACTATGTGCTAGGTACTGTGCTAAATGCTGCAGATACATAATAAAAAGAAAATAGCACCAGCACTCAAGAATTTAGGGAGACACCCCACAAAAGGAGACAGGAGGGGGGTACAATTTGGAGGCAGTTTCTTCCATGAGGTGAAACCAGGCAGAGTAGCAGACTCAAAGTGGATTGAGCTAAGTCTGCCCCTCTATAAACGAAGGCTTCTGGAGGAGTTTGGCATTCCACCCTCCAGCTCTCTAGCCAGAAGGGAGGGGAGAGACGGCCAAGGGAGGTGGTGCCAATGGAGGCTCAAGTCAGCAGAATGATGGTGAATTTAGAGGTGATGAGCATATACTGGAAAGAACATCTTGTTCAGGAGAGTTGAAACCAGGCAGAAGAGCAAATGCATTTTGTATTTGATCCTGGCAGGAATTGGAAACCAATGAAATTTACTGAGTGGTTGGGGTCTGGTAGGTCTCTTGTGCATTAGGAAAATCACTTTACTGACTGAATGATGGATGATGGACTGAAGTTGGAAGAAACTTACGGTAGGCACACTCACCTGTACAGTCCAGGTCTGAAGTGTTCAGGGCCTGCACCAGGGTGGGGGCAGTGTCAGAGGACAGAAGGGGACGTATTCAAGAGATGTTGCAGAGGTGAAAGTGATAGCCTCAGCATCACCTTGGATGTAAGGGAGGAGAGACAGAGAGATAGTGAGTAGCCAAGGATGATGCCTAGGTCACAAACCTGGAGGACTGGGAGGATGGTGTTACACTCTATAGTAATAGGAAAGGGGGGAGAGGGTTTAAGAGGAAAAATAATGAGCCCTGTTTTGGACATTTTGAGTTTAAGAGGTCTACTGGTCAACTAGTTCAAGATATGTTAAAGGCAGAGGGAGATGTGAGGTTGGAGTTTGGCAGGTGGGTTGAGGCAGGATTGGAATCTGAGAATCATTAGCAGAAAGTCATTGATTAAATCCATGGGAACTGATGAAATCACCAAGTGAAGTATTATATATAGAGAAGAGGGCTCAGCACAGTAGAACCCTGAGGGCCACATATGGTTAGAGGGTATGATCTGGATGAGGATCCAACAAAGGAAACCAAGGAGAGGTCAAATAGGTGGAGGGAGAACCAAGAGAAAGGGGTGTCCTGAAAGACTTGAGGGGAAAGAGGGTCAGGGAGGAGAGAATGATCAACAATGTCAAAGGCTCCAGAGAAATCAGAGAAAATGAGGACTGAGAAAAGGCCTTTGGATTTGGCAACCAAGAAATTGTTAGTAACTTGGAGAGAGCAGTTTGGGTGGACTAATAAGGTCAGAAACTGGATTGTAAGGGACTAATAAGAGAATGAGAGGAGAGAAAGAAGAGGATTCTATTGTCAATAGCCCTTTTTTAAGGAGTTTGACTTCAAAGAGTAGAAGAGATAAAGGACAATCCAAGATGGAAAGGTCAAGTGAGGGGTTTTTGAGGACAGGGAGACATGGGTAAGTTTGTAGGCAATAGGGAATGAGCCAATAGACAGGGATAGAATGAAAACTAGTGGAAGAGCTGGGGTGACAGAGGGGGCAATGTGTTGTATGAAATGGGGTGGAATGGCATCATCACTCGAACAGGGAGAGAGATTAGGCTTTGAAAAGAGTAAAGCCACTTCATTATGAGAGACAAGGTGAAAGAGTCAAATTTTACCTGTGTGTGTATTTTACCATCTCTGAATTTGCCAACTCTTTCTAATTCCTGGACACATTTTCCCCATAAATCTTCCCCAGAGAATCTACCCAACATGGAGGAGTTCTTAATGTTCATTCACTATCTCAGGGCTACCAGTTTCCCGCCTGAGGCGCCATTCTGTTGCTATTGATTCTTGCTTCATTTTCTCCGCTTCCAGTCATCTAATTATACACGTGATGTGTTTTACACTACTTATTGCCAAAAAGTCATTATTAGTGATATGCTTATATACTTATTATGTCTACCATCCATCTGTGCATTGCCTTTTAGGCTATTTACCATTTTAATTCTTCAGAGATAATAAGATCATAGTGCTCAGCAATTTCTATCCCTGTAGAATCAGTATTAGAATATTGATGCTAAAGAGATGATCTTATACCATGGGAAGCAGATAGGTCTTACTGAAACTACTTCACAATCTTCCCAAAGCAACTTAATTCACTGTCACTACTCTAGTCAATTTCAATTGATTGATTATCTATAGCACATATCAAAGATACATGCATTTATGGAAATGGAAAATACATGTATTTATGGAAAAAAGTGATGAGTTGTCTACATAGTAATACACTGTAAATATTGCAATATCTATCTTCATCCATTTTGTTTATCCACTATGAATAGTTAGAACCATCTTGTTTGCATTAATGTAGATTTCCATGAAGAGGCTTTATAGTACTCTGGAGTTTTGTGCAATTAGTATAATATAGAATAGTAATATTCAATGAACTCTATCATTAATAGGAAATTCTTTTGTTTCACTGTTTGTTACATAATACAGCTTTCATGATACTGAGCTCTAATACTCTTTGTTCTGACAAGCTCATTGTATGATTACACACAGATAATTCATAGTAAAAGGATTGCTTTCTCTAACTAGTCACTTCCTATCTGCTGACATGTCATAAATTTATTATTATTTTTTTCCATTTCATTCATCTAGTACCTTCTGACTCCTTCCCTTCAAAGTATTTCTAAAGATACAGCAGGGATTTCTGAGTGGTCCACAAGGTTTTGGCCTTTTTCATTTGTTTCTCCTGAACCATATTTGCTTAGAGTTTTTACCATTGTCATAAAGAAGTCACTTAGTAGTAAAATATGCTGAATTAATTTGGAAGATCTTTGCCAGTTCTTAATAGGACTTCTCAGCTTCATCCTCCCTAACAGATATTGCTGGATAAACTAAAGTTATGTTCACAGTCCTCTACTTATATTGATCATCACTATCATGAGGTGAGAAGACTCCTCTTAAAATGGAAACTCATTGATTGCAAGGACAATCTCTTTTATTTTTTATCTTTGTATGCACAGCCCCAAACACAGTGCCTGCAACATAGCATATTTAATAGTTCATAAAATCAACATAATTGCAAAGTTGCACAGGACCTCAATCACTGAGTCCTGCCTGTACGTGAATAAAACTTCTCTTAACAACATGCCAGGAAAGTGGTCATTGATTTGTATCCTCAGCTTTCATTGAACATTTGGATGATAGTACCTATTGACCTCATTATTTTCCCTTGAAAAACTTTTGAGGATGTCATCGAGGTGGGAGGAGGGTGCAGACACAAATTTCTTTGAACATTTCCCCTTCATTCTTACAGTACAGAAATGGATTTGATTTGCCAGTGGCGACGAGTCTGATCACAGTTTATATTTTTCTGATTAAAAGAAGACTGCCTTAATTAATTTATTGACCTGACAGCTGATATGTTCAATTAAGACAAACAAATTTTCAGGAATGCCAACTGTAGCCTTTCAAACAGTATTGCAATAAATGGCTCCCCTAATTGACTGGCTCTTTTGTTTTTTACAAATGTAGAAACACAAATCTCTCCCAACAGGGCCATTAACCATTTTACAGTCCAAATAATGAATCACATTCTTCTATTTTCTTTCAGGAAAAGGGGAAAGTATTATTGTTAGGAGATCCTTTTCAAATACAGCTTGATGTTTTTCACATTCATAATCAAACCACAAAATGGCCTTCATATCTCGACCAACTGAAAGAAAAGCTTGGCATGTTTAACAATGACTTGGGTAAAGCCATGCAAAAACAACATTTGGTATAAATGACATCTGAGGCACTTTGTGTATGCATCAGGCCCTGTCATGAATGAATGGCTGCTGATCGTATTTGTAGATGACACAAATCTGGAATGTTAGCTAGCAGGTTGGATAGAGGTGAAGATCTCAAAACATCTCAAGAGGCTAAAAGGTTTTACTGAAATTTAAAAGATTAAATTCAATTGGCAAATGTAAATTTTTACTTTACTCTTTTAAAAACCTAATTCAGGAGCACAACTTGGGGGAGGCAGTGAAAGAGATTTAACTATTTAAAGAAAGTCTAGGGGTTTCAAGGGAGAGGAAGATCCAAAGGAGTCAATAGTTTGAGTTAGCAACCCAGAAAGGTAATTCAATCTCAAGCAATATTGAGAGGAATCTAGACTTTAGGAGTGGGAAGATGATAACTCCAAAGTTCTTTGCTCTGAAGACAAAATTTTGAATGTCCACCAGGATAGTGAAGGATCTGGAGTTCATTCCCCTTGAAAATTGTTTTAAAAAAACAAAAACTGGACTTGAGGGTGTGGGGTAGAAGAGGAAGAAGGAAGATTGATCAAAAATAGCATTCTATTCTTAAAAAACTGGTCATAGGAGAGCTAGGTGGCGGTACTCTACCAAGTTACTGGCCTGAAGTGAGGAAGCCTCATCTTCCTAAGTTCGAATCTGGCCCCAGACACTTACTGGTTGTGTGACCCTGGACAGGTCACTTAATTCTGTTTACCTCAGTTCTTCATCTGTAAAATAAGCTGGAGAAGGAAATGGCAAACCACTTCAGTATCTTTGCCAAAAAAAATCCAAACAGGGTCATGAAGTGTCACACATGATTGAAACAAATGAACAACATTCTAGAAAGGAAATAGATATATTCTCTTTGACTCCAGAGAGCAGAACTAGGAAGAATGGATGAAAATTGCACAAAAGTAGATTTAGATTTAACAGCATTTGGCATCAAAACCCTAATCATCTAAGCAGTCTATCAGAAGAATGGGCTGTCTCCTGGGAGGTGGAGGACTCCTCTTATTGTAGATCTTCAAACAGAGGCAGGATAACCCTGTACACCAAGACCCTGTACACAAACAGCTGGGATCCTTCCCAGTTCTTGGGATTCTTTGACTTTATGATATTCACATCAATCAATTTCAACAATAATATAAATCAGGTCTGTGGTTTTGGTGACTTTCCACATTTAGGATAAACATTTATTTTTAAGGTTTCTTAATAAACCCCTGCTCATATAGGAAGACTGCTCAATGTTTGCTGTAGGCAATTGACATTTCTACTTGTTCTTTTTTCCTTCAGGTAGAATAACAAGATCCAATAAATTCCTGTTTAAAAAATCCATCTTATAGTCAAATATCTTCAATTATGCCCTTTAAAGGAGTGTAAACCAGAAGTTTTTAATTTGGAGTCTATGAACTCATTTTAAAAAAATAACCATTCCAATAGATTTAGTCTCCCTTGTCATTTTACATACATATATACATACATATATATATGTGTGTGTATAGAAATATGTATATATACATATGTATGTGCATGTATATATATATACATATATATTTATATACATACATGCATACATACACATAATTTTATTCATCTAACAGCCTTGTTCTGAGGAATCCATCAGTTTCACCAGATTTCCAAAAGGTCTATGACACAAAAATGATTAAGAACTACTGGTCTTAACTGCATTCTTGGAGACTGTTTCCTGTGAGTGATAACTATGGGAGAGATTTATGGGAGGACCTATGGGCAAATACGGCCCAGAATTCCATAGGAAAAGTACAAAAGAGATCTTGAACATTTGGTCATTGTAGGCACATTGCTGTGTCTTAAATAAGAACTAGATGCTTAAAAGGACTGGCTTGCTACAGAAATTGCAGAGAATGATGGTGAAGTCCCCTGAGGAGAGAAGGCATTGCTTTGTCTTTGTTATGTTAGTGATGACTGTGACTGACATAGGCGTGTCAACATCTTGGAGAAGAAGAGGAAAGAAAAAAAAAGGTGGGGGTATAAAGGACAACTTCTCTTCATTTAAACACACTGCAATGCAGTTTAACAAAAAATAGTCACTGCTAGTGAGGGGGACCCATGGCTGATGTGATGAAGTTTGTGTAGGCAATTCTAGAAAGAGCTTCTGGAGGAGTGATTATGCTTAGGGCTACCTGGAGGATGTAGCCACTCCACATTCCTGGGAATATTGATGAACAGAAGACATGGTACTGAGTGCTCTGGGGTACCACTCTCGTCTGGAGGTATTTCAAGGTTTAGAATCAGGGCAATAAAAGATCCAGGTGCTCATAAATTGCTTATTTTTGCCCTGGATGGTTTTGGGTTTTGCAGTTGCCATAAATTTGTGTGTGATCCATAGAAACTGGATGTAACCTAAGGTCTACAGGCAGGGAACTTAGAAGGATAAATGATTCTGAGAATTGTTTTTCCCCTCCCACTATAAGCTTTCACAGTTTCATCTGAAATCAACTCACGTTTTGACCAACATTCCTTCTGGTAAGAGAAAGAAATGTCCTTGGACTGTGTGCAATTAAACATTAGTAGTGAAGGTTTGCTGACTGTTGTTGAATGAATGTAGAATTGATCTCATCATTGATTTCTAACAGGGGCACAGACTGGAAATCCTTCTCAAAAACAGAGCTTTTAGCTTGTTTGCTTATTTCCTGGTTTGTAGTAGGGGATATAGTGGAATAATAAACTTAGAATCAATCAGTACATACATAGTAAGCAACTACCATCTGCCAGATATTGGGCTAAGTACTGGGAATACACAAAGAAGAAAAAGACAATTCCTTTGACTCATGCAAGGGACAACTACCTGTGACTGCATCCTCATTTACCTTCACTGTGAAACAGGGAAAATCATACTTTCTTCATAGGGTTACTATAAGAATTAAATAAGATGATATATCTAAAACACTTGCCAAAATCTTCAAATGCCTTGCAAATTTGTGACTTTGTTTATTTATTCATTATTCATTCATTTGTTTGTTTATTTTTGTCCAGACCTATGGGTTCTTTGGTTTTGGAAATTCCTGTTTTGGAAATTTCCTTAACAATTGTGAATTATCTTTTTTTTTTTCCTCCTGATATTAGACTTTATTCAGGCTTACAAATTGAGTGCCCTTTCTGAAAGGCGTAAAATTACTTAAAACCAGGGACTGTCTTTTGCCTTTCGTTGTATTCACAGGGCTTAGCATAGTTCTTGGCACATAGCACTAGCTGTTTAACAAATGGTAATTGACTGACTGGTAAACTATAACTAGGATCCCAATAATGATTTTTTTAAAGGTTGCTTTGTGTTGAAGATAATTATGGTTATTAAAGGTCTGATATGAACCCAGCCATGTGTTTATCACTGTGAGATGTGCTAACTAAAGGAGTAAGTTGCTCTCAAGTACTTTTTAATTTTGGTAGGGAGACAAGCCCTAGATGCATTAAATCATTAGGGAATATTACAGTGGTGGCAGGTAGGAAAATAAACAATTAAATAAAATCAAATGCTACATATGGGAGAGCTGGGGAGGGGGATATGGAAGGCCACCTGGTCCCACCCTAAACAAGAATCATTTCTCCTGTGTAATAGTACCACTCATGGTCAAAGTGCTTGAACTCAGTGGTTTGCAGATCTTTACACAGATTATCTCACTTAAGCCTTTCAACAATCCTATAAGATAGGAAGTACTATTATTATTCTCATTTTACATATGAGGAAACTGAGGCTGAGGAAAGGGTTAAGTGACTTTCTTGGTGTTAAATAACTAGTAAGTGTCTGAGGCCAGATGTGACATCAGGTCTTTCTGATTCCAGGACCAACTCTATATCCATTGTGCCACTTGACTTCTTGACACATATTCATCCAATCTCTATTTGAAGATTTCTAAAGAGGAAAGCAATTAGGTAACTCAATGGAAAGAGTGCTGGGCCTGTGGTTAGAGAGACCGGAGTTCAAGTCCAGCCTCAGAAGCCTATTAGCTGTGTGACTCTGGACAACTCACTTCACTTCTGTTTGCTTTCTTAACCCACTGGAGAAAGAAATGGTAAATCATTTCAATATTCTTGGCTAGAAAATCTACCCACCCTCTGACAAGTCCTCAGGGTCATGAAGAGTCACATATGACTGAACAACTGATCAGGTGAGAGGTAACCTAATAATTCCCAAGGTTGTTTATTTCACTTTGAGCTTGTCTTACTTTTTGGACAATTTCCCCTCATATTATTCTTTCTTATTCTGCCTTCTGGTGCCAGAAAGAACAAATCTCATCACACTTTGATTGAAATCTACTAAAACCTCAAGACTTTGGAAAAGATAAGCTGTAATCTATTCATGCTCAGCCACATCTTGTGTTTATGAAGTTGATTTTTTGAACCCTAGTGAGTAAATTTACATTTAGTGCTCCTACCTGTTATCTCCTTAGGTGTAGGACAGGGATCTAACCTTTCAAGATTATTGTAAACCTCGACTATTTTATCTAACATGTTATCTGCATCTTTTGGATTTGTGAATGATACAGGTAGTGTCATGGTACAAATTATTAGAAAGGAAAAAAAAGATTAATAGCAATTACATTTATTAGGAAGAGTTTTCAGGGAGAGGTTTGCCTATAAGAGTGAGTAGGATTAGAATAGGTAATAGAGAAAAAATGGTATGTCAGATTTGAGAGGCAGCAAATATGGAAATAAAATTGGCATATTCAGAAGAAAGTGAAAAACTTAGTGGTAATGGAGGATAACCATAAATTAATGGGAAATGGTTTAAAAGTTAGGGTGAGACAATAATATGTAGAGCCTTATAATCAATCAGGGCAGCTAGGTTGCACAATAGAAAAGTGCTGGGCCTAGAGTTAGAAGAAACTGAGTTAAAATCTGGCCTCAGGAATGTACTAGCTATGTGACCTTGGGCAAGTCACTTAACCCTGTCTGCTTTAGTTTCCTTAACTGTAAAATAAGCTGGAGAAGAAAATCACTCTAGTATCTTAGCCAAGCAAACCACAAATAAAGTCACAGAGTCAAATAAGGTCACAAAGAGTTGGGCACAACTGAAAATGACTGAACAACAATCAACCAAGCAGATGGATTCAAAGTCTGAAAAACCATTAGAAGTTTTTGAGCAGGTGATGAAGAGAGTCATTGTCATGTCATGGAACAAAGACTCACTTTGTTTTGAAACACTTGGGTTCCAGTCGCAGCTCTAGCACTTACTAGCTGTGTGATGTTAGACAAAAATCTTAACCTTCTCAGGCCTCAGAAGAAGCTAAAATAGAGGAAAATTAAAGCACCTGGAGTCTCAGTTCCCTCATCTGCACAGTGGAGGCATTGGGTTGGATCAGGGATTCTTAATCTTTCCATGCACCCTGTAACTTTTGAAAGTCAATCTTGTAAAACCTAGGGATCCCTTATAAGACTAATGTTTTAAATGCAATACACACACACACATACACACACACATACACACACACACATACACACACATACACACACACATACACACACA
>CM053580.1:11814501-11830685 GCA_028627135.1 Pseudochirops cupreus | reverse complement strand
CATAGGAGAGAATAGACTGGGGGAGGGGGGAAACACTGGGATGGCTGTCTTGGGGTGGTGGGTGGGGGAAAGATGGGGAGAAAATATGTAACTCAAAAAAAATTTAATAAAAAAAAATCTTACTGTTTCCAGTAAATTATCAAATGAGATAACATTTGTAAGGTGCTTAGCACAATTCCTGGCACATAGTAGGTGCTTAATTCTTGTTTTCTCACCTCTTTCCCCAACCTCCAGTATACTGTTCAGTACCATAGTGTAGTGAATAGAACACTGAATTTAGAAATAAGAGAACCAGGATTCAAATTTCATTTCAGAGACCCATTACTTGAGTGACATGGGGCAAGTCATTAATCCCTCTGTCCATCTGTTCCTTTGTTTGTTAAATGAAGGGGCTGAAATTACCCTTAGGTCTCTCCCAGATGAAAATTGATGATCCTATGCTCTTTTTTCCATAACTCTGGCTACTTGTTATGATTTTGCTAAAATATGCATTATGATATATCAAAGTATTTGTTAGTGGTTTGTGATTTTTTCAGTCTAGTAACTCCCTTCACTGGCCCTCCCTTAAGTTGTTCCACAAATTAGTCTTAAAGAGCTGTCTGAGGCCTAGAGAGCTTAAGGGTCTTATCCAATTTCATGTAGCTTATCAGAGGTAGATAGACAGTCTTCAGCTTCAGCTGATGCTATGTTCCTCTTTCGACACAAATATGTTTCAATTTTTTATGTTTTATGTAGTATTTCATCACCTAGTTCTCCATGGTTATTTGATTATTTTAGAGGCATTGAGGGTAGCAGATAGAGTTCTTGACTTTGAATCAGAAACAATCCAGTTGGAATGCTGACTCAGACACTCCCTAGTTAAGTGACACCAGGCAAGTCGCTTCCTCCTTTGTCATTCTCAGTTTCTCTAAGTGTAAAACAAGGGGAATAGTAGTACTTACCTCATACAGTGTTTGTGAGGGTCAGGTTACCTAAAATAGGTCAAAAAGCTTTCCCCACTGGAACACATTTCAGACAGGTCAGCTATCTTCAACATGCCTGCCAGTACCGTCATTATCCCCATTAAGGATTTTGCTGTCTTTAGAAAGCCCTCGAAAACACAGGACACAAATTCTTTTTAAGTTCTACCACTTGGGAAAGACTTCCAGCAACAGAATGTGCCTTCTTTCTGAGGACCTGGCAAGGTCAGTATGCGGAGTTCCATCTACAGTAGGCTGGCCCCTCCTTGGCTATGAAAACTCACAAGGAAGAGAAGACTAAAATGGGGCCTTCCCTCTACTGTTGTAGCCCTCTTCTGCTGCTGTGGTGATGGTGAAAAAATGGTAGAAAGGTCAGCATAAGCTACGAAGGATCGCACAAACTTGCTGCTAAACATCAGCTTTGCTATTGGTCTTTAAAGTTGAAATCCTTTTCCAATGACCAAAGTCTTGGTGTCAGTACTAAAAATCTGGACCTGTGACTTCATTGGTATAAGAACTTCTCAAATGAGAAAACTCCCTCTACCAAAGCAGATCAGCAAGTCAAAGGGTTGCTAAGAACACTAGCAGGTTAAGTGACTTTCAGAGAGTCACATAGCACTGTGTGTGAGTCAGGATCAGAACCCAGTTCTTGGCTATAAGGACAACTCAATATGCACTACACCATGCTTCCTCTCTGGAGGAGGAAAAACATATCAGTACAGAAGTTGCCACCATTTCTGAACCCAGAAGACAGAAGGAAGTTACAGCTAAATAGAAGAAGGACATATAGTAAGTGTTGGAGACAGAAATTCAGAAACTGGTGGAGTTGGTTTCATTGTGCCCCCAGAGGCAACATGGGGCTAAATTTCATGGGATAATTGGTTGTATTGTTTTGCCATCCTGATGATGAACAGAAACAAAATGACCAGCATGAACATTATTGAGCTTATACAACTGTTATGGAGAAAGAAGAGGTAGAAAAATGCCCAAAGAACTTGGCATACTTCTCAAAACCAATGCGAGGCATCCACTATTACTTGAGTTTCTGCAAGTAGAAGAGTGGTCACAGAAAGGGAAGCCTCATGGCCTACCCAGAAACCATGTGCCCACAATTATAAATACTTCAGAAAAGAAGACAGTCAGTATTTTGCTACTACAGTCAAAGGACATGTATATTTTAACTCAATGTCTGTTTGCTCAGCTAATGGATCTGCCAAGAGAAAGGAATTGCAAGGATAAGAATGACCCTTCATCTGATGGTGCCACAAATGTCTTTGGACCACTGAAGTGTGGTCTCAGATGATGATACAAAGGGGATTTATTTCTGGATAGTTTCATGCTATTAAAAAAATGATAGGCAGAGGTCCTTACCCCCAACATTGTGCATGCTCTCTCTCTCTCTCTCTCTCTCTCTCTCTCTCTCTCTCTCTCACACACACACACACACACACACACACACACACAATGTGTTTTACATGGGTATAAAATGGATTTTTATAAACATAGATCCATATAAGTCTACCATATGCTTCACACATAAGTAGCATTGAATATACTCTTGCTGAACTGAACTGTGTTCACCGAATGATGGGATCTAGAATTAGAGGGGATATTAAATCAATCACATATTTTCCCTTCTCAGATAAGGAAACTGAGGCTCAGAGAAGTAAAATGGCTTGTTCAGAGCAAAAAAGGTAACAAAACAGCTGAGCTATTCAGATGCCCAACCACATCCTCTCATCCTCCAGTGCTCAATCAAGCTCTTCTGCTGCCCCTGCAAGTTTTTCCTTACTTCCTTCTTTGCTCCCTCATTTCTTCTTCCTTCCTTTCTTCTTTCCATCTTCCCTTCCTTCCTTATTCTTTCCCTCTTTCCATCTTTCTTTCTTCCTTCCTACTCCTTCCTCTCTTTCTCTCCTTCCCCTCTCCTTTCCTTCCCTTCCCTTCCCTCCCCTCCCCTCCTTCCTTCCTTCCTTCCTTCCTTCCTTTCTTTCTTTCTTTCTTTCTTTCTTTCTTTCTTTCTTTCTTTCTTTCTTTCTTTCTTTCCTTCTTTCTTTCCTTCTTTCTTTCTTTCTCTCTTTCTTTCTCTCTTTCTTTCATTTTTTTTCTTTCCCCTACATTTCCCAGACTGGAAGTATAACAGCCACTCTTAGTATTATCCAATTGCTGATGATCAAGGGAACTTGGGCCTGCTCCATTTCTACCCTGTGACAGTTTACTCCTCATTAGGCAGCCTGATGGCCATTTGCTCCAAGGGGCTAACCATATTGATGGCAGATTTAATACAGACACTTGATCACCTTAGTCTACTGCAGCTCAGAATTACCCAGCTCAAGTAGCCTTAGTCTCCCTAGTAGGAGAGATTACATGCATGTGTTATCACACCCATCCTCCCTGCATGTATTTATGACTAAAATTTACTTAAGCCATTTTCCAATGGAAGACATACATCATCTTTGTATTAAAAAAATTCCTGAACAACCATTGAATTTTAGTTCCTTGAAGAAATAATTAAACCTGCCAGACTAACAAGTCTGACAAGACTAGGGACTGAGTGAATAAAGTAAGGACAGCCCTATATATGTGCCTGTATAGACTACTCCCCAAAAGCCATGAAACACAAACTAAGACACCTTCAAGAACACACTTGACCCAAAAGTCAAAAAGTCATGATTAACATTGACCTGTCACGTGATTTCCCTCTTTCCCACTGAGCCTGTGGGAAGAAGAAAATCATAATGGTCTCTTATGTGTCTTGGTTTTTGGCAGCTTGGGCTTGGCTCCATTGAGCAAATGTGGTCTCTCTCCTCTAAGCCACTAGCTATCAGGTTTCTCCCAGCTTAACAGTAACTGTTCCTTGCAAAACATTTTACAGTCAGAGTGAAAACTGCTGAAGAGAAACTCTGTGCCATGTTGTTTGGAAAAGAAATATACCATTTTTCATTATTTCATGGGAAAGGTAAAGTCAGTTCCAGCAAATAGTCATTCTTCCCAGCAGTGAGTACCAACACCCAATAGCTTTCCCAAGATCCTTGATGATACAGGTCTCCACAAAGACTATCTCTAGAAGCGCTGTTGGAACCTCTGCTGCCAAACAGGTGTTTATTTTTTTTGTTTATTTGTTTAAACTAGACATTTAGAACACTGCATCTTAAGCAGGAGATTCCTTCCTTCTTTATATGTTGGGTAATATAAGCTCACTGTGAGAGGAACTATTTTATTCAAGATGTTTGTACCTCCAGAGCCTAGACCAGTGCCTGGCACATGGGAGCCACTGAATAAATGCTTGTTGATTGTTCTCCTTTAATGTTACTACTACTGATGGAAAAGGTTGACCTCAAGAGTGGGGACTTGGAGACCTTCTAAGCTAGCTTCTAGACTAGCTTCTAGAGCCACTGGGCTCTCTTCAGACAGAGGGATTACTAGCCAGATGAGCTAGAAGAGAAAAATAAAGCCACTTTGAGCAAAACAGTTTCATTTGGGAGAGGGGGACAGGGAGGGAGAGGAAGGAGGGAAGGGGGAGGGGAAGGAGGGAAGGGATGAGAGAGAGAGAGAGAGAAGATGAGGGAAAAAGTTGTTCAAATAATGAACAGCTGAAGTACAAGGTAATGAATAGGTTATTTTAAATCTGAAGGAGAATGATATGAACTTGTAATTTTTCTCTATGGATAAGAGAAATAACAATGTTTCAGACATTTTCATGTAAGCTTAGCCACATGATATTATTACATTGAGATTGACAACCCATTTGACCCAACCAGCAAACCTGTGCCCTAATTAGGCTTGTTATTCTTGGTGATGAAAACTTAAGGATCTTGGCAGAGTTCAAGGAGTCTAGAGCTTCACTAATTCATTCATCCTGGGAGTAATTCAAATTTGGCACCAAACTCTTTTATTTGGTTTCTATGCAAAGAGAACACATGAACACACCCTACCCAAACTTGCTTTGGGCATCTACGCTAAGATATTTACAATGCATTCCTCATTTACAGCTATATTCCTGCCTGACTTTGAAGTTCCAGAATTGCCATGGTTACTGTCAAGTATGTTTTTTTTTTTCACATTAAGTCATGGACTTTTCACTCCTACTTGATAAGTGGCTGCTAACTCTTCTCCTCACGATAATGATCTATGAGAAAAACAAGGACGTCAGGATGGCACCAAATAAAGACAATCTCTGCCTCTCTTGCAAGAGAAAAGAAAGTGGAACCCAGTAAGATCAAGTCAGCACATAATCCAGTCCTTTCTGCAGCTCTTTCTCTTTATGACATTTCGTGAAAATATGTACTTCCCCAACCATTTATAATAATTTAAGAAAATTTTCTAAAATGTCTATATCCTTTAATCCAGAATTCCCAGTATGGGACATATAGACCAAAATGGTAAATAATTGACACAACATCCCATGTATAGCAAAATATTCAGGGGTACCAAAAAAATAATAATAATAAACCCTGGAAACCAACCGAATGCCCATCAATTGGAAAATGGCTAAATGAATTATTGTTTATAGATGTATGGTTAAGAAACCTATGAATATAAGAAATTCAGAGAAATCTTAGAAAGATTTTATGAACTGATTCAGAGTGAAGTAAGCAGGACCATGACAACAATAAATAAAATAACTATAATCAATTAAATAAGTATGAGGATTTCATCTATAAATGACTGAATGCCAGGAAGAGGAAATTCCCTCTACTGATGCAGATGAGAACCTTGACTCCAATCCATGGTCTCACAGATCTTCCTCAGACACACAGAGGTGAAGAGATTTGTCCAGGGTCCCAGAGCCAGTAGCTGTCAAAGGTAGGACTCAAAGTGCAATAGTCCTGATTTCAAGGTTAGGTCTAAGCCTTCCAAATGATTCTGCATCTTAAAATAATACTAAATGGCAACCAAACTCAGATTCATTATGCAGATCAGATTACAAAATCCTTCTCTTTTCTCAGTAGAGATACAGGGGGTATTTGCTGTGTAATAGGAAACACAAAAACAGATGTAGGCAGAGTTGTTGTTCAGTTCATTTTCAGTTGTGTCATACTCTTTATGACATTATTTGGAATTTTCTTGGTGAAGATACTGGAGAGGTTTGCCATTTCCTTCCCCAGCTCATTTAACAGATGAGAAAACAGAGGCAAGCAAGGTAAAGTCACTTGCCCAGAGTCACACATCTAGGAAGTGTCTGAGGCCATATTTGAACTCAGGAAGATGAATCTTCTTGTCTCCAGGACTGACACTCTATCCACTGCACCATATAAAATGTTTTTCATTGTTGCAAGGGAGAATTTATAATAGAGAGGAGTATAATATAAAAAAACTGACTGGTTAAAAAAAGCAGCAAAATTTTGAAATGCACTTTGCCTTCTCTGCTTCTTTCCTGTGACTCGACTCAACTAATGCTAGACATTGCAGACATAGTGGATAGGGATTGCTCAGGACTCTAATTTCAAGCTGCACATGAAGAATTCTTCTTTCTCTACACCAATCCACTTGAGTCACTCAACTGTCCCCAACTCTAAAAGATATTTAGAGACAAATTCCTTATATCTGACTCTGTGACGTTGTGACTTGGAGGAGTCCTCTCTGAAGGAACTTGTCTAAAAATACCTATGGCCTAAAGGAATCACTTGGAAAGTACATTTCAGCAACATCATGGATGGTTCAAGAGGCCATACCTTGTGCCCAAGTAGTCCCAAATGCTGGAATTAGGAGAGGGGATCAGCAAATTGTTGCTTACTTCAACATTCACAGTCTGTGATTGATTCTACTGTATCTTCCTTTCATAGGTTCTAGAGCTAGAAGGGACTCTAGGGCTTATATAGTTGTCACAGTGAAGGGAGAAGTCCTCATCTTGATGAATATCAATGCAAAGGGGCCAGATTTCTCCACTGAATTAATTGATCAAAGGTGTGAATGGGTTAGAACAAGCCTTGACAAACTTGGGAACAGCGAAGCATTTGATCATTGAATAAATAAAGATGATGCTACTTACCAAACATCTTGGGATTGGTTGACAGAATCCAACACGCTTCTGAGTCTGTGTATATTACAGTATGAAATGCTATTAGGAGATTCTGAGAACATTTCAGCCATGAGGAGTGGTCAAGGAAATTGCCTTCGAGGAGCTGAGGGTGGGTAGATGGGTTTGGTTCTCCATCTCTTCCCTTCCTCCTTTGAGCAGATGATGACTTTATAAACTTTGCAAGGCTGGCCCTGGTAAGGCTGTCCCTGGGATATTAATGACTACTGGCAGTATCTGTATCAGAAGCTGAAAGAAACATTTGGGGAAGACTAGATGCATTAAGAAAACAAATTTCAAAACTCTACAAGGGCACTGACCCTAAAAGCCCAGAAGGGCATCCAGAGATGATGAAGAGAGTTATCCCTTTTGGCAAATGCTACATTTCCTTTCTAAGCTTGATCCCAATCCTCTCATAGACCCTATGTCAAAATTGTGGGAGTGTTTTCCAGATTTGGGGGAAATTAAGTTTTTGTACTTTCTGTTTTTCTATGCCCCCACAATTAATATTTTTTAAAAACATAATTAATGTTGAATACATATTTGATAATCAATGGGAAACACATTGAATTGGAGCTTGTGAGCAACTTTACTAGAAAAGCTGCTTCTTCTGGGTAATCTCTGAACTCTGAGGGGATAACTAAAGTTGCCCTTCAGGACTGTGCCTTGTTAAGCTCCTTTGAATTGACTTTTGTCCTGTGTTGATATCCAGGTGCTCCATTTTCATGAAGTTTAATCTTGCAGGGCCCTATGAATCCTTTTTGGAAGCAGGTAGGGTGCACATTGTAAGGTAAGCAGTAGTGAGGGGAAAACACTCTAAAAGTCCTCCACGGTCAAAACCTTTCATCTTACGTAGGAAAAATCCAAGGCCCAGAGAGGGCGAGCAATTTCCTCCAGGGTCATAAAGACAGGAAGGAACAGACCTGAGATTTCAAGTGGCTTATTTGACGTGGGAATAATTACTCACTGCACTCAACAGGGTCTTATTTTGCCAAACCAAAGAGGATTATTTACATGTGATTCTTACCTATGTCTTCCAGCCTCAGTTATTAATAACAACTGCAGGAGTTTTGAGCTAGTTCCATAGCCATGGCAATGAATTTCACCAAGTTCTCCATATTCCTAAGCTCTTGTGACCAATGCCAACACTTCAAAACTAATTGGGAGTTCAAAATGCCATGGATGACCCTGGAAATGAAAACAGGCATTGTTGCTGTTGTTATTTTTCCTCTATGGATAACTAACTTTATGTATCAACTGTGTACCTTTTAAATCCCTTTTAACGACTAAGTTAAAGCATGTCAACTAGGCAGCTGTTTATAATTTCATCATGTGGCTGGAAGATTTGACTCATTTCTTGAACAATTAAATGGCAAATGAGGGAAAAGAGGATACGTTGTATTAGCTGAATGACATGGTCTCAATTAAAAGCTTGTTTCCCAATTTTGGGTGATTAGAACAATTATTAGAATGTAGAGTAGGGAAAAGACATTTTTAGAGCAGTATTTTTAAATAATTTTTAAAAAGTAAACATAAACCATAATGAAACAACTTTGAGCCTAGAAAATGCACATAGAAGAGAGTGAGTCCTATTTAATCCAATATGGCACATACTTTAGATGCCCAGACACTCAAAATTCAATACATCACTCATTGTTAGTGCTTCTTCATCATCTCTATACTCAACTCCTTTTAACTGGCTTTTGTTCTGTGTTTATTTCAAGCTGCCTCATTTTCCATGAAGTTTATCTTGCAGGACCCTATGATTCCTTTTTGGAAACAGGTAGAATACACATCATAAATCAAGTAAATCTGAAGAAAGAAAACAGAGAGCTTGCAGAAAATATTCCACAGTCATAATGTCATTATTTTATGTTCTACGTCATATTTCACAGTTTCTCTGGGTCTTTTGCTCTTAAAAGGAGAGATTGGTATGGTCAATGACAGTTGACCTTCTCCAGACTCTTAAAGTAGGTCTCTACTGGTAAAAGTGAAGGACTTTGGAGTCCTGGATCACTGATTCAGAAGTGGATGTCAAGTGAGAGATCATCTCACCAGTTTAGCACCAACGTTGCACAGAAGAAAAAATTGAGGACCAGAGAGGGTAAGTCATTTATCCAAGGTTGCAAGCAATACATACCAGAAAGGAGATTTGAACTCAGCTCAACTGATTCCAAATGGAAAGCTCTTTCTGTGATACCTCACTGTGCTCAACTGAGACTTTTGAGGTCATTAATAGCAGGTTTTATTAAAAGCAAGCACATATTTGTATTGTGATATAACATAGGAAAAAAATGAATTGCAGAGTGTTACCAGGAACACAGGCTAAGATGTTTCTGCTATCAGAATCTTCATTAAAAGAGGCTTGGCTTCCAGAAATAAGAAGATGATGGACCCTGGCAAGACTGCATCTAGAGGCATTTGTTTAGTTCAGGGTACCACACTTTGGAAGGACATTGACATGAAACTTTGTGTGTCCAGAGGAAGGCAACCGCAATGGGAGAAGACCTTCAGTCCATGTCATATAGAATCAGTTGAAGGAATAAGGGACGTTTAAGCCTGAAGAAAAGAAGACTAAGAGGGAATATGATGACTCTTTTTAGGAATCTGAAGGGCAATGATGTGGAGGAGGGTTAGGCTCATCCTGACCGGTCCCAGAGAAAAGGGCCAGGAGCACTGGGTAGAAGTTTCAAACATTTAGGTTTGATATGGGAGGAGCAGAAGTTTTCTTTCTCCAACAAAGAGAGGTATTTGTTCACGGAATGGCCTTCAGCAGATAGAGGATGAGGACTTCTCAGATATTATATTGGACATTTTTGAGGGTGGTGGTATACACTGGGCCAGACTCAAGCTAGTTTCATAGTACTTCAGTTACAGTAATAGAGTGAAAACAAATATTCCTAGCTCATTCAACAACAAACGAAAGGATCCTTAATTGCCATAGCATAGAAAGGGTAATCAACAAGGGTATGTCACTTAGCAGGGGTAAACACAGTCCCTTACCTCCATACAGCAGCACATCTGGTTAGCAGGGTGTGCTCTGGCGACTTTAATGGCCTTGAGATAACCACCAAGTCTAACTCTACATGTGTGGCCTTCTATACCTTTAGGTGACCAGGAGAAATAATAGTTAACATTTATATAGGCATTAAAGTTTGCAAAGTGATTTGCCATAATTTAATTCATAATTAACATATAAATACTGAGGTTGAGTTCCTGGAACCAATCAAATCTCAAGGACAGCTTCATTGCCTTTTAGAGAAAGAACTACCCCAACCTAATTCGGAGGGAGGGGTAGGAGGGTGTGTAGAGTGGTGACACAGAGACTGGTAGATACTGATCCAATTGTGGTGGCTGTGGTTCAAATTAGATGTCTTTTAAGGTCTCTTCCTTTTTTTGCTTTTTGGAGAGGAGAAGGCAGGACAATTGGGGCTAAGTGACTTGCCCAAGGTCACACAGCTAGTAAGTGTTAAGTGTCTGAGGCCATATTTAAACTCAGGTCCTCCTGACTCCAGGGTTGGGGCTCTATTCACTGTGCCTTCTAGCTGCTACCACCAAGGTCTCTTCTAACTCTGAAATTGTTTAATTCTGTGATTCTGATTTTCTAGCTGAAACAACAGTAACCAGATTGGAACTAGAAATAATATCCACAGTTATTTCAGAAACACCTTGCTTTCTGAAATGTGCTTGCTTCCCCTAAAGGAACACACACTGATATTGGATCTTGGAAACTAATGCATACATGAGAAGAAACCCCATCCCTCTCAGATCTTTTAAAATGAAAGCAAGGTGACAAGTGTTGGAGAGGATGTGGAAAAATTGGAACACTAATGCATTGTTGGTGGAGCTGTGAACTGTTACAACCATTCTGGAGAGCAATCTGGAACTATGCCCAAAGGGCTATAAATAATTGCCTACACTTTGACCCAGTAATACCACTTCTGGGGTTATATCCAAAAGAGATCATAGAAGTGGGAAAAGGATCCATATGTATAAAAATATTTATTGCAGCTCTCTTTGTGGTAGCAAAAAAACTGGAAATTTAGGGGATGCCCATCAATTGGGGAATGGCTAAACAAGTTGTGGTATATGAATGTAATGGAATACCATTGTGCTGTAAGAAATGGAGAGGAGATGGACTTCATAGTTACCTGGAGAGGCTTATACAAATTGATGCTGAGTGAGAAGAGCAGAACCAGGAGAAATTTGTACACAATGACAGACACATCGTATGTGTGATTATCAGCCTTGATAAACTGGATTCTCCTTAGCAATGCACAGCTATAAGACAACTCTACAAGTCTCAGGTTGGAAGGAGATGTCTACATTCAGAGAAAGATCTAGAAAGACCAGAGTTTAAATGGAAACTAAAGCAATCTACATACTCTCGTTCTTTTACATGTTTGGTTCTCTTTCTTTTTTCCCATTGTTCACTCCATTGGTTACAACTCCTCTATACAATCAGACTATTGTACAATGTGACAGTATTTGTAGATCCTATACATGATTGCATGCCACCATGGGGGGGAAGGGGGGAGAAGGAGGGGAGAAAATTTGAAACTCAAGGGACTGTGGAACTGAATCTTGTAAACTAAAAGTAGATAAACAAGTCAATGAAAAAAAAAGATAAAAAAATAAAATGAAAGCAAGGTTTCCCCTAAGTTTAACCTCACATCATTTGAACTATGCACTGTGAGAAGGTCATGAGCACGAGTAGTCAAAAGGTTCGGTTGCATCACTCTCATCTCTATTTAAAGAAAGGTTTACACAGTAATATGATCAGCAAGAAATCTCCTATCTTCCTCCAGCTGGAATGGTCATGCTGAGTGTGCTCCACTTAGTGCCCAACAACTAAATATTTATATTCACATATTTCTTTTGTTTTAAGGCTCAGTTGTTAGTTAAGGCATGGGAAAACTAGAGGGAGTTTATTTCCAGGAGTAATACATACTAAAAATACTCATTCTTGATTCTAAGATGAGATAACTATATGGAGTATAATATTTTGTTTCACACAGATGACCTTCTACAGCACAATATCTTGTTAATCTGACTCAGGAAATGTTTGGTTTCTCTATAAAAGTCTTCCCACCCAGAAAAGCCAGATACTGCAGAATGAGAATTGAATCCTTCACTGTGGTCTCCTAGGACTGGTTAGTATACAAATCTTCCCTTCCCTAGTATCCAGGTCAAGGGCATAGGCATTCAGGCCCTTCATTAGTGATGCCATGGCATTGTGATCATTCAGAATTTTTGCAGATTTCATTGCTTTGTTATTAGTTTCTACTTTACCACATTTCAGAAAGATAGTAATTCTTAGGGTTTTTTTGTTAATATCTTGCATCTCTTCTCATTGAGGGGATGTAGGTGAAAAGTACTGCTAAGAATAAATGGACCATTGTTCCAAAGGTATGTAAAGAAAGCTACTTAGCAAGATACATCAGTGTGTGTGTGTGTGTGTGTGTGTGTGTGTGTGTGTGTGTGTGTGTGAGTGTGGGCATGATCATGACTGAAGGGCATTTCCCCCACAGTGAACCACAAGGAAAGCTCTAAGTTAGAGTTCTTTATGCCTACTCAAATAATCATTTGTTTTAAAGAAGGAATTCTACTTTAGCCAGATTTGTCAGTGTCCATAAAAAAATTAAAATTCACTTCAATTTCCATGTTATATAATGATCATATATGAACAGTAATAATGATAATAGAGATGATGATGATGATGATGATGATGATGATGATGATGGTGATATGACTATGACAGCTAAAACTTTATGAGCGAGGAGCTACTATTATTATAGATGGATGGTTTTGTGGATAGGACACTGTACCTGGAGTCAAGAAATCCTGATTTTAAATCCACTGTCAGATACTCAATAATTGTGTAACCCTGGGCAAGTAACTTAACTACCACCTGCCTCAGTTTCCTCATCCATGACATACCTCTCAGGGTTGTAGTGAGAATGAAATGGAATAATTTTTCAAGGCATTTTGCAAATTCTAAAAGACTGTATGAATATTATTGTTGTTATTTTGCAGGTGAGGAATTTGGGGCAGACCAAGGTTACATGACTTGCTCAGAGGCAGAGTCACCCAGCTATAAGCATCCAAGGTAGGATCTGGGTGAGCTAAGTAAGGTCTTCCTCACCCTTAAGTCTTCTTCTCCATTCACTAAACCAGTAATCAGTGCTCTGCTAACACTTTTATTGCGTTTCACTAATAATCAAGGCATGTGTTTATGCCATAGTTAAAGGCCAACCCAAGTAACAGTAACAGTTGGTTAGGACAATGAATCACACATATGGTTCAGGCTTCTGTTTAAACTTTTATCAACTCTATTTACTTCAGTGCTCTACCTCAGTTTATAGTAGACTAATGTCTCAATCAGCAATTAAATTGGATTAAAATTTCCATGAGTCCAAGCATAAGAATTTCCCAATTTGCATTCCTTAGGAGAGACCAGAATTCAGTCCATATTTTAAAATATTGATAACAATAGTCAAGTTATAAGACAAGAATAAGATTTTATAAGAGAACTACAAACAGTTCTACTCAACAAATTCCCACTGACACAATGATGAACATTTATTTAGACAATAATGTTTTCCTGTAGAAAATGTGCTATGTGGAGACTAGGCTTCTTCCCAGGCAAGCTACAATTTTAATCCAAATGCAGAATGCAATACAGACATCTCCACTGTTCTGTCACAAAGTGTGATCTAATTTCCCCATTGTCGACTTAACAATGAATCTTTGGAACACAACTTGTTTCTGAATTAGGAGGGGAATGTACATATTTTCCTCATCTCAATATTTTCAACAGCATTCCAGGTATGAGAGAGTAGGTGAAACAATTCAACAGAGAGAATTATGGGAAAACTTCTTGATGAAGATAAATGAACAAGACCCTGCTTTGATTTCAGAGTACTTCCCCAACCCACTCCCATCCTCCCTCCCATCCCCACCCTCCATGCTCAGATCTCTGTGATCCCCCAAAGTCTTCCTTTGAGAACTTCGGGTATTACAACAATTTGTTCTGTTGAAAAAAAAATAAAAGATGGCAAATTCCATTCACATTAATAGAGTTCTATTTAAATGAGGAGGCAAAATACCAGATATGGATACAGGGAAAACAGCAAAATATCCATTAACTATTGAATTGGGTTATTTTCATTAAAATTACAGTCCACTAATACTCCCCAGATATTGGTCAGATACATCACTTTCTGGCCACATCTCATGTATCTTCTACTTGTGAAGCTGATTTTTTTCTAACTCAAGGCCCCATCATTTTCACTGTTAAATTTGACCTTATTTGAATTGGCCCAATGCTTTAACCTGTCAAGACCATTTTGGAGCCTCATTCTTACAGAGAAAGACTCACCTGCAAATTTGGTAAAATGTCACCATTATCTTTTCCTAAGTCATTTTTGTTCCATACCAGAAGGCCAACCCTAGACCCTGGATACTCCCCTGGAGACCAACTTCAAAGCTGATGTGGACAATTGAATAATGAGTACACTTGAGACCTGGTCATTCAAACAGCTCTGAATACATGTAACTGAAATGCTGTCTAGACCACATGTCACCATGTTGTCCACAAGAAAAGCATTGAGAGACTATGTCAAATTATTTCTAAAATTAAGGTACATTATATCAATAGCAATCTTATGATCTAGGAACCAGAATTTCTATAGCACTTTGAGGTATGTCAGCTGCTTTGTAAATATTATCTCATGCTGTCTTCACAACAACCTTGAGAGGCAGGTGCTATTATAAGACCCATTTTAAAGATGAGGAAATTAAAGCCAAATTATCCAAGTCACATAGCTAGGAACTGTCTGAGCTCTGATTTGAACCTAGGTCTTCTTAATTACAGCTCTAGCTCTCCATCCACTGTACCACATAGCTATCATGTAGCCATTTAATAACTCAAAAAAGTAAATGAAGATAGTCTGGTGTGACCTATTTTTGATGAGGTTGGGGTAGTTCTTTGTGATCATCGCTTCCTTTTCCAGATCTGTACTGTAATTTTTTTTTTTAAAGCTTCCTGGTCTATAGTCTTCAGGCTTCCTTCTTTTTTCCTTTAAAATATTGGGACAATATTTGCCATTCTCTTTCGGTGTCACCTGTTCCACATTCAATCATTTTTTGAAGTTCACTGAAAGTGCCTTAGCCATCCCATTTGGCAGTTTTCAGTATCCTGGGGATGCACTCATCTTTGGCGACTGAGTTCATGAGGGGCAGCTAGGTAATCTTTATGATCTCTCTGCTCCTCTTGGTTTTCACTCCTTTTAATCTATTTTTCTTCTATCTTTTTTTCATCCAAAGATCATTCTCTTGGGGAAAAAAAATACAGAAACAAGATTTGAGTAGCTCTTCCTTTTCTAGTCCATCTTTCAGATTCTCCCTGTCTGTCTTTAGTGGTAATCCTACATATTCTTAGATCCTCCAATAGAGCTCAAATCTTTTCACCTGTCCCTAGTTTTCCTCATTATTCAGTACATTCTGAGCTTTAAAACTTGTCTGACACTTTATAAATAGGATCAGGCTAAAATTTTATATTCAATCTTCACTATTTACCTGTGTCTCTACCTTCTTTATATATCTGTATCTTTTTTAAAAAAAATCTCTGGTGGCTATGTATTACACATTAATTCAAAATAGATCCATGACCTGACTTAAAGACAATGGCATTTTAAAAATAGAAAAGAACAAGATCATGTGTCTTTCACAGCTATGGTTAAGGGGTGAATTATTAACCTAATAAGGGATGGAAACAATTTTCAAATGATAAAATCAATCATTTGAATTATACAAAATCAAGAAGTTTTGCACAAATTTTATAATTAAGGCAGCTAAGACAAGAAGGGATGAAGTAGACTGGGAAAAATCTTTATATCACATTTGTCTCATAAAGGTTTGATAGGTGAAATATATAATAGAAATATGCAATCAAAAGCAGTTTTTCTTTTTTTAATTAATTGATTTTTTTTTTTACTTTTAGTTTACAAGATTCAGTTCCACAATCCCTTGAGTTTCAAATTTTCTCCCCTCCTTCTCCACCTCCCCCCCGCCATGGCTGCATGCAATCAAGTATAGGATCTGCAAATACTTTCACATTGGACATTAGTCTGGTTGTATAGAAGGGTTGTAACCAATGGAGTGAACAATGGGAAAGAAGAAACAAGACCAGACATGGAAAAGAAAGA
>CM053580.1:11790407-11814401 GCA_028627135.1 Pseudochirops cupreus | reverse complement strand
CTCTGAATGTAGATATCTCCTTCCATCTTGAGACTTGTAGAGTTGTCTTATAGCTGTGTATTGCTAAGAAGAGTCCAGTTTATCAAGGCTGATAATCACACATATGATGTGTCTGTGATTGTGTACAAATTTTTCCTGGTTCTGCTCTTCTCACTTAGCATCAGTTTTTATAAGCAAAAGCAATTTTTCAATATATAAGTGATCAATATGCAACTGATCAGAACATATGAACAAACAGTCCTTGAAGAAAGAATTACAAATTATTAGGAAACATATGAAAGAATACTCTAAATCACTAATAATAAGAGAAATGCAAATCTGAACAAATATGAAGTTTCATTTCACACAGCAGATTGACAAAGATGGCAAAAAATGGGAATGGTCAATACTGAATATATCATAGAAAAGATTCATTGCTAGCCGACTTCTGGAAAGCAATTGAAATTATGAGGGGGAAAAGTGAGTGAAATGTCCATATTGTCTGACCCAGAGGGCCTAGAGATAGGCATTTTCACAAGAATTCTTTAAAGAAAGGTAACATATACACGAAAATATCTATAGTAGCAGGATTTAAAGTAGCAAAGATCTGGAAATGAAGTAAATACCCATCAAATGGAACATGGCTAAAAGGGTTGTGGAAACTGAATATAATTGTTATATATCATGAATGTGATGAAAACAGAGAAGCATGAGAAGTCTTATGTAAGTGAATATGAAGTGAAATAAAGTCAAGAAAAGAATACACTAAATGACTCTAACAACGGAAATTGAAAAAAAAATGACAATGAAGAAATAGAAACTGAATGCTGAAAGAAGATATATGAGAAGGCAATTTTTCTTCAGAAAGGCGGGGAGCTATGGCTGCTGAAAATTTAATATAATATCAGACTTCTTCAGTGTCTTAGTTTTGATGGTCTTTTTTTGTTTCATCTTTATTCTTTGTTATAAGGGATGGGGGAGGTAGCAAGAAAGGATACATTTGAAAATGTAGGTGATTTAGAAACAAGAGATGTTAATGATGATTATATATACACACACACATATATATGTACACACGTGTTTATGTATGTATGTGTGTGAATATACATACATATATACATATATGTGTATATCTATATCTATGCAGAGAGAGAGAGAGAGAGAGAGATTCATTCCCTATACATCCATAGTAGCTTCTGTAGATAAATTCTTTTCTACCACCTCATCAGAATTTTTTCATTTTGTGTTTTCAGAATTTCATTCTTATTACTTTTCTATGCCTCCTGGCTTGAATATCTCCATCAAATTTTAAGCCACACATGTTTCCTGTCCTTTCTTTGAACCTTATGAAATCTATTCTCCTAAAATGCAAGGTGTGTGACAGACTATGCCTGTCTTTCCTCTCCTCTATCACAAATTATAAGATGGAGCAGTAACTGCCCCTCTTTCTCCCCCAGGGTTCCCATCTCTGATAATTTATCCTTTCTTATTGGTTAGAGTCAGATCCAAAATAGGCGGTCCCTTCATTGTTGATTTTTTTTCAAGCTTATCAGGGGTGAAATTATCATTAGGTAGGTCAAGAAATTATTAGCTGTTCTACTTTTGGCAGAAAGAGCTCCAACAGATACCAGGTTAAATGAAATCCTTGATCTGTACTCTGCAAGACTTATCTTTTCCCACATCGCTCAACTATTTCTTCTTCCTGTCTAGTTTATCTATAGTATATTCTGATGGCAATAATTCTTCTATTTTTCTTTCACTAATGTTCATCCAAATGTTCCCCACTGTGCTCTACTACCCACACCCACCTGTCTATCCTAGAGTTTCTCTTAATAATATACAGTGCTAATCTCTCCCACATCCCATTTACTTATTATATTTCTTTTAATAAGGCAGGCAATAATCCTCCCAAAGCCACATTCCACTTAAGGGCTCCAACTCAAGCTTCAGTTAAATCCATAGGTCAAATTTGTTTTCTCTTACTTGAAGGAATTTGTTTTCTTTGACTTGTTACCCATATATGTACACTTTTGTAGAGACATCTGCATCCGTATTTGAATCTTGTCTTTCCTAATTTATTCCTTGGATTTTTGTCTCTTGTGAATTTCTGGATGTTTCTTCCTACATTCTAGCTATTCTCTTTTTTTGTCTAGATTGGTATATGGCAGGAGACAAATCCTTCCCTCATCTTCCTTTTCAGTTTATGTCCTTTTGATTAGATTTGTGAGAATTGAGACAAATATATATTTTATTAGCCCCTGGCTAAGCACTCATTATTTTGATATTTTAAGCCATTTGATTTTTAAAGCCAAAACCTAACCTCAGTTACCATTTTCTTAACTGTCATTTTAAGTCTTCTCCAGGTCATCCTCAATACATCAACTGCCAGATCAATTTTCACATTGAATGCCTCTTCTACATGGGATGGCAGCACATAGAGTTGCCCACACTCTGAGGCTTTAGCTCCATTGTCCAGGATCTAATCATATAACTTTTAGCAGAGGCTGAAAAAAATGTCTTCTCATTGCTAATTAAGCCTGAACTCCAATCCCTGGCACTCAAGTCTCTTCTCAATATGGCTTTATTCTCCTTTACTATTCTTAACCCTCTCCAAGTTGAATGTCTTTGTAATGTTCTACACACACACACACATACACACACTCACATTCACAAATATACACACACATTCTCACACACATACTCATGCACACACTTCCAAATACACACACTCACAAACACACACACACATGCACTCACACACACACACACAGAATGACAATTTTACCTCCATCCATCTCCATCCCATGTACTTCACTATACCCGTTCATTCCCAGCTGTCTCCACCTGTTCATTCATTTCAGCTGTCACCTCTTTTATGAAGTTGTCCCTTAATATTCTGGTCTTTTATATTGATTTTTCTATTCTGTGGACTTCTTTGACACCTAGAGCCCATAGTTTACCATATAACCCTTAATTGTATACAGGGTTGTTTTGCTCTCCAGAAGTTTTGAGGGTTATTGTTATCTCTGTCACCCACTTCTCAATACTTGAGAACACTGAGCATGCCCCACAACTTTTCACATATCTCCCCCAGGATTAGCCTACTACTGGTCACATGACTGGGGTTCATATATAAAGCACTCCCAATAAGAGAGGTTCCTCTATCAAAGCTGGTCGGCACTTTCTCAGAAACCTAGAATCTTCTAGGGTTGTCTTAGGTATCAAACGGATCAAGAACTTCCCCAGGATCACACAGCCAGCAGAGGCAGAGGCAGAGGCAGCACTAGGATTCAAGGCTTTCTGACCTAGAAGCTAGCTCTCTATCCCATACTCCATGCTTTCTCTCAGTCAAATAAGGGGTCCTGAGGAAACACATATATATGAATTGAGGACAATAGCAACTCTCATCTCTAAGGTTTATTTGGGGTTGACAAGATGGTAGACTGCATGGCATCATGGATAGAGCACCAAACTTAAAAGAAGGATGTCAGATTCAAATCCAGTATCTGAGATTGTGAATGACAGGCAAAGCACTCAAATTCTCATAAGCCCAATTTCTTCATCTAAAAAATGGAGATAGTAACATCCCTATCTCCCTCAGAGTTATTGGAAGGATGAAAAGAGTTCATGGATATAAGGTTACCTGCAAAACTCGAAAAGCACTAAATCAATGGGAATTTGTATTTCTTCACAAGACTCCTGTGAATCAGGAAACAGCATTATCTCCATTTTACAGGAGAAGAAACTGAGGCTCAGACAAGTAAGTGACTTGCTCAGAGTAACACAGTTAGTGATTGACAGAATTTGATCTCAGATCTCTGTGATCCAAATCCAGCAGTCTTTTCATGACACCATGTTACCTTTCAAATAATGTTTATATGAGAATTCAGATGGCTGTACTGATTGTAGTTCTGTGCTTAATAACTCACTGAGAATTCCAACCACTCCATGAATTCCTACCACCTTGTTACATTTACCTGGTGGCTTTCAATGTAAAACCTTTTCATTTTTAAAGTTGAAAACTTTTCTAATTATAGCCTGGAATTATCCCAGGTCTAATTTTGCTTAATCTATTTATACAAATGTTCCCCAGCTGCTGTGTCACTGGAGCAAGAACAAGGGAGAGCAACACAGCATCTCTACTTGAACTTTAAAATTCAACAGTAAGATCAACTCATCAGCACCAATTAGTCTGGAGTCACAGATGGTCAGGAGGGTAGGAAGCGCCAGCTGATTTTATTAATATTTAAAGAAATCTTTAACCTTGAAAAGACATCTTCAGAAACATACAGAAGAGCTGTTATGTGGCTAGTGGACCAATAGCTTTAACTCATTCCCTCTACATAATTTGGGCACAGTTTATTATCAGAGAAAGAGAATATGGCAAGATGATATGTCCAGTCTGGGATGGATAGATACTAGAAGGCCAAATTCTAGAAATTAGAAAGAAGACAAAAGTGAAGCTGGATGAATGAAACAAAAATCCCTTAGCTGAAGACAAGGATCTCCTTTCTCTGACCTGCAAGTTTAGTGTTTAGAGTAGATGTCAGACACCAATTCTCTGTTCTCTTGCTGTACTGTTAGCCGGCTGTGGCAGGTATAGCAGCCTTGTCTAACTGCTGAGCATAAGCTCATTGAGAGCAGGGGCTATGTCTCAGACTCCTGTATTCTGTAGGAGGATATGGTATAGTGGAAAGACTCTTTGAATGGAATCAAAGAACCTCATTCACATCTTATCTCTGGACTCTTCTTAGTCTCCTTTCCTGGTTCTTCATCATTGATGCACCTTCTAATTGTAGGTGTCTCATGACATTTTGACCTGTTCCCTTTTTCCTTTATCTATAAACTATCTATACTATCTGACTTGGTGATCCCATCAGTTCTCCATAGTTCAATAATCATCTCTATGTATGTAATTCCAGATCTGAATATCCAGTCCTAGTCTCTATTTTGAACTTCTGAATTATTTTGAACATCCCAAACAGAAGTCCTTGTATGCACCACAAACAAGATACCCTCCTCTCTCCTTAACGCTTCCTTCTTCTGATCTTCCCCAATATCATCAAAAGCACCATTTTCATCCCTGTCACCTCGGTCTGGAACCTCAGTGGTGTTCTTGACTCACTCTCATTCACTGCACATGTGAAATCCATTATCAAATTACTATCTCTCATCTTTATATTTTCCTGTTCTCTCTACTCAAACAATCCCAACCCTAGTTTAAGCCCTCAATACCTTCTTCTGGATTTCTTCAATGACCTTTTCATTGGTCTCTTATTTCAATCTGTCTTCCTCTCAGTTGTCAACTTTATTTTTCTAAAATTTTGATCTAAAAATCAAGTGATTAAATATGGCTCTGACTATGCCATCTCCTAGCTCAATGAGCTTCACTGGCTTCCATGAGTTCCATAATCAAATACGAAATCCTCTTTTGTCTTATAAAGATCTCTGTAACTTGGCTTCTCATTCCTCTTCCAGTGTTCTTACACTTTACTCCTATCCACACACTCAGACAAACTGAGACCTGGAAAAGAACTTAGCTTGAAAAGGCCAAGGTTTCCCCACTGCATCAAATGAGAGGATGAGATGGAGCTCTAAGGTCCCTTCCAAAGATAAATCTGTGATCACATGGTCACTCTTCAATATGACAGCCAGTAATATTCTAGAAGAAAGCTATCACCTCCTTGCTAAATCTTCTCTTCTTCAGTATAGACATAGTATGTTGTTAAAAATCTTTTACCATCATGGTTTCCCTCCTCTATAGGTATCTGTGTAAAACAGATTAGTTTGGCAATAATATTAAGGGATAAGTGGAGAGAGGATGACTTGTAGGAAGTGCCATAGTTAGCGATATTTGTTTCTGATGAAAGTAACTTAAAATATGCCCTTTTCAAGACAAATTCAGGTGGAAGGGATAGGAGATAAATACACTGTGGCTGGAGACCCCAGGAGTTGTTTGTCCTTCATTCTCAAAGTAGACCATGACATCAAGGAGGTGATGCCATAACACAAGTGAATTGGATTTAAGTGAGGGAGAGCTGTACAAAGTCACCAGCTTCACTTTCTCTTCCAGAGCCATCTGGTTCGAGTAGTAAGATAAAGACTAGGAAAACTGGCGATGTTGTTTCCATTTTGAGCCAATTCTGATGAGAAGAAGTTTCAAGCATTGCCTGTCATCCATTGATCTTTCCTTCCACTGTAATGTCTCTTTCATGCCTCTTAATGTGATATAATTTATTCCATTCTACCTCTCCCTTCCCTCCCTATTGCAATTCTCTTTCTCACTTCTTAATTTTGTTTTATTTTATATCATCCCATTTTAGTCAGCTTATAACTGTGCCTTTTGTCCATGCATACTCCTAACTACCCTTATAGTGATAAATTTCTTGAGAGTTATAAGTATCATCTTCCCATGTAGGAATGTAAACGGTTTAACCTTATTGGATCACATATGTTTTCTTTTTCCTGTTTACCTTTTTTATGCTTTTCTTGAGTCTTTTATTTGAAAGTATTTTTTTTCTTCAGCTCTGGTCTTTTCAGCAGTAATACTTAGAAGTCTTCTCTTCCATTGAATGTCTATTACTTCCTCTGAAGGACGGTACTCACTTTTGCTGGGTGGGTGATTTTTGGCTGTAATCCTAGCTCTTTTCCCTTCCACAATATCATATCCCAAGTCCTCTGATCATTTATTGTAGAAACTGCTAACTTCTGTGTAATTCTGACTGTGACTCCATAATATATGCATTGTTTCTTTCTGGCTGCTTACAGGATTTTCTCCTTGACATGGGAGATCTAGAATTTGGTTTTAATATTCCTGGGAGTTTTCATTTTGGATTTTCTTTTAGGAGGTGCTAAGTGGATTCTTTCAATTTCCTATATTACCCTCTGGTTCTAGGCCTCATTTCATGTTTCTCTTGCATCATTCTCATTTATTTTCACAATTTTTCTTCTACCTATCTTATTCAAATTTTCAAAAACACTTTTTGAGCTCCTGCAGGAATTTTTTTAAACCTAAGACCAATTCACATTTTTCTTTGAGATTTTACATATAGACATTTTGATATTGTTGTCCTTTTCTGAATTTCTGTTTCATCTTCCTTGTCACCTCAGTAACTTTCTATAAACAGGTTCTTTTTTTTTATTATTTTCCAGCTTATTTTTTTGTCTTTTAACTGTAGGTTAAAGTTGGTTTTTGCTCCCGGGGTAAAGGTGTCACTATTCCAAGTTTCTTGTTTGGAGGGCTCAATCACTGGCCCATGCCCATGAGGCCCATCACTAGCCCATCAGGGAAATGGGGTTTTTCTCCTGGTCTGTCCTGTGACTTGAAACTATTTTGTTTACTTTCTAGAGTGTGGCCTGCTGTTGGCTTGCCTGGACACTACTTGTGCTGGATTATGCTCCCCTTTTACCCAGTGAAATAGACCTTTCTAGCCAACTTTCTGAGTTGTCTTCAGCTGGAAAATACTTTCACTCCATCTTTTCATTGTTTATGCCATTCCCAAATTCTTTTTATTTTATAGTTGTTGGGAGGTGAATTTGAGAGCATTTTGGTGAGTTCTCGCCTTACTCCACCATCTTGGTTTTGACTTTCCCAAAAACAAATTTTAAATGAAGAAAGCAAAATTTTCAAAAGGGATGATGGATATGAACCAACAGATTATTATCCCCCAAAAGCCTTATTTTGTTTGTTATGCTGGTTTTGTTTCAATGGTAGATGGCTCTATTGAACAGGGAAGCAACAAGCATTAATTAAACACTTGCTATATACCAGACACCATGTGAAGCACTGGGTTTACAACATAAGCAAAAAGAATGATAATCCCTCCCCTCAAGGACCTTATATTTCTAATGGGTCATGATAACACATACAAAGAGTGAAAGAAAGAAAATGGGAGCATGATGGCCAAGTTCAGGAGAGTCAGAAGAACAATAGAGAAACAAACAAAAATTGGCCCATCTGTGTCTATCTCAAAAATGGAGGACTTCAGAAAAAATTCATCAATGAGAGAAGAGAGCCAGCATGGCAGAAGGATGTTTCCAGGTGAGAAGGCAATTGTCCTGGTAGAAAAGGTTGAAATGGGGACTTACTTCACGGATGTGTACTATGATACTTCCATACTTTTTCTAGATGGCTTCAGTTCTTATGCCCCCTCCCTCCATTACCTGGGCACCCTCAGATGGAAGACTTTCCTGTGGTCACCAGACATATATTTAAAGGTTTTTTAACTTGCAGTAGGACATGTAAGAACTGGCACTCTGCTAGCATAGCCTTTAGGAGCCCAGGGGCATTTCCATTTCTGTTCCCCTGCCATGATAATGTATCAGAGCAGAATTTTAGGAGAGGATTCATTAGAACTCATTACAGATAGTGTTTACAATTTACTCTGAGATGAAATTCATATAATATCTCCCAATGCATTAATTCCCACCATTTTGAGATATTTAACAGTGATTGACTTCTAAAGATGATACTCAATAGAGGAAAGGATACTTTGAAAATGATTATTTTTAATACCTACATATTTGTGGTGAAGCTGATCCTAGTCCAATTTTTTTTTGACATTGTAGCTGTGTTGTTTTGGATTTTGCCAAGATTAGGCTTGTTGCATTGAATTGAAATGAATCACAAACCATTTAAAAAACAGAGAGATGTGCTCTGTCAAATCTGAATCTCTTAGGGAAAAAAAAAACAATTTTTTGTGATTATCAAGTGAAGCTGGGTTTCCAGACTGGGATTAAAAATAAATAGATTAAGAATTTCAAAGAGTCCTTTTAACTTAAAAAAACCTTTCTCTCTAAACATGTATTTTTTTTTTAAATTTCACAGGTATTGTCTACAAACTCACAAAACTGACGTACAATGGAGCAAGAAAACCCATGCCAATGTAACACTTGTTTAGCATGGACCTATTGGCCCCTCCAAGGATTTGAAGGGCTGTCCTTCAAATAGATTAAACCTATTTTGCTTGGGTTAAGAGAGCAAAATTAAGAGCACTGAATGAAGGTTTCAAAGAGGTCTTAGCCTCCAGCTTTATTTAAGGACCTCTGTCTCCAAGAAGCTGGAGAATGCCCAATGGTCACATTCAGTAATATTGTCTTGTTAGACAGGACTAAACCAGATTGAGGATAACCAACAGGCCTCAAACCTGTCAGTGGGTTAGGGGGATGTCTACTCCAAGCATGTGAAAACTTATCCCAGAGGAATGGGAAGATGAGAACACTTTGTTCCAATGGCCATGAAGGCAGCTGAAACAGGTGCCATGGAGAACTTAGAGCTTGTTAAGACATCAAAGATGCCGAGGTCATCTACTGCATTCCAGGCCATTTCCAGTTGTCTTGAGTTTTGCTTTGTCATTAGACTTTGAGAACTCTGTGGGAGAGAGTGAGGCTCATGATTTACTGCAACTCTGCCTCACTTAATTCTATTTATGTACAAGTCATGACATCACTTAATTTTATTTACGTACAAGTCATGACATGATGTCAATGGTCCTCTTTTTAAACCAAGGATGACGAACAACAACTTAGGAACAAACTTCCTATAACTGAAAAGGGAAAGAGCTACTGCTGGTGGCAGTATGTTTTCTTCCTCATCATATAGCTCCAAGCAAAAGCTAAATAGTCATCACTTTGTTATTTGGTAGAGGGGATGCTTGTATCCATATGGAGTTGGCCAGATGTCCCTAACAAATCTGGGTGTCTGCGCTTCCCGTTTTTTGAAGAAGAGGACATTTGGAATTAGTGAATTTTAAAACAGATAATAGCTTCAACAAGAAAAAAGTATTTAGCAAATAATTTCTATTATCATGGAAATGCAGATAAAACAAAAGAAAAATAGCCTCTGTGAAACCTTACAGTATTGCCTTATGCAATACCTTATTATTACAGGGAATAAATATAATTTACATAAATTAGATTATACAAAATACAGTTTATGATCATTAAGAACCACAACAGGGGAATCAAGAAAGGGTTTAATGACACCTGAACTGAGCCTTGAAGGAAGTTAGGGATTCAAAGAGGGAGTAATCAGCAGGAAATATAGCCCAAGAATGAGAACTGGTCTTTACCAAGGAACAGAGAGCAATGGCAAACAGGGCAGTTTGGCTAGCCTATGGAGTATGTGAAGGGGAATAAAGTGTAATCAGCCTAAAGATATGGGTTGGAGACATTGTTAAAGACTAAATACAGGACAAATAATTTTATATTTTATCCAACAATAGGGAGCCATTGAAGTTTTTAGGGCAGAAAAGTGATGTGGTCAGACCTCTTATTTGGGAATATAAATTTGATAGCTATGTGTAGGTTTAATTTGGATAAAGAAAGAGAGTAGAGGCAAGGAGACCAACTATTAAGAGGCTACTGCAATGGAAAGATGGTAAAGGCTGAGTAGAGTGGTTGCCATGTGAGCTGTAAAAGTGAAATTGACCAGACTTTGAGCATGATTGGCTATGGAAGGTGAATGATGAGAGTAAAGACGTAAGAATTACTCCAGTGTTCCAAGAGATAGTCACATCCTCAAGAGAAATAGTAAAGTTTAGAGGAAAGGCAGATTTAGGGAGAATGATAATGCGTTTTTTTTTCACATGTGTTAAATTTAAGGTACCAATGGACATTTAAGGGGAGGTTCCCACAGGGGAGCTAATAGTAGTATAAGAGAGAGTTGGAGGAATGAGATATAGATTTAGGAGTTTTCTGTATCAAGATGATGATAGACCCCAGAGGAGTTGAGAAGATGGGGAAGATAAGGTCACATAGAGAGAGAGGAAGAATGGATGGTGAACTGATGGAAGAGACTAAGAGGATGAGACCAGTTGGGGTGGCAGGAAAACAGAGAGAGAAGGACTGAGTATGAAGAAAGAAGGAATGAGTAACATTGTTTCATTCTAAAATAGAGACATCAAGAAGGATGATGACTAAAAGAAAAAGAGAGGCCATCTGATTTAGCACTTAAAATGTAGGATCTTAATCTTGTTTATACCATAGACTCCAGTCTTATGAAGACCATAGACTCTGTCTTAGAATAAATGCATCACATAAAATACATAAGATTACAAAAGAAACTGATTATTTTTAAATACCATTATCAATTTTAAAAAATACAAGATCTCAGACCAAAGTTAAAAGATTTTAGTTGATTTTAAAAGAAAGATAGTTTTGTCTTTTCTTTCAGATACATATATTAATTTTGATTAACTCCTAAAATGTTTTCAAGTACAAGTTCAAGCAACCCTGCTTTATAAATAAATTCATTTTAAAGACTAATTTAAATTTGCAGCATCTATTTGCATGTAAGTAATGGGTGCAGGTACTAAAAGCAGCTTGCACTCTGACATGTTCAAAATGTGCTCCCTACAAACTTCTCTCTGCTATTAATTCGCCTGGAAACCCCTCTTTTTCACTGGTAGCAGAAAGACCTGATGATTCTGAATTAGTGAAATCCAAGGTTTTATCATACCTCCAAATACCAAATTCAATCCAATCTGATCAATAAACAAACATTTATTGAGGGTCAACTGGGAATAAAATGACGAAAAACCATAGAAATCCTGGACTATGGAAGCTTGGGATCTATTTAGGGGGCAGTGGCCTAAACCATAGACAAATAACCATAATAAAGTTCATCACATGACAAACATTTGGGCAAGACCAACCAGAGTGTGATGACAGGCTTAAAGAGGGAGAGACAACCTGTAGTTGGTAGGAACCAGAAAAGAAGCTGGTACCTAGCAAATCTGGCCTTGGGAGAAGACTAATAGGCAGGTATGATGCATTTACTATCTTGATTTCCATGTGCAACTGATGTCTCTGTTACGGTGCTTTATGGATTTGGCATTCCTCCTCCCTCCATTGTACATTGCTTTTAAAGTTCACAGAATAGGAACTTTAGAATATTTCAATAAATATGACAACCATAAATTACACCACTGATGATTCAGGCTCCTGTTTAGTAGAATATTTGCAAGAAAATAGAGTTACCTTAGCAACTTCTCAATCTCATGGGACACGTTTCATGCAGTCTCTAGGCCAAGAACTCTTCTCTAGCACAGAGATTGTATAACAAAACAAGAAACCTGCCAAGTGCTACCCCCCAGCCCTCCACTCAGAACAAATAGGTGATGGAACTCTCTGCTGGCTGAAAAGCGGCGGCATTGACTCTTATCAATGATTCTTGCTGGCAACCTTGTCGGTATCCTGTTATCTCCATTTTACAGATGAAGGAACTAAGACATCAAGACGTTCAATGACTTATTGGAGTATACCCAGAAAATCACCCTTGGACCCAGACTATATCTGGCATCACAAAAGGATCCAGCTTAATTCAACTTGATCGTGATTTTATTCATGAAAACAAACTTTTATTCTGCCCCCTTTTGTCTACATGGCAACAAATGAAGTCATAAGCACGATATCTATTATTTATAGAGATTCTACCTTATGCCCAGCACTGCGCTTTACAAATTTTATCTCAGTTGAGTCACTCAAGAACCCTGGGAGGGAGGTGCTGTTATTATCCTCATTTTACAGATGGAGAAACTGAAACAGACCAGGTAAATGACTTACTCACGGTCACACAGCAAGTAAGTGTCTAAAGTCGCATTTGAACTCAGGTCTCACTAACAGACCCAGTGCTCTCAGCTGTACCAACCAGCGGGCAGAAATAACCAGCACACTTAATATTCATCTTCCAGAGTATTTTAATATTGGACCAACAGGACCTGAGAGTTTGTATCCATAACTGCTTTTGCCAAATGAATTCAGTCATGGAGATTACATAGCTTCAGTTGTTTGGGTTTGATGATTAATCATAGTTGTAGGGTTTCTGAACTTGAGGGCCCATGAGTTCTTGGGTTTTTTTAATGTCTTCATAACTTTTACAACATATTTCGTATACATGTTTCCTTTAAATCCTATATACTTTATTATATGGATTCCAAACCATTATTCTGAGAAGGAAGGGAAGAAGGAAGGGAGGAAGGGAGGAAGGGAGGAAGGGTGGAAGGAAGGAAGGAAGGAAGGAAGGAAGAAATGAAGGAAGGAAGGAAGGAAGGAAGGGATGGAGGGAGGGAGGGAGAAAGAAAGGAAGGAAGGGAGGAAGGAAGGAAGGGAGGGAGGGAGGGAGGGAAGATACTCCTCTACCACAAATAATTGATATGGTATTAGAGACGAGGTAAGATATGATACACTATGACATAATAGAGTAGGATGTGATATAGTTCAGTAAAATAGGCCATATGCTATATGATATTATTTGCTGTGATAGATATTACATGTGATTTATAAATACTTATATGTGAGCATATATACTTATCATCGATTAATACTTACATAAGAATATATGTACGTGCCATATTGCACCATATTATAAATCATATCACATTTATTATACTGTATTCTATTATGTTGCATTCTATCTCATATACCATGTCATGTTGTGTTATATTGCAGCATATCATATGATGTCATTGTCTTTGAAGGCATGGATTGTTTTCTTTTTGTCTTCATATCATAAGTACAGTGCCTTGGCAGGACCAAGAGGCAATGATGGGGTGTCAGATAGGCACAAGGGAGCTGGAACACATAATGAGCAAGAAATTATAATGGAGAAATATTATATCAAGGAAATCTCTGCTTCAAAAGGAAATTGAGCCAGTCACATGGCAGGAATAAGGTAGGAATGGCCAAGGACACCCCAGGTGGGCTTCATGCATAGTTTTTTCTCTTTATATCAAGAGAAATATAAGGCACCACCACTCCCTCCCCTCCCTACCTCACCCCCTGCCAAAACACACACACACACACACACACACACACACACACACACACACACACACACACGCACACACACACACCCCTAGTGAGCCTATGGGATAACTCAGAGTCTCCCTAGATGGGCTGTGATTTGCATTGTTGAAAAGAATGCCCTCATTGCTGAAATCCTACATCCATTTGAAAGTTTCAGGATGTTGTAACTTATTCAACAAAGAGAAGGCATAAGGGCTCATGAAATAAAGGTTGATTGGCAGTAACCCTTCTGCAGATTCACTCTACAGTAAAGAGAGTCATCAGACCTTCCTCCTTATGACTCAGTTCAAAAGAAAGGTGGGGTTACTGATGTTTTTCACTGGAGGAAATAAAGTTCTGTTGTTTATTCTCATCTCCTTAAGACACATATCCACACATGTATAGAACTGGAAAGGAAGACAGAGATACCATTTTTCTTGGCCAATAAAATGAACCTTTAATAAAATTAACCTTTTACTTCAATGAATTGTCATTGAATTGTGAATGCTTCCAACCAAGTAATTGTGTTACATATTTAAAGTGCCCTGTGGTATCAGAAAAGGCAATGCCACCTCATCCATTTAAAGAATCATGGTTGTGATGCCTTGTCAAGGTCAATACTCTCAGGTTCCAGGTCAGGATTCTTGGGTTCTAGTTCATGGGATACTTGGATTCTCAAAGGGTCTATGAAAAGATTTCTGGGGTTCTATGAATTTAGATAGGGAGAAATGTATGTCTAACTAAAATTGATCATATCCTTCACTTATTTAATACCATGATTCTGAGAGCATGCCTGTAGGCTTGTGTAACAGCAATCTTTGGCAGATACTTATCACTTAGTAACTTAGGGCTAAGTATGGAAGGTGTGAGCTCTGAATGGAAGGTATGAGCCCTGTCCCCTGTTGAGAGGGCGTGAACTCCCCTGATAAAGTGGCAGAAAGGGATTGGCTGAGACAGAGGCCAGTGTGTGTATATAAGCAAGAATTCCAGTCACAAAGAGATAGAATTGGCTGTTGGCTTCTGTTGGAGGAAACAGGATTGTCCCAGCATCTGGGAGCTGGGCTGCTGGACTGAAGAAGTGAGTCGGAGTTTTCTTGAGAGACAGAGAGAGAGAGAAAGAGAGAGAAAAAGAGAGAGAGAGAGAGAGAGAGAGAGAGAGAGAGAGAGAGAGAGAGAGAGAGAGAGATACAGAGAGACAGAGAGACAGAGAGACGGAGAGAGACGGAGAGAGAGACAGAGAGAGACGGAGAGAGAGACAGAGACACAGAGAGAGACAGAGAGAGACAGAGAGAGTCAGAGACAGACAGAGACAGACAGACAGACAGAGACAGACAGACAGAGACAGAGACAGAGAAAGAGTTTCTCTCCCAGCATCTGGAAGCTGACTGAGAACTGAGATGGAGTTTTCCTGAGACCAGAATCTGCTGAAGGTCACCTGGAAGGCAGAGAGGGCTTGCCTGAAAGACTGATATTCCTTCTGGGTCCTAGGGTCAGCTGAACTGCTGGAAGACTGAAGAAGGATGACTGGGATAAGACTTTGTTCATTGCCTTGCTGATCCTTGAGTTCCAGGCAAGAGAATTGGTGAAGGGTCTGTGATGTGCTGGACCCTGTGAACTTCAGTGTGTACCAGGGACTGCCCTGAGGACTGGACAAGGACCTGGGAGCTGTCTCCTTCTGAATCCAGGTGACTGGTGGATTCAGGAGGGAGCTGGGGCCATGGAAGGGGACCTAGGAAATCAGAGAGACCATCAGAGTCAAGGTGAATCAAAGGCCTCCCCTTGGATGAAATTGAGGTTTGCTGGACACTGAGGGGTGGAGGGTTTGTGTGGTTTTCTAATGATTGTATTTGTGATTAGTGATATTTATTAATTGGGAATCTAGATTACTGACTGATTAAGTTAATGGTTGCCCCATGAGCAGAAGATTGATATATTGTGAATTGATCGAATGATTAAGTGAGGAGGGTTTCCACCTTAGGGAAACCAGAAGATTGTTCTTTTATTCCTTGTTCTAAATATTGTGGCCATTGTAGTGGAAACTGTGTGGCCATTCTATTGTTAAGCTATTATGAACACTATACTGTGATTTTCTGTGATAAGATGTAATGTTGTGAATATTATATTGTGCTATATTGTGAATGTTTGCCTTGATTTGTAATTGAATAAACAGAGTGTTCACTATACTGTGTAGTCCGAACCTTAAAAGTTGTTCACAGTAGCATTCTTTTGGGAATCTGCTGGTACATGGCATTATAGCCTGTTTAGACTCCAAGAAGAACATGACATTAAAAACCAAATAAACAGTTATAAGCCTTTGCTCTAATAAAAAATATTATTCTGTGACCATATTTCAGCAAAGGTTTTGCCTTTTCTGAGGTTGTGTTAACCCTTTCCTTACCTCAAGGATCTATGATTCCATGGGCGGGGGGTGGGGAGGGGAGCTCCTTCTTCAAAACTGGACCTTTCTGCCTCCACACCTTAGTAGATGTTTTAATGGGTTATTTTGTCTATATGCATACACACTTATGTATGTATATAGACAGGGTATATATGTGTGTGTGCACATATGTACATTTATATGTATATAGAGGTATCTAGTCACATATCTACATATGTGTCTATATGTAGACACACACACATATACATATGCAGAATTACCTAGGGCCAGTCCTTTGGTGATGATACTGCCTGAATCTAACTACACTTATGCTCAAACATTGGACATACATTCAATCATCAGGACTATATTTAAAGGATTCGTAGCTAAAACTTTGTTGACAGCTTTCCAAAGTCAATCTGGAGCTGAAGGTCATTTCCATTCCAAACCACAGGTCATGACACCCCTTGGAGCAGGACTTTAAAGAAGAGTCACTAGAATTCATTGGAAACATGGTTCCCCATTTGCTCTGAGATAACATTCATGTGGAAAGAAACCATTTATAACTTGGCTCGTGTTTGTCATTTCTGGGAATAGGGCAGGAGCTGTAACAATGAGAAGAATAAGGAAAGGACTGGAGATAAGCCCCGAAGGGGACTGGGAATTCTCAGGCAAAGGTGAGTGCATCCCAGGCACGGGGGCCAGCCAGCCAGTGAGGAGGCCGGAGATAAAATGTCCCAGGCTGGGCCTACTGGACAAATGCAGCAGTGCCAGCTCCCAGCTCCAGGGGCTTTCTGGCTCACTGAGCTCTGCCGGTGCCCATTGTCTGCCCAGATCAGTTTCTCCTAAGGTAGACTCAGACTCAGAAGACTGCTGACTCAAAGGAAATGAGATACTGCACTCCTCTGGAGGCTCGCCCTTTTAACTGGAATGGGATCCCCCAGGGAAGCTCCGATAAAAAAGAAGTCTGACCAACCAGCAGTCTTGCTTCTTACCTCAGCAGGGCTTCTGCCAGACCCGTCCCTTCCTGACTGACTGGTCCTAACTATAGTTTGATGACCACACCTGTCCCATGAGCCACGTGAAAGATAATACTAGCTAACCTTTACAGAGAGAGAGTTAAGGTTTACTAAGCTTGCAGTTCCATTTGATTCTCTCAATAACTCTGTGACATAGGTATTTATCATGGCAATTTTACAGGTGAGGAAACAAAGGCAGGCTGAAGTTAGGCAATTTGATTTTACAGAGGAGAAACGTGAGAATGAGAGATTAAGGGACTGGCCAGGAGTCACAGATAGGAAGTATCTGAGGCATGATTTGAACTCAGAAACCAAGCCCAACACTGATACCCATCCTCACAACAGGAATGACCTTGTAGAACTGCCTCTACACTACTCCCTATCTACAGCCTTACTATTGACCTGCCTACTTCAGAGAGATGGCCCCACCATGTTCTCTTGGACCTAGTTCTAACTAGCTCAGCTGAGGGGTCCCCTGACATGAATCCACTACAGGGCAGCTGAAAGCCAGAGACAAGAAGAACCCCTCCAATCCAAGGACATGAGTGGGTCCTTAGGATTTAGAAGTCAAAGGATGGTGCCAAGATAAAAGGATGTTTGATGGAAAGGGAGAGAGGGAGACCCTTTGCTGTCACACATGAGGCACTGGCATAGGAAGTTCAAGGTCAGGTCTAGGAATAGGTTCATTACCGCAGTTGTCCAAGTCACACTTAGGGAGAACCAGAGGCAGTCCAGATCCATAGCCCAGGGGAGGATATTGGTCAAGAGCTCAGCCTGCAAAGCCAGAAGAGACAGAGAGGCCATCTGGAGAGACGAGGCCAAGTCCAGGATGTTTACTGGGAGAATATACACATGGGGCATGAGGCAAAGGAAGCCTGTCATCAGGTCTTGGAATAAATACATCACCAAACTGGTCCAAGTCAGCCTCGGGCTGAACCAGTCTGTCTAAAGCCCAGATCAGGATGGTGCTACTAGAGTAAGAGCTACAGGAAGGTCAGGGGGAGATTAGTCAGGGCACATTGTTCCAACAGGGGCTGGGCTGCTGCCACCTCTTCTCTACGTGGGGCCAGGTGTCCAGGAGTGGGTGGTTCAAATGTAAAGGCCCTTTATTTGGGCCCCTTGCTGTGAGTGTTCTAGGCTTCTGGGAAACTTTAATATGGAGAAGAAAGTCAGGAATATATCTGATTTCAAATCCTGGGCCTTGACACTTACTTCCTGTGTGACCTTTGACAAGACCCTAAACTTGCCGAACCTCAGTTGAAATAAAGACTATATAACAGTTTCAATCCCTACCTCACAAGGGCTTCTGAGAAATGTGACCTAAACTTTAGAGTGTTACATCCACATGAACTTTTATTATTATTCGACTTCAACATTTAGATATCTCACCAGGTCCTACCACAGCACCCTGTTGACTAAGATTTTTAAATCAAGCCTCTGCTTCTCAAGCCTGGGTCTATGCTGAAAATATGGGGTGGGGGTAGGGAGCAGTATAAGGTGGAGGAATTCAAGGCATCCCTTAGCCAGGCACAGGAGCATGGTCTGCTGAGCTATGTTTTCTAAGTATAGCTCTGGTGAATAGCGTGCCCACATTTTATTTATTTATTTTTCTAATTTAACTTCTTGTACTGTTGGGAGTACCAACTGCTTCAGCGAGAGGTTGGTGGTTTAGGGAAACGGAAAATCCTGGGTGTGGAGTCAGCAGGACCTGACTTTGGGGGCTGCCTCGGACACTTACTTGTCCCATAGCAAGTACTTAATAAATGCTTAAATTGTCTACTAGCTGTGAAACCATGGGAAAGTCACTCAATCTTAGCTTCCTTATCTGTAGAATGAACATAATGATAGTGCTCATCTCCCAGAGTTATTGTGAGGATCAAATGGGATTTTCTACATGAGAAGCCAGCTGAGCCTTCAGACACCATCTAATTGTTGTTCTTGCGATCTCCTGACACCCGAGGTCTTTGGGCTTCATCTCTTTGCCCATGACTGTAGCATTCCCATCTTTTGGAACTTCTTATACCCCTGATTTCCTGCTCAGAACACATTGTACTTCATAAATCATGTTTTCCAGGGACTGGGCAGAATAAACATTGCTCTTTCTGTTGCCCAGTCCTAACAGTACCTTCATATTTTATAACTCCCTGGTATGGAGAAATTAATGTGATCATGTAAGGAGCTAATGCAATACAAGAAATGATGGGATAGGATTGGCCTATGGGAAGTTCATACTTCCCCTGCCCATACAGTTCTCACCAAATTCAGATGCCTCAACTGACCAGTCTCTGCTTACATAGACTTAGGGTTACCCATGCTCAGAGCTCAGAACTTCAGAGAGAGTGGCCTCAATTGCCAGTATCTCTTGGGGGATGACACCATTTTGTTTTCTTCCTCTACTCCCTGTCCCACTTTCATCCTCTCTACTATTTCCTCTTCAGCCTCATGAGTCTCATTAGGCAACTCATGCTTTTCATCATCAAAGGAATTGCTTGTTTTTCTCTCATCAGAATTCTTGAAATCTTCCTCTCTTTCAGTAGAATTTTTAGCTACATGATGCAACAGTCCTTTTAGACAAAGACAAAACCCTAGATCTGAGGGTTCATGTTCAATGATCCCTGGTTTTCTTCTCCTTTTCTACCAGGAAGACTGTGTCAGCAACAAGCTCTTCCTGATTGGTCCAAATCAGGTCCCAAACAGTAGATTCCTGTGTTATTCCTTTTACATATGGCACAAATGGGTCAAAAATGTAGCAGTTGCTCCATTTGGTGTAGAGGGAGAGCTCCAGAAAGTTTCCAGATGACATAGAGTCTTCATTTTTAAATTTTCTATTTCTAGAATTCATCTCTTTGTCTTTTCTGTTCAGATGATCAGTATGATAATACTGCTTGTTTCTCCCTCTACTGACCTTCCCATTTCAGGATTTCCTCATGGAATAAATCTTAATCTACAATGCTGCTCACCTTCCTTAGTTGAGCAAACTGATGCTCATTGGCTTGCTCATGGTCACATGATTAGTAAACACCAGAAAAGGAAAGGGAAAAAGTGGGGAGGAGACAGAAGCAGAGAGGGAGGAGTGAGGGAGGGACCAACAGAGAATGAAAGACCAAGAGAAAGAAAGGCAGAGACAGAGAGAAGAGTGGAGAGAGACAGACAGAGAGAAAAGAGACAGAAACAGAAAGAGATAGAAAGATGATACATTTCAGTTCTTCAATGAATTGCTACTCCAAGAAAATTCAATTTAAGAACTGATTAATGAACACCTACTATAATAATAAGGGTACAATCCCTTCCCTCAGGACCTAATAATCTTAAAAACTCACATTTCTACAGCACTTTTAAGTATGCAACAACTCTGTGAAGGAAGAAGGGTAAAGATCGCTGTGTTCAATATAGTGGAGGAAGACATTGGGGCAAAATGATTTGCTGCTGTCCGGCAGCAAGAAAGTCTCAAACAAGATTCAAATCCAGATATCACATCTCCAAGTCCAATACACTTGCCCACATTCCACTCTTCCTTTTTATATTCAATATAATGCAAGATAGGACCTAAGGGAGGTAAAGGAAATATTTATGCAAGATACTTTAGAAAAGTTGAGGAGGAAGGGATGGCTTTCAGCTTTGGGGATCAGAGAAGGCTTCATGTTTACAAGGATGACCTGTGCTGAACCTCAGAGGAAGAAAAAGAAACTAAGAAGCACAGAGGAAGGGGGACTGCATTCTGCAGGGGAAAGCACTGAGTTGTTAGGGAGTACTTACATATCCAATTTGGTCCCAAAATAGAATATGTGAGGAGAGCAATGGGTAATAAGACTGAAAGGGGGATGGGTGCTAGATTTTGGAAAGCCTCAAGTTCCCAGTTAAGAAGTTTATATTTAATTCTAGAGGCAATAGGGAAATAGTCTGGAAATGTTTGTTTCTTTTAAACAGGTAAGTGATATGGTCAGACCAGTGTCCTAGGAAGATTCCTTTGACAGCTATAGAAAAATGGACTGGAGGTGGAAGGGGGCAATCTGAAACAAGCAAAATGAGTTTGTAGTCTATAGCAATGGTTGAAGTCCTAAGTGATCACATCCTGAGTTGGGTGGGGCCCATGTGAGTGGAAAGAAGGGAAGAGATGGGGCAAATCCAATATAGGAAGTGAGGGACAGTCAATTATGACTCCAACAATTCAAGCCTGGACTGACAAGCAGAATTGTTATTCTATTAACAAAAACAGAGAAGTGAGATTAGGGGCAGGTGTGTAAAGAGAGATCATGGTTTTTGTTTTAGATATGTTCAGTGGTAAGCATTTGTCAAATTTTCATTCTTGTAAGAAAAATACTCTTTAAATCATGCTTCAAAAGCAACAAAATATTCCTGGAATCAAGATGAAGGAAGGGAGAACTGAGGAGAGAATGTTGGCATTCAAATCAGAGGTCCTTGGTTCAAATCTCTCCTATAACATTTGTAGGTGGTGCAAAGCATAGACTTCCAGGCCTGGAATCAGGAAGACTCATCTTTGTGAGTTCAAATGTGGCCTCGTTCACTTCTTAGGCTTGTGAATCTGGGTAACTCACTTCATGCTGTTTGCCTCAGTTTCCTCATCTGTAAAATGGACTGGAGAAAGGAATGGCAAACGAGCCCAGGATCTTTGCCAAGAAAACTCCAAATGGGGTCACAAAGAATCAGACATGACTGAAGTGACTCATGCATTGAATAGATGACTTTGAATGAGTCATAGAAGGTCCCAGAGCATTAATTTCCTTTTCTTTTAACAAGGGGCTTAGATTAGATGGCCTCTGAGGGCTCTTCTGCCTGGAGATCTATAAAAGTCTGTGATGAAAAGGAAATCTCTCTTCTCTCAGAAGAGCCATGGAGATATAGGACATAGAAGTTGGTGACAAACTGTCAGACATAGCTTCTGTGTCATCTGACTTTGCTGGAATTTTGTTTTCTTGTTAGAAGAAAAGAATCAATCTGGGGGGGTAGGGTTTGGGAAAATGATTATGGTATCAAAACAAAGGCAAGGATGAAACTTGAAAATGATCAAGAAACCAAGAGACTTTGGATGAATCTAATACTAGAACTCGATGAATGGTGATGCTCTGACTGCACGGCGTTGGCTGACACATGGAGCAGGTGGGCGGGCCCGGAGCCTGTTCCATGGGGCTGGACAAACTCCTTTCTGATGAGACATCTGCACTGACCCCTTGCTAATACACGAGCATCAATGTTGACTTCAGGTTGGTCCATCACTGTTGGTGATGGACATGAAGGGCCTTCTAGCAACTGAGGCAGGAAGAGCTGCCCACTATGGGAACTGCAGAGATGAAGGAAAAGCAGCTTCCCCCCTCTTGTGTGGTGGCCTGTTTGTTGGGATGCAGGTCGGAGGGAAACTGAAATGTCTGCTCAGCAATTCCACAGTTCTCTCAGGAGTCTTTTCCTCCCAAGAGAACATAAAGAGGTCACAAGGTTCCTATTCGATGTTTTAAACACTTGTCAATAGTGCTCATTACTCTTGTGTTTTAAGAATTTTCTTTATCGTAGAGAAAGTGAACAGCTCTTCTAGACCTGAATCTACTTGGTATAATGAGTACGTTTTTGGTTTTTTTTTTGCTTTTTTTTGGCGGGGAGGGGGAAAGCCAGGGCAATTGAGGTTAAGTGACTTGCCCAAGGTCACATGGCTAGTAAGTTTTAAGTGTCTGAGGCCAAATTTGAACTAAGGTCCTACTGACTCCAGGTCCAGTGCACTATTCACTGTGCTACCTAGCCACACCCCCCTCCCCCAATGAGTACCCTTCTAGACAGAAACATGTTAATCCCTTTTGGGGAGACTATGTATGACCAAAGTCTAAAATTTATTTTAAGAGTTCTATTCTGAAATGGGGGCACAACAAGGAAGAAAATTCAAGAAAAGCCTGATTCCTGTCTTTTGGAGATAATGCTCCCCAAGATTGATCTTAGTCCTCCTAACATAAGAGTAAGGATCCCTTGTAGGGAAAGGTGCCCCATGCTGGGTCCAGGGTAACATAGATGGACCTCAAGTTAATAAAATTTAAAATAAGAATTTCCCTGTCACATGTTCTAAAATAATAAAAAAAATAATAATATATTTGGGGGAAACTGGGCCTGGACCTGGGATTTCATTGGCATAGAGACTTCCCAGGTGAGGAAATTCCTTCTACAAATGTAAATCAGCACCTCCTCTCCAATATATAGTCTTAGCAGGTTGCTTAGAGCAATGAGAAGTTATAATTGGCCCAGAGTTGTGCAGCCAGGAGGCATCAAAGACAAGGCTTGAACCAGGATCATCCTGGTTTTAAGGCTACTTAGCAATTCACACTGTCTTAAAATATATTTGATAAATCCTTAAAATGATCTTCATGGACTCTGATGTCCCCCAATCTCCCCTAACAAAGACTTAAACCAAGTTTTACCCATAGACCTTATCTAGGAGAAAGCCTCTGCCATGCATGTAGCCCTGGTTACACGTGTTTCCTACGTGTGCACTCTCTCTAGGTGTGTGCTAAAGGGGACATGGAGTATCAGCACATGAAGGTGCGCCCTGCTCTGTGTGTGATAGGAATTTCCCTTCTGATATTTTTTGCTGTTTGGTCGAATATCTTTCACTCTGACCTTTATTTTCATCCTCTGGTTGGGTAACCATATATTGGTGAGGGCTCCTCGGTTACAGCTGAGTGAACAGCAGCCCTTGAAAGGCATTCAGGGGGCCCATGAATATAAGTCATAGAGTAAAATAAAGGATGGAGGCCATAGTTGCGGTCTGAGCTCTGACGCTAATTAGCAGAATTTGAAATGATCATGTCGCTCATAAGCTTTGCAATGCCTTTTGGA
>CM053580.1:11773630-11789907 GCA_028627135.1 Pseudochirops cupreus | reverse complement strand
GGAAGATCTTCAAATCCCAGTATCGTTACATCCTGTTAATGGAAATTGTGGGAAATTCCAAAATTTCCCTTTTTAAAGAAGATGAATGAGATCAACTCTCTAGTACAGGGTTGGGAAAAACATTTTTATGTATAGTTGTCTCCTAGCCTCTGCCTGCTTAGCTTGGTGACTGCTAGACTTCCTGAGAAGAGAAGACCTTGAAAGGAAAAAGTCAAGAGCTTTATTCTGAGATCCAGGATGCCTTATTATCTCCAGGGGTCACATTACTCCTAGAGAAAGGGGCTTGTATATTAGGCATCACCATAATTTGTTCAAACTGTATCAGAAGTGAATTCAGTTGGGGATGGGATGGGGAGACCATAGATGAACAACCAAAAGGACAGCCCCACAGTGGGGTTCGTTGGAGGTTGAAGCATGGCCATTCAGAGGATGAGTGGACCCAGCCGAGGGTCGTCACTACAGGAGGAGGTGGCTAGTTTTGATTCTCTCCTTTAGGGAGGCTGGCATGGGGAAAGGTGGGTCCCAGGAGAAGGCAGCACCTTCTAGCAAAGCTGTGTGTAGCACATTCCAGTTGTGACCTTTATATTTAGAAATTACAGGTGAAGCAAGGAAAATCTTTCATCTTCTCCCCCAACTCTCCAGTTTACCCCTGTTTCTGTGAGACAATGGCAACCACAAACTCTCAGGGGTATTGTGTCAGACTATTTCCTACCTAAGGATCATCTCTCTAACATCCTGAAAAAGTATTCCAAACTCTGTGGGAGGTAGCGGCTGGGTGGCATGGTGGATAGAATGCCTGGCCTAGAATCAGGAAGACTCGTCTTTAGCTTTGGACACTTACTAACTGTATGACCTGGATAAATCATTTCACCATGCTTGCCTCAGTTTCCTCATTTGTAAAAATGCACTAGAGAAGGAAATGGCAAATCACTCCAGTATCTTTGCCAAGAAAACTCCAGATGGTTTCATGAAGAGTCAGACACTGAAAACCTACTGAAATGATAACAACACAAACTCTGTTTTATGTCATCTAATAACTGGAAACTTTGGATTCTCTCTGAATTGATGAAGCTCTGGACTCCTTCTTCTCTCCAGGAATCCTCTGAGAGTCCCAGAATTAAGTTTAATTCACTGGGCTGCTCAGCAATCAATCAAATATGCGATATTACTGGGGGAATGAGGGTATTTTCAATGTGACATGTAATTTGATGGAATTGCCTTGAACATCATCCTCCACAAAATGAGGTGTTTAAACCAAATTATTTAAGGTCCCTTCTGGCTGTATGTCCCAAAATCCTTGTCTGCTTTTTTCTTGATAACAGTGCTTCTGCTACATTTCAAAGAGCTGAAATTTCTCTAAAAATTGTTTTGTTTTGTTTTTTCCTTTGCAAAAAGGATTAATGAAAAGCCTGGAAAGACTTATGTGAACTGATGCATAGTGAAGTGAACAGAACCAGGAGAATGTTGTACACAGTATTGTTTGATGAAGAACTGCGAATGACTTAGCTATTCTCAGCAATGCAATGATCCAAGACAATCCCAAAGGACTAATGATGAAGCCTACTATCTGTCTCCAGAGAAAGACCTGAATATGACTGAACACAGACTGAAGGACGCTATTTTTTCACTTTCTGTCATTTTTTTCTTTTGAGTCTTCTTGTGTAAAATGACTAATATGGAAATGTTTTACATAATTGCACATGTATAACCTATATCTGATTGCTTAGTGTCTCAGGGAGAGGGGAGGAGAGGGAGGAGGGAGGGACCGATAGAATTTGGAATTCAAACTTTAAATAAAACTGTTAAAAAAAAGTGATTCGTGACATTTCAGGAGCAGACGGGAACAGGTTTAATTAATATGTACAGAAGGATGGGAGACTGAACTGCAGGCACTTTACAAGCCAAGACCTGAGTCCGGGCCCTGGGGTTCTTTGTTACTCTTGTTACTCCTGTTGATAGCATCGCCCCAGCTGGAGCTGCTTGGAAGGATAGGCATTCACAGGGCTCCTAAGTGGTTGATGTTATCAGCTGTAACAGGGGAAACAGACAGAAAACACTGAGCCCTTCAGGTCTTAGCAAGCAAGGGAAGGAGAAGCTAGATTTTAAGCCATGTTGGAAAGAAACAGATGCGCCACTTTCTAAGCTAAACCCAGGGCTAGCCATGGCGATCCATCTGATCACTTGTGCTCTGCTGATCATTCTTTGGTCATCTTCTCCTTGAAGAAAAAGGCCTTGACTTTGGCTTATTGCTCTGATGGCCCCTCCTCCAGCAGCCTCTGATGTAAGATGACAAAAGAAAGTTCCCTAACTCTAGCCCTGTGGCAGAAAATTGAGTAGAACCTTTAGGGACTCTCTTCATATGATAGTCTGTGTTCACAAAAAGAGGTGGCCATGCAGGGACTTTGACTGGGATGAATGCATCATGACTTTTTACCATTACAAATTTCATAAAATCTCTATGAATCCTAATAATGAGAAATCCCCCCTCCACAGACACACACAGACACACACAGACACAGGCACATACACATATATACATACACACAGACACACACAGACTCACACATAGGCACACAGACACACAAAGACACACACACAGACACACACACACACACACACAGACACACACACACACAGACACACACACACACAGACACACACCACATTTCCCAGGATAGCTAGACTAAGGTAACTGTAGGGGAAAAAATAAAAAGAAAAAAAATGTTTTTGATGGAGCAAAGATTTGAGGAAAGTTCACTTGCTCCTTGATTTACATTTTTTAATCTTAGCATTGTCTCCAGATTTCTGTAAGCAATAGCCTAAATCCGTAGAACTCTAAGTACCTAATCCCTGTCTAGAGAGTCTCTGGTGATACAGTATTCACTGTGAAAATATAGCGCTCGAAATGTCAAGACAAGTGGCTTAAAAAAAAAACAAAAGAAAAAAACTTGAAATCTCTAGTAAATCCAACGACCAACTATGATTGCAGAGGACTAGTAATGAAGCCTGCTCTGAATCTCCTGACAGAATGGTGATGGATTCAAATGCAGAATGATTTGTGTATTTTTTTTAATGGCCAGGGCCAAAATTTGCTTTTCTTAACTCTCTGTGACAAAAGGTTTTTTTTTTGTTCTCTTCTTCAGTGAAGGCAAAGGGAGAGAACATAGATTTTTGTTCATTGAAAAAAAAATATAAAACATTTTTTTAAAATAACAGTCTCTACAGTTACGATATATGCCAGATTGTGTAAGAAAAGGTAGGCTAATTTCTGTGGCATGTATTGTGTGTTGTTGTTAGGAAGGCTCCCCCCCCCCCTAAATCCCTAAATTTGCTTTTCTGTAGTTCCCCCTCATTGTTTCTAGGTCAATTGGATTCAGTAAGCTTTTATCAGGGGCCCTCTATGTGCAAGACAATGCTAAGTGGGAGTAGGCTGGGTGGAGAGGCCAAAATGCCTGGTCAGAACCAGCCCAATACCTCCTCCTAATGACAGTCTTGCAAATACTTGAAGACAGCTACCATGTCACTGCCAGCCAGAGTCTTCTCTTCTCTCATATGTTCCTTCAATATATGTTTCTATGCACCATGTAGTTTTTAATTTTGTACATGACCATTAAAGGGAAGAGAAATGAACAGGCATTCCTGTTGGAATTCAGAAGGAAACCAAATGTGACTCTGGTTAGAAACCCTGCACTGTGGTCTGCCCATTTCTTACCCTTCTTAATCAAAAGCTTTGAGCAATGCTATGTTCTTTTTTCTTTAAAAATAAATTTTGTTAATGTTTTCTGTTCCTTATATCACTACAATTACGCATGCATTCATCCTTCTGCCTTCCTAAGAGCTAATCCATACGGTCGTAAGAAAAAGTGTTTTTTAAAAGAGAAAAAAAAATCAGCATAACTGATGGAGATATTGAGGAAGTGCAAACATATGTTCAATGTGTAACACGTGAGGACCTCCCAGCTACAAGGACGCTAGGCTGGGGTTGTAGGCTCAGAGCTCTTCATTCAAATGCTGCTTGTTCTTTCAGTTTTATTACATTTAGTTTTGATTTGTTGCTGTGGCATGGCTGTCTCCATTCATATTGTTTTAGTCACCATGTATATTTCTTCCTTCACTGTGCATCAGTTCATACAGATCTTTGCATTCTTCTTGGTCTATCACATGCATCATTTCTTACAGCACAGTAGTACTCCATTATATTCATGTACCACAATTTGTTTAACTATTTCCAAATTAAAAGACAGTTACCATGATTCCAATTTGTTGTTTCACAGTCATTCAGTTGTGCCTGACTCTTAGTGACCCTGTCAACCATACTGTCCCTGGGATTTTCTTGGCAAAAATACTGGAGTGGTTTGCTATTACCTCTCTAGTTGCATACAGGGTCATATGGCTAGTAAGTGTCTGAGGTCAGATTTGAGTTTTGGGTTTTCTGACACTAGGTCCAGTGTTCTCTCCACTGTGGCTGCCACCTATTTGCCCCCTTTCAATTCTTAGCTATTATAAAAATGAGCTTATGAATTTATATATGTACACACACATATATATGTATAAATTCACATATATACATATATATGTATATGAATGAGATTTAGCAATACTAGATCTTAAACTATATTATAAGGCAGTAATTATCCAAACTATCTGGTACTAGCAAAGAGATAGAAAGGCAGATCAGAGTTGACTTAAAATTAATGGCAGCAAATAAATATAGTAAATGTGTATTTGACAAGTGTTAAAACTTATGTTTGGGGGATAAGAATTCATTGTTAAAAAAATTGTTGGGAAAACTGAAAAACAGTTTGGCAGAAATTGGGATAGACCAACATCTTCCACCATCTACCAAGCTAAGATCAAATTGGATACATGTCCTGGATATAAAGCTAAGCATTACAACATCATTGGAATAGCATGTAATTAATGTATTACCTATCAGACTTATGGATAGGTGAACAATTTGTGAATAAACAACAGATTGAGATGGTTTCGTACAAATAAAACAAATGTAACCAAGATCAGAAGGAAAACAGAAAATTGGGGAAAAAATTTAGACAGTTTCTCAGATAAAGGTCTCATATCTTAAATATACAAAAAAACTTTGTCAAATCTATAAGAATACAAATCATTTCCCAATTCATAAATGATAAAAGGCAGTTTTCCAATGAAGAAATCAAAATGATTTATAGTAATATAAAAATGCTCTAAATAATTTTTGCTGAGAGAAATACAAATTAAAATAAATTTGAGATATCATTTTATACATATCAGATTGGCTAAAATGATTCAAGGGGAAAGAAATAAGTGTTGAAGGGGTTGTGGAAAAATTGGGAAACTAATTCATTGTTTGTGGAGTTGTGAAATGATCCAACCACTTTGGAGAGCAATATGGAATTGTGCCTAAAGAGTTATTAAACTACCTTTTCACCCAGTAACACCACTACTTGATCTACTTCCAAAGATGATTAGGGAAAAAGGAAAATAACCTATATTTTCTAGTATGTTTATAACAGTTCTCTTTGCAGTGGAAATGACCTGGAATTTGTGGGGATGCCCATCAGTTGGGGAATGGTTGAACAAATTGTAGTTTATAATCATGATGGAATATTACTGTCCTATAAGAAATGATGAGCTCAATGATCATAAAAAAACATAGACTTGAATGAAATAAAGAATGAAGAGTGAAATGAGCAGAACAAAGAGAACATTGTATACAGTAAAACCAATGCTGTTTTAAAATCAACTTTGAGAGATTAAATAATTTTAATATTATAAATACCCAAATTAACTACAAAGGATAAGTGAATGAACACAATATTTGCACCCAGAGAAAGAACTAATAAATACAACTATGTATAGAACAATTGTGTGTGTGTGTGTGTGTGTGTGTGTGTGTGTGTGTGTGTGTGTGTGTGTGTGTGTGTGTAATTACAGCCGTATCTGGGATGTGGGGGAGGGAAGAAAAAAGGGAAGAAAAAGAAAGTTACATGATAACTATTATATATTTAAAAGGAATAGCATGTTGTACATAATAGATTTGCAGTTTCATGTACAATCATTGTGCTGTTTTGCTATTCTACTGTTATAGAAATGCTTGTCTTATTGTGTAAATTCAAAATAATTTTTCTTAAAGGGGCATTCTCTCCAGGATGACCTTTTAAAGGATATCTTTCCAGTGAAGGCAGGATTGAAAGTGAAAGGGGATGGAAAGGAGAAGGATTAAAGATAACTAATTTTTGAGAAACAGGAATTTAACAGGAAGACAAAACAAAACTTAAGACATGTAAAATACAGCTACCATACTGGTAGCAAGACAATGCAGGAATTAAATCTCTAGAACTGAGGCCAGAAATGAATTGTTGTCCTCTGTGTTCCTTTCCAACTTTTGATTGATGATCTTATTATCCAATCAGCTTCCTCAGGTACCTCATCATTGATCTTCTGTAGTCCAGTGCTACAAAGACCAACGGACCAGGGGAGGAGCACTTCCTATTCGTATTTATGCTACCTGTGGTGGGTGGGAACTGTGGGAAGTGGTGAGACTAAGTCACGTAATAGGTAAGTAGGATGATACTGGTTAAGGGAAAACTCTAGCTCACCATATCTTATAGGAAGATTTCTGGCAACTTCAGTTGTTGATGTTTTGCTACATTTTACTTATTGAAGGGTGGTGGTCAGCTTGGAAAGTTACCTTACCCCATTTAAAGTAAGTGATGAGATGCTGTACTCTGATACTTTCAACAGAGGAGAGCTCATGCCTATTATTCACTGAATGTGAACAAGGCCTGGACATTTCTGTGGAATCAATTAATCATAGACTTTAGATGAAGAGCACAAGGTCTTTGGTCAATTTACATTTCTTGAAAGCCATTAGAAGAATTTGAGTGACATGAGCAAGACGTGCTCTTGGATTAGTCTCAGAAGCTTGGTCACTATGGCTATGTGTAAAATAGGAGGTCAGTTGAGAATCGAGAGATTTGAGTGTCTGGCAGTGGAGAGAAGACACAACCAGGGCCTAAGAGGAGGAATTTCCTGAGGGTCAAGAGGAGAAGCACCCTAAACTTGGTCTCCACTTTGGTTTTGATCTACTTTCCCATTTTCCTTGCAAGAGAAAAACATTATAAACTTCAGGGGATTGGAGATTTGGGGTTTTTCACTGGAATCTTAGTGGTGTCCCAAGGAAGCATTGGCTGGTCTCATGGTCTACTTTGGGAAGCAAGGATAGACTTGACTAGATGAATAGTGGCAGGTTCAAGATTCTCTAAAGGAGCCTGGTATATGTGTGGAGATCCGAACTCTCAGCACGTGTGGGGTTTTGGAAATCAGCACAAGAGTGTACCCAGACTACATTTATTAATCCTTTCCAATGTTGTGCCACTGTGGCATAATCTATGCTTCTGTTTCATCTTGTTGTTTTAGTCCCATAACAATGTCTTGCACAAGGGACGTGTTTAATAAATGCTTGTTGAGGTGAAGCCCTTCATTTTGTGAAGCAATTGCAATGGATAAAATTCCTCACATATTTTACATGGAGAAATACTCATTATAGGGCTTTGTAGGACTCTGATTTACATGAAATCATTTGTTGCAAAATGTGAAATTTTAGTTGGCTTATATTTATTTTCATGTAGCACTTCTCTGACCCATTTTGGCTCACATGTTCACCAAGATAGAAGTGGTACTCATTTTCAAGAATGTCAATGCTGTCAAACATTTCTTAGGTAATGACGGAGAACAGGGCAATGTACGACGGGCTGTGGAAGAGAGAGTTTGTATGAGAATGAGTTCCTGCCCTTGTGGGAGTGCAGGTCAGCAGGGATATATGCAACATTCACAGCTAAGTACACTGGCCAACCTTACATAGCAATTGTATTACCAAGATACAGAATAAAGCATTTTGTGACCTGAAATGAAGCTTCACATGAACTTATGAAAATTTTATATACATATCTATATGTGTGTATATATATGTACACACACATATATAAAATGTTATGTTATGTCATATATTATACTGCATTACATTACATTACATTGCATTACATTATATTATATTATGTTACATTACATTATATTACATTACATTATGTTATATTGTGTTATGTTATAGTATACTGTATTATATTATGTTATATGTAATGTCATGTGTGTCATGCCATGTCATGTCACATCATATCACATAATAGCTTATCTTATGTTGTTATATTATGCTATGTTATATTATGTTGTTATATTATATCATATCATATATCATGTCATATCATATCATATTATGGTTCTGTGTGGAAATTGTTGCTACATAGGTTGGGGATCTGGGAAGGTTTCATGAAGGGAGGAGCATTTCAATTTTCCAAGGAGTGATTTTCTTATGTTTATTGAATGGAGGTTCAAGCCATGCAAATGAAATTTTCAGAATGTCACCTGGATACTATGTAACACCAGCCACACCAGCCACAATGATTACAATTCAAGAGTAGCACAAGGCTATTTAGAATCAAATACTTCAATACTGCTCCCTTAAAAGAGCAGTAATTTTATACTTCTTTGCCTTTTACCACTTGGAACATTCAGTTACATAAAACAAAACAAAAACCACATTATTCACTTATTATACACACATATGTAGAAGTAGATGTAGATATAGATGTACATACACACACACACACACACACACACACACACTCATTTGATCCTCCAATGACTCTGCAAGGTATCAGTCTCTTTGTAAAAATGAGGAACCTGAACCTGAGAGAGATAAAGTGACTTGGCCAGGGTCATAAAGCTATTAAGCAGGACAAGGTTTCCTAACTCCCAGCCTAATACTTTATCCATCATATGACCTAGGTGTTTTGCCACAAGGCAGAGAATGATGGAGGGGACAGATCCCAGTCAGTAAACATGTATTAAGTACCTACTATGCAACAGATACTGTGCTAAGCACTAGAATATAAAAAGAGGCAAGAGACAGTTCCTTCCCTGAAGGAATTCACAATCTAATGGGATTCATTGTAGGATGAACATCTTTAGTGACTGAGTAAATGACATTTATCCCATAATAAGATCTCAAAACTAAGGGCTCCAGGACCCTTCCACAATAAAATTTCTTCTCACTTCATTTCAATGAAATATATATTTTAGTAAAGTCAGTATAAGAGACTAAACTCTGCCAGCATTTCCCACAGTATGGGTACGACCATCTCCCCAACCCTCTATTCCCGATGGTTTAGACCCACTCTCCTGCCTTTGTCTCTTCAATGAACCCCATAATGTCAATTCAATTCAACCAATAAATTCCTATTATATATATATATATATATATATATATATATATATATATGTATGTATGTATGTATATATGTCTATATAATTATACTAGACACTGTAGGATGTAAAGATAAAAAACTGCTCATATTTTCATGGAAAGGACAGCTATTCTGCAATTTATTCTTAGAGTGTTTCCTGGGATACTGAGAAGCTATGTGACTTGCCAGAGATAATGTCTATTAGAGACAGGATTTGAAGTTAGACGATCATGACTATATCCAACTGTCTAGAGTGATAAAATGATGGAAAAAAGACATATTTCACCGATAGAATGCAGTCAACTGAATATACAATGTTCGATAAACTCAAGGATGCAAACTCCTGGATGAGGGAATCCTATTAAACAAGAATTTGTGAAAGCAGTTGGCCAGAAATCAAATATAGACCACTATCTTACACCATAAGCCACACCATGTTCTAAAAGGTCACAACACAAAAAAAAGAGAAGAGAAAAACATGTATTTTTAAATGATAGCTAAAACAAAAATTTCCAAACAAATATGGTATATAGGTGACCATAAAAGACAAATTAGTTAATCTCAGCTACACAAATATATAAAATTTCCTCCCAAAAATGTTTTTGCATCAACACAATCAATGTGACTAGAGTAAGAAAAGAAAATGGGAAAATATCTTTTTATCATGTGACTTTCTAAATGTCTGATTTCTAAGATATGCACAAAATGGACACTCATACAGGACAAAGACCCATTTCCCAAAAGATAAGCAATTAAAGGACAAGACATATTTTCAAAAGAAATGATAGTATACTTAACCTTTGAGTCTAACTCCTACATCCTTTTCTCCTCATTATCCTAGTTCAGGTTCTTACCACCTCTTTCCTATACTATTACTATTATCTCTTAATTCACCTCTTTGCCACAAATCTCTCCTCACTCAAATCCATACTCTACCTAGCTGACAGTGATTTTCCTAAAATATGGGTCTAGCAGTATCACTCTCTTACTCAGTAAACTCCAGTAGCTCCTCATTACCTCTATAATAAAATATAAAGTTTGGATTTTTTAAGTTTACTGATGTCCTTACTTTCAACTACATAAAAGAGGATTGTGGGATGTATATGATTTTGCCATTTGTTGTCTGTTTACTACATGATACAAACTCTCTTAAGTTCCTAGTCTGAGTTTGAAGCTGGCACAGTTCTTTTCAAAGAATCCCAAGGTTGGAAGGGATCTCAGAGGCTAGGAAGTTCAACAGTTGTTTGACCAACATTTAAGTAATCCATCTCCAACAAATGGTAACCCAGCATCTGCTTGAAAATTTTCATTGAAAGGGAAGCCACTGCTTTTGAAAAGCTTAAATGGACAGCATTTATCAAGCACTTGACATGTGCCAGGCACTGTGCACAAAGAAAGCAAAAACAAACAATCAAATCATCTTAGGTGCCTGCCATGGAGGAGCTTACATTCTAATGTGGGGATAATAAATGCAAACAATTAATGAGTTTTACTTATTGGGAAATTCTCCCTTTTATTTGACAAGATCTGTATCCCCTTGAAACTCACTCCCAAGTCCTCAGTGCTTCTAGGTTTCTCTAGTAAATCTTTCTCTTCTACATAAGGCCAGATCTTTACTCCTTTGAAGGCAGACATCATATCCTTCTTTAGTCTTCTCTTTTCTCAGTCAAATATCTCCAGTTTCTTCAAATGTTATTCATGTGTCACAGTCAATGACAAACTTAGGAATTGCATCCCTAGTTGAGACCTTGGCCATCTCCTAGTGCTTTTGAATTTCTACTGTAATATTCTATACATTGCATTCACAACAATGGATAATTCAGCCTTTACTCCAACACATTCAATAATGGGAGTGTACTACTTTAAAAAAAAAGAAGTCAATCCATTCTATTCTGATAGCTTCAATTATTAGGAAATTCTGTGAGTCAAATATACCTTCTTCCAACTTTCACCTATTGATGTATTGCCCCATGAATTTAAATGGAATAAAGCTAATTACTCTACCATATGACTGCCCTTTTGAACATTAGAATAATCTTCCATGAATATTCCTCTACCTGTATTCTTCCAGGCTCAATATTTCTAGTTTAAGCAAATGCCATTTGGCATAGTTTCTAGACATACACCACAGCATCATAGATTTGAACCTGGAAAGGCTCTTAGAAGTCATATAATTCAATCTTCTCATTTTACAGATGAGATAAATCATGCCCCAGGAAGCTTTGACCTACCCAAGCTCACAAAGGTGGCAAATGTCAGAGGAGAGATTTGAACCTAGATCTCCTCACTTTAAAGCTACAGCCCATTCCCACTACACCATGCTGGGGACATCTTGATCACCCCATCTGATCTTTTAAAAATGTGCCCCGAAATGAGCACAATGTTCCAAGTGTCATCTGCTCAACACAGCATGGAGTGGAATTACTTCCTTCCTCCATCTGTAGAGTATACTTTGAATGATGGAGACTAAGATCTTATTAGCTTTACCATATTCTCATCACAGGGTTGATTCTTTAAAGCCATGGAGAGCAAGGTTTGGTCATTGGTGATAAAAATTTAATCTTTCTAGCATTTTTGAAATTGGAAAGGACTATAGATACACCTTGTCCTCTCTATTAGAAGGATTGAGAAATTTCAATGACAGGCAATTCAGGCGTCATAGAATCATCACCTCAGACCCTGAAAAATTCAATTCTCTGGAGTGGCAATTGAAATGTAGGCCATTAGCCCCTAGTTGCTCCCAAGAATCTAAAAGTGACACATGATTTTTTTCACTCCCCCAGAGCTGCACAACTCTTTTCACTGGGTTTCTTGCCAGCCTACATTTACTTTTCAGAATTTTCTGCTGACAAGTGATATTGTGTAAATGCAATGACAGACATGAGTTGTGACAACCACATTGAAAAACTCTTTATTACAAAATTACTGCTAAATTAGCTTTTTGTGTTATGTGGTCTCACTGGGAAGTATTGTATAATTTGTCCCTGAAATTAGGTGAGTCTGACTAGGGATGGGGTATAGGGTGGGAATGGGAGGGCATTTAATGTGATGAACAGTGTGGATGAATGACTGTGGGTAGAACATGCCCACTCCATGTTTCTCTCTCCCTCTCTATAAACCACCACTTTGATCAAGGTGTTCTGATTTTGTAGTAAAAGTTTTGTGAACTGGTGGCAATGTGCAAGAGCCTGAGTGGGAGGTCTGTGGACCAGTAGTAGCCCTGTAGAGAACAGGAGGAGGAGGAAGACTATAAAGATAAGTCTATTATCTTTAAATAAGACTATAAAGATAAGGGGTCCATTAGAGTCAGATTATAAAGGACCGAATCCTAAATACCTGGTAAAGGATTGAGGAACTATAGATGACATTGTTTTGTACTGTCTTGTTTAAGCAGTGGCATTATGTGATCCAAGGTGCACATGAGGAAGGTAAATCTGGCAGGAACCTGAAAGATAGATGGGAAAGAGAATCTTACAATGGTGTCTCACCTGACCTCTCCCAAGTTTCCTTCCCTCTCAGCCTAAATGAGGAGGTATTCTTGTGCAGGTTCTGGTCCTAGGTGAAGAGGCAGATGGCTAGAAGGAATTTTCTATAGGTCTGATATTGATGTTTTTAACTGTGAGTAGTGGGGTAAGTCAGAGCTTAGAGTCTTTGCTTTGATTAACAAGGGCCTCTCTGTCCCTCTGTGTGAAGATTACTATTCTAATTGAGGAGAGGCACCACTGAATGTTTGCAAAAGAATAGCTTCCTATTGTCAGAGATACCTCCTTGATGTTATGAGTCATGAATCTGGGAAGACAAGTCTTTACAGCACTTTGAGCTGGAGAGCTGGGGCTGAGATGGACTTCAACCTTAGCTATGGGCTGTATGAGGAGGGTAGAATAGGAAAGGATCCAGGGGCATAAAGAAACAGAAGGATGCTACAATTGGATCTTTTAGCTCTCTTTCTCATTTTGCCTTTTTTCTCTTCTTCCCTCCTTTCCTTCTTCTCTTTCTTTGTTTCCTTTTCTTTCTCTTCCTTTCTTTTCCTTCCTTTCTCCTTCTTTTCCTCCCTCCCTCTCTCTCTCTCTCTCTGTCTCTCTCTCTCTGTCTCTCTCTGTCTATCTGTCTCTCTGTCTCTCTGTCTCTCTCTGTCTCTCTGTCTCTGTCTCTGTCTCTGTCTCTGTCTCTGTCTCTCTCTCTCTCTCTCTCTCTCTCTCTCTTTCTCTGTCTCTCTCCTCTTGCCTGCCTTCTGTTTCTACTTCTTCCCTTCCTCTCTCTTCCCTCTTCTCTATCTGATCATCTGTCTCTCTGGTTACCCCCAGGCATAGCTCTCATATTGGGGATTCAATAGTAATCAGAAAGTGTGTGTATGTAGTTTCCCCATTATTAATAAGGGAAAGCAGCAAGAAGTGAGTAATTTTCAGGCATTCTTGTCTTTAAATAGCACAGTTTGAGCAACAGTAATGAAATAGAAAAAGTAAATTACGTTGAGGGAAAAAACAACATAGGAATAATGGATTCAGAATTAGGACAAATTGGGGTGGGCTTAAAAGAACACTCTACTCCTCCTGCCCACTAACAGCCTGTATCTCATAATGGTTCAGTGAGGACAATATACAAAGTAGAAAATGGAAGTATTATAATAAGAACAAAAATTACTTCATTTGTGTTTTCCTAAGACTTGCCATCACCCATTGGGATTGATCACGAAGAGCTCTTTTGAATTTCAGAGAGTGATTACCAATATGCTCTTTGGCCTCTGCCTACTGTGGGCTGACGTGACAAAGACACACTTTCCCCAGGATTCTGAAAAGAGTGGGAAATGAAGTGATCCATTTGTTTGATTCAGGGACACCTTTCCTGAAGCTTGTCTCTCTGCTGCCTGTTCCAGAAACGGAATCAATCTGGGGGAGTAATATGAGGCTTTAAATACGAAGAAGAAAGGAGCATTCTTAACTGTGATCAAAGGACTAAGGAAGAGGGAGAGAGAAGGAAGTTTAAAATGACACATCAAAGTTTCAGGGAAATGATGAGTTAAAATATGAATCAATCAACCAATATCACTTGTGCTGTTCCAAGCCATTGAAAACTGCATAAAAGTGATTGGAAAAGCTCATGAAAATTGGAAAGAGGAGGAGGTTAAACAAAGCATCTGGGTTTAATTTTTGGCTCCGACATTCATTAGCTTTATGACCTCAGATTAGTTATAAGGTGATAGACATCTGTCTATTATGGACCTTAGAGGGCCTAGTCCTACTGATTTTACTAAGGAGAAAACTGACCCAGAGATATGTAGTGACTGACCCAGGGTCTGATGGGTAGTAAATACCTGAACAGGGATTCGGATCCAGATTCTCTGCCTCTAAAATCCATTGTTCTTACCTGTATATTGGAGTACCTTGATGACTCATCTATATGTAGGAAAAACATTGGATTCTGGGAATAAAGTAGTTCAATACTGAAAGCTTCTGGGAAATCAATAGACAATTTAAATAATCTACCCAAGTATCACAGTTTCTTTGTCTATAAAGTAAGGGAGTTAAACTAAATGTTCCCTGAGGCCTTTGCTAGTTCTAGACCCCTGATCATATGAAATGTCTCCAGTTCTCTGGGTTAAGAAAGGGAGAAACTGTAGAAGATTAAAAATAAAAGTCTTCGCCTTAGAGAGCTTTGGGAGGGTAGCTTGAGGGTGGACGCTGTTTCAGTTCTGTCTTTGTACTCTTAGCACCTACCAGAGAACCCAACCAATAAGAGGTTGCTCTAAAATATGTATTTAATTGAACTGAATATAAAGCTGCATTAAAAAATAATCAGGAGTCACCTTTAGAATGGGCAGGAATAAGTGCACGTGATTTGTGTTGTTGACAAAAGCATTCACAGATGCATTAAAAAATGGAGTCTGAACATCTCTCTTAAAAGAACCTGTCAGGAGGCTGGTCTCTCACCACCCTCCTTCCTCCCTAATTGGTTGTATAGATGTTCAACCTGTGCCTGTAGGTGTGCAATAGTCAATTCAAATTTTAGTAAAATGAAGGAAAATAAAGTTATTTCAAATCAGCTGGCAAGGCAATGTTAGAAGTCATGTGAAGTAAATAACAAAGCGGGTCAAAAGCAGCAATGAAAAAAAAGAACACAACTAGAATCTTCAAACCTAGCCCAGCCAGTGGAGTCTGGTCTATAATATGGTGTTCTCTTAGACCCCTTTCTGTTGAAATCAATCCTACTTTTCAGGGCATCAGAATAGAATTTCATCCCCTGATGGGTTTGTGGATATAGTACAGCTGCTAGGTATTGCAGTAGATAGAGGGAAGGACTTAGAACCAGGAAGACCTGAGTGCTAATTCTGCCTTAGACCCTTCCTAGATGCATGATCCTGCTGCTTGAATCATCTAACCTTTCTGTGTCTGTTATCTCACATGTGAAATAAAGATAACAGCCCCTCTTTCACCTACATGTGTGGATCAGTTGAGATAGAACATGTGAAATGCTTTAGAAACCTCAAAGTCCTATATAAATGATAGTGGTATGAGCAGGTATTATCAGGCCAGTGGGGAATTCTTCAACAGCAACTCTTTTTAAGGGAGATTTCTTTTAAGTGTAGAAGGCATAGGCACTTAATCTGGTTTGCTTTGTTCCATGCTCTTTCTTGCTTCTTTGTAGATACATGGATATCTTTTATAAAGCAAAGATTAGGACAAACTAATATGGATCATAAATATTTTATAGCAGAGTGCCCAGTAACTAAAACAAAAACAAAAAACAACCAAAAAAAAAAACCAATTGAGATGCTCGTATTGTTATGACTGAACAGATAAATGCATATATATGCATACTAATGACCTCAATGAAAGGCTAAGCAGCTGTTGCTTTTAAAAATGATGAAGCTCGGAGCCAAGATGGCAGCGTAGCAGCGGCAACATATCGCAGCTCTCACATAGCCACCCCAAAATACCCATAAAATAGGACTCTAAACCAATCCTAGAACTCCAAAACGCA
>CM053580.1:11748497-11773130 GCA_028627135.1 Pseudochirops cupreus | reverse complement strand
ATGTGCCAACTTCATCGCTACTGGGTTGGCTTTGACTTTCTGGTTTTGGGACTCAGTTTTCTGGTATTTAAATGAATGCACTATCTATATTTCTTATGTAGAGAGCCTGTTCCATTTTGTGATTAATAACTATATCAGCATATTTATAGTTACTGTAGGCATTGTGAATACTGCATTGCTGATACACAGGACTAGGAAATGTTAAGGTAAAAAATAGGTAGGTGGGGCGGCTAGTACTGGCCCTAGAGTCAGGAGGACCTGAGTTCAAATCCAGCCTCAGACACTTAACACCAAAACTAGCCATGTGACCTTGGGCAAGTCACCTATTCCAATGGCCCTCAAAAAAAAAAAAAGATAGGTAGATAACAAGCATTTGATGGGTAGTTACTGGGTGCCAGGCTCTGTGCTAAGATCATATTGAAAGTTAATGGTTCCATCACACAGTAAAGCTTTCTGGATCTGCAGAGTATTCACTGTGAAACTATGTGAAACTGGTCAATAAAACATCAGGAAAGCAGACTGAGAATCATCTCTCCCACCTCACATTTCTCTCAGAACTTTTCTGAGACAGCTTCTTTGTACTGATTGGTGGTGATAAAAGGACCACAAGTGTCACACATAATCTTGGTAAAGTTCAGGCCAAGTGAAGCTTTATTGTTATCACAAGACATTATAGGGAGATATTGATAATTAGTCAACATTCTTCTATCAACCAGGAGACACTGAATACGATTCCTCATATATATATATGTGTATGTATATATATACATATATACATGTACACACATATATACATACACATATATATGTTAGTGTATGAAACAAAAGAAGTGGAAGGCAATTGGTGTGTCTATGGGTGACCTTGGAAGTGGGACCAAGGTTGATCACTGTACCATTGGCCTCTGACACAGTCAAACGCAGCTCGGCTTTCTTCTGTGACAGGAGATTTAAACTTTTTTGTGTCTTAGATTCCTTGGGCAACCAATCTGGTGAAATCCCCTCTCAGAATCATGTTTTCAAATGTATAAAATAAGATATATAGGATTACAAAAGAAACATATTTTAATGAAATAGGTATCAAAATAAAATTTTTAAGAGTTCACAGACCACGTATTCTATGAACTCTTGCTCTGACAGTAACATAGATAAGGGGCAGGTAGGTGGAGCAGTATATAGAGTATGAAACCTGGAGTCAGGAAGACCTGAGTTCAAATGTGACCTCGGATACTTACTAGCTGAGTGACCTCAAGCAAGTCACTTCACCCTGTCTTTCTCACTTTCCTCATCTGTAAAATGAGCTGGGGAAGGAAACAGCAAACCACTCCAATATCTTTGCCAAGAAAATCCCAAATGGGGTTATGAAGAGTTGGCACAACTGAAAAGACTGAAGAACAAAAGGAATTGGGAGAGTGCAGCAACATAAACGTGGGAAGAGTTGACAAATCATTTTATCCCAAAATGTCAGCTTGTGTGACAGTGGAATTGCTGTAAACCAGGAGAGGAAAAATAGAGGCTTGCTCTCTCTCTCTCTCTCTCTCTCTCTCTCTCTCTCTCTCTCTCTCTCTTTCTTTCTCTCCTCTCTCTCTGTCTCTGTCTCTCTCTGTCTCTCTGTCTCTCTCTCTCCCCCCTCCCGCCCCCGGCTCTCTCTCTCTCTCTCTCTCTCTCTCTCTCTCTCTCTCTCTCTCTCTGCCTCTCTATCTCTGTGTCTCTGTCTCTCTTTCCCTTCTCTCTCCCCCCCTCTCTCCCTCTCTCTCTCTCCATCTCCCTTTCTCTCTCTCTCTCTCCTTCACTCCCTCCCTCCATTCCTTCCTCCCTTCCTCTCTCCATACTGTTATTTGTTGGTCAGTTCTTCAAGAGTAGGATCTAGGTTGTATCTGTCTTTGTATATTCAGCACCTAATTCATTTTGGACATACTAACTAATTAATAAGTATTTGTTAAATCAATAAATAAATATAAGAATGAAGAACCAGGTTGGGTAAGAACCAAAAAGAAGTGACGACCATGAATTCTCATTGGAGCAACACTACTCACTTGGTATATGATTCTGGGGAGATCATTTAAACTATCTGTGCCTAAGATTATCTATAAAATGACAGGATTGGACTTTCTGACCTCTGAAGTAAGCCCCCTTTAGTTCCAAATCTATGAACCTATATCATCATATAATGATATGCTGGACTTTTTTTTTTAATTTCTAGTGTCCAATTATTTTCAGTTGTGTCCAACTCTTCCTGACCCCATTTGTGATTTTCATGGCAAAGATACTGGAGTGGTTTATTTTCTTCTACAGCTCATTTTACAAATGAGGAAACTGAGGCAAACAGGATTAAGTGACTTGCCCAACTAAGATGAATCTGAGGCTGGATTTGAACTCAGGAAGATGAGTCTTCCTGACTTCAGACCCAATGTTCTATCCACTGCAGCACCACCTAGCTGCCCTGTCTTATAAGTTGAAAGTGCTACAGTGAAAAGATTTGGGAATTGGGACACCTAGATTTTAGTATCGACTTTATTAATAACTAACTGTTCAAGTATGGGCAAATCATCCTACCTCACCTTCCTTGTCAACAATGTGTAGTTGGATTAAATGTTATCTCATTCTTCCACCTGTAGATTTCTAAAATTCTTAAACAATTTAGGACTTAGAAAGGTGTCCCCAACCCTTCACCAAATACTGCCAGAAATGCCTCCATTTTCAAATAGTGAAACACCAAATCCAAAAGAAGAAAGTCATCTAAATACATTTGGCCTTTTTAGGATTATAAAAGATCATTTTCTATTGAGGGCATTTCCTGGCTACATTTTCTTCTTTATTTGGTGTGTAACTGGGAGACAATAGAGCTAAAACCTGCAGAGTGACAAGAAATGGAATATTTATCTGGTGATGGGAGACAAAGGTAGTGGTTTAGGAGGCTTGTTTTCTAGCTTCTCCCCAATTGGAAAGCATTCTATTTTAAAGTGGTTTCCTTTTGGGAAAGTAGGAAGGGAACTCATCCAAGATAGTAAAGTAGCATCATAACCTGAATCTCCAAGGGCTCTTGGAGCAAGATACATTAGCCTGCCAGCTAAGAGTATTTCCAGATACCAAAGAAGTGTGGAAAATGCTGAGTATTACAGAGAAGCAAATGCTTAATAGATTCTTAGACATGCATTAGGGTTATGACTCATCTACTGATCTAGAAGAGAGGAGCTGCCTATTTCATCTCTGGGAATCTGTTCGTTAACAAGGACTTTGACCTTTTCCATGATATTTTTCTTCCTCCAATTATCCTACTAGTTCAAATTTCACTGATTATTTTTTTCCCCTTCGTCAAACTATCTTATGAGTTAAATAGCTGTTTTAACTTAACTCTTTCCTAAGCATGTGAGAGTTTAGGCATGTAAGCTCTGTGAGGGCAGGAAATGTTTTGCTTTTGTTTTGTATTCTTTCATCTTTGTATTTGAGGGACCTGGCATAGGGCTTCAAATATGGTTGTTGCTACTGATCTCTGTCTTGAAATAAATTTGGAGTCGCATCTTGGTATAGTGGAAAAGGCACTGGGGACTTGGGAAACCTGGGTTTTATTCCAGCTGTTCCCCATTCTATTAGTGGGACCTGGGGGAAATCTTTTTACCTCCCTCTGCCATGTTTTCCTCATCTATAAAGTGAGAGGATTGCAATACATGACTTCTAAGGTAACTTTCAGATCCAAATCTTACGAATTTTAGAAAAACTCTATTCACTTTCCTGGGCATATGTTGGATTAACTCTCCCACCCAAGTAGATTGTTTCATTACTTTCTTTGTAACCAAAGGGTCTAGGCACAGTTCCTGTAACATAACCTAGGCACTTAATTTTTTTTTTTTTTACAGTTCAGTTGAAGAGTTCCAGCACTTAGCACAGTATTTGGAACATCATAGGTACTTAACGTTTCTTGAACGTAATTGAAGGGTCAGTTTAGCACAGCAGAATAAGGGATGAATTTGGAGTCGGGGCATGGGTTCAGCCACTTACTACCTTTTGTGACTTCAGTTAAGTAACATAACCTCTGTGGGTCTCGGTTTCCACATCTGAAAAAAATGAGGTAGCTGTTTGGACTGGCCAGGCTTGAAAATCCTTTCCAGCTCTTAATCTATGAGACTAGTGAAGACAAATGTTCTTTTTGGATGGAATCAGGTAAAGCCTACCTACAATTCAAGCTAAGCATGGGATTTGGGGGCTAACCAATTTGGATGGACAAGAGCTGCTGATGACATAAATGATTTGTATTCAGTCACCAAAATGGACTTTTTCTATGATTAGGTATCTTCTACTCTCCATGGAGAATTGTGGTTCATCACTTCAAGAGATCTGTGATTTCCTTGACCTTGTGATGTCTTCTCAGTGCAGACCACATTCCATTCATCACTTCTCCTGTGCATTTCTTGTCCTTGTGTTCCCATTATTCCACCACAGGGGTGGCCACCAACAACTTTTGGTGTGTGATAGGGGAAGGGTGAAGAATGGGTTCTTCCTCTAATTCTTTGGGCCTTCTCTCTCACCCTCAATAATTGATTGACTGACTTCTTTTTCTGGGAATATATTTCTATGGGGTTATCTTCCATAACACCCTACAATATGAGTAGTGTGTTAGGACTAAGATGGAGTCCAGAAGCCTTTGCTGCTTTGAATTCCATTCTGAAGTATGGGCAAAGAGTCAATGGTTTCCCTCCCTGCTCTGACTTTGTGAAAAGTCAATCAATAAGGAACTATTATGCACCTCCTATATGCCAGGCACTAGGAATGAAAAAAAGAAAGCAGATCCTGCCCATGAGAAGGTAATATTCTATAAGAAACAAGTTAGATTGTACTATTGTAAATCAGTGATGGAGATATGGGTAGAGGTTTGCAAAACATTTTCTCTAATGCTAGAGAATGAAAAAGACATTGAAAGCAATAGATAAGGACAGAAACACATGGAAAGAGAGGGAGAGACACAAACAGAGACAGAAAGAGAATAAGAGATCATCTTCCAAATCCAGCAGGAAGATTGCTTAAAACATTGACACTCACTATGTATAAACATTCATTGTTACATCCATGAATAGGAGAGGACTTAATTTAATAATGATGTTCTTCCCAATAGTCCTCATACGGCAAGGTACTCAAATTCAAGTAAAATGAGCAGTGTTCATGGGAACTGGGTTTTGTTTAGCCTTAAGAAGAGAAAATTCAGGTAAAGGATATCATAATTGTCATGCCATGCTTAGATCATGGGTTTAGAGCTGAGAAGGACCTCAGAGATGATTGATTCCATTTTATCGATGAGAGAATTGAGGCTCAGAAAGACTAATGCTGGATCCTAAGAGGTAGAACAGAGATTTAAACTTAGATTTCATCACTCTGAGCTCAACACTCCAGGACCTCTAAACTGCCCTATAAAACACAGATTATGTTTATTTGGTTGAACCCCAGCAGGCATAACAAGGCACAATGAGTATAAGGTGACCATAAAAGGGGAGAGGAGGGCTTCTTTGAAGGAAAATTGTAATAGCAATTAGAACTGTCCAAAAGTGAAAAGTGAAATGGGCTGCCTTTGGAGGTAGAAGGTTCCTCTAATAAAAATTCTTCAAGCAAAGGCTGGCTGACCACTTACTTATCCCTATGGTTTAGAAGGGATTCTTGATTAGTCATGCCTTGACTTTGACTGCCTGGGCTTCTTCCACACTTTGAGACTTTGAGATTCTGTGCCTTGCTCCTGTTTAACCAAGGATAGCCAGATCAATGCTAAAGATTGAAGTTTTGAAAAACAAGGCAAAATAAAACAAACAAACAAAAAACCAAATTTCCTTCAGCATCTCCTTATGTATACGCTCATCCCAGCTCAAAGTCCAGAGTAGCAAGAGGAAAAATCTACTTCTCAATGTCTAAATTGCTACCGACCAGACGCTATTAGTCCAACCATAGATCAGGAGGTTTCCTATTAGGAGTTGAGTAGAGTATTGAATATTTTATTCAGCTGAACATTTCCAGGTCAGGGCCATGGATGGGAAAGACTCTCTCCATTAGAGGCATAATCTGTGCAGAGGTTGCAAGGCTTTGCTCACACTCACTTTGCCCTTTAGATAAATGCTGAGTACAGTAAAGTGGTGGGGTTTTTGGTTTGTTTTGTTTTGTTTTAAAATGCTGCACGAACTTGCTGAGAAGGGTAAATTGCAAACTTTATACTTCTCTCAGAAATCATCAGCACAAGCTCTGTACTTGACAACTCAGATCGCAGATTTTGGAATCCAGATGCTTTATTTTTCTAAAGCTAAAGTTAGAGTCTTCCTACACAGGCACCAAGGACTCTTCTCCCTAAGCTTGTCTAGCCCAGAAGGGGGACTCTCTACTAACAGGAAGTTAAAATTTTCAGCAGCAAACCCAGGCTTTCAGGGATTCTTCAATTCCAGTTTCCAAGAGGATCCAAAAGTACAGACGAGATATATTTGGGGTGTAAGAAGTAGGACATGTGATAACAAAGTTAATATATTTTAATATTTAATAAGAGGGGTTCCCCTACAACTCAGTATTGGGTCACGTCTTTAAATGTACTCATCAGGTTCAATGTATCACATCTGTGCAGTTGGTTCCTCAATCTATATTATATAACCAGCCCTCATTTCTCTACTGAAAACCAGTGTCATCTCACATCACCAACTTCCCATTATACAACTCCAGCTGCATGCCCTAGGGGCATCTCAAACACATGTCCAAATGGAATGCATCCTTCCCCCCCCCCCCCTCCAAATTCATTCCTCCTCCAATTTCCCCCATTTCTGCTGTGGGTACGTCCATCCTTCTGGTAACAAGCATTGACACACTCAGTGTCATCCTCCAATCTTGCCTCCTCCTAACCCTCCAAGTCAAATCTGTTTCAAATGTCTACCTTTCCAATGTCTCTCCAGTGCACTACCTTCTCTCCTCTGACACCTGGCTAGTACAGCCTCTTACAGCTTAATGCCTGGACCATTACAGTAGCCAGCAGGGGGCCTGAATTGCTTCAAGTCTCTCCCCACTCCAGGCCATCCTCACTCAACTCAGCTACCAAATTGGTCTTCTCAAAGCACAAGTCTGACCCTATTCAATCATCCCATTCAATAAACTCAGTGTCTTCATATCTCCTCTAGAATCAAATATAAAATCCTCAGTTTGCATTGAAACCGTTCATAACCTGACCCCTTTCTACATTTCTTATAGTCTTATGGTTTCCCCTCCCTACCCCCAGCCACCACTGGCTTCCTTGCTTCTCCTTACACAGGATAAATAATGTCCCAACTCCATTCATTTTATTGCCTGTCTCTCTCCTCATCTCAGACTCTAGGCTTCTCTGGATTCCTTCAGGTCCCAGCTAACAGCCCACCTTCTACAAGAAATCTTTCTCAATCTTCCTTGAACCCAGTGCCTTCCTTCTGAGATTATCTTTAATTTATCCTGTATATAACTTATTTATTTGGAGTTATTTGCATGTTGTCTCCCCTATTAGACAATGACCTCCTTGAAAGCCATCCTTTCTTTGTATCCTAAGCACTTCCCATGGTACCCAGCACATGGCAGGTGGACAATAAATCCTTAGCTTCATTCTCTTGCTCTCCATTTCCAATCGGTGTCAATTCTGATACCAAATTATCTATTACTTGGGTGACATTTTCTACACTCATAAGGACACCTCTCTAGCCCAGACCTTCATCATCTCTCACTTAGTTTGTCAGTAGTTTCTAATTGGTCTCCGTGCTTCCAGTCTCTCCCCTCCTCCTCACTCCCTCTCTGCAAAGCTGCCAAAATAAGCTTCCTGGACCACAAGTCTGACTGCGTCCTTCCCCTGCTCCAGAATCTTTAGTAAATCCCTACAGTCTTTAGGTAAACCATCTTGGCAGATGGGTTAAACCAGGCTGAGGGTAATCAACAGGCCTCAAACCCACTCATGAGTTAGGGGATGTCTTCCCCAAGCACGTGAAGACTTTCCCTGGTAGAATGGGCAGATGAGAACAATTTGTTCCAACAGTCATGAAGGTGGCCAAATAAGGCACTGAGGAGTATTTACAGTTTGATCAGGAACTGAAAAAGCCAAGGTCTGTATCCAGCGCCATTGCCAGGCATTTGATTTTTTTCTTCCTACTGGATTCCAATGACTCTGTGCAACTCTGCCTCACTTAAACCCAATTTAAGAGCAATTCAAGACATGACCTGTGATTACTGGGCACTTCAAAATCTGAGGACAAACAACAACTACAATCTCTAGGATAAGTAAAAATACCTCTTTGAGGCATTTAAAACCCTTCCTTTTGCTCTAGTCTGTTTCCAGACTGATTTCATCTTCCTCCTCTTCACATTATTTCACATTCTGGTCAAATAGATGTCCCTGCCGTTCTCTACACTTCACTTCCTGTCTCCATGTCTTTGCAGAAATTGTCTGGCCCTCCTGCTTGTTACACACTCCCTTCTTACCCCATCCTCTTAGAATCCCTCCTTTCCCTCAGGGTTCAGATTATGGGCTGTTTTTTCCAGGAAGCCTTTGTAGACGCTCTTTGTTGGGCACTGTTGGCTTCCTTCTCAAAGTATCATCTATACGCTTCCCTGAGGACAAGTGATTTTTTTTCACTTTCTCTTTATATCTTTCCACATCTTACACAATGCTTTGCACATAGGTGACTCTTAAATAAATGCTCATTGGGTTGGGTTATTGGACTATCACAAAATTCCCATTCAATCATTTTCCTTAAAAGACCAGCCACAGAAAAACAGAATCTTTCAGAAGATGCCAGACATGAAGAAGGATGTTTTCCTTTCTATCTTCCCTATGCTACGCTCTTTTGTTATATCTATCACCGCAAAATCTAATTAGCACACAAGTGTCTTCCTCCCTAATTGAAAGGGGAAAAAAGACTATCAATTAAGTTGTACTGTTATTTAAAATTAACTTGTGGTAGGTGGTTCAAACTAATTCTTTTAGTAAATATCTCAGGAACACTGAAACTTACATTAGTACGCATATGTACAAATGGTCTATTGCTTTTCTGTTAGTTTATGGCTCCCAGCCTCCATTGATGTACTATGGTACTGTGTCATGCTGTGGAGATAATTCTGAATTCTAGAAGGCTATGTCTAATGAAGGCAAGATCTTCCCAGTCCTTCCAAGGTGGAAAGAGTTTGAGACTGTGTCTGGAGTGGGGGCTGCATATTTGCCAGGTCTGCAAGCATTTACAAAGCACATGCAATGGGCTAGACATTGGACTAGGCAATGTGGTTGCAAAAACAACTCATAACTAAGGTCTGGATGGGTGATGACCAACACTACTGGAGGAAGTGTCCATGCCCACACAGTCATGGATGTCTTTAGTTAGTAGTTCCATAGGGTCATGAATCCAGTTGCCTAGAAAAAGGGTGGGGGGAGAGTAGAAGCCATCTCATTCACCTCCTTCATTTGACAGATTAGGAAGCTGAAGCCCCCAAAAGTACTTTGTCGAATGCCATTGATCTAGGAAGTGGCAGAGCCAGGTTTCAAATTTAGATCATGGCTCCAGATTCAGCACACTTCCTTGTATGCCACACTGTTATGGAAGAAGCCAGGTTCTCAAATCATTTACCTTCTAGCAAGGTGATCAGTTATGGCAAATACTCCTTCCCTTTTTCTCCCACATTTTCTCCCCTCTATCTATGAACAATTGTGGGTGGAATGTCTTCTCTCCTTTCCAGAAAACTGAGCATGAGCAATGAGAAAGAAGTCTATACTTTTCAGCTGCCATCACTTTTCATGGTAGAATTGTGTCCTGCTAGCTGCTCAATGAGGCAAATACAGTGGCTTTTGGTTGAAGATGTGGGAAGCAATGATTTTAGAGTCAGAGCCCCTAGGGTTGAATGTAGGCTTGGCTACCTAATAGTTTTGTGACTTTGAGCAAGAACTTCAATCCTTCTGAGGCCCTCTTTTTTCCTCACAAAGATAAGGGGATTGAACCAAGTGTTTTCCTAGTTATCTCTAAGCTCTAAATCTTACAGTCAGAATTGAAAACTGTTGAACATCTTTGGCTCCTCTCTGCATGTCTTGCCATGCCTGGTTTCAACTCTGAGGAACAAGATGTACTTCCCAATAAGAGCTCATTTCCTCTAATTTCTTCACCAGGTGGCTAACTCAAGCCTTAATTCATATCACCTCCCTCAGCCTCCTCTCCCCTCATTGGAGGACTAGAGGGCAAAATCCCAAATTCCTCCCAATGACTTCCTTTGTACAGGGCAGTTTACTCCACTGGGTATGGCTGCTCTTCCTGGTTTTCACTCCATGGGACAAGATGCCCCATGCTGGATGTCCCATGCTGGGTGCCCCATGGTAGCTTATTCCATATCCCATCCCTTTCTTCTTCCAATTCCCCACCCCATTTCCTTCTTTCTTTTGTGTATTACCTTTTCCTTTAGATTGTAAGCTCATTGAAGGTTGGGACAATTTCTTTTTATTCATAGCATCCCCAGAATGTAGTACAGTGTCTGGCACATTGTAGGTACTTAAGAAATATTTATTGGATTGGCTTGGACTGCTACCAGTAAAAGGCATCATAGATATAGTCAGTAATGGAGAATCTGACAAATACGAAATTGGATTAGATAGTCTCTGAAGTCTTTTTCTTTCCAATCTTTGATCCTGTGGCTAGATAATATTTTGAGGTCATGCTATATGATGGAAAGCATGCAGGTATGAGACCTTGCTGTCAAATCCTCATTTAGATTGCTGACCTTGGGTAAGTCACTTTTGACTTAGATGCTCAGTCTGTAAAACGGGTGAGGTTCCTTCCCACTGTGGCTATATGATACCTTCTTGTTTTAAATCAGCATTACAGATGAGGATGGTGAGGTACATCCAGCTAGAATGTAAGCTACCTGAAGGTAGATTGTTCCATTTTGGAACTTTGTAGCACTAGCATGTAGCACAGTTTAATAGTAGCTAACACACACACGCACACACACATATTGCTTACTCTGTGCCTGATACTATGCTAAGCACTTTAAAATGATCTCAGTTGATCCTTATAACAACCCTAGGAGCTAGGTGCTTTTAGCATTCCCATTTTACAGATGAGGAAACTGAGGCCTGGACTATTACAGAGATTGGAGAGATTAAGTGACTTGCTCAGGGTCAGAAAGCTAGTAAGTTCCAGAAAAAGGATTCTAGCTTTGGTCAGTGAAGTCTAGACCTTTATTCATGTGCCAAAAGCAAAAAATATGGGGAACATTTCTATATGTTGAATACCAGTTTCCTAAACTTTCATTTTTCTTGGGTGTTTTCCACATCCTCCCAACTCCAGGTTCCGACATTTACAGATTCTGCCAAAAAAAGTTCCTGAGGCTAAATTAGTTCAATGATCCTCTGCCCATCTTCTGTTAAGTTATCCTCTTTTTCTATAATTCACTTCCACCTTTACTCTCCCCTTCTCTACCCAGCTGCCTCTCTCATCTCCAGGATTTCTACCTGACTTCCCTCCTCGAGACGTCTCACTTTTACCCTCTCTTTTCTGCTTGCAGGATCTTTCTGTTGTTTCTCTGGGGTTCCTGGAGCTCCTCTCCCAAAGGCTTACATTTAAGAAAAGCTGTTAATATTCGTCCAGTATTTATGTATAGGAAAAAGAGAAATTCAGTTTAAATATTGTAAAGTACATACTGTGCCTTGGGAGAAGGGGAAACTGAACCACAGAAGATTAAGAATCTTAAAAATAGTTTAGGTAAGACAATAAGAAATAAAATGTATAAAACTCTACATCAGAGAAAGTTTTCCTAAAAAGTCACAGGCCTCGACAACTTTTTTTTTCTTTAAACTCATCAGCAAATTTTTCCAACCCCCTGATGATTCCCTGGATCATAATTTGAGAGCTGGAAGACACCTCATTGGTAATAGGAAATCTGTTGGATGGAGAAAGGATAAGCCAGAAAAATCAGAGCTTACTGAACTACAATAATCAGAAAAAACTAAACGTTGTTGGCCCAAGTTAGCCAAGAACTGAGGAGACAACAAAAAAATGGAAAAATCAGGTCAAAGTCGCTCCTCATTCCATCCAACCAAGTCACTGTATGACAACGAGATCGAATCCTTTGCTCACTCTGCTCTGGCTCTCTAGCTTCCAGCCTCGTGCCTGCCATCATACAGGGGGAAGAACCCTGAAGAGAGACCCAAAGCAGCAACTACCTTCTTACCAACAAAAGATCCAGAAAGGAGAGGACCTGCTACTAAAACTTGGCATTGACAAAATTGTTCCACAGAAGAAATAGATAAAGGTTTTATCAATGGGAAGGACCCTGGAGAAGAAACATTTCCCTCTGCCTTGCTGCTGCTCCCTGGGTACACCACTGCACCACTGGCATCTTCCATGGATTCCGTGGATCTGATTCCTTCTGTATGGGTAATCCACCCCACTCCCAACCCCTGCCCCACAGTAGCATGTGAGTTCCTTGAAAGTAGGATAGATCTCAGTTTTCTAACTCTATCTCCAGAATGCATAGTGATTGTGTGAAAGGGAGGGGTCACTCCCCAAACCCCACCCCCTCAGCTTATTTGATGTAATCACGGAATGTAGCTACACCTGATGAGGATTTGACTTGTGAAAATAATGTGGCTATGAGCAGATCTTTTTATAACATGTGAACACCTTTCTGATGAAGTCAAGAAGAGAACAGCATGATTGGCTGAGAAAGCAAGCTAGACACACCTCTAGTTCATTTAATTAACTAATATCTATTTGAATTTCATCGTTTTAATTTGAGAATTAGATGTGAAGGAAACTCCTACAAAAAGAGGAAGAAATGTCTCTTCTCATCACTTTAAAGGTAGCTCTCGGGACAGAGGGAGACTTTGGCTCCAGCAGGGAGTAGAGAAGACAGATGAGAGGTGACAGGGCACAGACAGGCAGTCTGCAGCACATGCTGCAGAAAAGACAACCCATAGACATTCAGTCTGTGACTTTAGAGACACATCCTCCACACAGACAAGGCTACTAGGAGGTGACGCCTGACTCAATAGCAGAGAAGAGATCAAGCTCTGCTTCTCTAATTCCAAATCCCATGCTCACTCTTTTAGTCAAGAAGCATTTATTAAGTGTATTTATTGAATGTGTTTATCAAATGTATTTCTTAAGGCAGTTAGGTAGTACAGTGGGCAGAGTGCTGGGTCGAGGAAGGCCTGAATCCAGTCTCAGACTCTTCTTATCTGAGTGACCCTGGGCAAGTCACTTAATATCTGTTTGCCTCAACTTCCTTATCTGTAAAACAGGGCTAATGATAGAACCTACCTCCCGGGGTTGTCATGAAGACCAAATGAGATAATGCACATGAAGGGCTTTGCAGACCTTAGAGCACTATATATATGCAAGCAATTAAAAGCTTACTATTTGCTAGTCACTGGGCTAAGCACTAGGGATACAAAGAAGCTTTATGGGAACACAAAGGGTCTGTTGTAGCAGAATGGACATGGGGGAGAGGAAGAGGAAGGGCAAATGGCTTGCAGGCCTCTCCAAATCCCAGTGAAAATGCTTCATACCTTCAAGAAGGTTCCATTCTAATGGTAGAGACCATATGTGCATGAAACCGTACATACAAAATGTATATAGAGGGATGCTCCGGCTTCTCGCCTTTGTGAGATGCTACAGACTTTCCTAACTGCAAAGGAGGCCTGAAGAGCAGGACCAAGCTAGACACAGATTACCCACTTCAGGGCCTTTATTCTGGAGTCTGTTCATTACCAATATTTGCCTGATGTTGCTAAATGTAGACAGTCCTTAGAGAAGAATTTTCCAAATGCATTTGCAAAATTCACTATAGAACATTCATCTAAACAAGAACCTGGAATTGGGAAGGCCCAAGAACAGCAGGAGAAGAAGAGATGAAAAAGCAAAATAGAGGTGAAACATAAAAAAGAAAACAGTTCCACAAAAGGTTACAACAGTCAAAATTCCTAGAGCAAAGAAGAAACGCGTGACAAGAGTGTGTGGCCTTGCAGCTTTCCAGATTGACCTTAAAGAAGCATAAAGGGCTTTTGCTCAGAAATTCTTCTGTTGTTCCTCAGTTACAGGGGAGGATGAAATCATCACTGAGGGACTTTACAGATGACATTATTGACATAATTCAGGAGAAGTGGCCAGAGGTGGATGAAGACAGCGTTGAGGACCTTGGAGAAGGAAAGAAGTGATTTTCAAAATTTGTCTGTACTTAATGACCTGAAGTTATAGTTGATGTAGCCAAAAGGAGGCATATAGGTAGATAGATAGATAGATAGATGATAGATAGATGGATAGATAGATAGATAGAAAAATAGATAGATAGAGATAGAGATATATATCCTACAGTAAAACTATAGACTACCTTATCCTTGGCATTTCACTGTTCTCTATGAGACTGCTTGTGTTTTTCTTTTGCTTTATTTTTTAAATTGACAAACTCCAATAAATTAAGGGACTCCATCATGCTTATGCATGAAATAGAGATTTAGTTACATAAAAAATTTTGGTCATTAAAAAAAAAAACATGCATATAGAATAGATAGAGGGTGGCTTTAGAGAGGAAGGCAATCAGCATCCATTACAAATAGCTTTCATTGATCTGAAAATTCCATGAAGGACATATTTTGCCCATAAATGTTCTGTCATATGCTCTATACAAGTGGCACTTACACAAGGAGCATCGTGTTTGCCTTTAAAATGGACAAGCCAGTGGGCTGAACTGGAGGAGACATTGTTTGCAGTCCTTTGCTCTGCCACTAAAAATAGCCATTACCTTCTCATTGGTGTAGTGGATAGAAAGCTAGGAAGACCTGGATTCAAAGCTCGGCTCTTACACATATTAGTTGTCTAACCCAAGATAAATCGCTTGACCTTTCAGTGCCCTAGGCAACTCCTTATTACTGTAAGTTTCAGAGAAAGTACAAACCTACATTGAAAGAGGAGGTTCCTCATTGGAAAGTCACTACACAAAGTTCCAGTCCCCATTCCCCATTCCCCATCCCACATCCCCTGTTCCCTGTCCCTCTCAACCCTTACCCTTTGTCTCCTATCCTCTAACCCCTATCCTTCTCAAAGCAACTGTACCTTGAAAATAATTAGCATAGGTACCATAAAGAAAAACCTGGTTAGACGACATAAGGGGTAAAGATGGGGGCAGATAGAAAGATGGCCATCAACTTCCTCTATCTTCTTTTAGAAGGACAGCACTACTGTGCTTCTCTCATTACTTAGATGTTGAGAGGCAGAAATGGAGGGAAGCAGAGATTATGTTCCATCTCTAGAAAACATGATTTTAGCCCTTTCTGTGGACCTGGCCAAGTTCCTGCCAAGTCCTGGTCTCCTTTTTTGCATATTAGGACTCGTACTCTCAAGCTGCCTCAAACCCCTGTGTCTCCCTTCTCAGAGTAATGGCTGCTAAAATCCTCCAGTACTCTTTACTTTGAGGTTAGGGAAAAACTTATCTTGGTGAAAAAACAAGACCAGGTAGCATTATAGCAGAATAGAAATGGGGGAGAAGAAGAGCAAACTGTTGGTTCCCCTCCAAAAATCTCCCCAGTATTCTACTGCCTAAGAACTCAGAGTTAAATAGAATGGGAGCTCCCAGAGGGCAGCAAACAGGTCTGATCTAAACTCTGTATCCCAGCCAGGCTTAGCAGTTGTTTACTAAATGGTTCTTGAATGTCAATCCTCCATTTTGAGATGGGTTGTACCTTAGAGGGGTCAAGAGGTCATTTAATCCATCCCTTCATTTTCCAGAAAAGTAACCAGGGGTCTAGAGAAGTCAAAATAACGTGGCAAGGTTCACACTGGGAGTAAACAGCAGAGCTTGGATTCCAAGGGATGTCCTTTGACCCCAAATCCAGCATCTTTCAACACAACTACCCCTGTGGAAAGAAAATTCTCTGCATTTGGATTAATTAATATTTATCAATGACACATTTGTTTTTGAGAATAAATCTGCTTAGAGAGATGATTTGGCCAACAAGGTACTTTACTTCTGATAAATAAAAAAGCACCTAAATTAAAATTTTCCAATTCACATTTTATAGTAATTATGAAACAAAGAAGGTGAGATTGCATATGAATGGACAGATAATAGGGTTTCAAATTATTTAGCAAAGGGAATGGCAGGAATATAGACACACCCTAGGGAAAGAACTAACTTCTCAGAAAATGAAGGATGCTAGCTCTTGAAGTGGCAAGTGATTTGAACTTGGATGGGGTAGGTGAAGGGAAGGAGTGTTAAGGACATTTTCCATTTTGACATAGTCCACAATTCAAGAGAATCTAAGAAGACTACTAGACTGAAGACACATAAGATTAGTCCTTTTTATTCTGTAACATAATGGAGTCCCTAGGGCTCTTTGCTTGCAAACTCCTACATCATGGCATCCCGGTTTGTTAACTGCTAGACAGGTAGCAAAACAAGGCCATTTGGAAAGGCATAATTAATTCACTCGTTGATTTGATAAGCATTTATTCAAGCAAAATTTGCATCCCAGCAATGTGTGGGATATAGAAGAAAGCAGTGTGCTGTAGAACAAGTCTGGCAGGGCCTCATTGTGATTTCTGTACAGCAAGCACATAATGGAGCGATTGTGGGAGCTCCCTCTGCCTTGACCCCAGTGCTGACCGAGAACTCCGTGTAAAAGACCCCCTGGGTCATCCAGCTGCAACCCTCCTGGAACAAAGATGGTGATGTCAGCTTTGGCATTCTGATCCACTGAAAGGAAGCCCTTGTCCAGCAGTTTATATGAAGATAAATCACCACCCTACACTAGATGCTTACAAAGATGTCAGCAATAAACATATACACCTTCTGGCTAAAAAAACCTTAGCTGCATACATGCACATATATACAGTAAGATGAGGCAGTCTTTTGTATTGCCTACTGATTGTTCAGAAAATATTCTGCATCAAAAGTCCCCTCATTCCTGCTCTTTTGCTTCCCCAAAAAGATTGTACCAAGGCAAAAATGGTCCCTTGAAAAATAAAGATTAATATGAAAAACCATCTCTGCCCCTTTTCCCTGTGTGACATTCTTTTGTTATCTCTTTCTATGGCACAAACACCAACCAGTGCGTGGGCATCTTCCCTTTTAATAACATCATTGAAAAGGGTAAAGGCAAAGATCACCTTCTGAAACCTATCTGGGTCAGTCTTTCTGAAAATCCCCACAGAGATCCCTGGCACCTCGATCAGACTCTATTGTTGCACAGAGCACATGGTTTCTATCTGATCCCACCACTACCCAAGTCACAGTGCTCACTAACTACAAGAATATTTTCCTTTCTTTTATATTTTTTTCAATTCTACACCAAATTTCCAAAGAAATAATTCAGCCTTTTCCAATCACATAGATAGGAATTTATCAGAATCTTTATTCAAGGGCCTAATTGAAGATGTGTATCTTTGCCAAATGTACAGAATGCTGCCGTCTCAAAGGGGAAAAAAGAGATAAAGGGTCTTAGGATGGGAATTTGACCTTTGCGGTGATTAATTTAATTTAATATTTTGCAAACTAAAACTTCTACTACACACACAAATATATATACACATACACACTTATATACATATACACACAGACACACATATATACATACACACATATATGTATATATACATGTACACACACGTGTGTGTGTGTGTGTGTGTGTGTGTGTGTGTGTGTGTGTGTGTAAACACTTAAACCCTGGGGTTCTTTTGCATTGCTGTGAGGATTTTGGGTTTGGATTTGTTTGTTTCCAACAAAACACCCAGACTCCTATGTGGTTTATTTCTCTTAGGGCATTTTAAGAATCAGAGGAATAGTAACTAGCAAACTGTGGTAGGGATATTGTACAACAGAAAAATGTTTATGAACTTGGCAAGCAGGCATGCTTTCTGATGACAACTTAACCATGGAGGGACTAAGTTTTCCCCAATTAGAGACCTGAACAGTGGATTGAAACCACTAAAGAGTTATATGTAGAGTTCTACATCTAAATATTCAAAAGTGAGTTCTAGATGATTCTCACTGAGCCTAACTATTCACACACTATAGATCCAGAGCAAATATGGCTCCTCTACAGCCCTGGTTTTCTCCTTGGAGTCAGAAGAATATGAATGACATTGGCACTTCCCAAAACGTATTCATCAGAAAGCTAGTCAAGGGACTCGGGTTCAAATACCAATTTTGCTATGGACTTCCTGTCCATATGCCCTGGAGCAAGAAAGGAAATAAGCATTTATTAATTACCTGCCCTGTGTCAGGTACTATGCTATGTGCGGAGCAAAGTGCCTCAGTTTCCTCATCTATAAAATGAGAATGTTGGACAGATGACCTTTAAGGTCTACTCTAGATCTAGGTGCTTCTGTGATCCTGGCATCCCCTGTGATGTGCCCTGAGGCTTTCATAAGAAAATGCCAGAAAAATGGTGAGTTTTTTCCTCTGCAATTATACACGTGAAATTATGCATGTATACAAAACTTTTATTGTATGTGGCAGTCTGAAAATTGGCTTAATGTCCTCTTAAATCTGGGCAGAGCTCCCCTGTCCCATATGTCCTAAGGGGAATTTCACATCTTCAGCCCTCTAACCAGTATTTGTGGCTTCCAACAAAATATTTCTAGCCTGAAGTGACACCATGACCAAATTATTTTCAGGGATGCCCTATTAAATGATTCCTTGGATCCCTTCCAACTATAAAAGTCCTTGGAATATTAAAAAAGTTCATTCATGGATGCTCAAACTTCACTATGGGAAAGTCCAGTGATTTGTTCAGTGACCATGTTATGGGTGATTCGATGGTGCAATCCAGCAGTAACCCTGGCTATTTCTTATCTATTCTGCATCCGCCTCTAGATAAAATGTTCCAATCTTTTTTCCTACCGTACTCCAAGTACAAGAACTTGATTTCCTCTTATATTCTCAGTCTGTTAAAGTTTTATCCAACTGTTTTGCACCCATGAATTCTACTGTGCTTTTATGTGTTTCTTTGTCATTTGGGGACTGTCTCTCATTTCTCCTCCCTGTCTCAAGACTTTATCATTAGGATGTTATCAGTTTCAATATTGTGAGGTCAGCATAAGGGTACTAAAGGTATTTTTGATTACAAATGATAGATCCACTTGAGAATAAATGGTATGCTAGAGAAATTAGTTATTGTGTGACCCTGAAGTTTATAAGTGCCCATAGGAATCCCTTTCATTAGGTTGTGCAGTAGTGAGCCATGCACCTAGAATTAGGAAGACATGAGTTCAAATCAAGCCTCAGTCACTTACAAGCTATGTGGCCTCAGGCAAGTGTACTAACCTCTCTCTGCCTCAGTTTCCTCATCTAAAAACTAGGAAAAGCAATAGCACATCTCCAGTAGAGGTATGTTGAGGACCAGATGGCCCAATATTTGTTTTTACTTGGCAGACCTTAAAGTCCAATATAAAACTTGTTGTTATGCATTTTTGAAATCCAATAGTTTATCGGACTTAGATGGGCAAATATAGAATTATTGAGAAGGCAAAACATAATAATAATCATTAGGCAAAAAACACTGAAACTCCCTAGGGCAGAGGCATAGTCGTATTTGATCAGTTGTTTCTTAAGTGAGAGATGCTCTCTACAATTCATGCTAGGGACCTTCCAGAGGTATGAAGCCTACATAGCCTCCTCTGAAGCACTCAGTTTCCATTCAGAATGTAAACTGATTTGTTAATGGTGTTAATTGAGAGGGAAAAGCTAAAGATTTCTCTGAGGTTGTGAACCTGGGTGACTGAAAGGATGGTGGTCCCCTTAATGGAAACTGGGATGTTCATAAGAAGGGACATTTCAAGATATAAAAATGAATTCCTCTTGGGATGTATTAAATTGGAAATATGCTTGGAAGATCTGGTTGTAAATGTAAAACAAGAGTGGATTGAAGATATGGATTGCAATCTACATCTTCCACCCAATCAAAATTCTGATATGTGTTAGCTACAGACCTCCAGAACCCTCCATCTTTCCTCAATGAGTTCAGTGTTTGACTGCATTTTTTTTTCTCCTCCCCAACTCCTGCTTTTACACTGGGGGACTTCAACGTACATATTGCTACTTCCTCCACACCACCTCAATCCAGCCTCCATTCCTAAAGCACAGGTCTTTCCATGTCACCTCCCTACTCAATCAATTTCAGTTTCTTTCTATTGTCTCCAGGATCAAAAACAAAATCCTCTGTTTGGCATTGAAAAGCCTTTATAAACTAGTCCTTCTCCCCCCTTTCCGGTTTTCTTACACCCTGCCTCCCCCTCCCACATATTCTTTTCTCTAGTGACATTGGCCTCCCTGCTATTCTTCACACAAGATACTTCATCTCTTGACTCTGAGAATTTTCTCTGGCTCTCTCTCCTTACTATACTGCTCTCCCTTCTCCTGTGCCCCTCCTGGATCCACTGACATCTTCCCAACTAAAATCCCTTCTACAGGAAACCATTTGAAATTCCTTAATTCTTGTGTCTTCCTTCTACATAATTTCTTATTTAACCCATATACAGATTGTTCATATCTGTTTGTTGTCTGTCCTATTGGATTGTGAGCTCCTTGAAGGCAGGGACAGTTTTTTGTCCTTTTTGTATCTTCAGCTCTTAGCACAGTGTCTGGTGTTGCTTAATAAATACTTCTTAACTGATTGATTGACTGATAGCTTGATGGAACTTGTCTCAGTAACTATCAGGCCTAGAATCAGATATATAGATATGTCAGCTATATGCCTGAAAGTGAGAGTTAAAAACCAGTGGAGTTGATGAGATCACTAAGGGAAAGTGTAGAAAGAGAAGAATGCCAAGAACAAAGCCTTGGGGTACATTATACACCTAACAAAGGGTTGGGACATGAATGGTGAGCTAGCAAAGGAAAGAAAGAAGGAGGCAGATGGAAAATCAGGAGGAAAATCAGGCCAAAACAGTGTCTTGAAAACCCATGTAGGAGTTCATCAACCAATCCATTCACAGCATTTACTAACCACCTAGCAGTGCCTGGGCCAGGCACTGCGGTAGGCATGGGGATTAAAATATGACGAATGAAACAATCCCAATTCATGAGGAGTTTATAGACTAATGGGCACTGAGGAACAGGAAGAGGGCTTGATCAGCAGTGTAAAGTGATCAAAAATGATAAGGATGGAGAAAAGGCTATTGGTCTAAGCAATTAAAGCATCTCCCAAAGCCCTTAGTTTATGGGAAACCCCCAAAATAGAATTAAATGGAGTATTAGAGGAGGCCAAAGAATCGAAGTATAGAGCTAGATAGATGAAGCATGTAGTAAGCACTTGGTACAAGCTGGTCCCTGCACCATGGGCCGAGGATACAAATCCAAGTAAACATGTCCTTGCCATAGGAGAGCTTACATTCTAATAAAGGAAGACACCCTATGAGGGATTGTTGGGAGGGGGGAGAAGATCCCTGTTTGGCAATGTTGTGAGGATTATGCAGGAAGTATTGTGGTTTCTAGTCCCCAGGAAAGCTCATTTCTCAGAGCTGAGAAGAGGCAGTGGGAGAATCCAGGTTTCCCAGGAGGCAGAGCAGTGGGGCAATGGAGAGGAGAAATGAATTGTAAAGTTGGACAGCAATTCCCTAGAAGATTGGAGGGCCCACAAACCAAACTGTAATCTTTTCTAATTTTGCCCACAGATGGTCCCTGGTGCATGTCTCTCACAATGCCCAGCACCACGGTGTGACTTGGAGATCCTTAAGAATAGAGACTATGCCCACAATTTCATAATGTAATTTTTAATTTTGTAAAAAAAAATAAAATTTTGTTTTCATTGTACACAATGCAGGATCTGCTACTTGCTACCCATGGACTTCAATGCTTTTGCTTCTAGTTGTATCTAAATTGATGCTACTATCTCTGAAGCATCAAAATTTTGGAGTGACCACAAAGAAAATGGAAAGACCCATGAAGAGGGTAAATAGGCTGTAGCACACTTTCAATAAAAACTTTCTCAGGAAACCTGACAAACGATGTAGCGAAGGAAATGTAGAATTAGAAAGTAAGGTGGGTAGGCATGCGGTTTCATAATTTCACAGATTTTGTGGTAGAAGTAACCTCAGAGCTAATCTAATCCACACTTCCTTTTTTCAAGATAAGGAAACTGAGGCCAGAGATGTTAAACACTTGGACAAAGATCATATAAGTAGTAAGTGGAAGAATTAAGGCTTAAACCCTTGTCTCCTAGCTTTAAACTCAGCTCTATTTTTCACTGTTCTATGCTATACTGACCAAAAGGGAACAGGCCACATGTTGCACTGGTATTCACAAAATATTAAGAGGAAAGCTCCAGTACATTGAAGGGTCTTCTATGGATCATTTATGGAAGGACATGGACAAGTGTTGATATTAGTGGGCTACAATCTGCACCAGGAGGGGGAATAACCACTTGGAGAGTACCAAAGCACTCTAGTATCTGGGATAGTACAATATATATTATGACCATTCATGTAAATAAATGAAGATGGTTTTTACAAGTGGTTCAAGACTTGAAACTCTTCCATTCCTTTGTGAACTCTTTGGACATCAGCATCTCTGATTCAGTCTGTCAAGTGTCATAGACATGGAACATTTTTTTTGAGTGTAGAAAAACCCAAGTCTTCTAAGAAGGCTGGATGATTACACAGACGTACATTAACTCTCTGATTTATACAGCATGCACTCTTCCATTCTTAGAGTATCTCCAAATGTCTGCTCTATTATTCAAAGCACTTCACAGCTGCCTCTCATTTCACTTAATCCATTAGAGGAAAACACCCTAATAAAGAGGATACATCTTGCTGATTGGCTGCAACATAAAAATTTCAGGAGATATACTGAGCAAATGCTGGGCCATTGACTCAACTCTATGCACAGCTTTGAGGAAGCTTCTTTTTTTTCCTGGGGCTTTGAAGCCAGGCAGTAGGTGATGAGAATTCTGCAGCTACCATATCCCAACCAAGGACAGAATGGAAGTGAGGAAGACTTTGATGAACTTTGTGTTGCCTACAAAGAATGAACAAAGTCCTTTTCAGGATGCTCATCAACCTGTAGTAAATTACCAGCAACAAGGCCAGAAGACCATTTAGCAGGTTACTTCCTCCAAGGCACTAAATAGTACTTGGCACTCTGACCAAGGTTAATTAAAGGAAAACTGTTCATCTATTCAATTTCTCTCCAGAGATGGTTTTATTCCCTCTGGCTGCCCACTGAATTAAACAGAGGTGAATTGTCTTGCCTGTGAGAAGCTTAGCATTATTTTTTCTAGCTCACCCTCAACACTCCCCAGGTAACCATTAGCATCAGTGCCTTGAGTCAACCATCCCTGATCCACCCCTTCCCCCAGTCCTTAATGCTCCCTCACATATATGTTGCTGTGTCTGTCATTTCCTTTTGACAAAACACTGACTCCCAAAGGGGAGAGATTGTATCTATTTTTGTATTTCTGTGTCCGTGACATCCCTGGTACCATAGTACATTCTGATTAATCATTCATGAAGTTCTAATTCTTTTTTGTGAAGGGGGAGTCTTTTTCAAATTCTAGGTTAGAGAACCAGTGTGGCAGGGCACAAAGCCTCTTCTTGATATAAAGATCTGGATCCAAAACATGTCTCTGATACAACTGTCTACAAGATCCTAGTTAAGCCTCTTAACTGCTCAGTACCTCCAGGCACCTCTCTAAAATATACATTGAAGGGATAGAGTCAAGATGGCAGCTTAGAAGCAGGAGAACTCTGTGGGTTCCCCCGTAACCACCTCAAATACCTATAAAATATGACTCTAAACAAATTTTGGAGCTCTAGAACTCATAAAAAGACAGAGAAACAAGGGTCCCGCTGAAGGAAGCCTGGCAGGCAGATGGAAAGGGCTCATCACAGCATGCTGGGAGCAGAGCCCAGCCCCATGTGGTTTTAGCCCCAGGCCATCCAGGAGAAGTCCTGGCTGGAGCTTTCAGGAGAGTGGTTCACCAACAGCTGTGGCAGTTTCCAGCATTACCAACCCATAAGAGCCAAGGACAAAGGGAAAAGGTCAGTGGAACTCAGCTAAATTTGAGCGAGAGGGTTAGGCCAACTGCCTCCAGGGCAAGGAAGCAGCAGTAGCAATAGCCCTGCAGCCACCTCCACATAGCTGCTTCAGAAGCTCCCAGCCTGCAGGTTGCAGGGGGGCCAAGCAATCATTCAGAGGCTAAGTGTTCTTGCCTTGAGCTGCCTGGATAGGGATCACAGTCTTGGGTGGTGGTCCTGAGGTGTGTTTTCAGTGAGTGAAAGCTGGTGGGGGCTGCAGTGACTGTGGCCTCCTAATAGCTCTGGCAGCTGTGAAACCCCCAGTGATTTGGGACAGAGCTCTCCCCTCTGAAAGCAGAGTTCTACTGAGCCCAAAAGTTAAGTAACTGACTGGCAACATGAGCAGGCAAAGGAAGAAAAGAAAGCTCAGCAAACCAACTTTAGATTCCTTTTTCGGGGACAAAAAGGATCAAAGCATGGAATGGGAGGAAGACAACACAGTCAGAACTCCCATACCAAAAGCTTCCAAGAAAAATGTAGAATGATTACAAGCCATAGAGGATCTCAAGAAGGATTTTGACAACCAAATAAGAGAAATGGAGGAAAAATTGGGGAGAGAAGTGAGAATAATGCAAGAAAATCATGAAAAGAGAGTCAACAACCTGACTGAAGA
>CM053580.1:11720058-11747997 GCA_028627135.1 Pseudochirops cupreus | reverse complement strand
TTTGGGGTGGTGGGTGGGGGAAAGACCGGGAGAAAATATGTAACTCAAAAAAAATTTAATAAAATAAATTTTAAAAAAATGGACTAACTCAAATGGCAAAAGAGGCCCAAAAAGCCAATGAGGAGAAGAATGCCTTAAAAAGCCAAATTTGCCAGATGGAAAAGGAATTTCAAAAGTTCACTGAAGAGAATAACTCCTTCAAAATTACGTTGGAGCAATTGGAAGCTAATGACTTTATGAGAAATCAAGACACTATAAAATAGATCCAAACAAATGAAAAAAGTAGAAGGCAATGTAAAATGTCTCACTGGAAAAACCACTGACCTGAAAAATAGATCCATGAGAGATAATTTTAAAAATTTATTGGACTATCTGAAAGCCATGGTCAAAAAAAAAAGCCTAGACACCATCTTTCAAGAAATTATCGAGCAAAATTGCCCTGATATTCTAGAACCAGAGGCAAAAATATAAATTGAAAGATTCACTGATTGCCTCTTGAAAAAGATTCCCAAAAAGAAAACTCCTAGGAATATTACAGCCAAATTCCAGAGTTCCTAGATCAAGGAGAAAATACCGCAAGCAGTCAGGAAGAAACAATTTGAGTGTCGTGGAAACACAATCAGGATAACACAAGACCTAGCAGCTTCTACATTAAGGGATCAAAGGGATTGGAATGTGATATTCTGGAGGTCAAAGGAGCTAGGACTAAAACGAAGAATCATCTACCCAGAAAAACTGAATATAGTGCTTCAGGGGCAAATATGGTTGCTCAATGAAATGGAGGATTTTCAAGCATTCTTGATGAAAAAACCAGAGCTGAACAGAAAATTTGACTTTCAAATACAAGAAGCAAGAGATGCATGAGAAGACAAAGAGAAAAAAGGAATCATAAGGAACTTATTAAAGTTGAACTATTTACATTTCTGCATGGAAAAATGATCATTGTAACTCATAAGACTTTTCTCAGTATGAGGATAGTTGAAGGGAATATATATGTATATAAGCATACATATATATGTATGTATAGGAGGGTATATATGTATATAAATAAATGTGTGATTGTGGGCATATGTATGTTCATGTATACACAGACAGAGGGCACAGAATGAGTTGAATATGAAGAGATGATATCTAAAAAAATAAAATTTAAGAGGTGAGAGAGGAATTTGTTGGGAGAAGGAGAAAGGGAAAGATAGATTAGGGTAAATTATCTCACATAAAAGAGGCAAGAGAAAACTGTTACAATGGAGGGGAAGAGCAGGAAGGTGAAAGGGAATGCGACAACTTTACTCTCATTGAATTTGGCTTAAGGAGGGAATAACACACACATTCAATTGGGTATCCTACCTTATAGGAAAATAGGGGGGTAGGGGATAAGAGAGGGTATGATAAAGAGAGGGCAGATTTGAGGAGAGGGTAGTTAGAAGCAAACGTTTTTGAAAAGAGATTTGGTCAAAAGAGAAAATAGTATAAGTGGGGGCGACATAGGATGGAGGGAAGTATAGTTGGTCTTTCACAATATAACAATTATGGAAATGATTTGGGTAACTACACATGTACAACCTATACTGAATTACTTATCTTCCCATTGAGGGTGGGTGAGGAGGGAAGAAGGGAAAAAATCTGGAACTCAAAGTTTTAAAAACAAATATTTAAAAAAATGTTTTTTACATGCAACTAGGAAATAAGATATACAGGCACTGGGCTATAGAAAGCCATCTTGGCATACTAGAAAGTTGGGAGGGAGATAGGAGAGAACAGATTGGGAGAAGGGGGATTCAGTAGGCTTGCTATTTTGGCATGGGGTAGGGGGAGAAAAAATTTTAACTCAAAATTTTGTGGAAATGAATGTTGAAAGCTAAAAATAAATAAATTAATTAATTAATTAAAAAACAAACAAAAAACCAAAAAATCCACACTTCAGTCAATTTAGGCAGCTCCTCTTTTTTCATTCTCACAAAATAATTTTTGTTTCATCTTTAAAATTTCATTTTTGAGAATCTCTTATTTCTCCTCTTGGCCTCCTGCCCCTGAACAACATTAAAGTACACTTTATACCCCTCCTTTCTCTGAATCTTTTTTACCAACTTCTATAGCCAAATGTAGGACCTTTCAGGCTATCAATTAAGAAATATTTAATAAGCACCTAACATGTGCCCGGCACCGTGCTAGGCAACGGTGACACAAGTCTGAAAATATGGCAGATCTTACTCTCTAGAAACATAGAGGGGTCCCTACAAATACACATGAGGATGTATGCAGAATAAATGTAAATGAATACCAAGAAAATGGCAAAGTGGTTAAAGGCAACGTAGTTTGGGAGGGAGGGCAGGAGCAGTTGGGGGGCATCAGGAAAGCCTTCCCATAGAAGATGGTGCCAGTGCTGTCTCATTTCTCTCACAAACTTTCCAATGGACTTAGTTGTCTCCAAGTCTCCCTTGGCTTCTTCAATACCAACTTCCTCCTGGGTACTCAGAACAAACTCCAGAATAGTGATTCTCTCAACACTTGACTGGCTTTTTGAGGCATGAAATTACCATTAAGAAAGTCATGAATTTATCAGTTGCTTTTGGCAAAGATTTTCCTCAGCACTTATTGTCCCAAGTACTTATCACCTGCTGAGTGCCCAATAAATGCCCGTTGATGGTTTCATAGATTGATTGGCTGATCAGCAGGCATCTGAATCATTAAAGTTCCCTATCACTATGATACACTTCCACGCCAAGTCTGTGAATCATCTCCTAAACTCTTCCTCTAATTTCTCATCATGTCTTCCAGAATGATGTCACTTCTACTTTCAGTTCTGTGTATCCTCATCCAAATGTTGTCAACCAGATTTCTTCCCACAGTGAGATAAATTTCCTCATGAGTAAATGTTCTTTTTTTAGTTTTCTTTCTTTAATTTTAAACCTAAATACACAATAAGAAAAGAAAAACAAACAGGAACTTTAAACCAAAATAAGAACAAATAAAACAACATGGCCATGTGCATGACAGGAGATAAGAAAAGATTCAAAATATCCAGCAATAAATTTCCACATCAAGAAAGCCTATATAATAAATATGATACATTGTGTTCAGAGCTATCCATCCTTTCTTTGCCTCCTTGTAAGTTTTCTTTTGTTCTCTGCTGCGCACTTTTTACTTTGTTCTTTTCCCCACATTCCTCCCTCCCCGCCCCCAAAGTCTTTGTCCTTAATATACAAGACTCCTCTAACTCGTTTTATCTCTTCTGTCTCTTTTGAATAAGACATGCCCATGCACACCCAAATCCCAGGTCTCAGGTCCACCTGCCCTTCCCATGTGTCTCCCCTTCTTTCACTTGTCTTTCTAGTTCATTGCCTTAATTGGAGACATTCTGGGCATCCATTTAGCTGCCTGTCTTCTGAGATACCATTTTCCATGAAGGTCTCCTAAATCTCTGTCCTTTCTTTTTTCTTTCATTGTTCCTTACTTTGGGTGGTAGCAGATCTGTCTGATCGTTGGGGTCAGTTTGGCCCTTTCTAGCTTAAATCCTTCTTTTATTAGATTTGTAAGGCTCCAGGCCAATGATTTTTAATAATATTGCACTCTATCCTTCGCCAAGAGCTCCGCATTGCTATGTTTTAAGCCATGGTTCAGATATTCAAATTCCGTTACCAAACACAATCCATAGAGACAGGTTTTCACTTCTCAGATTTACCTTCTCTGCTGTATCTCTCCCTTCATTTGATGAAAGTGATAAAAACATGACTTTTGTGTGCAAGGTCACAGAGGATAGTAAATGGCACAATGGGTAGAGCAGTAAATGTGGAGATAGGAAGAGCTGAATGAAAATCTAGCCAGAGACGCATACCAGCTGAGTCTCCCTGGACAAGTCATCTATCCTCTGTCTGACTCAGTTCCTTCATCTGTAAAATAGGGATTATAATAGCACATAACTCCCAGAGTGGTGGTGAAAAGCAAATGAGAATAGTTTGGAAAGTGCTTAGAAAACCATAAAATGTTATATAAATACTAGTTATTATTATTATTTTAAGTTTGTTTTGCTCAGGACTTCATATTCCTTCTACTGAGATACTCTGTCCCTTCTTGGATTATTAGAAAATCTATGGTGTGTGGATTACTTGAATAACAAAAAATGTATTATGGTTTCATTGCCTGAGAGTAATGGCTAGGTGTGTGAGTGTGTGCGTATATGTATGTATGTAGGCACACATGCTTCTAGTGACATTTGGCTGACTTAGGACATATGACCTTGACGAGATGAAACCAAATTGAGTTGGTTTGTTCCCCTTTAGTCAGTTTTCTGATGATTGAGTGACAGAATTCATGCTAAATACCTATTTCATTACTCTTTCTGTTTTGTTTTATTTTAAAAACTGGCTTTTAAGAAGAGATATTGCTTCAAGGCATGGGCAGCTAGGTGAGGCAGTGAATAGAGTGCCAGGCCTGGAGTCAGCGACTCATTTTCCTAAGTTCAAGTCTGGCCTCAGACACTTACGTGCTTTGTGACCTGGGGTAAATCATTTAACTCTGTTTGTCTAAGTTTCCTCATTTATAAAATGATCCGGAGAATGAAAAGGCCAACCACTCCATGATCTTTGCCAAGAAAACACTAAATGGGCTCACAAAGTGTCAGACATGACAGAAACAACTGAACAACAACAAATTGCTTTAAAGTAGAAAGGTAGTATCTTTTGAAGAGCATACTTCAGTGACTATGAGTGACATTGTTGTGACTGTTGGTGTGGGGAAGTCACATGTTTCAAGAATCATTCAATGCAAAAATGAAACTGGGTTAGCTGCACCGAAAAGCAAAGTGTGGTAAAAACAAACAAACAAAAAACACACTAACACAACAAAAAAATCAACCGATATTAACAATTTGCAAAATATTACTATTAAACATAATTAATCATTAAAAAAACAAGCTAAGGCCTTCCGAGAGACCTGGTGGATGGAGAGGTTGTGACTGATTTTTCTACAATGTGGTATGGAACTAGTGAAATTGCAAGAACAAGAATACCTGTTTTTAAAAGTTGCTCTAAAAATGCTGTTAATCATGCTATGAAGAGAAAGTCCTGGTTAGAGGCATGACAAGCTAAAGGTGGGAACAATAAATATTGGAAAAAAGATGATTTCTGCTGACTGAACTCATTTTTTTTTTATTCAAGCCTATACCTTAATTGTTATTAGAAGAAATCCAAATGCACCTGGTTGATCTGGAAATCTTCACATGCTGTAAACCATTCACTCCATTTTTTTAAACTTTCATTGGGTCTAGAGTTCTTCTCTCCAGGATGATAACTTCTAAAAAGCACACTGATATCCTAAGAAGCAGAATAATTTCAGAATTACCAAAATTTCCAGAAGGAAAGAGAATAGGACAAGAAGACATTGCATCATACTACACATGATGAAAAGTTAAGAAACAAAACAAAGATATGTTTCAATGGCCTGGAAACTTACCTGATTTAACCCTATCAGAAACTTTCTACGATAATCAAAATTGGTGACAAATTAACATTTAATTTCTAAAATGATGTCTGATTTCATGATAAATGATTAAAGAATGTGAATCAAAATGTTGTGAACACACCACCAAATTGTGTATTGCAAATGGTGGCAGCAAAGAGCCGCACTGCATATTAAAAATTTTTTAAAGACACAGAAAGTTGCAAGGTTTATTGTGTAAGTCAATAATTTTAATTTTCCGTTCTAGTGTCATTGCACAATTTTTCAGGCAATTATTGTTAGGTCTGCAGCTCTAAGGTGGATCTCTGTCGTGTAACTGACGTGGATGCTTCTGTGCTCTATGCCAGGTCGTAATTGCTGCTTCCTTCTCCTCAGAAGGGAGGCCATTACCACTACCTTCTTCCTTTGATCTCTGTGGCACACTTTTCAAGCAGTAACATCTATTGATCATCTGTCCTTGTAGCTCAGGAACTGCTTCTCCCAAAGATGGGCCGGGCTACTCCATCTTAGGTAAAAACAAAACAAAAATGCCCTAATAGGTGAAGGTCTCTCAGTTCTTTGACCACTTTCATGTATTTAATGAGTGTGAGAGTAATTGCTCCAAACATGGGCTTCCATATTAAAATATGTATAACAACATAGAGATGTATTCTTTTTCTGCCCATTGAAAGTGTATTACATTTACTAATGATTATAGAAATCCTACAGAATGTGATATGATACTCATTCTAATAAGGAAAAAAGAAACTAGGGTGAGGCAATCCAGGCTTTCTACCAGGTGCCTGATATCCCATTTCTCCAGAAATTCCTCTGTAATCTGAGGTCCTCCTCTAGTCCTACAATAGAGTTTTCTGTATCTATACTCTTACCCATCCCTGTGCTACTACCACCAATAGTCTTTTCAGTATGGAACCTCTCTTCTGGGCCCACTGGTGGGCCCACTACACTTGCCGTGTGTTATCCTTTTGTCATGAAGATAGGAGATATGGCTGCTGTTACAGCTTCCCCTACAGCTAGTCCTTTGCTGAAAACAATACGTTTTTGAAGGCTGTAGGCAAACGTGTGCACATTGTTGGTGGAACTATGGATTGGTTCAAACATTCTGGAAATCAGTTTGGAATAACACACAGGATGTTATAAGATGATATCTGACCTATGACATAGCAAACCTATTGCTAAGCCTATGTGAAGAAGTATTTACAGTAGCTTTTTTGGGGTGGCAAAAAAAGAAATCTAGAAACTGAAGGAGTTCCCATCAATTGGGAATGATTGAATAAATTATGTTATATGAATAATAAATGATAAAAAGAGTAATTTCAGTGAAACCCACGAAGGCTTGTGTGGGACAGAGTGAAATGAGTGGAGTGAGAAGAACGATTTATACTAGAACATCCATATAATATTGTCATAATGGATAATTTCGAGAGACTTAAGAACTTTGACCAACTAAAGGATCCGCCATATTCCAGAGGAGCAATGCCCTCCTCATGACAGAAAGATGAACTGAGGTTCAGATGAAGACAAGCATTCTGGGTATCTATTTGCTTTACTGCTTATTTGATATGGGGGATCTACAGACAGTTAGGTGGCACAGTGGATAGAGCACTATATCTACAGGTGGGAAGTGCTGAGTTCAAATCCTGTTTCAGACCCTTACTATCTGTGTGACCCTGGGCAAGTCACCTAATGACTGTTTGCCTCAGTTTTCTCATCTGTATAATGGTGATAATTACAGCACTAACTCCTGGGGTTATTGTGGGGATCAAATGAGAGCATATTCATAAAATTCCTGGCATGCAGTAAGGGCTTTATAAACGTTGGTGGTGGTGAGGATGATGATGTTGATTTTGATGATGCGCTTATCAAGGTGCCTAGGAGATAAGCACTATATGTTAGCTCTTATTATTGTCTGATAAGATTTATATATTCGCTATTATTTATTCTTATCTAAGAGTCTTTGGAGGGTAAAAATAAATAATTAATAAATTGATATTAATTTTAAATTAATTAATTTAATGATATTAAAATTTTAATAAATATTAAAATAATAAAATCATCAATTAAATTAAAGTTAATTAATAAATAAATATATGATAATTAAATATCATTGAATAATTATTTAATAATTACACAATAATATAATTATACAATGATATATAATAAATACACGATTATTATTTGATATATTTAATATAAATATTAAATAATTAAATTATTTTTGAATGAATTAAATAAATAATAATTAAAAAGGAAAAGGGAAAAAAATGGTATCCTGAGTTCCTCCTCCACCCCATGTGAGCACTAGGACAAGCCCTACCCTGTTCCCTTCCCTGACATTCCCTCCCAATGGTGGCTTCATGGTGTCTAGGTGAAGTCTCTGCCCTCCTTTCCCCCAAAGTGGGGCTCCCCACACACACCCTGGGGTATCATGTTCCGCCGTCTAAGACCTTGCTCTAGCTCCCTGTAGCATGGCTCTCTACCACATCACACTTGTTCCAAGAGGCAATACAGCTGCCTGCCTATCTCCCTGGACTGGTAGATTGAAATTTGCTTTGTGGACAAGGAAAGTTGTTCTAAAAGGAGAGGAGAACTGGTTCCAGCATGATACATGCAGTTGCCCTACAATACTCTTTCACATCTCATATAGAGATGTGGAGATGAGTTCTTGAGGTCAGTAAGAAGCACTGGTTCTGGCTGTGCTAACACACCCTGCTTGGGACAGCCATCAGCTGGGTGATGGGCACACGTTTGCCATCTGAGGACTGCTCTTGCTAAGTCTCTAGAGGCTGAGAAGCAATTTCACTGCCGTGGAAGGAATTTTTCTGCCACAGCCACCTAGAAAATGGTCAGAAGACATGAGAACAACACCCAGACACATGAAATCACTGATTTTTTAAAGTACTGAATTATCGAAGTCGACCTCATTAAATCCAATCACCATTTCTCAAACACCAACTCCAGCCAGGCAAAATGTTAGGTGCTGGGATCACTAAGTTAAAACAGAAATGAACCAGTCCCTGCCCTCAAGGAGTTTATACTCTAATGGGGGAAAAACAACTTGTATGCACATATGTAAACACACACATATATATGTATGTATACAATACATATAAATGTGTACACACACAAATATACACACATATACGTATGTATACAATACATATAAATGTGTACACACAAATACACACACACACACACACACATAGTTAGAGCAGGAAGTGAGCGCTAACAAGTAGATGTTTCAGAAAATACTTTCCTGAGCTGGAAGTTGGCAAGGAAGACCTGAGCTTGAATCCTTCCTCAGTCACTTACACTTTTACACACTCTTTCCACCTGACTTTTCCAATCTGTAAAATGGGGGTGACAACAGCACCTCTCCCACAGAGTTGTTTTGGGGACCAAGGGAGATATTGAACATGAATACAGAGGCTTCACCAAAGTCCAAGCTATGTAAACATTAGCTTTTATTGCTAAGAGATAGAGGTGTGGAGAGAGAAAGGCCAAGTGAAGGGTGGAGACAAGAGAGGGGATGCCAAGATCAGGTCACAGCAAGTAGACCAGAAGCTCAAAATATTTGGTGTTAGATGGTTGAAAAAAAGGGGAAAAAAAAAGCTTGACTTGCATTCCTTACTCTGATTGAATATGATCAGCATTTAATGATAAGATACCTGATCATTGGCTACTGGGCAGGATGGAGCTCAAACCCACTGGTTTTATCATCTAGTTTCCTTGAGCATGGCACATCCTGGCCTGCATGGTCTTAGAGGAAAACCCAGGGAAAAGCTGGGACTTGTTTTTCATCTGTGCAGTTGAACTCCAGTCCCTTGGTAGCCAGCAGACCTGTGGAGAGATTGCTTTAGTGCTGCATGTGCCAGTATGGGTCTCAGTGACAGGCCCACCTGATTTAGGCCTGGCAGCTGCTGTTGACACAGAGCTCCAGCCATGAGCCTCATCCTGAGGATTGCTGTTTCAGCCTTTCCGGAACTGATTGTGGCTTTTGCTAACCAGAGCTAAGTTATTGTTAGCAAGAAAGAGCAGAGAATGTTTAGTCTGCTGCCACCCGCGAGCTGAACCGAGAGAGTCTGAAGTTTGGAGCAGTGTTAGACTCCTTGCTCAAAGGCCAGGCTGCCTTGATGATACTCCCCTCCCTTCTGGGCAGGCTTATTGAAAAAATACATTTGGGGGATCATTCATTAAGAGTTGGAAGAAACCTTTGTGATGTTCTAGTGAAACACACATGGCCTTGTTGGTAGCAAACTACAGGGCTGGGACTGGAACCAGGATTCAAATTTGAATCAAGGTTTTTTCTCTGAATTAGAATCCTGGGTCCTTTGCACAACCAGAGCAATGACCTGCAATCCTGGCACGCAAATAAACTTTTATAAGATTCAACTTGTATGAACCTCATGGGGGAGGTAATATAGTAGTTTGGAACTCAGAAGCCCTGAGTTCCAATTCTACCTTTGTGCCTTCTCTTCGTGACCATGGGCCAAGTCACTTCTTTGCCCTTTTGAATGAGGGCATTGGATTAGAGGAGCTCAGAGATTCCTTCCCTCTGTAATCCAGCTGTGATGCCTGCTGGGAGGTTATTTTTTTATACAAGCGCCTTCCCTTAGATTATAAATGAACTTTCGTGTAAATAGCCTTGCAGTGAGCCAGACCCTAAAGAGAAAAGACTAGTCTTTCAGCAAGACACCCACATTTGCTATTTTACTTCTGGGGCCTGAAAACAACGAGTCCCTTTATCTCCTAATTTCCAACTGTTCTCAAATGAGCTGAAAACCTCAGTCCACCAGTGGACTCCTTCCCACTGGGGAGCCCCATAGTGCCTGTCCGCCCGCACCATCTGTCCCACGGAAGACACACAGCATCCACCCTGGTCTGGGGCACAGTCTGACCTCATGTCCAGAAAAGGGAGAAACAATCAATGGACAAGAGCTTGGTAAGCATCCTGTCTGTGCCAGGCATGGTGCAAAATGCTGGGGATGTATGTACAGGGAAGGCAAAGGAATGAAACAATCCCTAATTGCAAGAAGCCTGCATTTAAAAAAGAAGCAAACATTTTTGTTAAGTCCAGCTAGCTAGTTAGAGAGGAAAATAAGCAACAATTGAAACTTAGAAAGAGAATAGGTTTCTCTATTTGAAAGAGAGGGCTCACAAAACAGGAACCCAGAGAAAACGCAGGAAGAAAATACCCTCTTATATAGGAATTGCCATGTTGGGTAAGAAATGATCCATCTGAACTGACATTAAAGTCCATGAAATATGTGCATAAATGTGCAAATCATAACCAAAGTCCACAAGACATATGTGTGTGTGTATAATGTGCATGTATGTGCATGTATGTCCCTGTATCCTACATAGAAAGTGAATAAGTACAAATATACACAAAGTAGATAAAGACAAGGAGATTGGGAGGGACAGCAGTGGGAAGAAGAGGAGACCACACTAATGACCTTCCTGACCTCCTCCTCTCACCCTCCTCCTCCAACCCACACGTTAATCCCAGGCAGGCGTATGTCCTCTCCAAGCACTGTGTGTACTGGCTCACTGGAACGGGCTTGTGGGAAACGTCTCCAATGTCAGCATTCTCATGTTTTATCCTATTTGGAAGCTGTCCTCCCTCCCCAACCTGAGAATGCTTTGCTGCCGGCCCTGCTGCTCTATGGAACAGACCAGTTCCTTGTACTGTATTTTAGTCTTACTGACTCGGGCTTTATTTTGAGGACTGGAAGTGGTGGAGCCTGGCTCCAGCCCTTCCAGGGGCAACAAGGGTAATGAACTTGTGTTTTCCCCAAAGTGACCATTGAGAAAACTTGTTTCTTAGTCTTATTCTACTACTAGGACCAAGGGGTGGCAGGGTGGCAGAGAGAGCTTGAGAGCATCTCTTGCTGGCAGAAGCAAGTAATGAATTGTTATCTTGCTAGATGTTAAGGAGTTTCTAACTTAATTAGAATTTTCCTGATGCTTTGGTGGAGGGCTCCTTTTTGTTCTTCTTCCTGGGGCAGGCCAAGAAATGAACCATCACATGGCAGCATTACTTTTCATGTGAGAGAGAGGTATCCTAGCCTAATCACTAGAGAACTGGTCTCAGGGTTGGAAAGCGTTAGGTTCGAGTTCTGTTCTTGACACATTTTAATTGTGTGAGTGTGGGCAAGTCTCTGTCTTCACAGGGCACCCAGACAACCCTCTGAGACTAAAAATTACAGATGAGTTGTGGATCTGCACCATAAGGGGGATTTCCACACTTGGAGGTCACCATATTGATAAAATCTACACCTGCACCTGCCTCTGCCAATTACATGAGTCCTCCTTGCTTCCCAGCCATGGTTGCCATATATGGGTATTGGGACATTAAGATCCATTTTCCAGGTTGTTTTGTTTCCCCAGCAACTCTAAGATTCCATCTCTCCCTTGCACTGGCAAAGGAGAACATATCAGCTCTGAGGCATTATTAAGTCCTTCATTCAGAATCATTTTGCAAGTCAAGGCAGAGCCAGGATCAGAAGAGACAGTCAGAGATTTCCTAGTTCAATGCTTTGCCCGTAGGTAAAACTACTGCCTTCCCCTTCTCCTTGACCTGCAGGCATTGGACAACACATGCACACACACACACACACACACACACACGCACACACATAAAGTGTATAGGATGGTTAGTCTGGGTGCTGCATCCTTGGGGGCATAATCACTTTAAAGCAGGGGCTCTTAACCTGATGTCCCAAAGGAACCATGCATGGATTTAATGGGGTTCATGAAAGTCATTGTGGGACAAATTAGATATTTTGAAAAAAAAATTCTTTTGCTTTTTTTTTTTTTTGAGGGAGGAAGGCAGGGCAATTGGGATTAAGTGACTTGCCCAAAGTCACACGGCTAGTAAGTATTAAGTGTCTGAGGTCACATTTGAACTCAGGTCCTCCTGACCCCAGGGTCAGTGCTCTATTCACTGCACCACCTGGCCACCCCCAAAAAATTGTTTTTAAAATAAATTTTATTGATATTTTAATATCACCAGAATTTTTTCCAACACCTTCCCCATATCCCTCTCAGAAACCAATCCCGTAAAACAATATTTTTGTTTAAAGAAAAAGAGGAAGAGACAAAAAAAGATTAGCAAACACTTCCAATACACTGAAGAAGTCTAAAAATACCTGCACCGTGATGTACCTGTGGTCCTCTTGCTTCTGCCAAAGAGCGTGTGTATATGTGTGTGTGTGTATGTGTGTGTGTGTGTGTGTGTCTGTGTGTGTGTGTCTGTGTGTGTCTGTCTGTGTGTGTCTCTGTGTGTGTCTGTGTGTGTGTGCGCCCGCCGCGTGCGCGCTCTCAAGCTCAGGTGCACACATCAGTTAGTATGGGTGGGTTTTCCCGTTTATCTTCTTTGGAAACATTCTTGCTCTTTATAATTTTGCAACAGTCACTTCTCTTTGGTGGTTATGCTTTCTATTTATGTTATTGTAATCATTCTGCCTGTTATTTTCATGGCTTTCCTTATTTCACTCTGCTTGAAAATACACAAATTATCTATGTATTTCCATATAATTGGTTTCCTTTTAAATTTCGTGTGTCTTATTTTATACATTTGAAATCATTTTAAAAAATTCTGAGAAGTGATTCATAAGCATCCTCAGACTATCAAAGGGATTCATAACAGAAAGCGAGTTTGAGAATCCCTGTTTTAAAGGATTATCCAAATCCCATCTCTAGAAAGAACAATGATTCTCCCCTTTATGGGAAAATCCCACCTCCCCCTCTGAAAGAAACCCACATGGAGTAAAATTGTGTATGCAGAAAATGGATCATGGGATCACAGGTTTCATGCTGGAAGGTATTTTAGAGAGGCATAATAGTGCCATTAGCAAATGACTCACACCCATAACAAATCAGCACCTGACAAGTTCGGATAGGGAAAGGCCTCCTATAAACCTAAGGGCAGCAGAGGGGAAGGGGGCTAGATCATGAAGACTGTCAATTGGGGTTGTGCAAACCAGAGAACTCAAGTACTCATTTGATGGTGGCATTAGATTGGTAACAATTTCTCTGTATTCTTTGTCCTCATTGGACCACATCTAGAAAACCTAGTTTGTTTCTGGGTGCCATGTTTTAGGAAGGAGTTGATGAGAAGTGCATGAGTCTAGAAGATGGCAGACAGGATGGTGAAAGGGTGGAAGGTTGTGCCATCCAAGGCTCTGTTGAAGGAGCTGGAGTGGATTAGTCTGGACAAGAGAAGATATAAAGCAGGACATACTATATGGCCACAAGGCCTTGAAAGACTCTATGTGGGTGAAGAATTTGTCTTATTCTATTTAGCTCCAGAAGGAAGAAGTTGTGCATAGGGGATGTCTCAGAGAGGCAGATTTAGGTCAGGTATGGGGGGGGGGGGCCCCCGTTTCTTGATAAGCACAGCTGCCCAAAGTTAGGCTGGATTTGCTTAAGGAGTGGACTTCCCTCTCACTAGGGATGTTCAAGGAGAAACCAGATGACTTCTGGTTCCTGATTTTGTATGAGGAGTCTTCTAGTAGAACCATTTGATCTCTGAGGACTCTTCCAACCACGACATTGTGGGAAATGAATGACCCAGTTTCCCCTTACCTGGCACCTCTTTTGGAACTAACCTTCCCCTTTTCAAACCAGGCCTGTGAGTTTCTCAGTGCACAGAACTCTTAGGGAACAACCCTCTCTGCCAAAGGGCAGTACTTTCCTCACAATACAGTTACCTGGGGGCACCAAGAGGTCAAATGACCTGCCTGGGGTCACATGGCCAATAAGAATCAATGGTGGAACTTGAATTCAAGCATTCCTGACTCTGAGGTCCACCCTCTATTCACCCCGCCATGTTTCCTTTCATCTCAAGGTGAATACTGATGTAAATGCCAAGAAAAAAACTGGTTAGGAGTGAGGGTGGGGGGATAAAAGCAAAACGACATGGCTCTAGCAAGGAATAAAAAGTCTTCATTTTTTCCCCCTCCATTTGAAGAGATATTGAACATGCAAGTGTTGCATCAGTCCTTCGGGGAACTGATTAAAAACTGACTGTTAGAGGGTTGAGAAATAAGCTAGAAGATGAACCAAATTCCATTGCAAAGTTGTGCAAGACGTGCTAAGAAAATGTTTGGGTAGCATTGTGGATTTCCTGTGGTTTTAGGCACAGAACCCCAAAGCCCCAGTGCCCATCTTTGGGAGCCACTGGGGATGCTATGAGAGAAGGACAAATGGTCAAGAGCTCGAATTGTAGCAGAGAGAACGCACCAGAACGCTGCTTAGGTAGATGCTGCCAAGCAGACAAATTGAGGACTGAACAAAAGCTGACAGAATATGGGAGAAATTAGGCAAAGGGAAACCAAACCAAACGAAACCACTTTTTGTATTTGGAGGGGGAAAAAGAAAAACGCCAGAAGAGTGATCAGAGTCTCTTCTAAATCATGTGAGTCATGGGCTGGTTCCTGTCCAAGAAAATCCTTCCCAATCTCCCCTCCCCCCACCTCTCTGAGACCAGAGAAGACAACGTGTCACTGGCAGAATCACAAATACTACTGTGGGGTTGTTGAGTCCTAAATCAAATTTATGTAGTACAATGGAAGTTCACAGTTTGGAGACTGTGTTCTGATTGTAACAAAGTAGATAAATATTCAAGACTTTACTGAGGTTAAGGGTCTTGCCTATGGTCACATAGTTAGTCATTTAAAGGCAGCATTTGAAAACAGATCTTGACATCTTTTTATGATATAAATATTTAACAGGAATCAGAATGGGTATGTGAACACGTGATGTCCTCCTTCCCTTCCTTCCTTCCTTCCTTCCTTCCTTCCCTCCCTGCCTCCTTCTCTCTCTTTCTTTGTTGCAGTTTATATAGTAGTTAATTCTGGACTGAATGAAATTTCTCTTCATTGGCTAAAGAATATTCCCATCTCTTTGAGCCTTCTTATTATAGCACCTCTTGTATGGATTAAATTTCTTTAAGAAAATCTGGGTGTTAATACCTTCCTTCACTTTAATCTATTTCCCCCTTTTCCCCAAACTGACAGCTCATCTGTAGATCCCCATTAAAGTTGGTATGCAGAGCAGAGCCCAATTAGGCTCACAGGTTTTTTTCCTCCTTATTACCTGAATCTATAGGAAAAATGTCAAGGACAATCATATTATTGTTCCTCTTGTCATTAATAACCAAATGAACAGTAGCTGGATATAGAAAGATTTACTAGCCCTAAAATGTGAAACTCAGGCAGTTCATAGTCAACTTGGATCCAAATGGATATTTTTTAGATGTCATTTAAACATTCTGAGAGGCCATTTCAGATCCAGAAAAGCCAGGAAATACAGTGTCAGGTTTCACACGGTTAAATAAAGAAACAGGACAGCCAAAATTGAGAGTGCCTGGCTTTTGTGAGTTTGTCATATCCTTGGCAGTTTCTGAAACATGGATTTCAGTCTTTCCTTGACATTTTCTCCCATTACTTCTTTTTGGATCCTGTGATCAAGTGCTGGGAAATAGGCAAGCCAATGCAACTGAACAGAGATGGACTGTTTTGGGGTACTTTAAAACTATCATAGTGGTCATCATAATAGCTCACATTTATATGAAGTTCAGCAAGCATCTGTGGAGTGTTCATTTCATGCCAGGGACTACTAAGTGAGAGTAATACAAAACCAAAAGAAAAAAAAAAGGAAGAAAAAGGAACAGTCCCTGTTCTCGAGGATAAAGCTTAGAATCATAGCTATAGTTCTACAAGGTACCATGTGATAATATGGGCTAATGCCTTCATTTCACAGACACGGCACAGAATCATTAAATGACTTTACAAAAATAGTGATTGGTAGAAATGGGATTCAACCCTAGACTCCAAATCCAGTGGTTTTTCCAACTGCACAATGCTGCTTTTTAGCTTTAAAATCACTTTTATACATTATATCTTTTGATCCTTTTAATTGCCCTATCATCACCCCCACCGTCATCATCACCATCACCATCACCACTACCATCATCACCATCACCACCACCACCATCATCATCGCTATCACCATCATCATTACCATCCTCACCACCCCCCTCACCACCACCACTACCACCATCACCATCTTTATAATCACTAAGCTTTTTGTGGAACTTGAAGATTGGCAAAAGATTTTTGATGTTTTCTTTTCCTCATTTGATCCTTGCAACAACTCAGTGAGGTAAGTACCACTACTGCTACTTTTAGTTTTATTTCTATTTTAGTGATAAGGATAAGCTATGGGTTGAGAGAAAGTAGATTACCTAGGGTCACAGAGCTAGTAAGTAACTGAGGCAAGTTTTGAATTCAGGATTTCCTGATTATAGCTATAACATTCTATGCTCTAAAATATGAAGCTTCTATTAGGAAAGATGCAGCAGAAGAGCATGGGATCAGTACTGATAAGGACTTTGATGGTCACTTAGTGATGTGCCCCCACTTTATAGATGAAGAAACTTAAGTCCTGAAGAGCTTTTCTGACTTGTCCAAAGTCACTCTGATCTGAAGAAGTAGCAGTGGAGGAATACAAGCACAGAGCAGTAGGATACGCCGTGGCTTTGGGGGGGTGGGGTAGGACAAGGTGGGTTCAGAGCTTGGCTCTGCTGCTTACTATCTGTCATGATGATGGTGGTGGTGATGATGTGGCAATTATAAGGATCAAAAGGATCTGTCATATCTTGGTTTCTTGGTTTCTTCATTTGTAAATATGAGATGGCTAGATTAGATCAGAGGTGTTGAACACATGTGGCTACAGGTGCAGCTAGTCCCTAATTAAAGTATAATTGGGATATACTTAATAAAATAAATAAAAATACAGTAAAATATAAATAATGTTACATTTTAAAAACTAAGTCATTGAGTGGCCTGCAGGGATTCTTAGGAATAGGTTAGTGACCCTGTTTCTATTGAATTCAACCCCACTGGATGAGATAATATTTATAGTCCCTTTTGGGGTTGCTAGGTGGTATAAAGTGTTGGGCCTGGAATTAGGAAGACCTGAGTTCAAATCCAGCCTCTGTCATTTACTAGCTGTGTGATAATGGTCAATTCACTTAACCCTGCCTGCCTCAGTTTCCTTATCTGTAAAAATGAGCTGGAGAAGGAAATGGAAATGGAAAACTCCTCCAGTATCTCTGCCAAGAAAACCCTAAATGGGGTCACAAAGAGTTGGACATGACCAAAAAATGACCAACAACATGATCCCTTTCAGCTCTTGTTCCCAACCTATCTCTCCCCACACAAATTCACACACGTACACATACATACTGTACATAAAGACTCAGATATTGGATAGCAGAAATCAGATTAGAAGTGATATTGGAGAAATAGACCTGAAGCCTCCTCGAGGTTGAGGAGTGCTTTTTGTGAAACCACATTACAAAACTGTCTAACTTATAAAGGTGGGGAGGGAGGATGACGACAGAAAGGACAGAAAGGAAAACACAAAAATACTGCCCTCAAGACCTCTATATATCATTGAAGGAATACTCCCATGTATACACAGATAACTTAAGGGGTGTGATGCTTATCAGCTAGAGTGAACTCACTATTCAGTTTTCACTGTGATCACTTATATTTCTTTTTTTTTCTTTTTGGAGGGGGAAGGCAGGGCAATTGGGGTTAAGTGACTTGTCTGAGGTCACACTGCTAGTGTTAAGTGTCTGAGGCCAGATTTGAACTCAGGTCTTCCTGACTCTAGGGCCAGTGCTCTATTCACTGTGCCACCAAGCCCTTCCAATCACTTATATTTCAGAAAACAGAAAACACTATAAATCAGGGTTTGAGCTCTTGTTTTGTTGGTTATCTAGATTTTAAAAAGTGATTAAGGAAATATTCTAAAGCAGATTAAACTTTTAAAAGTTTGATGCACAAATTTCCCCCCAAGAAATTAGAGCTAAGGCTATTATTAAGGAAATTTAGAGAGGGAGAGAATAGCAACAGTGGGGAACTTGTAGAGATGCTTCTCAAGGGAGCTGTGAGCTTTGCAGGGAGGGAAGGATGCTAAGACACTGAAGCAAGAAAGAGTTATATTCCGGACATCAAAGTCAGACTGAGTCAAAGCCTAGAAGTGGATGATGCGATGTTGAGCCCAGTAATAGCCAGGAAGCCCTTGTGGCTGAAATATAAGATTGTACAGGGAAGCTATGTGAAAGATGTTTGGAAAGACAGGCTCGATCTGGATAACGCAAAGATTTAACAGTTCTAGGCAAGAGTTCCTATTTCATCCTAGAGGCAATCAGGAGCCATTGAGGATTCAGAGTACAAGGGTGATATTTTGGCAATTCTGCAAATGGTCAATTTGAGTTGGTCCTTAATATATATTTAAAAGGCTCTAATTACTTCCAAATAGGAAATTTTGCTTATTGTCCTTATCTGACATCCGAGCTAGTAATCCTAAGGCTTTCTGATTTTCCTTAAAATATTTATAAGTATAATTTTAAACACTGGACGTGTGCTTGAAACATTTTATCTATTTTAAGTATTTTCAATCATTTGGGGACATTATTACTTAATGAAATCTGTGAAGAATTATTTTGTAAACAGTAGGGTCTCAGTTTATCAATTTAATGAATTGGGATTTTCTTGTTTCCATCTTTCTGAAAGTAAGGGGACATCTGTATTCTCTTCCCCACACTACAGGCTCATCATCTCTTGCAATTACATTTGGAATCCCTTCAATGCTCTGGCTTAATTTCTCATTTTGGTTTGCAAAGAAAATGAGAAGCGTTGAAGAATTCCAGTTGTCAATTTGACCAGATTTTCTTAATTAGTGATTCTTGTCAGGTATCAGGCCGACTTCTAACCTCTATTTCCATCTTCAATACATCTCAGAAAGGAGAAAAAAACCCAACAGTTTCTAGCAGCCTTCCTGTTTTCCTTCCATCGAAAGGATTCCCAGATGGAAAGACAATTTCAAGGACGAGAGAAACCTGGTGAAGTTGAGTTTATTGCTGCTGAAAGATTCAATTAAACACACATTTACGGATCACCTACATCTGGGATTTGGCACTCTGTTCTAGGTGCCATCTTTGATAAAGGCCGCCAATAAGCTGGAAAGTGACCAAAGAGGACACCCAGGATGGGGGAGAGCTTTAAATTCATAGGCTCTCAGATTTAGAGAGAGAATTACCTGTAAAGATCATCTAGTCCAGTACGTCTTAAATTGGGGATCACAACCCCACGTGGGTCTAGAAAAATTGTTCACAGCAAAAGATTTCTGAATATGCAACAACCTAAAATCAGTTAAAGATCAAGCTTGAAATGAATCTAAGGTATTTCTGACAGTGCTTTCTTGTGTTGTCTGATGGAAATTCACTGCAGCCTTCATTCTGAACAGACAGCATGTGCTCTTTGGACTGCTGTCAAAATACAAAAAGGGGTCTCAGTGGAAAAAGTTTAAGAAGTCCTGATCTAATCCAATCCTTTTATCTTACAGATAAGGAAGAGAGTGTACAAGGGGAAGTAACTGGTTTAAGGTTTGTCTTCTGTGGGGGGCAAGTGGAAATTTGGACCCAAGTCATTGGACTACCATTTCATCCTTCTTTACATGCACAGACACACACACACACACACGCACACACACACACACACATGCACACATGTACACACACACACAATCTCATTTAGTGTGTAGTTGGAAGTACATTCTCTGCTCTAAAAATTGGATTTTTGCCTCTGGCATTTCTCCCATTCCCCATGATTGCTCCCGATCTTCAAAGGACACCAGGAACAGCTCAGTAGAACACTGCTGGTCCAGGTCAGACAACTCGGACACATTGAGGAGGGGAAGGTACTCGCTTATTATGGTCTCACTTATTTTAGATTTCAATTTCTTGCCAATTAATTTTCCTCAATCCTTATTATAAGCATCCTTCTCTGTCACAGAGAAAACAGAAGCCAAATGGAGGCTAGGGTGTTCTGCCCACACCAGTTATCTCCTCATGCCAAGGATTGGTTCTAGGCTGTCTTTAGTTGTACTTTCCCCCCTCCCAGGTTTAAAAAAAATCCCTCTTTTATGGTCATTACATTTATCAAAAGACTTCATTTGGTCTTTGGCCTTTCTCATGTTATTCTTCTGGGATCCAACCAGATCTATTGAAATTATCTTTATTCTCCTCTCTTTGGCTCCACGTGTTTTATGAAATCTGTAGCTAAAGTCTCTGTAATATATCTCATAGCAATATCTCTCAAATATACTCCCTTATCTTTTTTAACACAGACACTCCTCTGGTGTGGGCTCTCATCGCCTCATATCTGGAAGAACAGCCTACTCCTCCTCCCCGCTCTCCACTCCCCCAGTCTTTGTCCATTCCAGTTTATCTTCCACTTGGCTGTCAGTGATTGTTCTAAAGTCTAACCATGTCACCCCAACCCCCAACACACACACTAAATAAAACCCAGTGGCTACCTTTTGCCTCTAGGACCAAATATGAAATCCTTTGTTTGGCATTCAAGCAAAGCCTTTCATAATCTACCCTCACTCCAGACCTCCCCATGCTTAATTTACTTCTTCTCCCCCCATTCCCCACACATGTTCTGCAATCTAGTAGCAGTGACCTTCTTGTTATCAAAGGCACATCTCCAGACTCTGGATATTTTCACTGACTGATTCCCAAACCTATAATATTCTCTTTCCTTATCTCTGCCTCCTGGCATCCCTGGTTCCTTTCAAGTCTCAGTTAAAATCCTATATTCTCCAATGAGTCTTTCCCAATTCCCCTCAATGCTCATGTTTTCCCTCTGTTATCTCCCATTTATACTTTATACCTTTTTGTACATAGCTTGCACACTGCCTCCTCTATTAGCCTGTGAACTCTTTGAAAGCAGGGGCTGTCCTTTGCCTTTCTTTGTAGCCTCAACACTTAGCAGAACGATTAACACACAGTGGAAACTTGATAAATGTTTACTAATTGACTGATGTTGACTTCTTTAGACACTACAGTTTCCCCTAACTCGTAACACTCACAACTTATTTCTCATTGGAATGAATTCTCCTGAGGTTAATAATAAATTCAGATTTTTGAAAAATCTGATTTTGAAATTTGAAATTTGAAAAATCACCCACTTTTCATCAAAAAATGTCATGAACTTAAAAGATAAGTTGGTGAAATATACATTTGGGGGCATGACCAGTGTGGAAATTTGTTTTCCTGGACTGTACATATTTGTTATAAGGATTTTCTTCTTTTAAAATGCCCCAATTGGGGGAGAGAGGGAGAGATAGTAAAATTCATGTAAGTAGAACCTACTAAATAAATTAATTTTAAAAGAAAAAAATTAAACTAGTTTATCAGAATTCCATACTGACACTTTTTTTCACCTTAGTGTAATATAACCAACTTATAAACACATTTTTGGAACAAAATCCTTTTGTAGGTTGGATACTGGTCATGTATTTTGATTTATCTTCATAAAAAATACGCCCTCTACCAACGTTAGCAGAGGCTTAGGGAAATCCCAATATATCAAGCAATCTGGAAAATACTTTGAATCTAGTCCCTAAAAGTCACTAAAATGTGTGTACCCTTTGACCCAATGATATTATTGTTAAACCTCAAGAGAGGTTGTAAGTAATATGACAAGGATTGCCATTTCTATTCAGAGTGTCATGGTAAACAGGTCCATGGGCTAGATTTGCTACATATGTTGTATTTTACCAACTTCAATCTTGGCACCTGGATCAGCAGAGGGTAGAGGGAATTCCCTCTACCAATGAAGTCACATATCTAGTTTCTAACTAGACATAGTTACATAGTTAAATCTATTTTAGAATTTGATATAAATCTCTTTTTAGATGTATACCTCAAATATGGTTGGATCCAGTAGGGAATTCACCTTGCCTGTTATGCAAGGAAGAGAGAAGATGCAAGCCTGCATTGGTACAAGGGGTATATTCGTGTAGGAGTTTCCTATGCCAGTGAAATTACAAGCCCACTTCCAATCTCATTCCTGGTGTCAGTCTAGGATTCAGGAGCTGTTTTCCTCAGTGATGGGTGAATGTAGGAAGTCCAAAACTATACAAAGGTGGACGTTTGTTTCTTCATCAAGCAATGTCCCAGGACAGTTGTATAGACAGGATCTCAGGTGGGAATTAGTTATTCTGCCATTATAAGTTACATTGATTGATATGCTGAGCCCAAGACATTGTCTAGACTTAATTGTCCATCACACATGTCATGTTATTGGCTCTGCTGCTTATAGAGACAAATGGTCCAGATCCTCAATGTCCTGAAGGATGAGGAATGTGAGCAGAGAAACAGAATAAATTCCCCTGTGGCTTCAATAATTAGCCAGTTTTACTTAGCTCAGGAGCTATTTTACTCAGAAAGTTATGCATTTAATGAAGTTTGAAGGAGCCTGTTAACCCATTCATTCCACAATCCCTTGTATAATATTACTTAAACTTATAAGCATTATTCAAGAGATTATTGAATGAATGGATGAATGAATGAATGAATGAATGAATGAGTGAGTGAGTGAATGAATTCTGTCACAACAATTAAGCCTCATGTGTCACCATGAAAAAAAAACAAAAACAAAAACAGCCTGGATGCTGCCCTCTGTACTAAAAGGTAAGACCTCTCTGTTGTTACAGATTTTACTTGTGTAAGTTATGAATCTCAGACAATTTCAGTCAGAGACCAATGCTCCCATATTTCAAGGAGCTGTGGCTTCGGAGGCTGTGCCACTCCATCCACCACAGACAGTGATTCCTCTGTGATTTAGTACATGATCTTTAAGAGTTGTCCTAGCAGAAAACTCAGCACCCTTGAGAGCCAACTCTGTGATGAGTTTTTTGAGTTTGTCTGGAAGGCATTCAGATGGCAAAGTTTCAGTCTGTCTTTGATTTTTGTCCTTGAACTGTTCCCAGCTTGCTTATACTTTCTAGAGCTTCTGTCCCTTTCACATAGCCTTTGAGATTTCAAAGTCACCTTGATGCCATGAGAATGAGTAAGACCTTAGAAAAGTATCTAGGTAATGACTCTAACATAAGAAGACTAATGTTGGAATCCAGCAATTTGAGTATAAGAGATAGACTCCAATTTGGGTGTTAGAGAGTTTTTACAAGATAACTCAGAGGCTTCCTCTGCTTTTTTTGGAGGGGGGGAGGGCAGGGCAATTGGGGTTAAATGACTTACCCAAGGTCACATGACTAGTAAGTGTTAAGTGTCTGAGGCTGGATTTGAACTCAGGTCCTCCTGACTCCAGGGCTGGTGCTCTATTCACTGAGCCACCTACCTGTCCCACTTCCTCTGATTTTTCAGGTGTAGAAAGTGAGATTCAAAGAATGGCAGTGACTTGCTCATCTTCTTTCGCATAGTAGGAGGTAGTATTGGTTATTAGAGACTGGAGATTCAAAAGACCTGGCTTGGATCCTGACCCTGCTCTTTCCATACAAGTGACTTTGGGCAAGCTGTTTCAGCTCTCTGGGACATGTATAAAAGAAGGGCTGGATTTTATAACCTCTAGGGTTCTTTCCAATATCAAATCCATCGTTCTATGTCTAGAGGAACAGCCAGAAAATCAGGAAGACTTGGGTTTGAGTCCTCACCCTAACATCATAGCTATGTGAATATGGACGAGTTTCTTATTCCTTCAGTTATCTAGGGAACTTTTTAAGACTTTCCGTTTCAGATGAGCTTCTGGTCTACAGACCATAAAAGGTATTTCTACTTGACAATGAAATCATAGGTACATATTTTTTAAAAAGTGGAAACCATTAAAATAATGGTAGCTTTTCTTAATACCTCAATATCAGAAGATACTATCATTATGGATTTGGGAAGGCATGTGTTTGGGTCAGCAACAGCATATGACTTGAAAATGAAAAGCCAAGTAATCATAGGTCATTGATGGAAGTTTGATGGAAATTTAGTCAAACCAGTCTGACAATCACCTGAAACAGGGATTTCCCACTGCAAGAGCTCTCTTAAGAAAATTAAATTAGTCCCCTAAAAGGAGAGAAAAGCAAATAGCACAGGATCCCAGAAGTTAGAGAACTCAAGGAATCTGTAAAATTTTCATTTCAAATGAACAACTCCAGAGCTGAATGGAGCCTTAAAGATCATCTCATTGGACCTTTTCAGTAAGGCAATGGAAATCTAAGGAGGTTGCATCATTTCTCTGAGGTCACAGAGCTGGTTAGTGATGAGGTTGGAGAGCAACACTGTTTTCCTGTCTCTTCTTAGAAGGATGAAACCATCCTGATTTATCGACTATACATCCATGTGTTATGGCAGCCACACCATACAATGCATTGAAAGGATGTTTATAGCCCTAGTGGAACACAGAGGGAAGGATGCTGGGATTGGGAATTGGGGGAGCAGGGGGCACATTCCATTTCTGCTCCTCCTTGCCTACATGACCTTGGGCCAGTTACAGAACCTTTTTTGGCCTCATTCTTCCAATCCAGCAAAGTAAAAGGTTGGATAAAATTACTTCTAATGTCCAGAAGGCTCTTCCTGCAACATCACCCCATGAACCTGAATTGAAAAAAATTTTAAAAAGCACCAATAAGAGACACTGGTATTTATGTTGCCATTTAAAGTATGCAAAGTACTTTTCATAACATTTCCTCGTTTGGGATTCCCCATGGCCCTGATAGGCAAGTCCAATCAGTCCCATTTTTACAGCTCCCAGGTCAGATAGTTTTTCAGAACAGCTTCTCCCTGATCTTCAGTGGCATGTGACCTCATAGCCATAGTCTTGGTCCAGCTCTTGTTCCAATGGACATTCCTGAGCCTTCCACAATTCATCTTTAGGCTAGGTTAAGAACTATAAAGAAGTTGTTTTGTTGCTCTTTAAATACCATGTAGTCTCCTTGTTAATAAACATGGAATCATGGTTATGTCGCTGAAAGGAGATATTGTAGTTCAGTGGGAAGCGTGAAGGTTTTGGAGTCAAGGAGTCTGGGTTCACACTCTGCCACATATTGCTTATGTGAGCTTCAGGAAGAAACTTCAGTTTCCTGGGCCTACGTCTCTCATCTGTAAATTAAGAGTTTGAACTATCTGACCTTGAAGGTCCCTTCTGATGAGATTTAGATCTGAGAGGATTCCCTCGGTCATAACAAAGACAGCATAAAAACTGCATCTCCTAAGATGATGCAATGATAAGACAAAATGACAGCCGAGGGAACAGAGACCATCTGTTCTACCTGTAGCATCACTGATTCGTTCCTACTGTTCATGTTTATCTAATGTTGGAAAGAATAATAATTTTGAAAATCCCTTTGAAAATTTCACAAGAGATAGGCTTTTCCCTCTTTCATCCACATCTCCCAACTAGAGAGAGCCATAGTAATAAAATGTGCATGGACAGTAGTTTTAAAGGTTGCACATTCCAGGGTTTGATTCAGTGAGGATTTTTGGTTTTGTTTTGATTTATGAAAGTATCTTTCCTTTTCCGTGACTACTTTAGGTAGGAAAGTTAAAGCCTATGGCTCCTGCCAAAAAACCCTACAGTTTACACCAACATTAGGAAATGTAGGTGTTGTTGTTGTTGAGTTGTTTTAGTGGTTTCCAAACTCTCTGCGACCCCATTTTGGGTTTTCTTGGCAGCAGTACTAGAGTGGTTGGCCATTTCTACTCCAACTCACTTTATAGATGAGGAAACTGAGAGAAACAAAGTCACCCAGCTAGTAAGTGCACGAAACCAGATTCGAAGACAGGTCCTCCCAGTTCTAGTGTGGGTCCTCAGTCCACCTAATTATCCTAGGAAATGTGTCACTCTGGACAATTGAAATCTTTCTTCTCAAATATTTTCCAAGCCTAGAATTTAGGATTGGAAAGGAGCTTATACTTTTATTGGTAAAGGGAACTTGGAGGTGAGAAAACCCCCTCTACCAATGCTTCAATGTATACACATATTTTAAAATTAACTTTTGTTTATTTTTAGTTTACTTCATTGATTTCCACAAGATTTTGAGTTATAAATTTTCTCCCTGTCTTTCCCCTACCAACCCCCTGAAATTGCAATCCCACTGTATACCCCTTCCCCCAATCTGCTCTCTCCTATATCCTCCCCCATCACTCCTCTGACTTTCTGGTAGACCAAGATGCATCTCCCTGTCCCAGTGTCTGTATATCTTAATGCCAGTTGCATGTAAACATTAATAACAATAATATGTATACATTTTTTTAACATATGATTTTAGAATTTTAGATTCTAGATTCTTTCCCTTCCTCCCTTGTCACCCACCCCCACTGGAAAGACAAGCAATTCAGTACAGGCAGTACATGTGTAGTTATGCAGAACATCTCCACAATGGACATATTGTGTAACATGGATGATATTTCCCTCCTTTCTATCCCGCCCTCCCCTTGTTCTATTTTCTGCTTTATCCCTGTCCCTTTACAGAAGTGTGTGCTTCTAACAGCGCTCCCCTCCATCTTCCCCCCCTCATCCCCTTCCCCCCTACTCTCCTGAAGGGCAAGATACCCAATTTAGAGTGTATGTCATTCCCTCCCTAAGACAAATTCAATGAGAGTAAGGTTGATCCATTCCCTTTTTGCCTTACTGTTCTTCCCCTTCATTGTAACAGTTAACCCTTGCCTCTTCTATATGAAATGATTGACCCCATTCTGTCTCTCGCTGTCTCCTCTCATTCTATTCCTCTCCCACCTCTTAATTTCACCTTTTAATGTATCATCCCTTCCTATTCAATTGATCCTATGCCCTCTGTCTATGTACACATATATACACACACTCACATATGTATTCATATGCATATATGCCCTCCTGTATAGACATATGTGTATGTATGTATATATGCATACATACATATATTTCTATATCTATATGTATGTATTTGTATGTATCTGTCTATCTATCTATGTATCTATACACATTTATATTCCTTTCACCTAAGCTTATACTGACAAAAGTTTCATAAGTTACAATTCGCATTTTTCCGTGTTGGTATATAAATAATTCAACTTTGATAAATTCCTTATGATTTCTTTTCCATGTTCACCTTCTCATGCTTTTTGTGTTTGAATGTCAAATTTTCTATTCAGTTTTTTTTTCCTCAAGAATGCTTGAAAGTCCTCCATCTCATTGAATGACCATATTTTCCCCTGAAACATTATACTCAGTTTTGCTGGGTAGGTGATTCTTGGTTTTAATCCTAGCTTCCTTCGTCTCAGGAATATCATATTCCAGGCCCTTCGATCCCTTAATGTAGAAGCTGCTAGATCCTGTGACATCCTGATTGTGTTTCCACAGTATTCAAATTGTTTCTTCTTGGCAGCTTGTAATATTTGCTCCTTGATATGGGAACTCCGGAACCTGGCTATAATATTCCTAAGAGTTTTCTTTTTGGCATCTTTTCAAGAGGTGATTGGTGAATTCTTTCAAGTTCTATTTTGCCCTCTGGTTCTAAAATATTGGGGCAATTTTCCTTGAGAATTTCTGGAAGGATGATTTCTAGGTTCTTTTTTTGATCATGGCTTTCAGGTAGTCCAATAAATTTTAAATTGTCTCTCCTGGATCT
>CM053580.1:11689388-11719558 GCA_028627135.1 Pseudochirops cupreus | reverse complement strand
ACTTTGTCCCAAATTGCTGGGGTTTTCACAGCTGCCAGAGCCATTAGGAGGCTGCTGCAGCTCCCACCAGCTTTAGCTCACTGAAAACGCACCCCAAGACCACCACTCAAGACCATGATATAAATGCACGCAGTTTAAGGCAAGAGCACTTAGCCTCTGAATGATTGCTTGCTGGGAGCTTCTGAAGCAGCCACATGCAGGTGGCTTGTCCTGGCAGCTCTGGGGCCAAGCCGCAGCTGATTTTGGCTCCCAGCTCACTTGCCCTTCCTGTCCCACCTGCCGAGCTGTCTTCAATGGGAGATGTGTTTTTCTGTAATTTTGTGAGTTCTGGAGCCCTAAAATTTCTTTAGAGTCATATTTTATGGGTATTTGAGGTGGTTGTGGAGGAGCTGCAGAGTTTTCCTGCTTCTATGCCTCCATCTACTTAATAAGTTCTTAGTTCTTCTCCTTCTCTACCTAGATTTAGGACTGGAAGGAACCTCAGAGACCTAACTAAGGTTAAGTGATTCCCCCAAGATCACATAGGTGGTGAGCATCAGAGACATGGCTTGAACTCAGGTCTTTAAAACCCAGAAGCAATGTTCTTTCCATTGTAATATGCACATATATCTGAATCTCAAAGTGCAGCCTACAGTCACAGAAGTGCATTGGGTGCTGAGAGGTCCCCCCAGTTCCCACATGTCAGGACTCCAATTCACATATGGCTGATTCCACAGCCAGTACTAGTCTAGGTCATGGAGATCATTCCTCAAGGTCTCAGTGGGGTAAGTTAAGCTCCTTGTTTTACGTGACCACCATTTCTTGCTTGTTGATGGTTTATGCTTTCATATCCAGTCATCTGAATCCATAGCTTTCATCACTGATTCCCTTCTTCAAATTCATATTTCATGATCCTCTAAGGCAGTGGTTCTCAACCTTCCTAATGCCATGACCCTTTAATTCTCGTATGTGGGCATATCTGCATGTGGGCAAACCTACCTGGAGACGGATAAAGGAGCTGTGTCTGGGTTCCTAAGACCATTGGAAATATGTGTTTTCCAATGGTTTTAGGCAACTTCTGTGAAAGGGTCATTCGACCCCCAAAGGGGTAGTGACCCACAGGTTGAAAACCAATGCTCTAAGGTCTCAACTACTATTCTCCATCCTGCTAGTGGCTCCTTTCTGTGCTCTCTACCTTCTCTATATACACACAGGGGTTTTCTCACCATCCTTTTGACAAGAAATCCCAGGACAAAGGTGTACCACATGAGCCCTTCCTCTATTTGTGGTGACTTTTTTCTCCCCACCCTTCAATGGAATGCACAGAACTCACTGCAACCCAAAGCATGTCCCTCTCAACTTATCACCCTGTCTTTTCCCTCCCCACCAAAATGCAGGTGGTCAGTAAGAGAATTGAAAACACATTGTTGAACACACTGTTCCCAAGGAATACATTTCTGTTTCAGTCTCAGGCTTTGGACTTGGACCTCTCAGTCTGTAACAACAACTTTCAATGAAGCATTTGTAAAAGCAGGAAAAAAAAAAAACAACTTCCCTTGATTTTTTGGCTGAAATTTTGTTCTCCAGAAAGCACACAGGAAGGAGAGATAAATAGCACTCGTCAGGGTTTGGCAAAGAGGCTCAGCTGCTTGGGTGAGGAGCCGTGACATCCTTTTACCCTCTGACCTTCAGTAATCTCTTGCCTCACACTTCTAGAGCCCAGTTAAAGGACACTATTGACAATGCTGGATTGTGCAGATGTGTCCAGCTGCTAAAAGAGACCATAGCAAACTTATGGGAGGAGAAAGAGGAGGCTCCCACAGACATTCTCAATAACTACGTTACCTTGAATGAATCATTTAACTTCCGTGAACCTCAGTTTCATTGAGGGCAAAATGAAGGACATTGAACTATTTTCCTTCCTCTTGTTGTTAATCCTTCATTTTCAAAGAGGAACAATAGGCATCATGGGGTAACGTCTTGACTTTCCCATGAATTGGAGTTAAGTGAAGGAGAACTGAACAAAGTTGCCAGTCCCACTCACTTTTCCAGAGGCATCAGAGGCCACTGGAAAGACAAAAGTCAAGACACCTGATGGTGGCCTAGGATGAAGTAGGTGATCTTGGCATCCTTGAAGCCTGAGAAAGCTCGAAGTCTCTACAGTACTTTCTTCAGCCTCCTTCACGGCCATTGGAACAAATTGTTATAATCCATCCATACTTCCAGGGGAATTCTTCACATGCTTGTAGTAGACATCCTCCAAACCCACCCTCATGGTTATTTCAAACTGATTTAGCCTGTTTACTGAGACATTTTTTTTTACTGGAGTGTGGCCACAGCCCATGCTACAGCCTTTTGGAGGCACAGGTGAGAGTTGGGTGAAAGGTGGACACGGAAGGTAGATAAGAAACTCTGAAAAAGGCCTCACACTAGTCCCCTCTGAACAGCTGACACATCAGCATTTGATTTTAATTATACATGTGCAGTCATACGAAAAAATGTTTCCAGATTAGTCAAGTTGCAAAATAAAATGCTAACAAAATAAAACAATTAAATATCATATACCACAACTTTTTAAACTATTCCCTAATGGATAGGTATCCCCTCAACTTCTAGTTCTTTGCCACCACAAAAAGAGCTCCTAAAATATCTTCATGCACATAGGTCCTTTTCCTTTTTCTTTTGTGTTTTTTAGGATACAGACCTAGTAGTGGTATTCCTGGGTCAAAAGGTATGCACAGTTTTACTGTCCTTTGACCATGATTTCAGAATGGATAGACTAGTTCACAGCTTCACCAGTGGAGCATTAGTATCCCAATATTCCACATCCTCTCCATTATTTGTCATTCTCCTTTTCTGTCATGTTAGCTAGTCTGATAAATGTGATGTAAAACCTCAGGGTTGTTTTAATTTGCACTTCTCTAATGAATAGTGATTTAAAACACTTTTTTCATGTGACTATTAATGGTTTTGATTTATGCTTCTGAAAAGTGCCTATTTGTCTCTTGTCATTTGAAAATTTATCAAATGGGAAATGGCTTTTGTTTTTATAAATGTGTCTCAATTCTCTATATTTTGAGAAATGAGCTTTCATCAGAGAAACTTTCTGTAAAAACTTTTTTATCCCCAGTATCCTGTTTTCCTTCTGATGTTGACTGTATTAGTTGTGTTTGTACAAAAGCTTTTTAATTTCGTGTAATCAAATTTATCCCTTTTACTTATTGTAATCCTATTTCTTGTTTGGTCACAAACTCTTCCCCAAATTTACTTATGATATCACATTTTATGTCTAAATCATGTATCCATTTTGACCTTGGTATACAGTGTGAAATGCTGGTGCATGTCTAGTTTCTGCCTAACTACTTTCTAGTTTTCCCAGCAATTTTTGTCAAATGTTGAGTTTAACCAATTTAGGTATGACTGAGGTTCAAACACTGCCTGCACACCCACCTACTACCATTCTCTTTTAATTCTAAAAGCTCTTCCTTGTATGAATCTTTTATGTGAAACAACTTTCCCCTTTCTTCCTCTCCCTTTTCCCTTCTCCCAGGGCATTGCTCTTTCTCACTTATCCATATATATATATTTTTTACATTATCTCAACATAATTGACTCACTACCATGTTCTCCTTCTATGGAGAATTTTCCTATCTGTTTTAACGATGACAAAGATCTTAGAAGATCAGCTTCCCATATCAAAAGGTAAATAGTTTAGTTTTATTGAGTCCCTTATAATTTCTACTTCAAATTTACCTTTCTTGAGTTTCTCTTTCCCTTGAGTACTGTAGTTGAAAGTCAAATTTTCTATTTTCAGCACTGGTCTTTTCATCAGAAATGTTTCAAAGTTCTCTATTTCATTAAATATCCATTTTCCCCCTGAAAGATCATACTCAGTCTGGCAGTTTGGCTTGGTAGGCTTTTCTTGGTTGTAGTCGTTTTTTTTTTGTTTTGCTTTGTTTTGTTTTTTTGCCTTCTGGAATGCCATATCTCAAGCCTATTGCTCCTTTAGCTGCTAAATCTTGCTGTGTTCCTGACTGTGATTCCACAGTATTTGAATAGTTTCTTTCTTGGTACTTGAAGTATTTTCTCATTGACTTGGGAGCTCTGGAATTTGGCTATAATACTCCTGGGTTGTTGTTGTTTTTTTTTTTTTAAGGGGATTATGAAGTGTAGATTCTTTCCATTTCCATTTTACCCTTTGGTTTTAGTATATCATGGAACCTTTTCTTGATAATTTCTTAAAATATGGTGTCGAGGCTCTTTTTTCATCATGGCTTTCAGGCAATCAAATAATACTTAAAATAAATTCTCCAATCTTTCCTTCAATCTATTTTCCAGCTTAGTTGATTTTCTGATGAGATATTTCACATTTTCTTCTATTTTTCATTCTTTTAAATTCTTTTGAATGATTTGTTTCATTGTTGTTGTTTTTTTAATCTCACAGTGTCATTAGCTTCCATTTGCCCAATTCTTATTTTTAAGAATGATTGCCTTTGGTGACCTTTTGTGCCTCTTTCTCTATTTGGCCAATTCTATTTTTTAAGGCGTTATTTTCTTCAGTATGTTTGTGCCTTTCTTACCAAGGTATTCATTGTCTTTTCATAATTTTCTTCCTCTGTTTTAATGTCTTTACCTATTTTTTTTTCCTCTACCACTCTTACTGGATTTCAAAAATAATTTTTAGCTCTTCCAGGAATTCTTACTGGGTTTGTGTCTAATCACATTTTTTTTTCTCCAAGAAGAGGTGCTGTGAGCTGCTGCCACAGCTCCGTGGTTCTGGAATATTGGGATTTGATGATGTTCATGCCTCCCTCATTACCTGAAAAATTACTTTTTACTTCATTTGAATATATTTCCTTTGGATAAAAAGATATGTGCCCATGTTTTCTCATCCTTCTCATAGAATGTAATGCCCTTGATTTCATTGTCTCCTCTTGAGTTTGTTTCTTGATCTTTCTTATAATGATAGTAGATTTTTATGGCTAGCTTAATTTTTTGTTGTTTGCTCACTTTACCATCCTATTTCTTGATTTGGAACTTTATATTAATGTTGGACTCTGTGCCTAGTGTGAATGGAGGGATTCTGCCTCAAGCATCAGGTTTTTTCACATTGCTGTTTTCAAAGCTAGTTCTGGGAAACTTGTACATTTTCAGTGCTTTCCAGATAGTGTGATATGGGGAGAGGTGTGGTCACTGCTCTCTTGTTGTGTACTCTGGTACTTATCCAGGAAAGGTTCCCAATCCCTTGGGAAATCACAATCAATACTGCTCCTCAGGGCTTCCATTCCCTCTTGACTGAAACTGCTCCTCTCCACCCCTGAATTATGAAATGGAAGCAGGCATATACAATAGAACTGCCAAACAATCTGGTCCTACATCAAGTACTAGCACAGGGGGGCCCTGTAATATTTTTCTGATCAATGGCCAGATTCCCTTTCCATCTCTGGAATGAGAGCTCCCAAAGCTGCTGCTGTCTCTTTTGCCACCATCTAGTCCCACCACTAGTTTTTCACCCATGTAAGCTCTGAGCTAGCCTCATCTCCCATGTCACAGATCTCTTTTTCCAACTTCTTACTTTGTCTTGGGCTGAAAGACTGTCTCACTCTGACCTTTTGCTACCTCTGCTACTCTAGAATTCAATTTAAGGTATCATTTTAAAGTTGTTTGAAGGAAAACGCTAGGAGAGCTCAGGTGAGTGCTTCCTGTTTCTGCCATATAGATTCTGCCCTCAGAAGTTTGGAGTGGCCCTGCTTCCTTTTTTTCTTCCTACTTTATTTGGTAGCAATATCTTTTGCTCTGACTAAAATCATCCTAATCCCCCTATCCAAATTTCAACTCAGATCTCACTTTGATCCAAAACCATTTCCCTAAAACAAGAGAGAAACAAGCTTCAGCTTTACATGCAGATGCAACACATAACCCTTTGTGTAGGGTAAATATATATCTTCATAATTCTTAACATGCCATTTACTGGAGCTCAAAGAAAACATAATAAATTATCAAATTAGTAATATTTTTTAAGTGCTTAGTACAGTATCTGGCACAATTTTGTTATTACTGTTGTTAAATTGTGGCAATCATGTCCTACTCTTCATGACCACGTTTGGGGTTTTCTTGCCAGAGTGGTTTTCCATTTCCTTCTGAAGCTTGTTTTACAGATGAGGAAACTTGAAAAACTGGGTTAAAGGACATACCCAGAGTCACATAGCTAGTAAGTGTCTGAGGCTGGATTTGAACCCATGAAGATGAATCTTCATGATTCCTGTCCTAGCCCTCTATTCACTGAGCTTCTCCCCTGCTCACCTAGCACATAGTAGGTGCTTAATAAATGCTTCTTCTCTTCCCTCTAATAAAGTCTTTGACATTCTTATCTTACTACTGACAGTATTATAGACTTATGGCTAGAAAAGGGACATTCAAGATCATGGAGTCCAACCTCTTCCTTTTGCCAAAGACAAAATTGAGCCCAGAGATTTTAGTGACTCATTCAGGGTTACACAGCTGCAAGTAAGTGCCTGAGGCAGAGTCTGAATTGAAGTCTTCTTGACTTTAAGTCTAAAGCCTTGTCCACTGTTACATTGCCTTCCAGTATCAGGTGGATGTACAAAAAACAATAGGAAGGATTAAATAGTCAGGCTGGCAAAGTGTGAGCAAGACCCCTTTCAAAGTCCCATTGTATTTAGCACAGTGCCTGGAGCATAGTAGGTGCTTAATAAATGTTGATTAGTTGATTCTTTTCATTGAGACAAGTCATCATCTACTCGACTTCTAAAGACTTCTAAATCTTTTGGTTAATAGGAAAATGAATCCCAATCATAGAATCTCAGAACTAGGAAGGGACAGTCAGAGGCCAACTCCCCAAATCCCTTTCTGATCAGTGCTTCCCTCTACAACAGACCCAGCAGTCACCAATATACCTTTTGCTTAAAGTCCTCCAATGAGGAGGCAACTCCTAACTACTAAGAACTCCAATTCTACTTTCATGGAGCCCAAAGTGCTATGAAGTCTCTTTTATATGAAGTCTAAATCTGTCACTTGGCAATTTCCATTTGGAGTTCCTAGTTTGGGTCCTAGGACCACCTCGTTCATCTCCCTCATTTTGCTGTTGAAGAACTGAGAAGTGGAGAGATTTGCCCAACCCCACCCCCCACTCAGGTATTAAATTGCAGAATGGGGACTTTGATCCCCATCCTTTGTTCTCATAGCCAACACACTTCCTGTTGCATTATCCCATCAACCTTGATTTTCTGATCTTTTCTCCTTTTCCCAAAATAAATATTTTTAAAATTTTTTTTTCTTGTCATCACCTTGCCTTAACTGTTCTTCTGCATCTTGAGCTTTAAGCACTTTAGGCCTTATTAGTATAGAACAGTCTTAGCTTCTATCCTTCACTCATTCTCTTTTTCCTCTTCTATATTCCAACTTCTCTATATCTTTTTTTCAGACCTAAGTTTAATGTGTTTTCATATCACACTTTAAACAACCCACATTTCCCTCAGCTGTATTGCTTCTTCTTATGTCCTCAGAATTTTATTCCCAAGAACTTCTCATCCCACTATTGGCAAAATGGAATAGTAAGTAACCTAGTTGAAATTGACTAGGCCAGTTTCTAGATCTGGGACTTCCCTCTTCCGGGATATTGATCTGATTTCCCTAGTTGTTGATCTTACTCATTAAATTCTCTTTTAGGTACTTATCTGAGGATAAAATGAGATAAAATTTGTAAACCATTTTGCAAACCTTAAATTACTATGTAAATGCTAGTTATTATTATTATTATTATTATTATTATTTGCATATTATTATATGCATATCCTTTGCATATCTCACATATACACCAGGAAGAATGGGAATTCCTTGAGTGCTGGAACTGAGTCATGTTTGCTAGCAAGCCTTACAACTGATGATTAATATATATTGGTGGAATTGAATAAAATTGAATTGGATTGAGAAATATCTACTCAGTCAGTATCAAAACAATTAAGAGAAACTAAGTTCAGCAAATTCTGTGTTTATTTTATAAATTCCAGAAGGGATCTATGTCCCCCTTCCATACTACAGCATGAATGGTGGACAACCTTCTTCTGTATTTATAGGGAATGGACTCTATGCTATACTTTGTGTATGGCTGGTTGCAAGAGAATTGGGAATAAAGGGATGTTGTCATTGACAACATGTGTTAGCAACATCAAACAACTGATCAGGAGTAGAATGATTTGAAAACAAATAAAGTATCTGCCCCAACATAAATCAGAGATATCTGGAATAACGGCATGATAGTTTAAAGAAGAATTTTAATTGAAGAGTTGGTATGGCCCTGGTTGACTTGGAAGGGAATGAAAAGGGCATATGCTGTCTCTCACATACCTCAGAGGGTGGCTTGAGCCTGGATGTGGATGAGGCTTGCTGTCCTTAAGGGGCTGAACTCATTACGTCTTTACATATCCTTTCTCTCATCACCCAACCTGAAACTGGAGCCTCAGAGATGATTTCTTCACTATTGTCTCTAAATTTCCTTGAGTATTTATTCTGCATGTTGGCAGCCTCCTCTTACTGTCCCTGTTTTTCTGTCATTATGTGGGCATAATTCCTGTCTCTCATCCCTTAGTCCTGTCCACCTACCTTCTCTGCTTGACTCTAGGGTGTAGGAGGTAGCGTGCCAAGTTAGAAAGTTTTCAGATTTAGCTAATTCATCATTACTAGTGAAGAATGATTTGTAGATTTCTCTTAGAGCTAGAATTTCCAGGAAGGATTGAGAGGCTGTTTTCATTCTGTATGCCTAATAAACTTGACACTCCTTTTCACAAAGAAGAGCTGGTGTGAGCTGCTGTCCAAACTCCATAGCTCTGGGATATTAGGACTTGGTGGTGTTCATTTCTCCCTCATGCTCTCAAAAATTACTTTTTATTTCATTTAAATATATTTATGTTGGATGCAGTGCTATGTGGCCATGTTTGCTTCTCCTCCCCCTAGAATGCAATGTCCTTGAGAACAGAGTATTTCATTTCTCTTCGGATCTCCAACTCCTGGCACAGGCCTTGGCAATCAGAGATTTTGAACAAATGGGAAGTTTTCACCATGCATGGCAGAGATGGGGCCGATTAAGTGAGAAAAGCATTGATTGCAGTCAAAGAACTTCAATTCGAATTCTGCCTTTGATGGTTATCACCTGAGTGACCTTGAATGTGTCCCTTCAAAACCTCATTTGGGCCTCAGTTTCTTCATTTGCAAAGTGAGATGTCTCACTGGGTATCTGAGTTTCCTGATATGCTTAGATCTATGGTCCTATGATCAAAGCCTGCCTCTCCCCTCCCCCATGACCACTACACCCAGGTGGAAACAAAAAGAAGGAGGAGAGGAAGAGAGAGGGAGAAGGAGAAAGAGAAAGGAGAAGAAGGAAGAGGAGAAAGAGAAGAAAAAAGAAAGGAAGAATGAAAAGAAGGGAAAAAAGAAAAGAGAGAAAAATGAGGAGGAGGAAGAGGAAGAGAAGGAGGAAGAGAAGAGGAGGAGGAGGAGAAGGAAGAGGAGGTGAAGAAGAAAGAAAAGGAGAAGAGGAAAGAGGGAAGGAAAGAAAAAGAGAGAAAGAAAGAAAGAAAGAAAGAAAGAAAGAAAGAAAGAAAGAAAGAAACCATTAGGAGAATGCTTGGTCTGTCTCAGCTATCTTTTCTATTCTTTCTTCAACAGTTTGAATTTAAATCTGCACACACTTCAGAGAAAAATCATTTGTTCCATCCATTAATTCATCCAACAAGCATTTATTAAATCCCTACTAGCCACTAACTACCATGGTCCATAAGGTCATACTAAAGCAAAAATGAAAGTCCTACCCTCAAAGAGTTTATATTTTCCTGAGGGGAAATACAACATCTACAGAGAAATAAACTCAAAATAGATGCAAAATCATCATGAGGTTATTTTGAAGTGGGAAGGGCCCTGACAATGGAGGTTCAGGAGGAAGAATCAAGGCAGGCCTTTTGTGTGGGGTGGAGCAAGAGCTTCATTGCCTTTAAGTGCTGATCTTCAGAGCATGGCAGTGTAACGAGACTGAGAGCCAGCACCCCTGTCAGCAAGCTCTAAGTTCAAGTCTTGCCTCTGAAATTTTTGGTTGTGTGACATTGGGCATTTCATTTCACCTCTTGGTGTCCCAGGAAAGCCTCTAAGCTAAGTTATAGAGCTAATGTTGAGCTGCATTGGTAGAGGGACCTTGCTCATTAGGGAGTCCCCTACATTCATTAGTCACTCAATAAACATTTATTAAACACCTACTATGTGCCGGATCCTATACTAAATGTTAGGGCTACAGAGAAAGACAAAAGACAGTCACTTCCTTTGAGGATCTCATAGACAGATATGATCATGTGAGCATCAAGGAAATTACAGGTCTGCTTACAAATAAAAATAAAGGATCTCCTAATTCCAGTTCCATTAAGGAGGACCTCCCTTCATACAGTTTAGTTTTAAACAGCTCCTTTGCACATAGTATGCTGTCTTTGGCATATCTGTAGACCACTATTCCTTTGAGTCTTTACCTGACATTTGGTGGCCTTACTTGCAGTCTGTGTGACCTTGGGTAAGTTGCCTGACCTTACTGGGTCTCAATTTTCTCAACTGTAAAATTAGGGGTTTAGAGTAGATGCATCTATGATGCTGTGATCCTCCTGAAGGGACCATACAGATAGGAATTGTCCACTAGGAAGAAAAAGAGACATTAGAGCAGCATTTCCCCTGTTTACATGTGACTCAGTTCCAATTGTCTGGCACCCCTCTCCATGATGTGTCAGCCCAAGAGATCCTTATTTGTGCCTGAACTGGAGCAGCTGTGTTGGACCCAGCACTGAACAGATGGAGGTAAGGCAAGATACTTGATCTTCTATTGGCCAGGAATGAGAGGAAGGCAGAATGCTCCGGATGCTCCACAAGTTAGTCGGAGTGTTTGGTTTCTTCTTCATTTCAGCCCTTTGCTTCCAGGCACCAAGGTTAGATGAAACACTGCAGCAGACCTGACAGCCCCTGAATTACAGGATTCTGGTGCCACATCAGCCCAGCTCCCTTGATCTGCCCCGCTTATGAACTGGTCTACATGGCTTCAGAGCAGCCTTGCAGGGCTTACTCATTCTATCAGAAGAAATTTGAGCCATGATAGTTAAGAGGACAGACAGGTCTCTAGGCCAGCAGGAGCCAGCTCACACAAAGCAGCCACTTGGTGGCATGTGGAACTCTTGGAGGTGCCCACAGGGAATAGCTTGGGAACACTTGGAGCTGGAGGGTGACCACAAAGGATGTGGTCACTAACTTTATTTGGGCAGCATGCTGAGCTTCTTGGGGAATCTGCCCAGTTCCCAGGAGGTTAAAACAGACCCAGAGAGCGGATCAGAGACTCTGGCCTGGACACATCACTTGGAGAGCTTCCGGGAACAGACGCCGAGGTGGGTGCTTCCAAGGTCAGGAACACAGCCACTCTGTTGTGTTTGGTCCGTGGCCTGGTGCTCAGCTTCTAGCCTGCCTCTAATGAAATACAGACTGTGGGTATCAAGGTAGTGACAGAAGAGCCTCGCAGCTGCTCTGTCCTGAAGGGCTTCTGCTTAGAGCCAAGAGGATGTCAGAAGCACATCAGAGTAGAGCACAGTTTGACTTCTTGGGCCAGAGATGCAACTATGGCAGTAAGAGGGGGATACAGGAACTAGTTTTGCCTCATTTGATAAAGACTTGTGCTTTCTGTTTTTTCCTGGAGCTCCAGAAATTCACAAGGAAATTGTTAGTTAGCCTGAGCAGTGAAGAGTCAAAGGATGTTTAGCTCAAAACTGTAATCTCAAACTTCATTTTGCAAAAGAAGGAAAGAAACTGGGTCTGTGATTTTATTGGTGCAGAGAACTCCTGGGTGAGGAGCCTCTTCCCACTAGTACTGGTCAGCTCCTCCTTTTGAAGGTCCTAGAGCATGCCTAGAGCAGGGGTCAAATTGAAAGAGAAACAGAGGATCCATATGTAAGGATTCCTGAAGGAGGCACAGGGACTTGGTTTTCAAATATAATCTTATCTGTGCTTGATTATTATTTGTATATGTTATGTTAAACATTTCCCAGTTTCATTTTAGTCTGGTTCCTGCCACACTCAGGAGTGTCCTGACCCACACATATTGGACACCTGCCCTAGAGCCCTGCAGAGGCCAATGTGTGCCAGAGCCAGGAGGACTCAAGCTCTCCATCCACCATGCATCTCTGGCTCTGGCTCCCCCAGCTGTCTTGGCTCCTTCTGTCTCTGTCTGTCTGTCTGTCTGTCTGCCTGCCTGCCTGTCTGTCTGTCTGTCTCTCTCTCTCTCTGTCTCTCTCTGTCTCTGTCTCACTCACTAGCTGTGATCTTTTGTACCTCACAGAGCTTAAGACTTAGTTTCTTCAACTACATAATGAAGGCATAGGGCAAAATGTTCTCTATGGTCCCTTTCAACTCCCATCAAGCAACAAGCATGTATTAATCACGTATGATGTACCAGGCACTGGGGTATAAAGACAAAAGTGAAAGTCTCCACTGTCAAGGAACAGGAGGAGATGCAATAGATAGATAGATAGATAGATAGATAGATAGATAGATGATAGATGGATGGATAGATAGGTAGATAGATAGATAGAAAATAGGGGAATCAACTGGTAGATAGGAAGATAGAGGAATGATTAGATAGATAACAGATAAATAAACATATAGAGAGGATAGATGACTAGATAGATAAATAATGAATAATCGATATATAGAGGGAAGTAGATGGATGTAGATAGATAAATGAAGGAGAAGAGAATAAGCATTAATGTAGCACCTACTATATTCCTGTTGCTGTGATAAGTGTTTTACAAAGAGCATCTTATTTGCAGACACAAAATAAAAAGAAGGTAATTGGAGGGGGAGGCAACAGCACTGAGCAGGATGGGGGAGGCATGATGCAGCCAATGGCACTTGACCTGAATCTCGAAGGAAACCAGAGATTCGAAGAGGGGGAAGGGCATTCATTGCAAGGCAATGGTAAAGAAATCAGAAATAGGATGGATTATGTACTAGGAAAAAATGCCCATAGAGGGTGATGGGGGTGGAAAAAGAGGGAGGTGCTAGCCTTTAAATGTCAAACACAGACATTTCTCTTTATTTGCTCCCAGATTCTTTACGCGTGGGAAAGGCTGTTACTGGTCGCACCTAGATAGGGGAATATTCGAGAGGACAATGTGCAGACAGCTGGATACAAGCTGACAAATGGTAACAGCCTTAATTAGTTGAAGATGTCAAGGACTTACTAGGTTTTTTTTTATTTAAAAAAGGACACATTTTGCTTTGACACATCAGTCACTTTCTGATCCACGAATCCCCATGGCACCATCCCATAAGTAAAACAAATACAACCGATCTAGGTGTTACTATTTCTGAAAAGAGATAATGAGGAAAAACATTTATGGTGAGTCTGCTTCTTATTCACTGGTGCATTAGTCACATTATGAGCTCCCTATGGATGGTGAGAGGCCCAGGAGGCTTGTGTTTGTGGGGGACATAATGTGCAGCACATCAAAACATGGGACACTGAGAAGCCTCCTGCCTGAGATCCATCTCCCAGGTAAAAAGAGCCGGATAAAGAAAGAGTCTTTTCAGGCTGTGATGGGTTGTTGGTTAGACAATCTATAAAGCTCTACAATCAGTATATGCCTGTACTATATGTGCCCACACAAGCACATGGCCACATACAAGTGTATACATACACATACACACACACACACACACACACACACACTTGTCTTGGACTACTTAGAATTGAACAGTACAAAGAACTTCCTCGAACAAAGATCCATCATTTTGATATGAATATGCTTCCAGTGCTGTTATGAAACTTGACTCTTGCATAGTGATATCATTTTGGTCCTCTTTGAGAATGAAGGAAGGACAACACCAACCAACCAACCAAACAACCAATCCAACATGAGGCACTAGACCAGCGGTTCTCAACCTGTGGGTTATGTTCAGTTTGTAACAATGAAAATACATCCTGCATATCAGATATTTACATTACAATTCATAACAGTAGCAAAATTACAGTTATGAAGTAGCAATGAAAATACTTTTATGGTTTGGGGTCACCACAACATGAGGAACTGTATTAAAGGGCCGCAGCATTAGAAAGGTTGAGAACCACTGCACTAGAGCCTTCAAAGAGTGAACATTAAAATCACCTAGAGGGCAATGGAAAGGCCTGGCAGTGGGAGGGGGGAGGAGGAGGAAGCTGCAATAAGTCATTATTGTTCAGTTGTTTCAGTTGTGACCAACTCTTAATGACCCTATGTGGGGTTTTCTTGACAAAGATACTGGAGTGGTCTGACATGTCTTTCTCCAGTTCATTTTTACAGATGAGGAAACTGAGACAAATAGTGACTTGCCCAGGGTGACAGAGTTAATAAGAATCTGAGGTCAAATTTGAACTCAGGAAGATGAGTCTTTCCCATGCCAGGCCCAGCACTTCACACACCATGGTGCCTTCTAGCTGCTTTTTTCAGTAAATTACAAACAGGGAATTTTGAAGAAGCAGCAGAGAAAAAGATGTCATCAAAGGAATGGTTGCATGAGACTGTGGAAAGACCCTTGGATTTGGAGTCTGATGAGCTGGTTTCAAATCCCAGCATTGTCCCTATGATCCTGGGCAAGACCTTTAATGGTCATCATCGCTGCATTTATATAGTGCTTTAAGAATTAAAAAGGACTTTTCACATCATCTCACTTGAACTTCACCAACAACTTTATGGAGTGACTGCTGTTTTCTTCCCCATTTTATAGGTGAGGAAACTGAGGCTGTCAAAGATTAAGTGACTTGCCCAGGTTCACATAGCTCGTGAGTGCCTGAGGCTGGATTCAAACTTAGACATTTCTGATTCCAAGTCCAGTGGTCTGTCCACTACCCCATCCAGCGTCAGCTGAAATATCTCGGCTTTTGTTGTCTCATCTGTGACATGAGATGTTTTCTAAATCCCCTCCTAGCTGTAATTCTATGATCTTAAGAATGTGGGAGTAAGAAAGAAAAGTGACGGCCCCCACAGAGAGAGGGAGGGCCAGCCAACAGACAGCCAATGTGTTCTGTGTCCTTGTGATGTCAAGGAAAAAATGAAGTTACTTAGCACAGTGAAGGGATTCTCTGTGGTGGATTTATGGAAGAACAAAGACAAGAGGTGCACAAGAGGAAGATGGTATGGGTGGGTCGCTATCTGCATCAAGACAGGAAATGCCTACTTCAGTGAGGTCACAAGTCCATTTAGGTACACCATTATAGAAAGCCACATCCACTTGAAACCAAAATAGATGATCTGAGGGCACTCACCTATTTTAGAGTTTCATGTGTTGCTTAAGAGATGAGATGATGACTTTTAAATGGCATCTGACCTTTAGATTCAGAGGTAAGGGATTAATGGATTAAAGACAGTTGTCTAATAGCTGGTTTCTAGTTTTCAATAGAGACTAATGGTATCTATCCTTGCTTTCCCTTCTTTCATAAAAAATACATTATTCATGTAGAAATTGCTCATCGAAATGTAGGAAAATTCCCTTCAACAGTATTTTGGTTGATGTGTAAACTTATCAACGTGAATACTGCTTCTAATGACGCAGATTTAACCCATCCATCCCCTGCACCTCTGCCCATGCCTTCTCATAAATCCTCCTCTGACCCCCCATCAACAGGCTGAGGGGCTTCCTCTAGATCTTTTGCCATTCTGTGGATACCAGCACCCAACGGCATCCATTGGTGGCTCTTGGCACGTCTGACCCACCTTCCAGAAAGGCATAACAGTCATCTGTTTAGAATGAGATGAAAGCAAAAGGCTAGCAAGGCCTCTTCCTGCTTTGAGATTTGCTTATCTATTCATTCTTAGTACAGAAAAGGTCAATGTGTTCTATTGCTAGTTAGTGAAACCCCAAACTCTGCACCACAAGAAGAAAAGAGGCTCAAAGAAGACCCTTGGGGGCACTCACATTCCAGGGTCAGGAAGGGGATAATCCCGGACATAGGACAAGGACTGAATAAGAGTAGACAAAAGGAGAATGAGAGAGAGTTGTGTCTCTTATGCCAACTAAGTGAGTTTACCTGTGAGAGCCAACATGGTGTAATATATAAAGAGCCAGTCTCTGAGTCAGGAAAATAGGTTCAAGTTCTGACTGGTTCTGACATATGTTTGCTACATGAATCTGGACAAATCCTTTAACCTCTCAGAGACACAGGCAGCTCTTTCTAAGACCCTAAGCTGCAGAACAGTGGCTGATACTCATTAGTGGAGGAAATTTCTTCCCTGTGAGTTCTCATAGTCAAGGAAATCACAGGCTTTTCTTTGCATCCTCAACACTTAATATGGCATGTGGCACATGTAAGCACTTAGTATGGCATCCATCACATGGTAAGCACTTAATAAAGGCTGGTTGGTTTGTCTTGACAAAACCTTGACAGACTGGAGAGGGACCAGAATGGTGAGGACACTGGACATCAGACCATGTGAAAAGACTGGTTGGGGGAAATTTTGGTCAACTCCTCCCATCATTTCAGGCTCTGGAGGTTGGGAAGCCCAGATTCACCCAATGTATTGACCATCCCTACCAGGTTAATGCCACCTGTAAATTTGCTAATCACCCTCCAAAAGCCACTCAGTGCTCTACAGACTTCTGCCTTTAACATCTCTAAAGTCTAAGGCATCATCCATCATAAGGTGTAAGTAAATGACAACAGAGCAGAGGGTGGAATTTCTAACAGTGGAATTGCAGGGATGAGCTGGTATGTGGAGAAGGCCTGAGGAATATCAGAACCTTCGTAGTGATGCTGAAATCAAAATATGAGCCATTACCCATCCCACTTACTGGTAAGGCAAGGTCTGGGTCAAGCAACAGGTCATCAGCACTGACTTCTGAAAACTAGTAATGACAGCTAACATTAACAGAGCACTTTACAGATATTAGCCCAATCGATTCTCTCAAAAACCCCACAGAGGTTACTGCTATTACTATCTCCATGTTAGGAGGTTTGAGGCAACCAAGAGAGGTCAAGAAGGTTAATTGGCTTACTGAAGGAGAGCTAGGAGATAGAGTGCAGGACATGGAGTCACAAAGACCTGAATTTGAATAGTCTCACATGTCTACTAGCTGTGTGATCCTGAGCAGTCACTTAATCTCTCTGTGCATCAGTCTTCTCATCTAGAAAATGTGAGTTAATATCACTTAGGCCACAGGTGAGGAACAAATGTGATAATATATGTGAAGGGCTTTGCAAACTTTAAAGCCTTGTATAAACGTAAACTAGTCGTAGCAGTAGCAGTAACAACAATAATAATAATACTAAGCGTCTGAAACAGGAGTTTATTTCCAAGCTCGTCATGTATCACAAACTAGCCTTGAAAATAATTACCAGAAATTCTCAGGACCATTTCACCCACAGAAATGCCTCTTGGTTAGTCATTAGGGCTGCTCCCTTCTTTGGGATTATGGGTATATGATAAATACAGACAGTTGTTGCTATTGCTGCTTCTGCTTCTTCATCATCTCCCCCTCTTCCTCCTCCTGCTTTCCCTTCTTCCTCTTCTTCCTCCTCTTCCTTCTTCTTCACCAGATTGTAAAAACATCCATAATGGAAGGCTAGCCATTATGAAAGTGTACTCTTCTCCAGCCACCAAATCAAACATATATCAAAACAAAGATGCCAACAGGGCATGTGGGCCACACTACCTCAGGGACATCTCCCAGTTACTCCATCAATGGGGCAGGTAGTGCTGCTCTTACCATGATCTGAGGTTATGGTGATGGATGGTTTAATGGGAAGACTTAGTGCACCACCCTGCTATGAACACGCAAGTTTCTAAACTACGGCCTGGAAGCTATTAAATTAGTTTGTGTTTCCATATAATCCCATCTGTATACTTGTTTTCTTTCTCTAGAAAGGCAGCATAACATAGAAAAGTGAGAGGACCTTACTTCAAAATCCAACACTGCCACTTATACCTTTATATATGATTCATCTTGGGCAAGTTAATCAACTTTTCTCAGCTTCATTTTCCTTATTTGTAAAATTATTAGGTCCTATCTAGGGCCCATTCCAGCTCTAAAGCCTAAGAAGCAATGATTGGAAGCATTATCACTGTACTTAGCCTGAGAAAGCATTCTGTGCCCCTCTCACCAAAGGATGGCAGGATTGGAGGTCATAGTGGGACTCCATTAGATATGCACTGGTAGAGAGATAAGAGAACCACAAGGAGCCCAAAGGTATTTGTTCTGAAAAAAGTGAAAATAAGAAAATAAAGCTGTTTGTCTAGAGATTTGCACCTGATAAGGTCTTTACCTTGGGGTCTTTGGAATTGTATGATGAGTCTTGGCTTGTTAAACATACAGAAGGTCCTCAAGAATTGCCTACTTGACATAAATATTTTTTTTTCCTGATGTGCACATCTTTATAAACCACAAAGAAATCATAAATATCCACCACAATTACTCTTGAGAATGTACAAAAGATGTCAGATAATTGATGGTAAGTTTGTCTGGGAGGTCACTTCCCTTGGAATTGCATGAAATATAACAAAAGTATACGCCCCTAACAATCTCAACCTAAACATCATGTGGAAGAGTTCCCCCCCTCCCCCCAACACTACCGTATACTATTTTCCTAGGTCAGGCCACTGTGACATTGCGAGGCATTTGAGGACACTGCCCCTTTTGGAAGACTGAGCCTCCAGCTCTATGCCTTCCCACCAACCCTTCACCTATAGATCAATAGGTACCAGCTCTCTATTCCCCATAACTATTTCAGATGCCCCATTAATACAGAATTCTTGCATGTGACCATGTGATAATGTGACTTTTAGCAGATATCTGGGAGCTAAGGAGGATTAACAGTCATTATTCTTGGCTTTTCAATTAATTCAGCAGAACATCAGGAGCTCAAAGAAAGATATATTAGAATGAGAAGTCTAGGGAGTGAAGTTACCAACCATCAACCAAAAAAGAAATATCGTGAAAGCATTTATCTATGAATCTTAACACAGGAGGGTGTCAGAGTATACTTCACACATGGTTATCTGTGCATCTGATTTCAGAAGGCTAATGCAATGTCTGGAGCCTCCCTATGTCTCTTGTCCCTAAAACAGCACAGGAAGAACACCTTCCATGGGGCACGTTTTTAAAAACTGTGCTGTGCCAGGAGAGTTTTATCACTGGAAAAACATTATATAATATCAGATCACATCATGTAATAATAAAATCATTGCGATAGCATTGGGTGGGAGCTTTGTTTGACAGTAAGAGTCAGAAGGTTATGGCAAAACCTGGATGTGCATGTTGTGACAATGAGTGATTTTGATTTGGCTCCTTAGAATCTCTTATTTTACAGAATTACTTTCTCTATACTTATGACACTTGACCTTTGAAAAGGGTATGTTGGTGGACTCTGTGTAGCTTCACCTCCCATGATCCAAGTTCCTCAACAGCCAGTGCCACTTCTCATTAATCTTTACTGTCTATGTTGCTAACTGGCATGAATCATACCTAAGAAAGACCTGCCCTTCACTTCTCATCACCTTTAGCATAGAAGTCACCAGGTGCTTCCAATTAAGTCCTAACAGATGAAAAACACTACAAGCTCCATCTGAATTTTCCTTTCTTCAGTCTATACATTTAACTGATAATGGTACAGCAGCATCTTGAAGACAGTAGCCTTCCTTGCTGTGTACCTCTGGACACTGGAACTTAGCTATGTTATTCCTAAGATGTGGTGTCCATGATTGCATGTCCCAGCATGCAGTGTGTTAGCTTTCCTTGGGTAAGCCAATTCATCTTCTCAGCCTCCCTTGGTTTCCCCATCCTTCTAACATGGAGAGAGTAATAGCAGGTACCTCTGCAGGGTTTTTGAGAGGATAGAGTGTGTTAATATCTGTAAAGTGCTCTGTTAATGTTAGCTGTTATTACAAGTGTAGAATGTCGTAGCTCTATCACTTCCTAGATACTGGACAGTTAGGTGGTACAGTGGATAGAGCTTTGGGCCTGGTCAGGAAGACCTGAGTTCCAATCCAGCCTCTGACATTTACTAGCTGTGTGACCCTGGGCAAGTCATTTAACCCTGTGGCCCTGTTTCCTCATCTGCAAAATGTGCTAGAGAAGGAAATAACCAACAGTTTCAGGAGCCTTGCCAAGAAAACCCCAAATGGAGTCACAAAAAGTCAGACACATCTGAAATGACTGAATAACAAGATTCTCTTAAAATCATATCAGCAGGATTGGTCAAATTCTCACCAGGGTTTAATTGGTGTCGACAGCAATAGAGATTCATCAGTCATACGTAACATTATAGAATCTTAGATTTAGAACTGTGAGAAACCTTGGAGGTTATTTAGTTCAACTGTGTCCATTTACAGTTGATGAAAATAAGACCAGGAAAAGATAAATGACTTTTCCAAGATCATACAGGTAAGAAGTAGCAGAACTGGGAATGGAACCCAGATGAGGAAAGTATGAGAAGCAGACAGCTTCTAACATGGGCACACATCTCCTCCTTCACTCCTGCTCCACAAGCCTCTCCTCTGGCTCTGGCCTATGTCCCATTCTTTAGCCTTTATCTGGTGACCAGCAAACATTGCAACTTCACTCCTTTGGACACTTACACTTATGTTCCTCATTCTACATGGTTTATCGTATGCCAGAAAACAGATTGGCTGGGGTTGAATAAACTTCCAACTATAACCAGTCTAGGGAACCTAGACTTATGCTTCTGCCCTTGTAGGAGAATTCTGTAGCAAGAAGATAATCAGATTTGATAAGCCTGGATCTGCCCCTCATTGCACAGATATGGTAAGACTAAACCAGGACACTAGGTAATGGAAAATAGCTAATTCATGCTAAGGCTCAAAATATGCCTTTCTAAACAGCATATTAGCATTTTAAATACTTAAATGCCTTTAGAGCTCAATGTGTAATTTTCTATTCCATCCACGCTTAATACCAGGACATCAAGATTAAAAAAAAAAGAACAGGACAGTAAGCAATGACTTTCTTTGTTGATTTTCCTTTTCCGTTATTGGCTGTGAACTGAACTCCACGTTATGTTAGCCTATAGTTTCACGGATCGGTTTGAGTTATTTGAAAATCTTCCATATATGACTAGAAGAGATGTTAGCAGGAGACTTCCTGATGCTCTAAATAAGTTTGTTTACTATTTTAAGCATGTTCAATCCTGTCCAGTCATACCTTTACCAATGTCATTTTACAGGATTATTGATACACCATGACAGAGTCCCTCCAGCTCATCACAGAACCTGACTGTAATGATGTTCATTAGATTGTCTGAGACAGAGATCAGAAGGGCTTACTGGAACTGCCTCTTGGAGCATTGATTAGCTTAATGGTGCAGCTTCTTGATCCAATTAGTGATGTTTACAGAGTTTCCCTTTGGGATTGTTAATCATGTTACCATAGTTATCATCAACAAAACATTCATTGATGCTTACTCTTTGCAGGACATTGTACTAGGTTCTATACAAGATATAATGACGTTTAAGATATGGTGCCTGCTCTCCATGGGCTTCCATTCTAGTTGGGAAGATAAGAAAGAAACAAAAATATGACAAATATATAAGATTGCCCAGGATAAGAAAGACCTGCCTCAAGTACTACCTGCATGGCCTTGGGCAAGTCACCTAAACTCTCTCTATCTCACTTTGCTGATTGGTGAAATGGGGGTAATAATAGTTCCAAGCTGCCAGGATTGTTGTGAAGATCAAATGAGATAATACATGTTTAATCTATCTTAAAGTGCTATATAAATAAATGTTAGCTATTATTAGGAAAAAGGAGTGATCCATAAGAGCTAAGCTTTGAGAAGGAGCTGGGGGAGGAGGGGTAGAGCCAGAAGGATCCATTTTTGTACCAAGTCAAGTACTTGAAGTGGCAGCTCGGTGACGCAATAGTGCTTAGAGTACTGGGTCAGGAGTCAGGAGACTCATCTTCCTGACTTCAAATCCAGCCTCAGACACTTACTAGCTGTGTGATCCTTGGAAAGTTACTTAACCTTGTTTGCCTCAGTTTCCTCATATGTAAAAATGAGCTGGTGATGGAAATTACAAACCATTCCAAATATCTTTGCCAAGAAAATCACAAATCGGATTATGAAGAGTCAGGCATGACTGTAAAATGACTGACAACAAATACTCGAAACACCCCTAGGACTACTGACCCCAAATACACTGTATTTGGACAGGCAGAATGATCATCAGCAAACCAAGGAAAAGTTTCTTGGAATGCTGGTGCAATAGTTGGGATCTCCTATTTTAAATAATTCCTGGTCCTTCCTACACTGACACAGGATGGTAGGAACTATCAGAATCCTCTAAAATTTTAGTACCCTGAGGAAAAGCCTCAGTTGTCCCTACCTAGTTGTGACTCTAAAGATTTTCAAGAGGACAATGTGAATCTTGAAAATCTTTCCAGCTAAGGGGAATGTTGAGCAAACTATTAGTCTATGGGACATGCATTCTATGTGTGTGCATGTGTTTATACACAAGTATATGTGTATGTTGTGATCTACGTGCTGAAAATTGCTATGATTCAAGTTTGTTTGTATCCATCAAATTAAAACAGACTGAATGATGCATGTTTCTTTCCCATGTTATTTATGTGATGACAAAGAATGAATGTAAATGTTATGGAACAAGATGAAAGCATCTGGTTTTTATTATGATTACATGAAATTAAATATTTGCAAATGTAACCAAAACCTTAGGGAGGAGAAAAAGTCACAAAATTATTCTGAAGAGGAAGGTAGAGTAGGAAGCTTCTATAAATATAGGGACAGCTCTGCCAAAGTCTGAGCAACTTTCTACATTTTGTGTTGGCAGTATCTTTTTCTCTCCATGAAAGATTTTTTTTTCCTACACCGAGAGCCTAATTTTTCAAGTTCTTATCTCTGCACAAAAAAATCATTTACCAAACATTAAAAAAATGAGGAAAGAGATGGATTTAGAAACATTTGAGGAGAATTGCATGAACTGATGCAGAATAGGATAAGCAGAACTAGTACAACTTATGCAAAAACATTGTAATGAAAAACAACCATGAAAGACAAAAATTCCAATCAAAGTGTGAATCAACAACAATCCCAGAGGACTAATCAATGATGAAGCATAAGGAATATACTGATAGATGGACTCCAGGTACAGAATGAGACATATAGACATTTCTGGATGTGACCAATCTGTGGGTCTGTTTTACTTGATTATGGTTGTTTGTTATGTGGAAAGATTTTTGGTTTGTTTTTCTTTTTAATGGTAGGGGATGGAAATTAATCAGAAGCATGAAGCTGGCAATGGTGATACAAAGAAGAAAAGGAAAAAAAAATAATTGGAATCCTTTCAGAGGGAAACACAGAAAAACAAGATAGTTTTGAAACAAGACTATCAAGTTTATTCTGTACCTTTTTTTTTTGGTGGGGTGAAGTAGTTGGGGTTCAATGACTTACCCAGGTCATGTATCTGGTAAATGTTAAGTGCCTAAGGCCATATTTGAACTCAGGTCCTGCTGACTCTAGGGCCAGTGATCTATCCACTACACCACCTAGCCTCCCCCATCCTATACTTAAAAAAAGCAAATGATATATAATATTCACCTGCTTTTCATTTTGGTTATCATCTTTATAGATTATTTTCTTTCCAACTTATCTATTTTTCTATAATTTTAAATATAACCTTTTACCTTTATTTTAGGTTCTCTTTTATCAACTGCTTATTTATAAATGCAAAATCAGTTCATTAATCATCTTTTCTGCTATTTTCTTATTCTGCTGGAGGCCAGGACTCCATGCCACTGACACCTTCTGCTGTCTCCTTGTTCTACTCTCTCATGCTCATGCTACCACCTCTACACACACACTTTCTAGCAGCATTTATGTCTTTTATTCTCCCATTAAAGGGGAAACTCCTTGCAGGCAGGTAAGTAGGTGCCTGGCACATAATAAGTGCTTAGGAAATATTCTGTCTCTTCCTATAATAATAATGGCTAACAACTATGGACTTGCTATGCACCAGGTAAGGGCATTACAATTCTTATCCTATTTGGTCCTCACAAAAATCTGGGGAAGTAGGTGCTATTCTCTGTCTCTCTGACTTTCTGTCTCTGTCTTCCTTCCTTCCTTTTCTTTCTTTCTTTCTTTCTTTCTTTCTTTCTTTCTTTCTTTCTTTCTTTCTTTCTTTCTTTCTTTCTTCTTCTTCTTCTTCTTCTTCTTCTTCTTCTTCTTCTTCTCTCTCATTCTTTCTCTCTCTCCTTCCTTCTCTCTCTCTCTCTCTCTCTCTCTCTCTCTCTCTCTCTGTCTCTCTTTCTCTCTCTCCTTCCTTCTTTCACTAATCTCTGGAAGTCTTATTTTGACAGGTCCTTTTTCTATGATTTGGGATTCAACAGAAGCCAGTGATGACAGCTTATTTTGGAAGAAGCAGAAGAATCTAATTACACCAAATGCCCATCTACTTCACAGCATGGATCTGGGGACAGAATTCTAGCAAGGCTGAGTTAAACTCACCTTTCTCTAAGACAAATTACTTCTTTGATTTGCATAATTTCTCCCCTGTCTCCATCATTTTTCACACAAAAATAAGGGAAAGGTTGCTAGTCTCCTGTCACCCTTTGCATGTTTTATTCATCTTTGAGAACCTGACCACTTTACAGAGCAAAACAAAAAAAAATGTGTCATCAAACACAGGAGAGGAGCCAGTGGCAAAACCACGAAGCTAAACTTCAAGTTCCTCTCTTCCTTCAACTGTTTCAACCTGCTACTTAGAGCAAAAGAATTTTATGTGTCTGCCCCTGTATGTCTGTTTTTGAAGGAGACTGTAAGGGAGTTGAATTGCAAATAACTGGAAAGCAGCATTTACTTCACAAAATGATTTCCTTTCAGCTTTCAGGTTTGGGGCTTAAGAACATTTGGTCCCCCCAGGAAAGACCACCCGGCACTAGAGGCTTAAATTTCTGCTGGAGTCTTCTCTCCTGCTAACGCTGTGGGATGCCTGGTGGGGGGAGGGTGAGAAGGAAGATTGAGATAAGGATGGGTGCTTAGCAGCAGCTGCTTGATGTGGAGAGAGGGATGAGTAGCATGTAGCCAGTTGCAAGTGACTAGGAGCTTTTAAAATTTAACCCTTATCTAGTCTTCCCCCTGCCCCCCAAAAAAGGGAGTTCTCTGTCACCCACATGTTGAAGATGAAACAAGATGGGCAGATTTAAAAAAAAATTCAGTTCAGTTCATCAAATATTTATGAAATATCTACTGTGGGCAGAAGCTTACAGTTTCTGAAGTCAGAAGGCAACCTTTGCACATACAAGTATATAATGTATATGCTAGATGTGTGTAGAAATGTGCATGCCTCTGAATATATAGATACATGCATATAACATGATATTTTAGAGGGAAAGAAACTGAGAGGGATCAGGAATTCCTGCAGGAGGCAATGCCTGTGTTGTACCTCAAAGGCAACTAAGGATTCCCTAAGGCAGATATGAGAAGGAAGTGGATTTCCCACTTAGATACATACCGTTGTGCCTCTGCAGAGTAAGAAAAGGAGTTCCATGTATGTGGGGAATGTTAATCAGGCCAGTGAGTGAAAGGGAATGAGCTGAAGGTGGGATAACATGAAATATAATGGGAGACGTAGGTGGGAGCCAGATTGTGTAGGTCTTTTACCCTAGAGCAGAGGTGTCAGACACAGGACCAGAATCACTCCCTAGTGCTGTCTGAACCAGATTAAAATGTAATTGGAAAATATTAGCCAAAGAAATAAAAATAAAATTGAACATAGTGCTAATATGCAATTTTCTAAGTCAATATGCAGCCACAAGGATCTTCGTGTTTACCTTAGTGGCACCCTTTGTATTTGTGCTGGAGACCACTGCTCTAGAGGTAAGAGGGAATCATTTAAATTTCTTGTGGAGGGGAGGAAGTTGGCTAGATCTGATTTTGTTTGTCTAATGGTTTAGTGATTTCAATTTGATTACTAAATGAAGGTTGGATCAGAGATGGGAAAGACTAGAAACAGAAAAACCAAGCCTGTTGGAATAGGCCAGGCAAGACGTGATTAGAGACTAAGATAGAGTAAAGGTTGTGTAAGTAAAGAAAAGGAGGTGGGTGCAAGAAATGTCATGGAGGCATAATCACTATTGGAAACTGACTGAGATTGGAGGTGGCAGCAGAGTCAAGGCAATTAAAGAGGCAAGGATGGCTGAGGTTGCCCACCTGAGCCACTAGAAGGAAGATGGTACCCTGGGTGTGGTGGAGAGATAGATTTCTATGTCATAGAGGAAAAGCATGCATAAAAAAGGAGAGTGGAAGTAGAACTTTCACCCACATTTCCTTACAACTCTGAGAAGCTATGAAAGAATCAACCCTTCACTGGCAAACAAAAAGAACCCATCCTCTTCTGACATACAGAGACCCTACTTCAAAGCTCCCCTACTGTGGAGGCAAACTCCCAAATGAGGCCTCTGCTGCCCTCTGCTGGAACCAACGAAATCTGAGGGTCCCTTGTCCTTTCTGGTCCACTACGGCTAACCCAGCTGACCTTAGCAGCAGTAACAGAAATCTCATTAACTGAGCTCTGCAGTTGGGTGATTGCATTCTCCTGTTTATCTTTAGACTTGTTGGCTTCTCTTCCTCTACCAGATCCTAACTGTAGGTGTTCCCCAGGGCTCTGCTCAAAGCATCACTTTTTCTCTCTTTCCATTCCTTCTCTTGGTGATCTCATTCATCCCCTGTGGCTTAAATTAAAACATGTATGCTCCCCCAAATTATATCCGTAGTCCCAGCTTCTGGCCTCAGCTCCAGACTAGCCTTCTCAACTGGACATTTTCAAACAGATGTCATACTAATATCGGAAACTCATCATGTCCAACTATGAACTCATTTTCCCCCGTAGACCTCCTCATAATTTTCTTTTTTTTGTTCATGATACCCTGATTTTTCCCAGACACCAAGACCCAAAATTTCTGTCTGATATCTTTACCTATTCTCCCTCACTTTCTGTCCACATCTAATAAGTTATTAATTTCTATTAATTGTTCCATTGAGATGTATCATGATTGTATCTTCTGTCTGATACCTAATATTTCTGCCAAGTTCAATCTCTTCTTATCTCTTGCCTGGATCATTGTAGTAGTTTCATTAGTCTCTTTTATTCCAGTTAAATGGGTTAAGAGGGAGACTGGTACCTCCTTTCAAATTCCCTATTCCAAGCTTCCCATAGTCTTTCTTCCAATCAACACTAGAGAAAGAGAAAGGGAACCCATATAGCTATGTGATAAGTTCAAGAACATTGTTGATGGCTTGTTGTATGGAAGTGTGTATGGAAGTATGCAAGCAGTATGGAAGAAGATACCCCACAAGTGGCCTCTACCACTTGGAAATCTGAGCAAACACTGAAAAGGGAAACAGAAGAGAGGAAATCTGGACAGCCACTGGACAGATCTACTCAAGGAAGCCAATTGGTTCAATTGGACTGATCAAGAAGACTGATCTCATTTTAGTTATGAGAATGTTGATAAATGGAGTGAATCCTCTAAGGCCACATGCCAAATGCTAGTTAAACCAGGAGTTAGGTCTAGATCCTGGGCCTCAGCTTATCATTATTCTCACTTCCTCCCACAATAATTCTTTAATTTTCAATAAGCTTTTTGAACATGGATTTAACAGGTTTCATTTGCCAGCTTATGAAGAAATGGGGACTTTAACAACTAAGGCTGACTCTTAATAGGATAGTAGTTTTCAAATGTAACAAGGATTAAAGAACTTTTTTAAAAAAGGGAAGTCATGGATAAAAGAGTCATCTGTTTTTGAGGTGTTCATATGATATACCTCTATCTTGTGAAATAAAATATGAATAATAATTTTAGCATCACACACTAATTAATGAAAGAATTCAAGGTGGTCATCTAGACCAAGAGTTCTCACCCTGTTGGTAGTCTGTGAACATTTTTATTATTATTTCAATATAAGTGGTTTCTTTTGTAATTATATGGATTTTGTATGCATGGTTAACACATAACTTTGAGGAGGAGTCCATAGGCTTTAAGCAGACTCGCAAAGGGGGATCTATGACTGTTTGAAATGTCCAGTCTGGTCCAATTCCATTCATTAATTAGGAAAATCAGGTACGCTGAGGGGGGAGATGACTCATCCTGGGGTTAGGGACAGAGGTAGGACTCGAAACCTGAGTGTCTTGACTCTCAGTATATCAAGTTTGAGACAAACTGTTCCCATTCTGAGGCTGAATTGCACTAGGTTATAGTCAGTCCAAAACAATATCAGCATCGCCAGAGACTTTTAAGAAAAGAATGAAGACCTTTCTTGGATGGCCCAGATTCAATGACTCACACAGCCAAGGGAACAGGCTAAGATCTCTTGAGGAGTTCTTAATTTTCTCAATGTCTGAACTTGATTCAGTGCATTGGTTATTGTAAGAGTTAAGAACCAAGACTCTACTTTCTCTTTGTTTATGGCATGAGGCGAAACTTACAGCAGTTAGGTAGGTCAGTGGATAGAGTGGTGGGCCTGAACTTAGGAAGAATCATCTTCCTGAGTTCAAATCTGGCCTCACTTACTAGTTGTGTGACCCTGGGCAAGTCACTTGACCTTGTTTGCGTCAGTCTCCTCATCTATAAAATGAGCCAGAGAGGGAAATGGCAAACCACTGCAATATCTTGGCCAAGAAAACCTCAAATGGGGTCACACAAAGTCAGAAATGATTGAAATGACTGAATAACAACAGAATAACTTAGACCAATGCTTCAAATTATGTACTTAAGGGTAAGGGCTTTTGAAGTCCAATTTTAGTGTCCAAAGCTTGGCCAACAAAAAGTCAAACAGTTAGCAATGTGCTGTTGAAATGACTCAATTGCAAAGGGAAATAAATTCTTTTGGAGGAAATGACAAGTAAAGCAAAATAAATAGATTTGGAAAACAGAAATTGTAAATGAACATTTCACCAACACATCTAATCTAGGAATATGCAAAGAAATCCATTTGATTATTCAAACAAAAATATATTAAATTGATTTCAAACTCCATGTAAAATTGCATTATTTCACCTCTCTGGAATGAATGTATACTGCAAGATGCCTACTCCTGCCCCAGTATCAGTTGGACACACACACACACACACACACCCCTTAACCTGCCATCCCATGGAGAATTATATTCAAAATGCTGATTTATCATAATGTTATATCCTCTCATGTATATAAATTAAATAATCCCTTTAAATATACTTGCAGACACTCAGCCACATGATTGAATAAATGAGTCTGTGTCACTATCATATTAAATTCAATGTACTATCTCTGAGACAAGAAGGATGCAGGTTTGCCTTTGTATCCATTGTCTGAGTTGTCACCTACATACAAACTGGAAACAATATGCAAAATGACAGAGCAGCAATGTCCTTCAGCATATAAGCACCCAAACAAGAATGAACAGGCTACATGGAAGTCACCTCATCTAAGAAACCAATGGAGAATAACGACATAGTGTGCATTACACACATACACACACACACACACACACACACACACACACACACACATATACACACACATACCCATATATAAACAGTACATATACACTATAAACTCACATATGTACAAATACATTTTTATATAATATGTAAATGTGTTTGTATATTATATATTTATTATACATGTGTATATATGCATACATATATGTGGTATATGCATACATCACAAGGTATTTGGGGGAATAGTATAGTGTACTAGTAGCTGGGAGAATATTAATAAAGTCTTTATAATAAAAATTGTTAGCATTCATATACACCCCACATGAATATATACACACCATAGATGCATACATACACACTTATTCATATGGGCAGCCAGGTGGTGCCATGGATAAAGTGCCAAAACTGAAGTCAGGAAGACTCATCATCCTGAGCTCAAATATGACCTCAGACACTTATTAGCTGTGTGACCTTGGGCAAGTCACTTAACCCCATTTGCCTCAGTTTCCTCATCTGTAAAATGAGCTGGAGAAGAAAGTACCAAGAAAACCCCAAATGGGGTCTCAAAGAGTCAGATACAAATTAAACACAACTAGGCACACACACACAAATGTGTATATATTATATATATATATATATATATATATATATATATATATATATATATATATATAC
>CM053580.1:11669025-11688888 GCA_028627135.1 Pseudochirops cupreus | reverse complement strand
TGACCCTTTCACAGGGGTCACAGGGGTCGCCTAAGACCATCAGAAAACACATATTTCAAATGGTCTTAGGAGCCTCCTTTATCCATCTCCAGGTGGGTCTGCTCACATGCAGACACGCCCACATATGACTATTAAAGGGTCACGGCATTAGCAAGGTTGAGAACCACTGACCTACACAGTCCCAGAACCCCTTGGCTGAAACCAGGCATTCTAATTTTGCTCAACATTGCACCTGCAACTCCTTAACCAAAAATAGATTCAAACTCTTTGCAGATCCTTGTCCTAATCATCATCCAAACCAAATAACCTCTATAATTATTGTTTCACAATTTTACATAATCATAGATTTGCATAATCACAGGATTACAGATTTTTGAGCCAAGTGGAAGCCCAGAGTCCACCCAACACATAAATAAGAATCCCTACTATGACATACCTGAGAAGCAGTCTTCTAGCATTTGCTTGGAAGATCTCAACTGAAGGAAAGGAGGAAATTCAGGGCAGTGAAAAGAGACTCTATTCTGGAGTTAGAAGGCCTGGGTTCAAATTCTATTCTGACATTCACTAGCCACATGACCATGGTCACATCACTTAATTAGCCAGGACCTCAGTTTCCTCAGTGGTAAAATTAGGTGACTGAACTAGATGGTCTCCAGAAGTCTCCTCTAACTTTAGAACTATGATTCAATGAGCTCTGGAGAGTTACCATTCCACTTTTTATGGGTCAATAAAAGGGCAATGGAGAGACACATAGTGGGTATGTGAAAGCACAGCATATTACCCCCACATAGCTGGACATAAGAAGGTAAAATCTATCGTCAGAAAGGTCTATGACCAGAAAAGAAGGCAGGACAATGCGGGTGAAAGACAACTAATAGATATCCCCTATGCTGCCGCAGTACCTTCCATAGTTCCAAAGACCTAGGCAGGGATGGGGAACCTGCAGCTTTGAGGCCACATGTGGCCTTATAGATCCTTGGGTGCAGTCTTTTGACTGACTCCAAGTTTTACAGAACAAATTCTTTTATTAAGGAGATTTGTTTTGGGAAGTTTGGATTCAGTCAGAGGATAGCACTTGAGGACTTAGAGGACTTAGTAAAATGAATTTTACCCTCAAGAAGCTTACATTCCAGTGAGGGGGGGAATATGAAAACAAACATGTACATATTAGCTATGGCATAAGTGGGAGATATTCTCAGAGGAAAGGCCACTGTGGGGAAAAGAGGATGTGGGTCTGGGAAAGGTGTGACTTGAGCTGCATTTTGAAGGGAATCATGGAAGCTAGGAGATGAAAAAGGAGAAAATTATAGGCATGAGGGACAGTCAGTGAAAACATAAAGTCAGGAAATAGAGTATTGTGTTTGAGGAACAGTAAGGACAGTATTACCAGATCCTAGAGCATATGGAGAAGAATAAAATATAAGAAAATTGGAAAGGTGGAAAAAGGCCTTGTGTGAAGGATGGGTTTGGAGCATCCACATGAATGAGTCCATCACTTCATTGAAGATTGATATATATGGTAAGTATATTAGATTAATAAATTTGTGATATGTTGGGAAGGAAATTTTAAGCTTTCATAGCATGGCAAACTTAAAATAGACCCCAAATTAAAGAATCACATCCAAGAATTTCAACCTCATGATGAAGGTAATAGAACTCATGATTCTCACATACAACTATCAAAATTATGTTCTAGAATAAATTTATGCCATCTACTTACCATGGATATTCATTTAGGATTTACCACTAATATTCTATTGCAAACTATAAAGAACTGTTCAAAAATTCTTTCTCATTTCAAAATCTCTTGCCATTTCCAGTAATCTATTCTAAGGGAAAACATCAAAAGAGAAAATGTAATTTACAAAATAATGAAGGCAATTAAAATGGAGTTGGTCCAGATTAATATAACTCTGAATCTTCAGTGATTTCATGATGAATTTAGTTATAAAACAGTATGAGTTTCAGGGAGCATGAAGCAGAAATATAGCAAATAGCATATATTGATTATTTTATTAGATTTTTAAAATCATTTGGGAGAATTACAGAGGAATTATTGTTGCTTTTCTGATTCCCTATGTCAGTTCTAGCACTTGCTAAGATTAAACAGGAAAATACTGGGAAATATTTTTATCTCCATTTTATCTTATATATTATATTATTATTAATTATAGAATTATGAATAATTACTTTTCTACCAATGTTTTCAAAATTATTTTTAACATGTTATCACTTTTAATGCCCATGTTTGAGGCATTTATTTTTAGTGGAAAAATAAAGGAAATAAGCCCCTGGGAGTGAGGCTGTCTTGAACTGATATTTACTTGCATGAGGAATTCTCGGAATGGAAATATCTTCTCTCAATGTAGATCAATTACATGTCAAATTAAAGAGAAAATACTTTCATAGAATCATGGAATGTTGGAGCTAGAAGTGACTTTAGCAACTATCAGGTTGAAACATCTAACCTTGCCAAATGCTCCTTTTTGGCAATAGTACTAGGATAGTATAACAACGAAATGTCAAAGATGTTGAGACTGACTTTCTTGATTTCATTTAAGTATCACTGTATTTTTTAATATCCTTGTGGATAAACTGAATTGACAGGGCTTTATGTTGGTATAATTGACTAAGTCAAGAAATGAGTGAAGGTTAAGAGAAATGTAACTGATAATTCAAGCTGTCCAAAAATGGAATTGATCACCTTTCATGTCAATGTATTCCCCATCCCTCAAGTTTTTCAAATTACATGGCATATATTTTCCTTTATGATTTAGGGAAGAAAAAATAGCTTTAAAAACATAAATCCCAAACTTCCACCTCCTATTTCTTGGAAGATAAAAAAAAAACTATATAGCTATAATCATCAAAATAATTGGATACTGGGTGTAATGGCAAGGAAAGAAGCAATTAGTGCCTTGTTCCAGCTATTTAATTATTTAGCACCTTGTTTCAGGTCAAGTTTCTTTTGAGCTTTGCCCATGATTACATCAAGTCTTTGTTAAGAAACAGAACTTGTGAACCCCACAGTGGGAGGAACTTACTGATGCAACAGGAAGGGTCGGAACAGGGAGGAGCTAATGACTATATATAAAGAGAATCCCAAGCAGGGAAAGAGCAGAATTGAGAAGGGGAACTTTGTGGTGGTCAGGTACTCTGTTTCTTCTGTTTGTGTTGATTTTTGTTTGTGATTCTTTGTACAGAAGTCCTGGGGCCTTACTAGAAGTCCTGAAGAGGACTTTTTGTTGTCTGTTTACAGAAGTCCTGGAGGAGGGATTCAGAGGTCCTGGGACTTTACTGAAGATTTGTGCTGAGTTCTTACACATTGTATGTGAGTCTGTATTGATTTTACAGGCAGATAGTGACTTGATGATGGTGCCAGCAATATGAATGAATGTTATTTTGGATCTGTTAAGCTTTGTCTTCCCAGAAACAGAAACTGTGAAGGACTCGAGGTGGACTGGACACCATGAGCTTCAATATGGAAGGGGAACTGGACAAGGAACTGGATGAGGAGCTGAAAGCTGCCATTGAATCCAGGTGACAGTTGGGTAGATTCAGGCAGGAGCTGGACCCATGGAAGAGGAACCTTAGAATCTGAGAGCCAGCCTTGAGTCAAGATGAAAAGACCTCTTTTGGGGTACTTTAGGCTGACTGAGAAGATCATGATTTTCTGTGACCTAGGGATGGAGAACTTTGACTTTTGTACTTTGTGTCCCTTAAGGAGGCTTGCTCCTTAAGGATGATTGAGTTAAGGACTTACTGAATGATATCTTTTAAACTTTAAAGCTTATCACTTTAGTGATAAGTTGTTATGTTATAACATTTTGAATGCTGTACTTTTATTTCTGTGAATGTTTTGCTTTAATTTACTGCTGAATAAATAGAGAGCTCACTATACTATGTGATCAGAGCCTTAAAGCTGCTCATGGTAGCAGTTCTCCGGAAAGCTGCTCATGCTTGGTTTTACACTGGGTAAGAAATTGAGAGGTTGACCAGAAGTAGAGATTAAGTATACAATATACAGAAGCAACTGAGCATAGTGACCTACTACCTGATATACCCAAACATCCTACCTAGGGGCTAGAAATCACCATTTGACAAAAACTGAAAAGCAATCTGGCAGAAACTTAAGTATGCCCAAGTAGTTCACATCATGTACCAAGATAAGGTACAAATGTGTAACTGGCTCAGACATAAATGGTAATATCATAAACAAATTAGAGAAGAATGGAACATATCTATTGATGAAGATGAGTTCATGATCCAACAAGAAATAAAGAGATTCATGGGAGATAAAATAAACAGTTTTGATTACATAAAATTTAAAAGTTTGTATACAAAGAAAACCAATGCAGTTAGAAGAGAAGCAAAAAAATATTGGAAAATCTTTGCAGCAAATTTCTCTAATAGGGATTTCATTTCTATGATATATAGGGAACTGAGTCAAATTTATAATGATATAATAATAAAACATATAATAATAATTCTTCTATTGATAAATGTTCAAAGGATAAGAATAAGCAGTTTTCAAAGAAAGAAACTTAAGTCAACAATAGTCAAATGGAAAAAATGCTCTAACTCATTAGTAATTAGGGAAATGAAAATGAAAATAACTCTGAGGTACCACCTCATACCCATTAAATCGACTTAGTTGGCAAAAAAGGGAAAATAGCAAATTCTGGGAGATTTATAGCAACACATTACATGAATGCATTGTTGGCGGAGCTATGAACTGGTCCAACCTTTCTTGAGAACAATTTGGAACTAGGCCCAACAAGGTATTGAGCTCTGTATACCTTTTGAAACAATAATATCACTACTACGTCTTTAACCAAAAGAGATCAAAGAAAGACAAAAAGTGTTCAATGTACAGAAATATTTATGATAGCCTTTTTTCATGGTGGCCAAGAATTGGAAACTACACACCTATTGGTCAACAACTAAATAAGTTGTGGTATTTGAAAGGTGATGGAATAGTATTGTGCTGGAAGAAATAATGAAGGAGATGATTTCAGAGGAATCTTGTAAGATAAATGCAAGTAAAACACACTGATCAGAACCAGAACAACTTATACATTAACAATAATATCATAAAGATGAGCAACTCTATAGACTTAGGCACTTTGATCAGCACAACTACAGAGTAATCATGATGAACCATGCTGGCCACATTCAGATGAAGAACTGATGGCCATAGGGCATACAGTGGGGCTCATATTTGGGGTTTTTTTGGATGTAGCCAGTACTTGAATTTGTAATATATATTTGTAATTCTGCTTTTCTTGCTTTCTCAATGTTGGGGGTATGGGACAAAATGGGGAAAATATATTTTGAACCAGAAAATAAAGTAAAATCAATGTAAAAACATCTATTAAGCAAAGGCTAAATCTTTCCAAATATTTAGGTCAGTAATTTGAAATGTTGATATAATTTCAAAGGAATTGAAGTCAAATCCAGATAACTATACATACGTATACATTCACATAAATGTACTCACTCACACATATAATATTTACTGCTCAGAAGAATGGTTGTCACTTAGATAATAATAACTAGAAGTTCTATTTACTTTAAGATTTTTCCAAGTACTTTGCAAATATTACCTTGTTTCATGCTCACAAGAATCCCAGAAGTTAGGTGCTACTAATAAGTCTATTTTAGAGAAGAGGAAACTGAGGCTAAGTTACATAGCTAGTGCCTGAGGCCGAATTTGGATTCAGTTGCTCCTGATTCAAAGTCCACTGCTCTATCCACTGAGCCGGCCAGCCAGCCATCTTGCAGTTAACATTGGAGTCAAACCCTGGAATACTTCTTCAAATACCAGACAAAATGACTCCAAACCCAGTTATCTCGTGACAATGACATTTTGTTTTCTGCTGATTGCAAAAGGGCTAGAATGATATACCTGTTGGCAAACACATTACATGGCATCCTTATCAGACATAGGTTTGGGACATGCACATGCTGCTGTCTGTGGACAACCCAGCTGTCAAAAATAATAGGAGAAAAGCTAAAGTGTCTGTTTTGGGGTAGCTGAAAACAAATAGTGGGAGAATTTCTGAAGTCTTTCATCTCACTGAAGTCCCATGAGGTCATTGAAAAGATGTCCATGTAGGATCCTAGAGCTAGCACTGGACAGGACCTTGGAGAATGCTCAACTCACCTTCCTCATTTTATAGCTAAGGAATTTGAGTCCCTAGAAGGTTAAGTAACTTCCCCAAGGTCACATACTAATAAGTGACCGAAGTAAACCCAGATCTCTGCCTCTAGAGTGAATACATTCAGTTCTTGGTTTTTAAATGTATCTCTGTGTTTTTCAAAAATTTATTCTCTCTCTTTTCCACTCACCCCTCCCATTGAAATAACAACAACAAAAACTTAAACACAAATCCTCCTAACACATATGTAGGACAGCAAGACAAATTCTTTTGTGGCCCAAGTCCAAAAATCTTGTACTTTTCACTGAGCCAGGCAGGCTTTCCCCAAGATCCCAGGCATGTGACTAGAAATAAGAGGAAAAGTATGGTGTTGATGCTACTTTGGGAACAATCCAAGAGTTTGGAAGTTTGAGTCAAGATCCCAAAGGCGCGGATCACTCTTGTGGAAGGAAGTGGAAAGGGACGAAGGCATTCATTCTTCAACCAGCTCATCAGAGTGTAACTCTGTCCACTTCTGCTTCCTTGTGTAAGACTTACATTCTTGTCTCTAACTTCAATAACTTGGCTTCTGCTTCCATTTTCTCTCCCTCTCTTAGTGTTATAAAACATAGAATATGACTTCAGGCTCAAAATGAAGTGAATACTGGGGAAGGGGGGTATGACTAATATATAAGCACTTTATTCATATTTACAGCTGCATAAGGGGGCAGTTTGGTGGCACAGTGATGGATAAAACACAATGCTAGGAGTCAGGAAGATTGATCTTCAAGAGTTTAAATCCAGCCTCAGACTCTGACTAGCTGTGTGACCAAGTGACTTAATCCTGTTTGCCTCAGTTTCCTCATCTGTAAAATGAACTGGAGAAGGAAATAGCAAACCACTCCAGCATCTCTGACAAGGAAACCCCAAATGGGGTCAAGGAAAGTCAGACATGACTGAAACGGCTGAGCAACAACAGCTATATAGGATGTCCCAAAAGTCTCAGTGAAGTTTTAATCTGTCCACCTAAATTTCTTTCTTTTGATGGCCTGTATGGGTATAGCTTAGGTACCAGATACTTTTGAGTCATATGACTAAAAAAGTGATTTCTCCTAGTTGACTGTTTCTCTTCTTTTCCAAACTGCATTAATTTTCTTCATAAACAGCCTTCTGATTTCATGCATTTTTTTTACATTTATTTGGTAATCATCTATATCTCTTGTTTGGTTAAAAAAAATAGTCCCTACCCATATCTGTGAAAGATATCAGATCTGATTCTTCTCTGTTTTTTTTTCATGATATGAACTTAATATTTAGGTCTTTTATCCATTTTAATTTGTTGTGATATGTGATGAAAGCTGTTGTTATAAATCTAATTTCTTCCAGACTGTTTTCCAGTTTTCCAAGAAATTAGGGAATTTTGTTTTGGGATTTATTGGATATTAGGTATTTAATATTTTTCATTCTTAACTTTTGTTCTTTTCCATTGATCTAATTGTTCCATTTTTAAACTAGTAATAGATTATTTTGATGATTATGATATTCTGAGGTCTAGGAGTGCTCTTCTTTTTTTATTACCATTTCTTTATCATTATTTCCTTTAACATTCTAGACTTTTTGTCCTGCTAAATGAAATCCATGATTATTTCTGTCTAAAATTTTGTACAGTAGTTTGATTGGTGTAGCATTATGTTTCTAAATTAACTTTTATAACACTATCACATTGATTACATCACAGCGATCCACCTTTTTGTTTTGTTTTGTTTTGTTTTGTTTTTCAGAGGGGGGAAGGCAGGGCAATTGGGGTGAAGTGACTTGCTTGAGGTCATACAGTTAGTAAGTGTGTTAAGCGTCCAAGGCCACATTTGAACTCAGTTCCTCCTGACTCCAGGGCAAGTGATCTGTTTAGTGCACCTTCTAGCTGCCCCAGTGATCCACCTTTGAAAACACCTCATATGCCTTTAAGCATGGCAGTTGTTCTTGATTTCTTTAAGGGGCATTGTGAATTGGATTTGTATAGGTATTTTCTTGTCTGTATTTTGGTAGGATGACAAGATGTTTGATTTATGACATAGTGATTTTGAATGGACTGTCTCTTACTATCATTCACCCCTGGATTTGGGTATCACTCTATAGGATGCTGGTGATTCTCATCAGCTTATTTAGTAACATGCTACTTTACTAAAGCTCTTGTCTCCACTAGCTTCTTTGCAGACTGCAGTAAACTCTCATTATCAGCAGACTAAGATGATTTTGTCTCCTCTTGGCCTTTCTTTATGCCTTCAGCCCCTTGAGAGAAGGAAGTATTTCATTCTTGACAAAAGAACACGATACTCTCTTTGAGGATTTAACACATATTTATCTTTCTGACTTTAGTATCTTCTCTGTTGCTGTACGTGCTTTGTTTCAAGTTTACTTCATAGGATGTTTGGTGTTTCAATTCTTACTTTTTTATTTCTTCCTCATACACTTTCTGTGTCCTTCCCTTTTACTGATGGTATTGCCTTGGGACTGCGAGGCAAAACTGATACAGCCTCTATGAGTTAGGGGGCTTGGATTCACAAGTCTTAGTTGCTGCCCTGCATAGCTTCTGGGGTAGGGAGGAGTAACAGGATTGATCCCCTAAGGGGTTAGTCCCTTTTCCTCCAAGTCTGGCACAACCACAAGGCTTTGTTGCTGTTGTTCAGTCATTTCAGTCACACTTAATTCTGCATGATCCCATTTGGGGTTTTCTTGGCAAAGATATTAGAGATACTGCAAGTCAGTCTGGGTCCCTGTGTAGGCCACAGGTTGGAGGAAGTACTGTTGAGTGAATGTGTTATGGATTAAAGAGCTGCACTGTTAACTCACAAAAACTTTCAATTGTCAGGTTCTCTCTTCTTGGTTTTATAGATCCAGCTGTAATTCTTCTACGTCTGGACCATGACTCCCTATTTTTTTTTGAGTTAGAGAAAGAAAGCAGTCTAGAAAACATGGTTTCTCCTGGCTCAGGTAGCCAGGAGTCCTGATGCTTCCTTGCTGACCTCCTTTTGGCTGAGTTCATATAGTTGTCTGTGTAGGGTCTTTTCTTTCCACTCTGGGATCTTAGCTGTTTCACAGGCTCCATCTGGAGGTACGTTGGTTTTAAGCACATTTCATAAATCCAATGGTGTATTTTGCTATAATTGGTCTACTAGTAGGATTTATGCCCTCAAAATCAAAGCAAATTTTGAAAATCCAGTCTAAGCATGCCCACCTTCTTTGGAAATCCTTTAAGACATCAGTCTTGTCCCTGTCATCAATTTCAGATTAGGCACCATATATGGAGCTTACATTAATTGCAGATTTTTAGTCACCATAAATTCCTTAACTTTCTTTCTTCAAATTTGAGTAGAACTCCAGTGAGGAAATACTCCCCACCAATGTAGATCCTCAATCACTCTGCAGCTTATAGTCACAGAGTGTTCCTAAAGGCACCAAGAGGTTAAGTAAATTGTATAGGGTGAAACAGTCAGTTTCACATGAAGTAGAACTTGAAGACGTCTCTCATCTTGAACCCTGAGTTCAAGGTAGGTTTTCTATCTTCTAGGCCAAGCTTACTCTCAAGCTTCTAAATGAAGCTTAAAACATGGAAAAATAAGTTTTTGAGTTTCTTTGGGTCTTTTATTTTTTAATATTGAATCCACTCAGTGTTCAGAGCTGTGAGTCCTAGCATGAGGAAATTGTTCTTTGGGGAATGAGTAATGGGCAAGGACTGTGCTTGCCTTCCCTGTGCACTACTATGTGAATGAAAGCCTATGGAAATCACTTACGGTTTTGAAAGCAGAAATTGCAGAATCTTTGGACAAAGTTTGAGATTCTTTCTATGAGTTGAGGGAACATTTTACTATGTGAGACTGAGTTTTCTACTCATAGGCTATTTCTCAAGGAATATTCCACATTTTAAATGTGTGCCAATATCAATTTCACATTTATAAAGCTGTGAACTATTGTCTTAAAGAACAACAATGACCAAAAATCAACAACAAATTCTGTCTGACTTTCTAAACTCTTTGATCTCACTAAATGCCACCTGGACTTTAAAAGTGCATACTAAAGACTAGAGGGAATGACATCTTCCCAGCTTTTCTCTATCAGTTATGCCATTCGAAGGCAGCTCATCATTTCCTCTTATTCAAAATGACAGACTATCCTTTTCATTTATTTTGTGCCATTGACATTATTTATGATACTGGCCAAAACAACTAATTTTGGGATGTTGTCAACAATTTCTTCTATTTTGCCTGATACCACATATCCTTACCTCTCTATTCTCCTCTCCCCAACAAAAAGAATGTCCAGGAACCTATGAAGCAGTCCTGCTAACTTACAGTACTATCCTAGCAAGGAAGCTTGCTTGCAATGGGAAGGTATTATATGGAGTCCAGCCCTTTTCTTGAACCTATGCTATCCACCTGAGTCACCATACTGTAATGAGGTTTTCAAGCCTGGCCTGTTTTGTGTGCTGCTGTTTAACAGATCACAAGTCTGGGATCAGAATGAGTGATGTCTTTTATTAGACGTTATGTTGTGGGCAGCTGAACAGAAATGTTAGTCTAAATTTCATAAATAGTAAAATAAAATGGAATTTACTCGCATAAATGAGTATAAATCAGAGAACAATGACTCACTCCCTGCGGAGCCCTCTTCTTGCTCACCTTCATTTTCTTTGGCAGAAATCGATGTCATTACAATTAACCTAAAGTATCTTCATTACTTCATTCTCTTGGGGAAACCGACCTATGAGCCAGCTACAGTCTAAAGTGGCAATTTACCAAAGTTGGCAATGTTGACTCAGCGGCTGAATGTGTGTTCTACCACAGTAAATCACGACCTGAAATCAGACCTTTCCAGTCTGATAATGATTGGAGATAATGTACTACCGATCTCAGTACATGTCCCCACACTTTGCGTTACCGGAGACCTTCTTGACCACCATCAGTGTATCATAAACAATTATTTAAATTGGTAGAATTCTGAGGCTTTGCTTTTTCATTAACCTTTTCTACCTTGATTCTGTTGCAGTTTGTGATAACACCATTAGGTGGCAGTAGGAGTTTCTAGGTTCTTTCCAGTGAAACTGATTATTTTCAAAGTTTGCTTTGTTATTTTTTTTCCTGGTGTCTTAAAGACACACATCAGTTTGTCCATACCACATCTTTGTGACATCAAACAGTCTGAGGAAAAAAAGTACCAGGGATGTCCAGAAACTTACCAAAAATGAACAGTTTCCAATTCAAAGTTGGGTGATGTTGACTCTGAATCTCACAAATGGTTTTATCCTCTGTCCCTCCTCATCTGCCTTCCTCCTATTAAAAAAAATCCACCATTTTTATAACTTGAAGTAGTAATTGGATATCCATGAAATTTTATGACATTGCATTCTGTGTTGGCAGAATGATGCTGACTTAGCTTGGTTAGAAGACTTGGCAGACCCCTAAAATACATGGTGCTTGTATTTGATAAAGGTGGGTTTTTACTGCTAGCGATAACAGTGATTGAATGAGTATGTGATTTATTCTATGCCAGGAAGACCTGTTATCTACTACTAAAGCTTGAGGCCACCAGTGTCACTTCAATTTAATACAACAAATATTTAGTATTAAACATTTCTGGATAGTGCACTTTACTATACTACAAGGATGAAAAATCCAACCCAAAGCTATCTAATCCAACAATCATTTAAAGATAAAATAGGAAGAAATAGTTTCTGCCCTCAAGGAGTTTCCATTCAGCTGGGAAGGAGTGGGGTAGGGACTAGGTATAACATGTAAACAGGCAAGGAATCCATAATTATTTGAGGGAAAAGGCAGCAGTAAAATCAAGTGGAACAACAGTGGAAAGCTGGGGATTCTGAGAGACAGCAGCAAGAAAGGTGTGCATTCTGGGGAGGGGATGTATCAGCAATGCAGTATTCACAATGCCTACAGTAACTATAAATATGCTGATATAGTTATTAATCACAAAATGGAACAGGCTCTCTACATAAGAAATCTAGATAGTGCATTCATTTAAATACCAGAAAACTGAGTCCCAAAACCAGAAAGTCAAAGCCAACCCAGTAGCGATGAAGTTGGCACATGTGGTCAAAGTAGTAAACACCCACATCCTCAAGCCTTCAAACAGGACAGGGTAGCTCAGGCAAAGATCCTCCTCTCCTCACGCACGCAACTGCTCAGCGTCCAGGCAGCTTGCTCCCAGCAGCTCCGGCCCCTGGCAGTTCCTGCCCCACGCGGTCCTCAGCAGGAGTCCTTAGCAGAGATTCTGCCCTGCTCAAAGCAAAAGGAGTTCGCAACCGCAGCCACTGCCTCTGGCGGCTTCCAGTCAGCACGGCACTGAGACTAGCTTGGTTCCGCCTTCTCTTGCTCCACCCCTTCCTGCTACGTCAGCAGGTTCAGGGGGGTGGAAGATCTTCAAATCCCAGTATCGTTACAGGGGAGACATCCCCCATAAAGCTATGAAGAAGAGACATGGAACATCCAGTCATCCAGTTTGGGGAACAGCAAGTTAACTGCAGTTTAGACTTTGCAGGGTCTTACACTGTAGTAGAGAACTAAGAGATGCCTGCATGTAAGAATAATATGAGTGTCAATGTAATAAGTGTCCCTGGACAATGAAAAGAGATTTGAGGAAGTGGAGAAAAGGATCACATTTATGTGATGGAATTGGAGAAAGAGTCATAGAGGGGGCATTCAAGTTGTAACCTGAAAGAAGAAAACTGCTTCAGTGGGTAGAGATGTGGAGAAAGTATACTGCAAATATGGGAGACACCCTTGGGTAAATGCATGGAGGTGGGAGAGTGCAAAATAAAAATGGGGGATGGCTAGTGTTGAAGGTTTTGTTTCACTATCTCATTCTTTGGGAGGCTAATTTCTGGATAACCACAGAGCTAAATGCCTGGCATCAGGGGAAAACAAACAAATGTTATAATTCAAGAGACTAGTTTCCTTTTGCTCCTTAATTATGGAGTAGCATTATTCAGTCTGTAGAATGAGGAATCTTGGAGTTCCCAATTACAATACAAGAACTGACCTTTGTACCACAGGAATATCCTCTGTTAATTCATGTAACAGCATTCCTGGACAGAAGTGGGGGTACACATTCCACTGCTCAACAAGGTGGGATGAATGACATGAGCCCGTGTTGACTTCTGGGGTTGAGTTTTCATTCACCTCCTGAGGGGTGGAGAGGGGACACAGCATGTTTTTTGTATCAGAGCAAGGCTTTAAGAATCCTCAAGAGTAAAAATTGAGAGGAAGCAAGAGATGGTTTCTCCCTGCCCCAACAATGGCAGCAGCTGGAGAAAGGAACACAAGCTGCTGGGAGGTGTGGGGCTTTGTTTTGGAGTTTTAAACAGTAGCGAAATGAAAGGCTGAAGCCGAGATGGAATTTCTTCTCCTAGGTCAATGGAGAGGAGTGAAAGAAAAAGACAAAGTGACAATCATTGAGGGAAATTGTTTGCTTGCCTATTTATATTAATTATAAGAAATTTGTTTTTCTTCTTCTTTTTCTTTTTTTTTCAAAGAGAATAAGGGGTGACAGGGACACAAAATTCATTAAAGTTCATTTAAAAATTAGAGAGCTAGGAGGCTTCTTCACATGTGAAACGTCTCCCGTGCTTTCAGATGAGGCTTCTGCATTATTAATTGTAGGTTTTTTACTTTGCTATGAGAGATCTCTCACAAAGTGAGAGTGATCTATAAATGTAAGGTTAAAACAAAACCCATCAATAACTTTTTCACAATTGCAAATGCAAAGCCAAAAGACTGAGACATGACTCCAGAGACCATCAGACTACAGTCTCTCACCGGAAGCCATGGCCAAAGGAATCAACAAATGAGGTTAAGTCCCCAGAACTGAAACTAACAAGCCTTTCTGAATGCCCCACAATCAACTAATGAGAGTCCTCTTCAACACATGGTTAAACAGCCAGAGGGCACAAAATGTTCATACACATTCCGTAGTCTCTCCAAGGCATTTCCCTCCTATGCCGTTTCCACTTGCCCAGAATCAAGCTTCCTAGTCTTCTTCCTATAAAGAGATCCCATTTAAATAATTCTGTCCATGTGCAAGACCCCTCTGATGCTTCTAATAAACATCTGGGATTGGCCTGGAAAAGTGTATTTCCTGTCTCTATCTTCATGATCTGAGTATGTGGTAGGACAATGCTGGTAGCTTTAGCCACATAGAGGCATTAACCAGAAAGGTTTCTTCCTGGTTCTTGGCTGGGAAACCCAATCCTTGGCCCATTGTTAAAGAATTTCTCTTTAACTGGGATACATACAGTGTTTTGTTTATCTGGCACTTTGGCTAGCTATAAGTTCCTTAAAGCATAAATTGAGGACCTTACAATCCCAAGACATGTTGTGTTTGTCCTTCATCTTCTTTTTTTTTTTTCTCATAAACCCAGGGTACACTCTCTTACAAATACCCACGCCGGTGGGATTAGTGAATACATTTAAGGAGACATATCAATTGAGAAGGAAGGAAGGAGAGAGACCAGTGCATATGCACAGGGGGGCCATTCATGCTTCTGATGCCGATGTCCCATTGTCATAGCATCATGCCCTTCTTCATGCTGGTCTTATATGTTGAACAGTGTCTGCTGGGTGTTACTCCCCTCTGCTCTCCTGCAGTTGATGCTGGATGGTGATCTGCTGTCTTAGTTGTTGAATGGCTCTAATGGTTTTATGGCTAGAGAGCTTTGTTCCCAGCTTCCAGCCTTCATCTTTTTGGGATGCATGCTTCTGGCCATCTTGTCTGTTAGCGTACAGTAACTATTAAGCCTTTCTTCTGATAACGGTGGGATCAATGCTCTTTAGTCATAAAGTTCTTCAGTCCCGATCATCTTACCAGCTACCATGCCTTCTGCACTGATGGGTATTTCCATTCTGACTTGCTGATGTGCCCTCATGACCTCAGAGTTTTTCTATCTACCTCTCAGCTGAGCTCCTGTATATTTGTTATCTCTCTGAAGAAGATGAATTTGATTTTCTATCTGTATTTTCAGCACTTAGCACAGTGCTTGCCCCAGAGTAAGGGTAGGAATAAGAACTAGACTTGTCATTTATTTCACTGGGGCACAGATTGCCCAGGTGGGGAGTCTAACAATTTCAGTTAATCCCTTCTCTGGAATTCATAAACTTCAGGCTTTGCCTAGAGTACTGAGAGGTTAAGAGCCTGCTCAAGGCTTCACAACCAGTACATGGCAGAGACAGACAAGCCACATTGTAAGGCTTCATAAATGCCCTTTGTAGCCGATGCTGTGATCTGCCACAGCCAACTAGGGCTAAAAGGCAAGGAGAATACTCCCAGGCAAAGCTTCCCTCTGCCTTTTGAGCTTCACTCTTCCTGTTGAGTAGATGAATTTCTTCCAAATGTTCCTCTGACTTTGGGTTAGGGACTACTTTTAACTTTCAATTAGTTCCTAAGTTTGTAGGCACTCTATGCTTCCAAGTCCATTTCATGGAGTTTATGAATCTAAATTCTGTGCCCTTCACATCCTTTGGGTCTCATCACACAATTGAATCCTTGAATGACTGAAAACAAGCCTTCTCCCAGGTTCTCAGTCACTCTGCAGTGTCAGGCATTCATTAAGCACCTACTGTGTTCCAGGCACTTTGCTAAGCATCTATGGGAAAAGCTGAGGTAAAGGGAAGACATCTTTAAAGTTGTCAAGCTTATGGAGGAAAGGCAACTTTCATGAGCAAGATGCCCTGGGAGGATAGGGAGGAATGAGGAGGCCAGAGAGCCTGAGGAGGAGGAGGAGATGTTGTAGAAATCCAATTTTATAACCTTCAGTGTAGAGTCAACCTTTTCAGTTTCCTGCATTCCTTGCTCAGGATGATTTTCTGTATTGAATGGAAGTACAAGAACAGAACTCAAAGTCATGGGGGATAGGGAACGGGGTGGGCCTGTGATCTTACTTGTGCATACCCTTCACAACAAAGCAATTCAACAAAAATAAAATAAAATGTTAAAGCTCTGAGGCAAAGCTAAGGAATGCCTTTGAATAGAAGGCAATCCTTCATCTCTCTTCTTCCCAGGGTGCTTCATTCCTTCCTCTCCCTCCCCCCAGCATTTATATCCAATTATCTTGTTCTACTTTATTCCACAATAACTATGACTGACAAGCCCAGGAAGGCTTATTTCTCCCTGTTGCCTATCAGCTGTTCTGTCTGTGAACCAGTTTCCAATGAGCTTTAATGACTTGAAATACTGTCATAAGATGAGGCAAATGTGTCTGTTGGGTTTGCCTATTTCCTTTTCTTTATTATATGAGAAAACTCACTGGGCTTGCAAAGGGAAAGGGGGAAGGGAAGATCCTGAAGGAGCTTTGGTGTGGAAACAAAAGACAGATAAAACTTCAGGGAAAGAGGAAGAAAATATCATCTCAGACTTTTTGGAGGTAATAGGCAAAGGAGGCCTGCCTGTTTCTTCAATTCAGCTGAGGATTCCAGGTCTGAGGATCAGGAACTTTACTTGATAAGAGATTTTTTTTTTAAATTATGAAAATATACATAGCTATGTATTGAGGACTCCTTAAAAGAAAGTGCTATTAGAAGGTTGCCAAGTACAACATCACTGTTTCCTGTACTTAACTTTTTATCCTTATCGGTGGATGTTCATTGGTCACAGATAATGACCTGAGTCCTGGGCTGCCAGTCCTCTGACCCTGACAGAGGAGATAATGCCCATTCATTAGAGTCAGAAATGACTGCTTAGCTGACTTTATTGCAAGGACTCAAGGAACAGCCCCAGTGGACAAGGACCCTCTTTGATTCCATAGAGGCAGCTAATAGTCACCAAGCAAGTTCTAAGGATGAATGGTTTTGCATCAAGCACAAACAAGAATCAGAATCATCGGTCTAGAACACAAAGGTACCTCAAAGAGCCCCTAATCAACACCCTAAGCTTTAGATGTAAACACCTTGGGAGCACACTTCCCAACCTTGATCTCTGTCGAGAGTGCCTTCAGACTCAGCAGCACTATGATCTGGCATTGGTCCCACCAAATTGACATCCATATAACTGTAGCTATGCTAGGCTGGGTCTAGAAGATCTCTATTTGGATACATTGATGCTTGGCTGGCTATACAGCTCAGCATGGACTTGACTTTGGGTCTCCCATATCTTAAGTGGCTCACTCTCCCATCCTTGTGAAACTCACAAAGTTGCAGCCCCCAACATCTTTCACCTAAAATGAAAGCAAAGTAATAAACATCAAGGGAAAGTGCATAAAGTCCCATATTAGCCTGAGAGGGAGATGGCCTATGGCCTTTCCCCTTACAGAGTTATCTCTCATGGGATGCTGTCAAACCAAGAGCAGATATCCCACCTCCTCCTCCTCCTCTTCCTCCTTTTTTTTTTTATTTTTTTGCTTTTTGGAGGGGGAAGGCAGGGCAATTGGGGTTAAGTGACTTGCCCAAGGTCACATGGCTAATAAGTATTGTGTCTGAGACCGGATTTGAACTCAGGTCCTCCTGACTCCAGGGCCAGTGCTCTGTGCCACCTAGCCACCCTCCTCCTTCTTCTTTAAATAAATTATAGAAAAGGCAATGTTTGTACCAGTCGTCCTAAGGGTTTTGTCAGTAGTGCTACCAGAACTTGTTCTGTCCTTTAATTAAGGAGATCATAGTTAGAGATGGAAGGAATTTCAGATGTCATTGAATCTAACTCCCTTATTTTACATATGAAGAAACAGGCTTAATTTCCAAGCCAGTCTGGTTAACTCCCAGCACAGTATGCACACTGCCTCTCATTTAAAAGCAAACAAATGTAGGGGTGGCTAGATAGTGCAGTAAATGGAGCACTGGCCCTGGAGTCAGGAGGATCTCAGTTCAAATGTGACCCCAGATACAACACAAAAACTAGCTATGTGACCTTAGACAATTCACTTAACTCCAATTGCCCTACCTTTCCCCCTCCAAAAAGCCAAAAAGCCAAAAAAAAAAAAAGCAAACAAACATCCTCTCTCTTGAAAATCCATGGTGTTTTAGTTGTTTCAGTCATGTTCGACTCTCTGTCACCCCATCTGGGATTTTTTTGGCAAAAATACTGGAGCGGTTTGCCATTTCCTTCTCCAACTCATTTGACAAATGAAGAATTGGGGCAAACAGGGTAAAGTGACTTGCCCAGGGTCACACAGCTAGGAAGTGTCTGAGATCAGATTTGAATTCAGATCTTCCTGACTCCAGGCCCACTCTCTATCTCACCTAGCTGCCTTCTTCTCAAAGTAGCAACCTAGAAATCAAAAAAGGGAAGAATCAGGGAAAATTCAAGTTAAATTTTCCATTCGTCTTCTGCGACACTGAGTGTGACTGTGGTATTGATTTTGAAAGTTCATTGAGAAACACTCATTTTCCCAATGTTACTGTTTCTTTCAGGTGCTATCAGACTCTATAAAATCCTTTTGTTCTTTTGCCATTTATTCCATATACATATTTATAATGGAGAGACCAGGGAAATGCATGAACTGCCTTGATAAGCTGATGCCTTGCCTTTTATATCTGTCTATAGGAATGGATTGAAGAAGATCCTTTATGTCAACTAAATGAAGAGAGAATAGATAGTTTTCACCGAGGTGGGGTGAACGACTGTTAAGTCCTCACACTAGGGAATGTTACACCTCACAGGGGTCTTGGAAATCATACCTTTTTGTGTCATGGACCCCTTTGGCAGTCTGGGGAAGCCAGAATAATGCTTTTAAATAATTCAAAGAAAATGAAAGAAAAGGAGTTAGTATAAATACAGGTGTCATTTTTCCCCATTCAGATTCATGCCACTACAGGATCGTGCAAAGGTTTCAAAAGGGTGAGAAATAAGGCTCTTTAGCTTGTAAAACTCATTGTTGGACTTTGATATTTGCAGGATCACAAAGAAGTGAGTGGGGGGTGTCACCTGAAGTAAAGGGGATGCGCAAAAGAAGCATCAAAGATGATGGTGGTGAGCTGAATGGGTAAGTCCTTTCTTTGAGGATCCAGTTGTAACACTAGGGGTCACTGTAGAGCAAGGTTCAGATGGTCTGGATAGAGGGAAAACACAAGGATTCCAGTCATTCTCTTTCCCTTATGCATCTCAGAGTCCTAGCAGTGTGTACACAGCTTGAGATGGCTAAGAGGAGAAAGTGAGGCTGGTGACCTTGCACAGCTCTCACTCACTCAAATCAAAGTCAACTGCAAGTCATGTCATCATTTCCTTGATGCCATGGTCCTCTTTGAAGATGAAGGGAGTAGAGCCAAGATGGCGGCGTAGGAGCAGCAAGGTATCCTTCAAAAAATTCTCAAGGAAAATTGCCCTTATATTTTAGAACCAGAGGGCAAAATAGAACTTGAAAGAATTCACCAATCATCTCTTGAAAAGGATCCCCAAAAGAAAACTCCTAGATATATTATAGCCAGGTTCTGAAATCCCCAGACCAAGGAGAAGCTACCAGGAAGAAACAATTTGAATATTGTGGAAACACAATTAGGATAACCCAGGATCTAGCAGCTTCTACATTAAGGGATCAAAGGGCCTGGAATATGATATTCTGGAGATCAAGGGAGCTAGGATTAAAACCAAGAATCACCTACCCAGCAAAATTGAATATAGTGTTCCAGGGGAAAATATGGTCATTCAGTGAGGTGGAGGACTTTCAAACATTCTTGCTGAAAAAACCAAAACTGAAAAGAAAGTTTGACACTCCAACACAAGAAGCATGAAA
>CM053580.1:11642733-11659730 GCA_028627135.1 Pseudochirops cupreus | reverse complement strand
CTCCACTGGCATTTCCCAAATTCTTGCTCATCTTTTTCAAGTCCAAAAGCCTTTTTACTTTGACAGCAAATTGGAGATTTACTGAATCTCTTTAAAGGAGTGAAAAGGAAGCAGAGTTATCTCTGAAACTCTAGGACAGACCATTAATCCATGCAAACTTTGGTTGGATTTTTTTAATTGCTAATTTAAATATTTTGTAGCCTTACTTTCACCCTTTGATTGATTTTGACCTATGCAGATAGCATCTCCTCATCCTGTGCAGAATCTTGCTTAAGTCTTTCTATGAATCCTTAATAGAGGATTATACAATTATAGGACCATAAAAGTCTTAAGGTAGAAGGGACCTCAGAGGCCACGTATTCTATTTCTTCTCATTATGTAATGAGGAAACTGAGGCCTGTGGTAGATGTGTTGGTAAGCATGAGAGATGAAATTTGTACCCTGGGCTTCTGATTCCTGAGGAAGGGACTTGAGGACTTCCACTGCTTTATAAATTGTCATTCATTTAACACACACAATTACTAATACAAGTGAACCGGATTTAAGGGAGGGAGGGCTAGGCAAAGTCACCAGCCTCACTCCAGAGCCATCTGAGTCCAGTGGCCAGTTATAGATCAGGATGACTGGAGATGGCCCCAAACATTGAGTTAATTGGAGGTGAACTATATCTTCTTCTTTGTCTGTTATCTAGAAGCTAGGCAAGCATGCTGTCATGAAATTGATGTACAATGCTGATGAACTTCTCTGGGCAACCAAATTTTGACATAATTTTCCATAAGCCCTCACAACTAATACCATCAAAGAACTTGGTCAGATCTACAGATGTTATGTACAGACCTCTGTTCTGCTCCTGGCATTTCTCCTGGAGTTGCCAAGCATCAAACACCATTATTGACTGTTCCTCAGCTCTTTCTGAAGTCATACTGCCTCTCAGGTAGATAGCCATCTTCCAGGTGAAGGATAAGCCTATTAAGAAGAACTCTGGTGGAGTGATTAAGTGGCACAGTGAAAAGAGCTCCAGCCCTGGAGTCAGGAGGACCTGAGTTCAAATCTGACCTCAGATACTTAACACAAAAAAATAGCCATATGACCTTGGGCAAGTCACTTAACCTCAATTGCCCTACCTTCCCCCCTCCAAAAAGCAAAAAAGGAAAAAAAAAACAAAGGACTCTGGCAAGAATCTTGCCAACAGCGACTAAGAGAGAGACCCCCGGTGACTGTCACAGAATAATCTATTTTCTTTACCTTTATAGAGATGGACATTAGAGGCATCCTTGAACTCCTGAGAGATAACCTCATCTTGCCATATAACCTGAAAAATTTCAGCCAACTTTTGTATGAGCAATGGACCTTCCCCCCCTTGCAAATCTCAGCTGGAATAGAATCAGCAAATAGAATTTGCCAAATGAAAGGAGCCTAATGACATTCAAAATCTCTTCTTTGGTTGGAACTTCAGCTAGGGAGAGATTGACTTCAACCTGAGATAAAACAGTAAATGGCATCAGGATTGATTGATGATGGTCTGTTGAGAACAATATGAAAGTGTTCAGCCCATCTCTTTAGGATCATGTCCTTATCACTAATCAATGTGGCTCCATCAGCATTGAAAAATTGTGATATGCCATTGGTCTTTGACCCATAAATAGCCTTCAGGGCATCATAGAAGCATTTACTGCTCTCATTGCCTTCCCAGTTACCATGGAGTGAAACAAGACAGTGTCTTTGCTCCCATGCTTTTTAGCATGATGTTTTCAGCCACGTTGTCAAATGCTTTCAATGAGGATGAGGATGGCATCGAGGTCAGCTATCACACTAATGGTAAATTCTCCAATTTGAAAAGGCTACAAGCCAAGACCAAAGTGGAGAGAGTGTTGATGCATGACTTTCTGTTTGCCGATGACTGTGCACTCAATGCAGCCTCTGAAGCTGAGATGCAACAAAGTATGGATCAGCTCTCCTTTGCTTATGCTAATTTTGGCCTAACAATTAACACTAAGAAAACACAGGTGTTCCATCGGCCACCACCACATCATCCATATGTGGAGCCATTGGTTCCAGCAAATGAAGAAGTTTTGAATGCTGTGGATAAGTTCCCTTACCTTGGTAGTGTACTTTTCCAGGGATGTACACATTGATAATGAGTTTGATGCAGGCATTGCCAAAGCTAGCTCAGTGTTTGGGAAGCTCCAAAGGAAAGTATGGGATAGAAGAGGTATTAGACTGACCACCAAACAGAAGGTCTACAGAGCCATTGTGCTGACTTTTTGTCGTATGTCTGTGAAAACTGGACAGTCTACCAGTGCCATGCCAGGAAACTGAGTGGCTTTCATATGAATTGTCTTAGGAAGATCCCGAAGATCACCTGGCAGGAAAAGGTACCAGACACTGAAGTCCTTACTCAAGCTAAACTGCCAAGCATTCAAACTCTGCTTCAGAGAGCCCAACTCCAATGGGCCTGCCACATTATTCACATGCTTGCCAAAAAGACTGTTGTATGAAAAACTCACACAGGGCAAGTGTTCAGATGGTGGTCAGAAGAAGCGATACATACAAGGACTCTCTCAAGGTCTCTCTCAAGAACTTTGGAATTGATTGTGTGACATGGGAGACACTGACACAAGACCACTCAGCATGACATGCCCACATCAGAGAAGGTGCCGAACTCTGAGCAAAACAGAATTGAAACAGCTCAAAGGAAACACAGGATGTGCAAATTTGGAGAATCCACCCCAAGTGTTCACATGAACTATTTGTGGCCAGCCTGGGTTAGAGCATTCTGAGGTCTTTTGGTCTGATAGGTCACAGTTGGACACATTGAAACGTAACTTTAGCATAGTGCTATCATTTTGGTCCTCATAAAGGACAATAAGCAATCAATATCTTCTTAGAGACAGCTAGAGGGCACTGTGCATAGAGCACCACGTGCCTAACATCGGGAAAACCGGAGTTCAAATCTGACCTCAGATACTTAAAAGCTGTGTGACCCTGGGGTAAGTCATTTACCTTCTGTTTGCCTCAATTTTCTCAACTGTAAAGTTGGGACAGTAACAGCAATATGTATAAAGGGCTTAGTACACTGTCTAATACATAGTAGGCACTTTATAAATGTTAGTCATTACTACTACTACTACTAAGTCATGACATCTTCTTCCTGATGTCATGGTCCTCTTTGAGAATGAATGACAAAAACAACAGTAGCAATGATTCCAAAGCAGTACTCCAGTTCTTGCCACATATATATGCTTCTATCAAGGCATACATAGGATCATGGGATTTAGAGCTCAGAGGCATCTTAAAAACATTGAGTCAAACTGTTAACTAAACCTTGGAATCCCTTCACAGTGTCATTCTATCATTCTGTCTCTCCTTTATTTTTTCTATTACAGCCAAACTCTTAGACAAAGCTGTCTACACTTTGAGCCTCAATATTATCACATGCCACTCTCTTCTTAAAACTGCAGAACAACTTCCAGTCCTACCACTTGACTGAAAATGGTCTCTCCAAGGTTATCAGCAATCTGGAAATTAATAAGTCCAGGGGAATTTTCTCAGTCTTTATCTTTCTTAACCTCTCTATAATTTTTTACGTGACCACTTACTTACTCCTCCTAGAATCCATCTCCTCCTTGAGTTTTATGATACTTCTTTGTGATACAGGATGACAGAGGTTCTCTTCCTCCTTGTCTGATCAGTCCTCCTTAGCCTGGTTTGTGGATTCACCAGTCATATCCCAGCCCTTTCTCATGCTGCATGGGTCTATCCCAGGGTTCCATCTTCTACCTTCTCTCTTCTCTGTCTCTGTCTCTGTTTCTCTCTCTCTCTCTCTCTCTCTCTCTCTCTCTCTCTCTCTCTCTCTCTCTCTCTCTCTCTCCTGCTCCTTCTGCCTTTCCCTCTCCCTCTCCCTCTCCCTTTTCCTCTCCTTCTCCTTCTCTCCCTCCTTTCCTCCCCCTTTTTTTCTATATGAGTCTTGAATCACAAAACTTCATGTACAATAGCCTCCCCCCGCGATGTCCCATAGGAACCTCAAACTCAGAAATTGCTAAACTAAAAGTATGACCTTTGACCTGAAACTCACTGCCCTTCCTATTTTCTCTATTTCTATCAAAAGTATCAGTTCTCTTCTAGTCGCTCAGATTTATAACCCAGTAGTCACACTTAACTCTTCCCATTCCCACACCTGTGATAATGTGATGAGTTTCCAAGTCTGATTTTATTCCTTTTGTCTCTCATATCTACCTCCATCTTTCCATCCCAGTTCAAACCCTCACTACTTCTCACTTGTTCTATTGCAATAGCCTCCTAACTGATGTCCCTAGTTCTAGTCTTTGCCCTTTCTAGCCATCCTTCACAGAACTGCCAAAATGAGGGTCCTAAAGCCCCACTCTAGAGATGTCACTTGCATGCTCATGAAGCTTTAATAGATCTTGAAGGCCTCTAGAATAAGCTTTAGATAACTTTGACCACCCTTTGAGTAACATCAGATAGAGTATAAAATGAAGAAATGTACAATCACCCGGGTGTCACCATCATGGAGACTGTCCTGAATAGAATTCAAATCAAAGATGAATTCCATATATGTCATTGGGACCTTGAATTACTCCTATTTGTGAATGAAATTGTGCTGGTTGCATCAAGTCTTGGACCATTAAGAACTACTTAAAGGAGGTCTGGAATCATCTACCAAGTTTGATCCTACTGGGCAACTAGGTGGCACAGCGGATAGAGTGCCAGGCTTGAAGTCAGGAAGACCTGAGTTCAGATCTGGCTCAGACACTTGCTAGCTGTGTGACTCTGGGCAAGTCACTTCACCTGTTTACACCTCATCTATAAAATGATCTGGAGAAGGAAATGGCAAACTTCTCTAGTGTCTTTTCCAAGAAAACCCCAAATGAGATCATGGAGAGTTGTACATGATCAAAACAACTGAACAACAAAAGCATCAACCTACCAGATGAATTTACTTACTGACCAGACTGATATAAATCAGATGAACAGTCCATAAAACCCTTACACTGGTACACATATTTTGGACTAATAATTTTTCAGTCACTTTTCAGTTGTGTCTGACTCTTTGTGATCCCATTTAGGGTTTTCTTGGCAAAAATACAGGAGTGGTTTTGCCATTTCCTTCTCCAGCTCATTTTGTAGATGGGGAAACTGAAGCAAACAGGGTGAAGTGCCAAAGTCACACAGCGAATATGTGTTTGAGGCCAGATTTAAACTTGCATCTCCCAGACTCTAAGGACAGGGCCCTAACCACTGTGAATCCTAGCTGTCCTGGACTAATAATGCAAAAAGAAAAGGAATTGAGACTAAAATTGAACAAGAAGAAACTAGAAATGTTCTTGAGAAACTTCCTAGTTCTTTTCTCCATAATTGCCTGCTCTTCAGTTCCAACATGTCATGAGCTGTCAACGAAGTTGGAAAATTAGTCTTTTGAGTTAAGCATCAAAATTTATATGGGTCTTCTGAGGACAGCTTTGTCCAAGGTTACCTAACTATAACACACATTAAATTATCAGAACACATATCATGTCTTATAATATATGAATCAAAATTAATGACAATTCTCAACATACTAGAATTTTCCAAGTCTATCATTTGTTGTTTTTTTAGTTTACCATTTTTAAAGTTCATATGATGACTTCAATTAATGCTCAGAGCTGAGTAGAAAATCCTAAATCTTGCCTTTAAACTCTCTCATAAACAAGGAAAAACACAGACTCTTTTACTCCCCAATTTTTAAGGCACTTGTATTTAAAGCTTTGGATTCCAAATTCTATCCTTCCCTTCCCTTCCCTCCTCCCTGAGATGGTAAGCAAATGGATATAGGTTATACACACCCAATTATATAAAACATTTCCATATTCATCATTCTGTATAAGAAGACTCAAATAAAATAAAAACAAGAAGAAATAAGGGGGATAATAGCAGGCTTCAGTCTGTATTCAATCAATACCAATTTTGTTTTGTTTTGTTTTGTTTTGTTCTTTTGGTCTGGAGGCAGATAATATACTTCATGAGTCCTTTGGGGTTGTCTTGGATCATTATATTACTGAGAATAGCTAAGTCATTCACAGTTCTTCATTGAGCAATATTGCTGTAAGTGCACACAATGTTCTGGTTCTGTTCACTTCGCTATGCATCAGTTCATACAAGTTTTTCAAGTTTGTTTTTGTTGGGTTTTTTTTTCCTGAAATCATCCTGCTTATTGTTTCTTATACCACAATAATATTCCATTACAACTAAACACCACAACTTGTTTAGCCATTCGCCAATTATTCAGTATCCCCTCGATTTCCAGTTCTTAGCCACCACAAAAAAGAGCTGCTGTAAATATTTTTGTACAAATAAGTAAATTTCCTTTTTTATGGATATCTTTGTGATACAAACCTAGCAGTGGCATTGGTAGATCAGAGGGTATATATAGTTTTATAGCCCCTTGGGGAAAGTTCCAAATTGCTCTCCAAAAAGGTTGGATGAGTTCACAACCCCATCAAGAAGGCATTCATGTCACAGTTTTCCTACATCTCCCCCAATATCCAACATTTTCTTTTTTTTGTCATATTAGCCACTCTGATAGGTGTGAGGCAGTACCTCAGAATTATTTTAATTCGCATTTCTCTGATCAGTAGATTTAGAGCATTTTTTTCTTATGCCTATAAATAGCTTTTATTTCTTTGTCTGTCTGAAAACTGCCTGTTCATATCATTAGACCACTTATCAATTGGGGAATGACTTGCATTTTCATAAATTTGACGCAGTTGTCTATATATTTGAGAAATGAGGCCTTTATCAGAAATACTTGCTGCAAAATGTCTCCCTCCCCTCACCCCCAGTTTTCTGATCTCCTTCTAATTTTGGTTGTATTGGTTTCGATTATGTAAAAACTTTTTAGTTTTATGTAATCAAAATTATTTTACATTTTCTAATATACTCTTTATCTTCTGTAGTCCTAAATTCTTCTCTTCTCCATAAATCTGACAGTTAAACTATGCCATGCTCTCTTAATTTGCTTATGGTATCACCCTTTACATATAAAATCATGTACCCATTTTAACCTTACCTTGGTATACAGTGTAAGATGCTGGCCTTTACTTAGTCTCAGCCATGCTGTTTTCCAAGCAGTTTTTTTTTTCTTCAAACAATGAGCTTTTGTTAAAAAAGCTGGGCTCTTTAGGTTTATCATACTCTTGTTTACTACACACATTTGTTATAATACAATTTGTACCAAATCTACTCCACTGATCCACCATTCCAATTCTTAGCCAGTACCAGATTGTTTGGGTAATTATTGCTTTATAATACAGTTTGAGATCTAGTATAGCTAGACAACCTACTTTGGCATTTTTTCCATTCATTCTCTTGATATCTTTGAGTTTTTGTTCTTTGAGATGAATTTTATTTTTTTTTCTAGCTTTATATTTTATATATCATATCCATTATCAATAATTATTTATTTGTAATAATATATAATTAAAATTATATATAATAAAATAAATAATTATTACATGATAAACAATACAATTATATAAACTAATACAATCAATAATTATTAAAAAACAAATAAAATAAATTATTTTAATTTGTGAATAGTTTGTGTGGTAGGGTACTGAATAAGTGAATTTAGATAAAATTATCATTTTTATTATATTGGTTTGGCCTACCTATGAGCAATAAATATTTTCCCAATTGTCTAGATCTGACTTTATTTGTGTGCAAAGTGTTTTATATTTGTGTTCAAATAGTTCCTGGGTTTGTCTTGGCAGGTGGACTCCCAAATATTTCATATTGTCTGCAGTTATTTTAAATGGAATTTCTCTTTCTTTTTCTTGCTGCTAAACTTTGTTGGTAATACATAGAGATGCCAATGAGTTCTGTAGGTTTATTTTGTATCCTGTAATTTTGCCAAGTTTTTAATAATTTCAAGTAGTTTTTTTTTAGTTGATTCTCTAGGGTTTTCTAAGTATACCATCATACCATCTGCAGAGTGATAGTTTTATTTCCTCTTTGCCTATTCTAATTCCTTTAATTTCTTTTTCTTTTTTATTACTGTGACTGACATTTCTAGTACAATATTAAATAATAGAGGTAATAACGGGCATTCTTGCTTCATCCTGCTCTCCTCCCCTTGTACTAGGAAAGCTCCTACCTCATTGCAGATAATGCTTGCTGATGGTTTTAGATAAATATTATTTATCATTTTAAGGTAAGCTCCATTTATTCCTTTGCTCTCTGGTGTTTGTTCACTTGTTTTGTTTTAATCAGGAATGAGTGCTATATTTTGTCTAAGGCTTTTTCTGAATCTATTGAGAAAATCATAAGATTTCTGTTTGTTTTGTTATTGATGCTGTCAATTATATCAATTATGCTGACAATTTTCTAATATTGAACCAGCCCTGTATTCCTCAAATAAATCTTACCTGATCATAGTGCATGATTTTGTGACAGATATATTGTTGTAATCTCTTTGCTAGCATTTTATTTAATGTTTTTGTGTCAATCCCCATTAGGAAAATTTGTCTGGGTATAAGCACCACATTTGTCAATACCCATTAGGGAAATTTGTCTGGGTATAACCACCATATTTGTTCCATAAAAGGAATTTGATAGGACTACTTCTTCACCTATTTTCCCAAATAGTTTATATAGTATTAGAATTAATTGTTCTTTAAATGTTCATTACAATTTCCTTGTGAATATATTTCATCCTGGGGGTTTTGTCTTAGGAAATTCATTGATGGATTATTCAATTTCTTTTCCTAAGATTGAGCTATGTATTTGTAGCACCAATGCAATATTTACAGCATGCATGATCAAAACTGTGACTATAAATATTGCATGACATTCAATCGCATTTATTTAGACACCAGAAAAACGAATCCCAAAACCAGTAAGCAGATTCCATCATGGTACCAAAGATATTCAGAAGCCATAATAATGCTGAGAGCCACAGCATCCTTCAATCTTCTCATAAACCAATACAAGATCAACATTTACTCACAAACCTCTCCCTCTCCTGGCCTGAGCATCCTCTCTCTCCTACTGTCTTTCTGGCTACTCTCTCTCCCACCGTCTTTCTGGCTCTGGCTCCCAGCTTCCTGGGGGCTCTGCTTCCCTTCAGCAAATTCCTCCCATGACAGGCTCCACGTGACTACATCCTGTCAGGGGGCATAGTTTACTTTCAAAGCAAGGGAGGTCTTCAAACTCCCCTAGGTCTATTAAGGGTCAGAGAAGATCTTTAAATTTCCACTCCCATTACAGTATTTTATTTCTTCTTCTGCTAATCTGAGCAATTCATATTTTTGTAGCTATTCATGCATTCCATTTATATTGTCAAATTTATTGGCATATAATTGGGCAAAATTACTCTTAATAATTATCTTAATTTCCTCTTCATTGACGGTGAATTCGCCCCTATCACTTTTGGTACTAGTAATTTGATTTTCTTCTTTCCTTTTTATAATCGAATTAACCAATGGTTTATCTATTTGTTGTTGGTTTCCCCCCCATATTGTTAGTTTTTCTCCAAGATGGACTTTGGCAATCCCCATAGTACTCTAAGTCTCATCTGGTAATAAGATTTTCTGAGCTTAGATTAATGGTCCTTGGACAACAGACACTCCGGCCCATCCATGGCCTCTCCATCAGTCTTTTCTTCCCCTCCTGCTTAGGCTAACCATTCAAGGCTTGCTTTTGTCTGGGCCTTTCCAATCACCACTTTTTCCATGGTTCTGTCCTACAGAAGAGTTTGACTTGCTGCCTTTTCTGGTTTGGTATTTCTCTGAGCAGCCTGCCCATTTTTATCAGCAGCAGCATTCATCTTTGGCCCAGAACTTGCAGAGATAGCTTGTTTTAAAATATGCAGCAAACAATCAGGTTTGGAGGAGAAGGAGCTAAGATTGACCTGAGAGAGAGCCCCGGAATGCTCCTTCCACTTACCTGGATGATGTGTGCAGGGGCTCCCTCTGGTGGTGCAGATGGACACACCTACCCTCCTTAGCCTATGCTGCTCTCAGCCACGCTCAGCATCAATGTAGCCTTGACCAGCCCAGGGATTAGTCCTGGAACCTCTTCTTTTTAACATGATTCGATGACTTGGCTAAAGGAAGAGATGGCAAGCTCAGGAGATCTGCAGACACCACAAAGCTGGGAGGGGTGGCTAACATAAAGAGAGCAAAGTCAGGAGCTAAAAAGAGCTTGATCATCCCTAGGGCACAGGGCTGAGTCTAATAAAATAAAAGTCAAGAGAAATCAAGCTAAGTTCTTGGGCACAAAACATCAACCCTACAAATATAGGATAAAGGATATAGACAGACCTCATTTTCCATTCACAATAACCCTGCAAGATAGGTGCTATTATTAACCCTATTTTGCAGATTAGAAAACAGAGGTTAAATGACTTACTGAAGGTCAGTTAGCTAGCACAAGTTTGAGGCTGCTTTTGAACTCAGGTCTTCCTCAGTTCAGGGTCAGCACTCTACTCACAGTACCACCTGTCTCTAGAACATCATTACACCTATACATACATCCAGATCCAAATCCTGAAAATGATAATTATTATTAGTGTGCTGATAATAGCAACAGCAATCCCTTAGCTTCTCAGAGATTCAGTCATTTTTTTTTGGACCAGATGTCTAATTTCATTCATGTTGTGAGCTCCCCAGGCTGATGGAGATTTCACATAACCTTTAACTAATCATCTTGAAGAGGGGCCTGGGGGAGCACAGAGAAATTAACTTGGTCAGGATCACACCATCATGTCTGAGGCAGGACTAGAACCCAGGTCTTTCTGCCCCTGAGATCAGATCATCCTCTAGTATGCCACAGCACCAATTCCACCTGCTTCTCTTCTTCCTCCTCCTCCTCCTCTTTTTCCTCTCCTTTTCCTCCTACTCCTCCTCTTCCTCTTTCTCCTCTCCTTTTCTTCCTACTCCTCCTCCTTCTCCTCTCCTCCTCCTCCTGTGTAATTTTCCAAATATCTCTTGGGGTACCACTTTCATGATCTAGAGTCATACTGTATCTCAAGACCAAGGGAGCTTCAGGCTTTCTGCCTGAGGGGAGGATTTTGTTATGAGGAATTGCTTTGTGAACCTCCTGGAGCTGCACAAACTGTGTTGTTGTGTAGAACTCTCTGCTTTCTCTTATGTAAAACCAGGGCTTTGGACCAGAGGGTCCCTATCAGGTTCTGCAGCTCTGAAGTATGGGTACTTGGCTCCATCCACTATTCACTTAGAGATTGAATTAGGATTAGAAATGAGGGATAGGAGAAGATGTCTCAACTTGAGCCTGCCATAGAAAGGCAGACTGGAGTGCTAGGTGTTAGCTCATCTGGTCATCACAGCAACCCTGGGAGGGGGGTACTGTTCTCACAGCCATTTTATAGAAGAGGAAACAAAGACTGAGAAAGGCCAAGTGCTTTGCCCAGGGTGACATAGCGAGAATTAAGCATCTGAAACAGTATTCCAGTCCACATTTTACTGACCTCAGGTCCTTTACTAGATTGACTCAGCCACCTGGACAGATCTGGCACCTGCTTAGTGCCCCCAGAAAATCCTTTAACACAGGGAAGGGAAGAAGTTTTTGATCTGCATTGAAAGAAGGAATTTCTTCACTAAGAACTCCAGTGTACACTAGTGAGATCAGAGGTATACACACACACACACACACACACACACACACACACACAATCGGAATAATTCAGGATGCCCACCAAACCTGGTTTTGTTTCTTTGTTTGAAAATCAAAACACAACAACTTCTTCATAGAAAACGAATGACTGGCTATTGCTTCTTTGGCACAGGGTGGCATATGGAGGTCTCCTGAGGATTTTCCAAGGAAAAGCAATGGCAAACACAACTTAAAACCCTCCAGAACTTGGGAGGTTTGTTCTTCTCTTCAAAAGAGTCTCCTGACAATCTGCAAATTCAGAGTTTGTCCCCTTTCAAGCCCATCTGGAGTCATTTATAGTAACATTTTCAGCGGTCAGAAAGTGCACCAGACACAGCATTTCAAATGAGCTCAAGCTGCTGAATGGGAAATGTTTGTGAATTCCATTTCCTAAGAAAAGCACAAATATATATATAATAGGCAGACCACCCGATCTGCCCTGTTTGTGAGCAGGAGCCTCATGGAAGGACACAACATTTTGTCACTTGAAAAGACAATTTAAATTCTAAAAACATAATCACTAGCATAAGTAGCACTTTGATTCATGAAATGAATTACACATTTTATCTTATTTGGTCTTCCCAACAGCCCTCTGTTGTAGCTACTATTGTTATGCTCATTTTACAGATGAGGAAACTGAGACTGAGAAACTTGCCCAAGGTCACACAGCTAATAACTATGTTAGGTAGGATTTGAACTCAGGTATTTCTCATTCCAAGTCCAAGAGTTGATCTACTTCTCTGTCAAGCTGTTATTCAATCATTATCTGATGAAGAGTTTTAAAAAGTAAGACCTTTTTTCCCCCTTAAATTGGGATGATCAAATGTCTAGCAATCTTTAAGAACAGCGTCCATTTATGTCCTCCTCCCTTTTTCTCTAAATAACTAACTATTCCTCCCCAAATGCATAAAATCTATACATAGGATCATGAATCACTCTGGCCAAAGAATCATCAGAGAGTAGCCAACCTAATTCCCAAAGATGGTGTAATGGTAATGGAATTGGAAGATGCCCTTGTATTGGCATGCTAACCCAGAGCTTGTGAATCCCACAGTGGGATGGACTCATTGATGTGACAAGAGGGGGGTGAACAGGGAGGAGTTGGTGCCATGTACAGAGAAAAACCCAAGGTGAGAGAGGCCAGAGGACTTCTAGGAGCAGCATTGTGAAGGCAGAAAAAGAGACAGTACTGCCAGGAATGAGAATGCTGAGACAGAGAGAACTGCCAAGAGCCAGAGTTGCTGAGAGGGAGAGAGAGAGAGAGAGAGAGAGAGAGAGAGAGAGAGAGAGAGTGAGAGAGAGGGAAAGAACTGTCAGCTGGAGCTGCCCAGGACTTCTGAGGGCTACCCAGAACTGCCGAGAATTGAGGAGGCATGACAGTGGTGCCAGTATTTTGTCTGCTTGTTTTGATGTTACTTTGTCAGATTCATTTGTTGATAGAGGCCTCAGACCTTTTTATTGTGTCTAGGTTGATTTCACAGGCAGAAAGTGAATTGATGAGGATGCTGGCAATGTGAATGAATGTTATCATGGCTTTGTTAAGCTTTGTCTTCCCAGGAACAGAAACAGTGGGAAGGGGAAGCATGGAAGCTGAGAATCTGCCTCAGGTCAAGATGAAAAGACCTCTTCTTGGGTGCTTAATGCTCACTGATGATATTGTAACCTAGTTGCGACCTTGGGGTGGATGGTCTTTGTGCTTCGTGATTGATTAAATGAATGTACTTTGTTTAAGAAGGAAGACCTTTTGAGCAAAAAGATAAGACAGTGTGACCTAGAAGTGGACTTTGTGATTAACTAAATAAATGCACCTTGTTTAAAAGAGAATTTTGACCTTTGTACTTTGTGATTGAATTGAGGACTTACTAAATGATTGAGTTACTAAATGAATGTACTTTGTTTAAAACTATGTGACCACTTTGATGAAAATTATGTGGCCATTTTAGTGTTAAGTTGTTGTGTTGTGACATGGTGAATGCTGTATCTTGATTTTCTGTAAACGTTTTGCCTTAATTTGTTACTGAATAAATGGAGAGTTCACTACACTTGTAATCAGAACCTTGAAGGCTGTTCACAGCAGCAGTCCTCTGGGAAGCTGCACATGCTTGGCATTACAGATGGGAAGGCATGGACTTAAGCCACACTGACAGAGGGAAGAGCTAATCTGTGTGATCACATTTTATTTGAACGTCTAAGAAATTAATAGAATTACTTTTCTTAACTCCAGTCTTTAAATCCAACCATCATTATTCACTGAAAAAAAACATAGGTTCTTGTCAATGTCAAACAATGGAAATTCTTCCTCTTATTTTTTTTTCTGGTTACTCCCCTCCCTTTGGTTAATGATTGAATTAACACTCCCCTAGCCCCAGGTTATTCTTCTGGAAGAGCCTGTCATCTACATTCCCCTAATCTTAAAGTTAAGGAAATTGAGACCCAAGAAAGGTTGCCCATGGTCACATAGCTAGTAAGCAATTAGGGACACATTTTGAGCCCAGTCCTCAGTCTTCAGAGCTGGGGCTCTTTCTACTCTGCCATGATGTCTACCAACCATCTCATCTAAGCCTTGTATTTCCTGAAGATGAAAAGAGAAGTCTGGTGCAGAGGGAACGAATGAATGAGGTAAAAAAGCACTTAGAAAGTAATATTTGCCCAGCATTGTGCTAAGTACTGAGCATGCAAATAGAGAACATAAAATGGGCCTGGTTCTAGACTTGGGGGAGATAACACTTAAAAGAAAGGTCAGCTACAGGGAGGATGGAAAGGCCCAGTGGACCTGAAGTTACATCACTAAGTCATATGGTGGTACTCAGGACTTCAGGGCATGTAGGCAGAAAAGCTGAGGCCTGGAAGGTTTTAGGAGAGAGTAGAAAACAAATGGATTTTAATCAGAGGGCCTGGGTTCTAATGTGGACAATGTCATTGTGTGACCTTAAGTAAATCACTAGAATTGTCAAGGTCTCAATTTCCTTATCAGTAAAAATGATAGGGTTGGCTTAGTGGGACTCTGAGGTCCCTTCTAGGCCTTCCCATATTATGTCATGATCCTATAAACCTACTGAGCCCAGAAAAACTAACATTCTCAAGATCATACATGTAAGGAGCAAAGCCAGAGTTTGAAGCCAGGTAATCCAAATCCAATGTTCTTTCCTCCTTGCCATGCTTTTGGGGGGGAGGGGCAGCTTGCTTCTGGCTTCAGCAGGAAGTCAGTAACAGGGCACTGTTGGATGTGTTTACTTCTGTTGAATTCAATAAACACTTAGTGCAAAATCAAAGCTCAGTAATGGAGAAAACCCATCAGTGGCCCTGTACAAGGCAGAGTCTTCTCCCAAGTTCACCTCATGTGAATTCGTCTTGGGGGCCATCAGCCTCCCTTGCAAGGCCCATCCACCCTGACAAGGCTTCACAAAAGCTCAGAGCAAGAATGACCAAATGTCCACTGGAGCAGCTAGGCCAGAAGAGCATAGACAGAGGGTTTGCCAGGTGACATCAGCAACTCCTAACAGCAGCAACAGCAAAAGGAAGCATAATAGTAATAATATATTATTATACAATGCAATAGTATAGTACAATATAATTATATAATACAATAGTAATAATTGCCATCATTATCTCATTTGGTCTTGACAATAACTCCAGTAGGTAGGTGTTATGATTACCCCCATTTTACAAATAAGGAAACTGATGCAGGGGGAAAAAAGAAGTTAAGTGGCATGCCCAGGGTCACGCAAGTATCTGAGACTACATTTGAATAAGGTCTTCCTGACTCCAGACTTGGGGTTCTATCCCTGCACCACCAACTGTCTCCTAACTTTTGTACAACAAAGTTGGTGCAAGTGGTAGCAAGATGGCTCTTTTCTAAGCCTGGATCCTCTGCCCTGGTTTATTCAAAACTCAACAAGGGAAAAGAGGACTTGGAAACTGAATGCTATAATGGGTAAGGCTTCAGATTTGGAGTCAAGCAACCCAGGTTAAATCTTCATCTTTGCTATTTCTGATCTTTGTAACCTGGGATAAGTCACCTAACATCTCTATGCTTCAGTTTCCTTATTTGTATGATAAGAGCAATGGACTTAATTATGTTTAAGGGCCTTCTACATCTAAACTTCCCACTCAGGACTATTTAAGATTCCCCTTTTTAGATACTTACTGTGTGGATTGTAAGCCCTGGGACCACATTTCAAATGTGAGCCCCAGAAAGCCACCCCAGGTTTGAGTCAGCTCATTGTCTGCCATTGATGTGTTAACTTTTAAAAAGTCAACCAGAGGATACAACTCAAAGTAAAAGATGTTATTCAAATACTATACTAAGTAAAACAAAAAGCCAAGTTGTACAAGAAGGACTACGATTGGTGACTTGAATATCAGAGGTTTTACAAATACCCTCGTTTTCTACTCTTTCCTAACACTTCTAACCATTGATGCCATCCCAATTTATTTTTAGGAATTCACAGCATTCAAACAAGTATAGCTGATGGTGTGTCTCAGAAATACATAGAGATTCCTCATATTTCCTACAAACATAAGTCATGAGTTTGGGTAGTCAGGGAAAGAACTCTGGTTCTATTAAATCAGAATCTTTGGTGAGTGGTTAATCACTTAGTCTGTATACTATAAATGAAAAAGGAAAAATAGGATGGGTACTGAGGTCTGTTCAACACTGCAGGTCTAACCAGCATGAGGATTGGCAGAGGAATATCTTTGTCAATCAATAAGCCTTGACTAGAATAGGGTGAGATAAAAACCCATCCAGTCCCAATCAAAGTCACAAGAACCTTGTGACAGAAATGATCTGTTGAATATTTCTGATGTAGAAGAGAGAGTCTTCATAGCAAAGAATGGATCAGCCTCAAACATAAGAAGAACAAATGAGAAAATCAAATATTGATTTCAGATTTTCTATTTGATTTCATTCTGTGATAGATTCTAATCTTTAACTGCCTAAGCCATGTTTCTTTGTATCTGCATTAAATTCAGAAATTCATAAGTCCAGAAATATGGCTTTCCTCTCTGAATTAATTTGCCTTATAAATCATTTTATTTGAAAGAAAACTGTTATCTCTGTACTCGTAAATGTCCTTGGGGAATTAGAATAAATCTGCTCTCCTTGAAAGGTCCAGGTGGATGCCAGGGAATCTGGTCTGCTATCTCTGCAACACTGACCGTCCTTCAAGAAAGTCTCTTCTGGAGATGGACTTCATAATTACCTGGAGAGGCTTATACGGACTGATGCTAAGTGAGAAGAGCAGAACCAGGCAAAACCTGTACACAATCACAGACACATCGTACATATGATGACCAACCTTGATAAACTGGACTATCCTCAACAA
>CM053580.1:11626307-11642233 GCA_028627135.1 Pseudochirops cupreus | reverse complement strand
GTGAGAAGAGCAGAACCAGGCAAAACCTGTACACAATCACAGACACATCGTACATATGATGACCAACCTTGATAAACTGGACTATCCTCAACAATGCACAGCTAAAGACAACTCTACAAGCCTCAGGATGGAAGGAGATACCTAAACTCAGAGAAAGATATAGAAAGACTATAGTTTAAATGGAGACTGAAGCAAAACTCGTTATCGTTCTCTTTCATGTCTGGTTTTGCTTTTTTTTTTTTTTCTCTTTTCCCAGCGATCACTCATTGGTTACAACCCTTCTATATGACCAAACTATTGTACAAAGTGAAAGTATTTGCAGATCCTATACATGACTGCATGCCACCATGGTGGGGGGGGAAGGGAGGGGAGAAAATCTGAAACCCAAGTGATTGTGGAACTGAATCTTGTAAATTAAAAGTAAATGAGTAAATAAAAAAAAAATAAAAAAAAATTAAATAAAGTCTCTTCTGCTATCACTGTGACACTACCTTGCCATGCAGGTGGACACTACTAATGAGGTTTCCCAGCAACAAGATGGAAGGAAGAGTTGTTGCTAGCCCTGCATTCCTGACTTCCATCCACCCCTGCTGTTTTCCACCATCTATGGAACTTGAGACTTTGTAATCGGTCACTCTGTTTTCCATTTGTGATGCATCCCATTCTTTCACTCTCTCATGCTTTCACAAACTATGTGAAGGCTAGTAAGCTGTACCACTTTTTTTGACTTAACAAACAATTGAGAAACCTCATTTATTGGTATTTGCTAGCTTTACCAATAAAATTGATCACACTTGGAATTTTTGCCTCAATCTACCTGATTTTCAATATTGACAATTATAACTAATGGACCAGAAACAGTGTAGGAATAATTCTGAAGGATTCTGAAGCATCTGGTTTTGGACAATAAAATAAGATGACCTATGAAGAGAGTTTATATGAGAGATGTTAAGGAGAAATCAGTAGGCTTTGACGACAGCTTGGCGATGGAGGGAGCTGGTGAGAGAGACTGAAGAATCCAGAGTGACTCCTAGATTCCAAGTTTGAAACACAGGGAAAATGGTGTTGCTCTAGATTAATAGGGAAAGTAGGAGGGGCAAGGGTTATGGGGAGAGATAATGAGTTCTTTTTTGGCTGTGCTGAGTTTACAATGTCTATAGGACACTCAATTTGAGATACCTGAAAGGTAGTTGAAGAAATCCTCAAATGAGTTCACATAGAATGGGCCACAACTGAAAAAAACCTAAACAACAAACTCATTTGTGCATAGGTGGTTTCTCCCTATAGAATGTAAGCTACCTGAGGGCAGGGACTATTTCATTTCTATCTTTGTATCCCTAGCACCTCACTCAATGCCTGGTACATAGTAGGCACTGTATAAATACTTATTCCCTCCCTCCCCTACAGTGCCTGGCTATAATAGGTGTAACATAAATGCTTGGTGATTGACTGATTTTTTTAATTGAATCTGCTCAGCATTATGTACAAATCTATGGAGGTGACATGCATTTTTCCCCAAATAGCACCTTCTTCTGTTTAGGCCAAGTCCTTGGTCACTGACCTCACAGGGTTGTTGTCAGGAAACCCCTTTGTAAATCGTGAAATGCTTCTTAGGGATGAATGGCTGTCCTCATCATCCTCTTTCTCATCCTTATCACTGACATTTTTATCTTTGTGTTGGCTGCTCCATACCACTGGGGTACCCTGTGTTAGAGACTGAGAGAATTAAGACCCAGGACCTTAAAAGTAGCAGATACAAGTGAAAACCCCTCAATTTCAGATATCAGGAGATGTTTATTTGTTTCTTAGTCAAGAAAATGGCTATACTATGGAAGAGAAGGACCTCTAAGGTCTCCTGAGGGGATCAGCCACCTCCCTCAGCAGGAAGAGGGGCCTCACACCAAGCTTTCCTTATCTTGGGGGCTGTGGAGCAGAGTGTATGGCTGAGGGTGAGCAAGATGCCCACTCTACCTTCCTTCCTACTGGCACCATGCAGGGAACAAAACTCTCCTCTTTTTCCATGTTTTCTCCCCACTTTCCTACAGACCAAATGCCCCCAGATCTTGATTCACCCCCTTTTCCTTTCTTAGAAATGGAATCTACTATTGTCCCTTTGTTTTTCCCACTGGACATCTATCTCAGCTGCTGGTCCTGCTTTGTCTTAATCTCCCTTTTGTTGAATTCTTTAGATCCAAAGATGATGCTTTGCTGTAAAAAAAAAAATGGCTATAGAAATACTGTTACTTATTCAAAAGAAGATTCTAAAGGTCAAGGGCTTGACACCAGACACAGTGTTCATATGAACTATCATGGTTCCTTAGGTGAGCCAAATAATCATTCTGGATGTTTATCATTTAGGATAAGTTTATATATTATATTACATACCAAAGCATAATCAGGCTTATGTCTCATCCCACAGTTGCTGTGGTCTTGAGTGAACAGACAATTGATTCAAAATGAATGCCAAAGAATAATGGGAAAAATGCATGAAGAGATGAATTTCATTGCTTGGTTCTCAATTTTAAGGGCTGGAATGCCTCTTTCATTCACATTGTAAGCCAGCTATGCTAATTGGGTAATGTTCTGAAATCAGAATCATCATCCAAGCCCCAAAATTCAGAGGATTATGTGGTATTGAGCAAAAGCTCTCTCGGCACCAGTCTGCATATGATATTTCATAGGAATCTGTTTTTATATATACGCTCCACTGACTGCAATTAAAGAGCATGACGACATCTGAAATTTTTATGGGTCAAATGAAAAAAAAACTTAAATATCATATAGATGAATGTCTCCAAATGCTACTTGAGAAGTTTTTTAAAATTTGTTTTGTTATGCTATTTCCAACCAATTTATTCCCATATCCTCCTTAAATAGTGTTTTTGCAATTTTCCTTCTGGAATTTAAAAACTTCCTACATGAGAAGACTGTACCATGACCAGATTTTGAAAAATTCAAGTCCATTAGCCTGCCACCTCCAAGTGATGACTGAAAATGCAAAAATGGAGTTCCTTTTGTAACTCAGACCTAAGTGGCTCCAGTGAATCATGCAAAGGGATTTTCCTCAGTCCATATTGCCTTGGAATAGCAACTCTTTTGGAGAGTTAAGAATAATATTCATCATTATAGTTGTTGTTGTAAATACAGTAAAGGTAAGACTTAGCATTTATATAATGCATTGTGGTTTGAAAACACTTGACAAATATTATTTTATTCTCACAACAAATGTGAAAAAAAGGTGCTGTTATGCAATTTTGCAGGAGGAAATAGACTGAGAGGTTAAGCTATTTACTCAGGGTTGAAAGAAGTTATGTGACATGAACTTGTCTTCATTAAATCCATGAACAAAAGCAATGACTTGCTTGTAGGAGAGACTTTGAGTACTGGACTGAAATGCTTCCAGGTAAGGCCCTCTCCAGAGGTATAACACTTTTATAAAAGTGCATGATGAATAGAATTTCAGAATTGACAGTAACTTTCAGTGTCTGTTTAGTCCAACTTAGAGCTTGAAAATTATAACTTCATCACTTGCTGTTGAAGAAGTGACAGTCTAGTTCTTGCTGGAAGACCTCAAGTAATGGGCAACTTACTACCCATAAAGGTAGCCCACCCTGCTGTTAGAAATTGTTATTTTTAGAAAGTTGGGTTTTTTTCATAACATCAAGCCTAAATTTGCCTTTTTACAACATCAAACCATTTCTCCAGGATAGGGACAAGGAGAAAAATTCTAATTAATCTTTGACATCACAATCCTTAGAGAAATCAATTTATGCAAAGCCAGTGAGTATAGAGATCGTGTCTAGCAGCTAATGTGCAGCATCTATATTTTCCCTTTTCTCATTCTCATACCAGGAGGGAAATGAATTCAACCATTTATTCTCCAGGGTCAGGATTGTGCATTAAAATCAGTCAGAGTTTGACTACCTTATCACGTTGTTTTCATCTGCATCACTATGGTCATTGTGTGCATTTTTCCTCTGGTTTTATATACTTCATTCTGCATCACTTCACACAGGTCTTCTCACACTACTTTGAATTACTCATATTCCATTCTTACTGGTGTCATAATATTTCACCATATTCATACATCACAATTGGTCCATCCATTCTCCAGTTGATGGGTACCCACTTCACATCCTGTGTTTTGTTGTTGTTCTTTGTCACTACAAACAGTACTGCTATGAATACTTTGCCATATGTCTTTCTGTCTTTTGACATTCTTCAGATGTCACTAGGTAACTTTTCTTGCATGAATAAATTGTTTTCCAGAATGCTTGGTCTGCTGCACAATTCTGCCAAAAGTGTATAAAACTATGTTTCTTCCCACAGTACCCACCACCATCACCACCACGACCACAAAATTGACTATTTCCATCTTTTACAAGTTTTGCAGTTTGATGGCTTGAGATCCATCTCTCTCACGTACACTATCATTCTTGGAAATCAATGTAGACCTATCCATGTCCTCCCACAGACTCCCCAGATCCCAGGCAATGACTATCTTCATTTTTTACAATTTTTTGTCATTTTGATGTGTAGAGGGTAGTGCTATAGCCTGCTCTATCATTATTGAAAATCTTGGTTCTACTTTCTCCTGACTCATAGTCTTAATCTGCAGAAATTATTTTGCTTTTGAACTTTCAAAACAATCAAGGCTTAGAAATTTCCCCATGCCACCTTACTACATTTCTTAAATATGTATGTATATGTATATACATATATATATACTATATATTATAATATAAATCTAAAATTTATATTTAAATGAAATCTCCATACTGAAGAAGACTTAAGTTAAGGTATTGTGAATAAGAATCTTTTTTTAATAAAAAATCTCATACTGTTAACAAGATTGGATTCTGACTCCTACCAGAGTACTTACCTTCTTGAAAGCACACTGTAATACTCTTGTGGCTCCTACCACTTAAAAGTAATCTCTAACACTCTAGTTTTTGTTCCTGCCCTTTATCTCAATGTTCCATCTTTACAGAGACTGTGAATGTCAATAGAATCTCATTATGTCATCCCCGATATAGATATCGAACTTGAGCATGACTGCCTCTTTTGAAAGCATTAGATACCAAGGCCATTACTGATGGATGGAATGCCATTGCTTGTTTCAACAGTACTGTCAGAAGAAATACCTAATAGGGCTGATTTCCATTTTGTTTCTCTGGGATTGTTTGGTTTTATAGAGGACTTCACATGGGTTAAGCATGCCCTTTGAAGAACTGAGACAATTGGGATTCTGTTGGCATAATGATCACTGTTGTCTAAGAGTAATCAAAGTGATTTAGGTGTTTGCCTCTGAGAAAAATAATTATTTTCCACCCAGGCCAGAACATGTTAGTGCTTGTTGTTCTCTGCTGTTCACTCATTCATGCTCCAACTCCTGGAAGAGAGATGGTTCTGAGGCAGAGAGAAAGGCTTGCTACCCCCACTATTTTAAAAGGGTTATTTGGGTAAGACACACCAGCTGACAATTGAGGAAAGCTTTTCTATGTCCCCTTAGAGTATTGATTTCAGTTATTGTTTGGTTGGGACTTAATAGAGTGATTTCACTTAATTAAAATGACTACACTCATTCTTACTTAACAATCAGTTTGGCATCTCCATTTACAGCCTGCTTTTCATTTATCGATGGGTAATTCATTTGGAGAATGGAGGCTTTAACAGCTATCTCTGAGGTCTTAAGCTGTAATCCTATCAGAATTATACCCAGAATGTGACTGTCCCTCCTGCATGTGTTGTTGGCTTATGCTACAATAAAACCCAAAGCCTTCTTTTTAACTTGCTATTTGATTTGTTTAGGGTCAGGGGAAAGGCAAAGAAAAAACCTAGAATTCTTTCAGGAAGTTAAAGGTTAAGTAGGCAGAGTTTTGAGAGACTTTCCTGGTTCAAACCTCTATTACCTCTGACCTAGACCAGCAGTTCTCAGGATGTAGTCTGGGACTCCTGATGTCCCCAAGACCCTTCAGGGGTCCATGGAATCATAATAATCCCAAGAACTTTTAATTTCTGATAAACTAAACATCAATAAGTTAAATCCACATTTAAAAAAAATTTGTTTTAGAGTCCTTAGTTTCTAAAAAGTAGAAAAGATCCTGAGACCAAAAAGTTTGAGAAATGCTGACTTAGACTATTGTGCCAGCCTCCTAAATGGCCCACTCTAAGACATCCTTCTATATTCACCTGCCAGGATAATTTTCCTGAAGCACAGGTCTGACCCCCGCTCTAACTTCTGTGCTTCCCCCAGCATTAAATATAAATGTCTCCATGAAGCATTAAATTTTTTTGCAGCAGAGTCCCTCGTAACCTTTTCGGTCTTCTTCATCTTTACTCCTATCCTTTACTGGAGTAAAGTGGTTGTTGTTTTTTTTTTTCTTTCTTTTTGAAGAGGACCATTGACATCAAGGTGATGTCTTGACTTGCATTGGATTTAAGTGAGGCAGTCGTCCTCTCCTCCAGAGTGATTGTAGCCTGATGGCAAGTCAAAGGTCAAGATGACTGGAGGATTCAGTGGATGCCCAAGCTCTAAGTGCTCCATAGCACCTGCTTCAGCTGCCTTCATGGCTCTCAAGACAAAGTGTTCTCACCTGCCCATTCCATTGGGAGAAGCCTTCACAGGCTTGGGGTAGACACCCCCTAACTCACCAAACTCCTCTCCATTTATTCCACAATAAAGCTACTCTGGCTGACTTGTTTTTTCTTTGAACATGACCCTCCGTCTCCTGCCTGAGCCAATCTGTGGTCATTGTTCAGTCATGCCCAACTCTTCCTAACCACATGGATCACAGCATGCCAATGCCCAGTCATTGTCCATGAGGTTTTCTTGGTGAAGATACCAGAGTGGTTGGCTATTTTCCTCTCCAGCAGATTAAAGCAAGTGGAAGTTAAATGACTTGCCCAGAGTCACACAGCTAGTAAGTGTCTAAGGCTGAAGGTCCTCCTGGCTCCAGGTCCAGCACAGTGTCCATTGAGATACCTTAATTGGTCTGAGCCTTTGTTTCTTTATTGACAGTGTGAGAGAGCTTGATTATATCATCACTGAAATCCTTTTGGGTTCTAGAATTATATGATGACACACTCCTACAAAATCATTTATAAATTAAATTATATTCATTATAGCATACTTAAGAAGACAAGAAAATGAGCCAATGCATTTTAGAATAATTTCTACAGGGACTGAAGCAAAGTGGTTTAGGGTTTGGTTTGGTTTTCTGCTCGACCGTCATTTAACAGGAAAATTTAGTCAACAAGAATGTATAGTAAGAAATGTGGTCAAGTGGTAAGTGCTTTGAAGATTCACTGAAATCTAGTCTCAGGTCTGCCACAAGCCAGCTATGTAATTTAGGGCAGTCCACTTAAGCTTTCTGACCAGCAGCCCCTTCATCTTTAAAGTAAGGGGACTGGGCTATGTGGAAGGAGGTCCCAGACAGACGAAATCTCTCTCCTCTCTCTGTCTCTCTATGTCTCTGTCTGTCTCTCTCTGTCTCTGTCTCTGTCTCTCTCTCGCTCTCTTTCTCTCTATCTCTCTCTCTCTCCTGTTTCTCATCTTTCTATCTCCCTCATTTTCTTTCTGCATTGCATGGCTCTGCCTCTCTCCTTTCCTCCTTTCTCTCCCTAGCACTTTAAGGTCTTATAAAGTGCTTTCTATCTTGTCTACCATGATATTCACAACAAGCCTGCTCTGATTATCCCCATCTTATAGATGAGGAGACTGAGGATAAGGGATGTGTAGTGTCTTGTCCAGGGTCAAACACTGTGAGTCAGGATTTGAATTCAGATCTTTCTGACTACAGTGCCAGTGCTCTAGGCACCACACCACGTAGCTGCCTCAAAAGGACTGATTTAACTTGACGTGGTTTAAGTGATTTAACTTCTGTGGTGCCTTCAACCTCTAAATCTGTGATCCTATGATTGTACAGCCCCTAAGCCCCAGAGTCAAAGGCAGATAATTTTCCTGTCATGTATGAAAGTGGCATTGTGGATTGGGCACACATGAGAGAACCAACCTTTTAGATGTGTGGCAGGAGCATTAAATCTGTGCTGATGCCCCTAAGTCCAGTGATCAGATTTCAGACATGCCAGTTCAGGACAGAAAGAAAGACTGGCAATGCCTGCATAGCCTATGGGGATCCTGGGAGTCTGAGGTTAGAAGCAAAGGTGGAGGATACTTAAGTTCAGGAAAGAAAAAGGGGAGGTCCTAGAGACAAGGAAAGCACAATCCCAAACAGGTCTTCAGAGGTCTGCAGAGACCTCTCCTCACAAGGCCTCTGTGAGAGGGGGAGGGTAACAATGAGGGTGCCTGCTTTGCAGATGAGGATGCAAAGTGCCCGTGCTGACAGAGCAAGGACTCCAACCTGGGCCTCCTGATACAGTCTATGCTCTTGGACGACCTCAGGGCCAGACCCAGGGTTTCCCTTAAAGGCTTCATTTCAGCATGGAAGGAAGACTCTCATGGAGAGCCATGAGCACTGTGCCACTAATGGTGTTTCCTAGTTTTTTCTGGTTTAAGGCACAGGCAGCATGCCTCAGGAGTGTGGGGAGAAAGAGAGAAGAGCTGGGGTGGCCAGAGAGGGCAGGATCAATTAGGAGAAAGAGCAGGGACCAGCCACAGAGGTCCCTAAGGGGAATGAATATAAGACTATTTCAGGTTTGGTCAGTAAATGAGATTCTCATTAGGCTAAGAGAGAAGGGACTGATGAGGGAGAAATAACAACAGTAAAGTACTTTAATTTATATCGCTCTGAGTTCTGCAAAGTACTTTCCATGTGTTATGTCATCTAATCCTAACACTTAATGTAGGTGCTGATATTATTCCCATTTTACAGATGAGGACATCAAGAGACTGAGAGACTTGTCAAAGGTTACAGAGTTAGAGTTTGAGGCTGGTTTTGACCTTGGGTGTTCCAGACACCAAATCCAGTGCTCTATCCATGGTGCTGCCTGGAAAAGGAGAGGGAGAAAGGAGAAGGGTGGAAAGGGACAAAATTTCTCGTGACATATAATAGTGTTTCTCAAAGGGTGATCTGTGGACTCCTGGGGAGACGATTTCAGGGGATTTGATCAGTCAAAACTATTTTCATAATAATACTGAAATGTTATTTGTCTTTCAAAATAGACCTTCCTTCTCAAACTGCATGTCTGTGAGGCCAAATTTTCTTCATGTATCTCAACCAAAATAACATATCATGATAGAATGAATTCAGGGCAGAAAAGAGAAGCCAACTGTCTTCTATTAAGCTAGACATCAAAGAGATTTGCATAAATATAGAAAAACATGACTCTTCTCACAACTTTTTGTTTAGGAAAATCAACTTTTGAAAATTAAGCAATATTATATTAACACCTAATCCAAAAGATATAGACATTAAGCTGACAAGATGATATTTAATATTTCATTCTGATTACTTTTGGTTAATTAATTATTAGCCATGTATAATAATGAACTCATATTTTAGAAAATAGAAATGGGAAAATATCAAAAATTGATAACATTAATGTAAAACATTATAGTTATATTTTAAAAAAAGATCAGCTTTATGAAGTATAAGAGGCATAGTTCAACAGGCAAGATATTTGAGAAGATCAAAAGATTTTCATGAATGTCAAGTGCAGCAGGATTCAACAGGCCAATATGGCAGCCAAGAAAGCTAATAGGATCTTAGGCTACATTAAAGGGTCAGGTACCCAGAAGAGGGTACCCAATAGTCTGACTGCACTCTACTCTGATCAAAATGTATCTGAATTACTATGTTTATCTCTGGGGTCACCTTCAAGAAGGACACTAGAGAGAATGCACAGGAGGGCATACAAGTCTCATTTAAAGGAATTGGAAATTCTTGGTCATTTAAAGGGATGTCTTAAGAAGCAGACAGCAACTATTCTCAAGAAAAGGCTGACACATGAAAGAGAGATGAGTCTCATTTTTACTTGGCATCAGAGAACAGAACAAAGAGTATATGAAGACAAGTTGCAGCAAGGCAGATGTAAATTTGATGCCAGATGGAAAGGTGCATTAGACAATAGCAATTCTGGTTGAATTTACAGTTGATTGAGTAACCAGGCTCAAAGAATAATCATTAATGGACCAGTATCAACTTGGAGGTAGTCATTTCCAAACTTTTTGATCATGCATCCTGATCAATTTTTTAAAATGAGAATATACCCCTAAAATTCACATATTAGTTACTTATAAAATACATAGAGGTAATTATGAAAATTGTAAAATTATTCAAAAAGAAATATGAAAGCTGGATAAGATAAAAATGAAATAATATCTAATTTTAAAGTCAAAGAGAGCCACTGGTTTTTCTTGAGTAGCAAGAAGCAGAGTCAGAGCAGTGTTTTAGGACAATCACTCTGGCAAATAGGATACAGGATAGATGTGAGGTAGGGTGATCAATTAGGGTTGTTTTTTTTTTTTACAGTAGTAGAGACAAATTCTGGACTAGGTTGGAGGCTGTGTGAGTAGGAAGAAGGGTACAGATACAGGAAATGCTATTGGGGTAGAAATGGCAAAGTCTGGACACTGTTGGGATATTGAAGGTAAGATGAGGAGTTGAGGATGATGCCAAAGTCATGAATGTAGGTGACTAGAAGGATGGTGTAGCTTTGAGAGTAATAAGGAAGTTGGGGAGAAGAGTGGTTTTGGTGGGGGGAATAAGGAGGACAATCTAAAGAAATATGAGATGTAGATAACAATGCACTCACACCTGCTTTTCCCTTGAGACTCACTTTGTTCCAACTATAAAAAAAAGTTATTTGGGTGGGGAGAGGGCTTTTGCTGATTACTGTCCTAGATATTGCTCTTGGAATGATGCTTGCCACAGTCATGAGACAGGATGGGTGAGCAATGGTAGGCACGGAAATGGGGAGGTATTTTCCCATTAGCACCTGAGCAGTCATAGATAAGGGTGTCTAGGTAGTGAATAGGTTATAATTGCCACAAGGAGTCAATGTCTGATTCAGAGGGAGGTTGAGAGCTTGTACCATGGATGGAGGGACTACTGCAGGATGAGGTTAAGTGTGATTGTCTTGGAGACCAATGCCAAGTTTGGCTATCAAGGAAGAGTGGGATGTAAACCAGCTTCCTACCCTCATACCAGTTTATCACATGTCCCTTGGGGTCAGGATATAAACCTCATTAAAGATCAGTGCTCTAATAGAGTGGCATTTCTATAACATCAGTATTCTTTTAAAAATTGAGTCCTATAATTATATGCTGAGATGGTACCCTAGAGGCCAGACACTACATACATATGTGCATGCATGTATGAGTGTATACCCACATGTATGCACTATGTCATTATTATGTATGATTATAGTATGTTCTATATGCTATTATTTACACATCTAATATTTACATACAGACACTCATGCATTAATTGGCTGCTACATGCCAGACACAATGCTAAGAGCTGGGGCTACAGAAACAAAAATGAAAGCAGTCTCTGCCCTTGAGGAGGTTACAATCTAGTTGAAATACACGCAAAATAGATCAGAAGTGGATTCCCACCCACCCACTCCACCACCAACCCTCCCCCAATTCCCAGGATCATACAGGCAATCTATGATCAAGGCAGGACTTGAATGAAGGTTTTTGAGATCTTCTCGCTGCCTCTAGCCAAAATTTCATCCAGTCCTTCAAGTGTTGCCAACAACACCACACATTTTATTTCATTTGAACCTTACACACCCTGTGGTGTGAATTTCACAGAAATCAGGAGCCCCATTTTGTGAATTGGAAGTCTGAGACTCAGATTGGAGAAGTTCTTTGTCCACAGTCACGCAACTTGGTATCATTGGAAAGGCTGCTGGCTTTGCAAGCAGAGAACCTGGGATTAAATCCCAACTCTCCCACTTACCTAGGAAGCAGCAGATAAATCTCAGCCATTATCCACAATGAGTGAGTTGGATGGGACAATCTCTGAGGTCCCTTCCAGGTTTTAAGTCTGCAGTGCTATGTCTTCCTGACTCTAAATCCATAGCTTCATATACCATACACATTGTCTCTTAGAGGTCATCTGGTCCAATCCCCTCATTTTACAGATGAAGAAACTGAGGTATTGTGGGGGGCTCACTGTTAAACAATCTAAGTTTATACGTGTAGCAAATATGTGTGCAGCATCAAACCTGGTTCATCTGCCTTCAAATCCATCATTCTTTCTAGTATGTATCCCATGCATTTGAGGTATCTGCATTTGCTGGCTCATCCTGAACTCACATCAAGCTATAGCCCTCTTATTTATTTTTCTTAATGAAGAAAAACAGGAATACCAAAAAAAAAAACCCTATGAAGAAAGTATGCGATCAAATCCTCAAGCCTAAGGACCCCCCGAGGACCTTTCTTGCTTGGCCAGAGTTGAACAGCTGAACACACTACCCATCTGTTTCACAGGACCTTAGGACTGGATGTTTCCAAGAGCTCATTGGATTCCAACAGTGACATCTACTGGAACTCAACAGTGGCCCAAGATATAGCTCTTAAGAGTAGTTGATGAGAAAAAGATCACGCTGGGACATGACCACTGAAGAAAAATGTTTTCAGCAAAACCCTGCCACAGCAAAACTCTGGGTGCATGGGTATATGAACAGCTCCTGGCCTTCTTCATGTTCTATTGGGAAAATGATGGTGGCAAATACATGTTATGAGAGAAAAAATGGTATGTAAGGATTATTGCTTCAAGTTGCTAAGTTCTCTATAGGTCACACCCAGGGTAATCTCAACTACAACATAGAAAAATTAAAATGAAATATATAACTTGTTACGATAACTATATCTGAATATGAGCAAGCATAGCAATATGCCCCATTGTCTTCCAGAGAAATATCATTATATTTCTTCTCTGAATCACAGTGTTAAGTTCAGATTATATAGGGTCCTAAATCTGAATATCCACAGAGGACAGAGTGACTTCTTCACCACTCAACATATATCTTTTTTGGCCACTTTCCAGGCTATATTTTTATCTAGTAGAATGTTAACATAGAGTTAGGAAGGTCAAGGTTTGAATCCTACCTCTGACATTTACTAGTTTTTATATGATCCTGAGAGAATTACTTAAATGCGTGCCTCAGTTCCTTCATCTGCAAAATGAGGGGGGGGGGCGTTAATAGCACCTACTTCACAATGTTGTTGACAGGGTAAAATGAGATAACATTTATAAAGTGCCTGTAAATAAATATTCAATTGCCTATAAATAAATAATAGTTGTTTTTAGTTTCCACAGTGACAGTCCTCTTGACCACACACACACACACACACACACACACACACACACACACACACACACGTATCCCTCTCAGGGTTTATGGGAATACACCAAACATAGTGAGGAAATCTTGAAAAAATAGTTAATTTCCAAATCTCCATAAAAAAATCAAAGATTAAAAAAAAAATACATGCTCATCTTAATTCTATCTGGATTAGTGTGACTTTAGTGTTTGCAAAATTTACCTTAGAAGTTTTCCCACCTGGTTAAATGAAATATTTGGAACTTTTAAAGTAAATGGCATAAGGACTTATAATAGTGAACTTGCATAAATCTTAGATACAATTCTGGGCACCATGCTTTAAGACTGACCAACCAGAGGACCATTTGTAGGAGGGTAAGGGAGGTGTTGGATAAATCATATAAGATGAAAAAAATGGAGATATTCAGCCTGAAGAAGAAAAAAAAAGCAGGGGAGGGGAGGAAAGACTTCAGATATTTTAAGGGTAATCATATGAAAGAGAGATTAGACTCATTCTGGACAGCGCCAACAACGAATGGAAATTATAAGGTGACAGATTTCAACCCCATGTACGGAAGATGGTTCTAACAATTAAAGATATACAATTGAATGCGCCAATATGTGAGGTTGTGAGTTCCCTGCTATTAGAAGTGTTCAAGGTGTGGCTAGGTGGCACAGTGAATAGAGCACCGGCTCTGGAGTCAGGAGGACCTGAGTTCAAATCCAGTCTCAGATACGTAACACTTACTAGCTGTGAGACCTTGGGTATGTCACTTAACCCCAATTGCAGGGCCTTTGCCCCTGCAAAAAGAAAAAAAAAAAAAGAAGTGTTTAAGAGGAGTCCAAATCATCTTTTGTCATGGATGTTATAAAATAAGTTTCAGTTTTAAGAGGGATACCGGACTAGATTATTTTTATGGATTCTGACATAAAGCCTAAGGCCCAATAACTCTAAGAAAATATTTTCAATAGTGGAGTCATTCACAATTATGCTATTACTAACTTAAATGAAAAAAGAAGAAAATTAATATGATTTTCCATATTTTTTTCATAAAAATTCAATGTTATCTGAGGGAATAAAAGGGATCAAGGAATTTATTAGGAACAAATATTAACTACCTTTCTTCTATAAACAACATTTCTAAAGAATTTATTTATATCCATTAGACTCCTGTCTGCAGTTGTTATAAGAGTTAATGTCCTTTCCTTTGTCCATTTCCCATTTTTCAGCATCAGTTTCATGAGGGGCAAAAGAGGTCAGACATATAATTTTAACATTAGTAACCAAGCCTTTTAGAAGGTAAGGGGTTTCTGGGCATCCCCAGCCTCTCTGGGAGAAGAGGATTGTATACATGTCCCTTAAGGTGAGGAGAGTAACCATGGAAGAGACTACATTGTGGGAGAGCAAACAGTATATTTCTGATGGGAAAAAAATACTATCTCTCTAATATCACTTAATGTATTTCTTTATAAGAGTAGGAATTTTCTGAATTCTGTTAGTAGTATAATAAGGTTGGAAGCCTTCATGGCTTCCTCTAGAGAAGGGGCTGAGCTAACCCAGCACTCCCTATCATCATCATCATCACCATCACCATCACCATCATCATCATCATCGTCATCACCATCATCATCATCATCACCACCACCACCATCATCACCATCATCATCACCATCATCACCACCATCATCATCATCATCATCACCATCGTCATCATCATCAAACAGTGCTTTGCTGATGGGAAAGATATTGCCTCCCTAGTATCTCTCAGTTTCTTTCTTTCTGGAGTGGGGAATCCTAGTTTACACAAGAAGGTTGAGTGCCATTATGGATCACTTTAGGGAAAGGATGATTTACCAGATTGTGAAACATTTATTTACCTTTCTAGAATCCTCATGTTTGGTTTTTCAGTGGGGATTTTTCAATAGTTTAGGTCTATGAGATGAAAATGTAACTAATTGAAACACATTGAGGTTTCTTGGGATGACTTGTGAAATTTCAAATTCATTTCCCTTCACAAGCACAGGATGATACTTTGGGTAGAAAGGACATTACAGTTTCCTGAAGGGAAGGGAGGAAAGTGGTACTCACTGAGATGAAAGAGAATTGGGTTGACTTTTTATGGGCTCCTTCATTACTTTGGATTCTCTGCATTTTGTCTGGTGGGGGGGTGTAATTTTTTTTTTCCTACCTTACATGCTTTAATTAACTTTTGTTTATTTTTAGTTTACATCATTCATTTCCACGAGATTTTGAGTTACAAATTTTCCCCCCTCTTTCTCCTACCCACCACCCCAAAACAGAGATCCCATGTTTACCCCCTCCCCCAATCTGCTCTCTCCTATATCCTCCCTCCTCACCCCTCTGAGTTTCTGGTAGGGCAAGATGGATCTCCTTACCCCAGTGCCTGTATATCTTAAATAATAATAATAATAATAATAATAATTATTATTATTATTATTATTATTATTATATATATAATTTTTTTTTAACATTTGATTTTTGAACTTTAAATTCTAGATTCTTTGCCTACCTCCCTCATCACCCACCCCCACTGGAAAGACAAGCAATTCAATTCAGGCCATACATGTGTAGTTACGCAGAACATCTCCACAACATACATATTGTGAAAGACTGACTATATTTCCCTCCTTCCTATTCCGCCCCCCGCTTGTTCTATTCTCTACTT
>CM053580.1:11548922-11625807 GCA_028627135.1 Pseudochirops cupreus | reverse complement strand
CTCCTTCCTATTCCGCCCCCCGCTTGTTCTATTCTCTACTTTATCCCTGTCCCTTTACAGAAGTGTGTGCTTCTAACAACCCTTCCCCCCACAACTTGCCCTCTCATCTCCCTCTCTTCCTCCCCCCTCTCATGTTAATGGGATATAAGATCTTCCCGACCCCTTAATAAGCCTCCTGTGGAGCCCATTAAATGAAGCTTGCTTAGTGGAGACTTGCTTGTAGGAAGGCTTTCACAACTTTTGTTAATTTCTAATTAGGCACTGAGTCAAGAGGTTTGTGATGCCTTCTGACTCTGAGAAGTGTATATGCATATGCTCTAAGTTGGTATTTTGTTTTGGGGGTTCACTTATGAGAAGGTTCTTGTGATTCCCTGGTCGAGATTCTGAGTGGCCATATGTTCAGATCACCCCAACTGCTCAGATATAAAGGCTCTCTCAATTCAGGGATGTATGTAAAGTGTATGGTTGATTCGGGCAGAGTCCTATCTGTTGGTCTTTATTTCTCTGTTTATATTTTCTTTGTTCGTATTTTCTCTGAAGTTCAGGGGGCTGACTTTTCCCCTGAATTAGTGAATGTAATTTAGAAAGATTGTTGACCCCTTGAACAGCTATCTTTCCTAGTAAAGCAGATCCAAGGGCCTGTGCTAGCAGCCATCCTGAGCATGTCAGTGTGGTTGCTGCTCCAGGGGGGTACAGGGTGCAGAGAGAGTGGAATAAAGACCGTCCTGTATTTAATATGCATTGTTATCTTGAGTGATTTTACACAAGCTGGAAGTCTCTTTACCCTTGTCAGTGAAAGATTAGATTTGAGTTATAAAAGGGATATTAGAAATTATAAAAATCCCTAGAGGAAGTAAAAAATGTCAAAAAAAGGTATTATTGTTGAGAAGGCCTCAAGGTTGAACCCAATTTGTGCAAATCTAGAGCTTGGGGTTCTGGTCACAAGTTATAGTGGAAAGGCAATTGTAGCAAATTTGAAGGGTCTAAAATGGTAAGATTTAAAATGCACCTGTCTTTCTGAGTACCAGCATTCTGGGTAAATGCTATCTTGTTGAACATGCTTGATTTTTTTTTCATTGTTTCATGTAATGGCTTATCTCTAACCCCTTCCCTTCCCCCACTCTTATAGATGCTTAAATTATAGAGGTTTGTTTTCTCCTTGTCTACACCTGTTGTAGCAAATCGCCAAACTTGTCATATTCTTTTCTCATGTGTTGTGTCTTTCACTGCTCTAAGATAGCATTTAGTGCCTTGGACAATGGGATGGATTCAGCTGCTTTGACTGCCGTTGAGAACATGAGGTTTTTTTAGCTTTGGTCTCATGCCCTTACCAGTAACGAATCTTAGAAATGGATTTACGACCACCTGCTTCAGAGAATCAAACAGAAAATCACACTATGCAATTTCTTCAATGAGTGCTTTTTGTCTCTGTCTCTGTCTGTCTCTGTTTCTGTCTCTCTCTCTCTCTCTGTCTCTCTCTCTGTCTCGCTCTCTGGTCTCTGTGTCTCTGTCTTTCTGTCTTTCTCTGTCTTTCTCTGTGTCTCTCTCTGGTCTCTCTCTCTCTCTCTGTCTCTCTCTCTCTCTCTCTCTGTCTATCTCTCTGCCTCTGTTTCTGTTTATCTGTAGATGTGGATCTGTCTGTTTGTCTATCTTTCACACACATGCACATATATACACACCTCAGACAAAATCTTTTCCTTGTAAGCATTTCATTTCTTGATTTTGTTACCCACCAACTTGATTTGTGATTAGAATAAGCTTGAGAGCCTAGGGATTAATGACAAGTAAGTAATCATAGTCAAAATTTGTACACTAGGTCTCATTTGATTTTGTCAATCACTTCACAAGTTAGGAACTATGTAAAACCTTCTTTGATAAATGAGGAAACTGAGTTTGGGGCCTTGAAATAACTTGTCCTTGGTCACACAGCAAATGTCTGATGGAAGATTCATAACCAGGGGCACCACTACTGGGGGTCCAACGCTCCTCCCTTAACCACGCTGCCCTTTCAGTGAGTAAGGTGTTTTATGCTCTGGCTAACTGACACATCTCCTCCTCTGTATTTTACATATGAATCAGCTCCACCACTGTATCTCTGTGTGCCCCTTGTCTTAGGGTTAGCTCCGACCCAGATCACCTAACTTCCCACCGTTCTCAAAGCAGCTGTGCTGGTAATTGTTTGGATCTCTCTCCGCAGGGGGGTTGCCTGCATACTTGGTTGAAACAAATATATCTGGGAATCCTGCCAGTGCCTCTTATAGTCCATGAACTAAAGACATTTCAGGGCAACCCAACATCCTGACTACCATTAATCATTCAAGAAAAGGGAGAGACCAATTTTAGCTCTCAATCCATTCTGTCTCAAACACTAGTGGGATGTTCCCAAAGTCTGGAATCCAACTCTGGGAGTGTCAGTAAGGAGCATAACTCTGCCCCAGACAGTGATCTGGGTAATCCACATGATTCCATTCTAAGGTCAAGTGAAGAACTGCTTTAATTCAGTTATTTTCTAAACAAACTTTTTGCCCAGTACAATCAAGTGAATTCCTTGAGCGTCTGTTGAACACTCACTAGAAGTGAGACACTGTCAGTCACTGGAAAAACTAAGAAAAAAATGGAAAGAATTCTCATCATCAAGTAGCTTAACATTGGCCTGGGTAGAAATCACATGGGTACAGGCAACAAGTATCTGACACTTATAATAAGAGATGGCGTGGATATGGAGCTTTAAGACTTGCAAATTGCCTTTCACGTGATAACTCACTTGATGCAAATCCAAAATATTTTAAAATAATATAAAATATGATAGTACATATGGGTAATTAATATGTCAATATAAACACAAGATGACCTAATCCATACTAAATGTAAATACAGAACAATATCAAACTGTGGGGGAGGTCGTTGGGAGGACGAATAAGTAGAAGAACTTGTAGCAACTTGGCCTTGAGGAACCAGGGGCTCCAGGAAGTACAGGCGGAGAAGTAGGGCATTCCAGGCAGAGGAGCCAGTGTTTCAAAGGGCTGGATTGGAGTCAGAGGACCCGGCTTACGATCATGATTCCATTGGTGGAACTGTGAACTTGCCCAACTATTTTGGACGACAATCTGGAGTTATGCCCAAAGAGTTATTAACCCACCTATACCCTTTGACCCAGCAATACCACTACTAGGTCTACTTCCAAAGATGATTGGGGGAAAAGGGAAAGAACCAATATGTTCTAAAATGTTTATAGCAACTCTCATGGTGATAGAGAAATGGAAACTGAGGGAACGCCTGAACTGGGGAATGACTGAACAAGTTGTGGTCTGTGATTGTGACCAAGTACTACTGTGCTACAAGAAATAAGGAGTTCGATGATCTTAGAAAAATATGAAAAGACTAGCATAAAATAACAAAGAACAAAATGAACAGAACCAAGAGAACATTGGATACAGAAGCAATGATATTGTTTTAAGAAGAACTTTGAGAGAATAAATCATTTTAACTATTATAAATACCCAAATTAATTATAACAGACATATGAAGATACTATCTGCATTCAGAGAAAGAACTCATGAAGAGATACACAGAATAATTTTACATATATATGTACATACACTACACACACACATATGTTTGTGTCAAATGGTGGCCATCTCAGGGGAAGAAAAAAAATTAATTAAGTTTTATGTTTATTTTTAGTTTACAACATTCATTTCCACAAGATTTTGAGTTACAAATTTTCTCCCCATCTTTCCCCTACCCCCCACCCCAAAACAGCGATCCCGCTGTATATCTCCTCCCCCAATCTGCTCTCTCCTGTATCCTCCCCCATCCCCCTCTGACTTTCCAGTAGGGCAGGATGGATCTCCCCACCCCTGTGCCTGTGTATCTTATTTCCCAGTTGCATGTAAATAACAATAATAATGATAATAATAATTATTATTATTTAAACTTTTGATTTTAAAACTTTAAATCCCAGATTCTTTCCCTTCCTCCCTCATTACCCGCCCTTACTGGGAAGACAAGTAATTCAATATAGGTTGTGCATGTGTAGTTACACAAAACATTTCTGTAGTGGATATATTGTGAAAGACTGGCTATATTTCCCTCCATCCTATCCTGCCCCCCGCTTGTCCTATTCTCTACTTTGTTCCTGTCCCTTTACAAAAGTGTGTGCTTTTAACAACCCTTCCCCACAACCTGCCCTTCCCTCTGTCATTCCCCCTCCCATCCGCTTCCCCCCTACTCTCCTATAGGGCAAGATACCCAATTTAAAGTTTATGTCATTCCCTCCCTAACAAATTCAATGAGAGAAGGTTGACCCATTCCCTTTTGCCTTCCTGTTCTTCCCCTCCTCCATTGTAACAGTTATCCCTTGCCTCTTCTATATGAGATAATTTACCCCATTCTGTCTCTCCCCATCTCCTCTCATTATATTGCTCTCTCACCTCTCAATTTCACCTTTCAAATATTATCCCTTCCTATTCAATTGATCCTGTGTCCTCTATGTATACCTGTACACATATATACACCCATTCATGTATGCATTTAAAATATTACTGAATATTTTATTACAAGTATTACAAGCAGCCAAGAAGGAACAATTTGAATATTGTGGAAACACAATCAGGATAACACATGATCTAGCAGCTTCTGTATTAAGGGTTTGAAGAGCCTGGAATATGATATTCTGGAGATCAAAGGAACTAGAATTAAAACCAAGAATCACTTGCCCAGCAAAACTGAGTATAATGTTTCAGGGGAAAATATGGTCATTCAATGAAAGAGAGGACTTTCAAGCATTCTTCATGAAAAAAACAGAGCTGAATAGAAAATTTGACGTTCAAATACAAGAAGCAAGAGAAACATGAGAAGGTAAACAGGGGAAAGAAATCATAAGCAACTTATCAAAGTTGAACTATTTACATGCCTACATGGAAAAATGATAATTGTAACTTGTGAAACTTTTCTCAGTATGAGGATAGTTGAAGGGAATATAAATGTATAAATATGTATACATATATGTATGTCTATATAAAAGGGTATATATATGCATAGGAAGAAAAAATCCCGTGATAAATTTATTTTGTATTTAAAAGGAATAGCAAGTTGTACATAATAGATTTGCAGCTTCATGTACAATCATCTGTTCTTCCTATTCTACTATGTTATGGAAATGCTTATTTTATTCCATAAATTGAGAAAAAAATATTTTTCCTTAAATCTTTGGTCTGTGCCTTATTACTTGTTTGTTTTTGGCTATGTCACTTAACCTCAGGGTCTTCACCTGTAAAATGAAAGGTCTGTATTTAATGATTTTTTTCTAGCTCTAAATCTCAGATGCTATGGCCCAAATCCTTATGTATAGTATACATACAGACATATGTATAATACATATATACACATACTTGTATATGTATGTATGTGTGTGTGTATCTTGTTTGCATGTCATCATTTGCATGTTGTTCCCCTCATTAAATTGTGAGATTCTTGAGAGCAGGAACTCTTACCTCTCTCTGTATCCCTAGCACTTAGCATAGTGTCTGAAACACGTCAGATACTTAATAAATAGCTAACCGACTGTCTCATCCTCACAACAAGGGAGCAAGATACTATGGAGTTCCATGTCCCCATTTTATGATTTAAGAAACCGAAGTTTGGGGGAATTTAAAGAACTTTGTCATGGTCACATAACAAGTATCAGAGGAAAGAGTTGAACTCACGTCTTTCCTGATTGCAAATCACGAATTCTTTCTGCTTCAAACGCCTTCTCAATAAGCTTTTCTAATAATGTGGTTTCAGGAAAGCTTCAAAGCCCCTACATCTATAGACTGTACATTTAAGACAATTGCACGTTAGTCCATACATTCACGACTGAGTGGCAGCTTCTCACAGATCTTTTGCTTCCAAGTAGACCCAAAGGTTTCATGATTATATTCTTTGATGGTCCATGTATTCTCTCTTCAGGCCAGGGAACAGAGTGATTGCAGGTGGGAGAATAGCAGGTGATTTCTGGAGTGTTTTAAAACATGAAAGGTGCCCTCTTTGATGCCCAGTGGGCTAGTTGTGCAGGCTGAAAGATGGAAAGGAGACACGTGGCAGCGCCTAAAGTAAGTGCTTGGGCAGTTGGAACAGCAGCAAGAAGGGAGAGGTGAAACAGAGAAGTTTCAAACACTTCCTTGTCACTAGCATGGCAGGGGTAATGTTCTCCAAAGGATTACACCATGGCAATGTGAGAATTGGACAGTGGTGGTGATTCAGAATTGCAGAAGGGGCAGGAACATCAGAATCCAGCTAATCCAACCATCCACAGAACAAGTATCCCTCCTAACCCCAACAAGTCATGCGGTCTTTTTTTCAGTAAAGGGGAATCTGGGCATCTGCAAATTCTCTCCTTTTTGCCCTCCCAAAATCTCTCCCTGAGGCAACAAGCAATTTTACATAGATTATACATGTGCAATCATGCAAAATATTTCCATATTAGTCATGTTTTGAAAGAAAACAGAACAAAAATTGTGAAAAAATAATATACTTTTATCTGCATTCAGACTCCATCAATTCTTTCTCCAGAGGTGGATAGCATGTTTCATCACAGGTTCTTCAGATTTGTCTTGGATCTTTGTATTGCTAGGAATAACTAAGTCATTCACAGTTGATCATCCTATATATAATATTACTGCTATTGTGTACAATGCATGCTTTCCTGGTTCTCTTCTTACTTCACTTTGCATCAGTTCATACTGCTCATCTTTTCTTATAGTACAATAGCATTCCATTACAATCATATAGCACAACTCATTCAAAAATTCCCCAATTGATGGGTGTCCTCTCAATGTCCATTTCTTAGCCACCACAAAAAAGCTGCTACAAATATATTTTTACAAACAGTCCTTTTTCTTTAAAAAAAAAAAGTCTCTTTGGGATAGTGGTATTGGTAGGTCAAAGGGCAGCCATGGTTTTATAGTTCTTTGGGCATAAATTCCAAATTCCTCTACAGAATGGTTGAATCAATTCACAACTCCACCAACAGTGCATTGGTGTCCCCATTTAACACACACCATCCAACATTGATCATTTTCCTTTTCTGTCATAGTAGCCAATCTGATACATGTGAGGTGGTATCTCAGGGTTGTTTTATTTTGCATTTTTCTAATCAATAATTATTTAGAGCTCTTTTTTTCTTATGCCTATAGATAGCTTTTATTTCTTCATCTAAGAATTGCCTGTTCATATCCTCTGACCACTTATCAATTTTGGAATGGTTTGTATTCTTGTAAATTTGACTCAGTTCTCTTTATATTTGAGAAATGAAACCTTTATCAGAAACACTTGCTGTAATTTCTCCCACATACCCCCACAGTTTTCTGTTTTTCTTCTGATCTTGGTTGAATGGGTTTTGTTTGTGCAAAAACTTTTAAAATTTAATATAATCAAAATCATTCTACATGTTGAAATGCTCTCTCTCTCTCTCTCGGTCAGTCATAAATTCTTCCATTATCCATAGATCTGACAGGTAAACTATTTTATGCTCTCTTAATCAGTTTATGATATCACTCTTTATGTCAAAATCATAGACACATTTTTACCTTATCTTAATATATGATGTGAGATGCTGGTCTATACCTACTATTTGCCAGACTACTTTGCAATTTTCCCAGCACTTTTTTGTCAATAACGAGTTCTTGTCTCAAAAATTTGGATCTTTGGGTTTATCAAATATTAGATTACTAGGGTCATTTATTATTTTGCATTGTATACCTAATCTATCCCACTGATCCACCACTCTATCTCTTACCCAGTACCATATTGTTTTGATGATTACTACTTTATAATACAGTCTGAGATCTGGTTCACCTAAGCCACTTTCCTTTACCTTTTGTATTTCATTAACTACTTTGATATTCCTGCCCTTTTGTTCTTCCGGATGAATTGTTATTATTTTTTTCATACACCTATAAAACTTTTTTGGTAGTTTTATTGGTATGGCACTGAAAAAGTAAATTAATTCAGGTATAATTGTCATTTTTATTACGTTGATTTGGCCTAATCATGATCAACTGATATTTTTTCTAATTGTTTACATCTAATTTTATTTGTGGGAAAAGTGTTTTATAATTGCATTCAAATAGTTCCTGGGCTTGCTTTAGCAGTGAACTCCCAGGTATCTTGTATTGTCTGCAGTTATTTTAAATGAAATTTCTCTTTCAGTCCCTTGTGGCTGGACTTTGTTGATAATATATAGAAATGCTGATAATTTATATGGATTTTTTGATATTTATTTATATATAACACATTTATGTAGAATATCAATATACAATCTTATATACATATGAATATAAATATATATTTATTGTACCCTCAACTTTGCTAAAGTTAATTATTTTAGCTAGTTTTTTAGTTGATTGGAATTTTAATTTATTTAGGTGGTTTAGTACACCATCATATCATTTGCAAAGAGTTATAGCTTTGTTTCCTCATTGCCTACTCTAATTCCTTCAGTGTTGGTGATTAATAGGCATCCTTGATTCACCCCTGCTCTGATTGGGAAGGCTTCTATTAAACATAATACCTGCTGATGATTTTAAATAGATGCTACTTAGCATTTTAAGGAAAGCCCCATGTATTCTTCTGCTTTCTAGTGTTTGTAATGGGTATTGTATTTTCTCAAAAGCTTTTTCTGCATCTATTGAGATAATCATGATTTCTGTTGGTTTTGTTATTGATACAGTAAATTGTACTGATACTTTTCCTAATATTGAACCAGCTCTTCATTCCTGCTATAAATCTCACCTGCTATAATGTATGAACTTTGTCATGTATTGCTATAATCTCCTTGCTAGTGTTTTATTTAAAAAAAATTGCATCAAAATTAATTAGGGAAGTTGGTCTATGGTTTTCTTTCTCTTTTTTGATCTTTCTGATTTAGGTATCAAAACCATATTTCTGTCATAAAAGGAATTTAAAGGACTCCTTTGTCTATTTTTTCCAAATAATTTATATATTATTGGAATTAATTGTTCTTTAAAAGTTTAGTAGAATTTATTTAAGAATCCATCTGGTCTTGAGTATTTTCTTTTCTTAGGGAGATCATTGATGGATTGTTCAATTTCTCTTACTAAGACAGGTTTACTTAAGTATACTATTTCCTCTGCTATTAATCTGGTCAGTTTATATTTTTGTTAATGCTCATCTATTTCACTTACATTACTAGGTTTATTGGCATATAATTGGGCAAAATAGCTCTTAATAACTGCTTTAATTTCATTTTAATTGCTAGTGAATTCACCCCTTTAATTTTTTATACTGGTAATTTGGCTTTCTTTCTTTTTTAATCAAATTAATCAATAGTTTATCTACTTTATAGGTTACTCCCCCCCCCCAAAAAAAACCACAGCTCTTAATTTTATTTATTAGTTCAATGGTTTTCCTACTTTAAATATTATTAATCCTTCCTTTGATTTTCCAAGGATTTCCAATTTGTCCTCTAACTGGAGATTTTTAATTTGTTCTTTTTCTAGTATGATTTTTTTTAGCTGAATACCCAGTTTATCAATCTACTCTTCCTCTATTTTATTGATGTAACTCTTTAGAAATACACATTTTCCACTAAGTACTTCTTTGGCCGCACGCCTTAAATGTTTGCATGTTGCCTCATTGTTGTCACTCTTTAATGAAATTCCTAATTATTTTTATGATTGGTTCTTGGATCCATTCATTCTTTAGGATTACATTATTCAGTTTCCAATTAACTTTAATCTGTGTTTCCACAAGCCCTTGTTGAATGTGTTTTTTATACTGAAGGCAATTTTAGTTGCATCATGATGTGAAAAGGATGCATCATTTCTGCTTTTCTGCATTTGGTTGTGATTTTTCTGCCCAAACACATGGTCAGTTTCTGTGTTGGTGCCATGCACTGCTAAGAAAAAGGCACAGTCTAAACCCATTCAGTTTTCTCCAGATGCCCGTGATCTCCAATTTTAAAGATTTCTACTCATCTCTGTAACTTCCTGATTTTTTTTGCATTTTTTGGTTTTGTTGTCGTTTTTGTTTTTTTTTTATTTTGTTTTCGTTTTTGGCTAGAGTTATCTAATTCTTAAAGGGGTGAGTTCAGGTCCCACACTAGCATGGTTTAACAGTCTATTCTCTCCCGTAACTTATTACCTTTTCCTTTAAGAATCTGGATGCCATATAATTTGGTGCACGTGTTCAGTACTGATATTACTTCATTGTCCATAGTAACTTTTAGTAAATGTAGCTTCCCTCCTTAGCATTTTTAATTAGAAACATCTTTGCTGACGGTGCCAAGATGGTGGAATGGAAGTAGTAATTTTTCTAAGCTCCTCCATGAATCCAATCACTAAGCTTTAAAAAGTGAATCTGAATGGATATTAGAGTAATAGAATCCATTGGGAGACAGGGCAGAGCAGATTCCCAGCCCAGGAAAGTGCCCACATAGGTCCAGGCAGGGGGAATGAGGAGCCTGCTGGGGAAGCACTAGGGTGGACCAGAGAGAAGACTACAGCAGAGTGAGAAGGAGCCCCAGCCAGCGGATTCACCCACCCCAAGGGTGATTTGCAGCCATCTCGCCACAGGATGGAGGATCAGTCGGACCTGGGTAAGAGAAAAGACAGGGCCCTTGGCAATGACAGCAGCTTCTCCTGGGGCTATCAGCCCATAGCCTGGAAGTTTTAAAAACCAACTACCTGAATTTCCAAAAGCCAAGATGGCAAAGTAAACCCTAGCTGCTCTGATTTCCTCTCCCTGACCCAGGAAACTCAGAGGTAAATGTCCCACCCAGAGTAAAATCCTGAAATAGTGGAAATAGACTCAGGCTTAGGAGTCACTGAGAAAGGGTGTAACTGAGGCTGTAAGGAGTCTGAAGTCAAGGGTGGGAGGGGTCCAACTAAGCCCCATCTCACCTGACCAGCAGGAGGTCCCAAAGCTCAGGGTGGTGGAGCCAGCAAGCACTAACAACACAAGCACAGGTGGGATTTACCACCACTAGGGGAATCTGCAGACATCAGTTCTGTTGGCTGCCAGCTGCTGAGCCTGCCTGAGCTATAGCCCATGGGGCTTGGAGGCAGAAATCTGAAGAGGCCAGGCCACCCTTTCTCCACGATTACTTTGTGAGCCTCAGAGAAATTCAGAGGAAACACTGAGAATCTGGGCCTTGGCCTCAATCTAGACACCCAGAGGCTACAGAACACAAAGTCGACAACCAAGCCCTTAGCTTAGTGTCTACCTCTCTATTATACTGCCTCTCCTTCATGGTGATTTTGCCTAAGATGAACTTTGATACATCTGCTTTCTCCCTCTGATCCGTGTGCCATGACTCTTCCAACATTAAACTTCTCTTTGGATATCTCATTCAAATTTATGTTTTCACTAAAAAAATTAGAGGTGTTATCTGACAACCAGGTCAAATGGATAGAGGAATGATACATGGGTTTTTTTTTCCCCTTCATATCTCTTTCCTACACCTAAACTGAACTGCAACAGCTAGAGTGTGAATATCAGACAACTGTTTTTTCAACTAATTTAAAAAATATATATTTTAGAAAAGAGAGATGAGGCACTAGGATTGAAATTTCCATTCTGTATATGAATGAGATTTGTCCACTCTCATAGAAACGTAAACACTTTGAGGGAAGAGGACACTGAGGATGGTATATTTCTTATTTCACATACTGAATGTGTTACCCATAACTGTGATATCAAAACCCAAGAATTGGAGTTTGCATATAAAGATTTTTTTATGAAGATATACGAGGAATACACAAAATAGACACAAACAAAAATAATTTAACTTTTAACCTCCAATATAAAAATATAATTAAGAAAGAGAAGTTTTATTAGGGCAATTTTTTACTTTATTTTTCCATACAGCAAAGTCAACTATTGCAATAATAATAAAATAAGCATAAAAACAAATTGCAGCCAAGGACAGAATACATAATTCAAAGCGACTACAAGCAAAAGGAATTCTGTGATTACATAATAGTAAAATCAAGCGCGTCTGTCCTTTCAGCAGATGAAAGCTGCAGGGTTGCGGATAAGTGCAACATCGTCATCACCTGATTGGCGTGACTGCCGAATAATACCAGTGAAAACTCTGGCCAAATATCACTGGGTTCGTGACTTTGAAATCACAACGTGATGAGCAACGTTTCTTTGAGTGCTTCTGATTTCGAACGTTAAAACTGTAAAACTTGAGGTTGGTTGGTTTGTTTTCACCTGCTAAAAGAACAGCTCACTAAGCAATAAAAAAAACATCACATAACAACAGTAGCTACGGTGTGCTGTTTGGTTTGCCTGTTCATGATTTTTAACTTTTTGTGAGAGTCAATACTCGTTTTGAAGATTTTTGTTTTGTGAACAATAGACCACTGAAATTGTCAGAAACTGGCTTGAATAGTATATATTCTTAATACAGTTCTCTTATTTTTTTGGATAGTTTAAACATGCAGTAGTTTTGAATAATGTAAGGACTATCTGATCCATGATTTCACCTTACTGGTTGAAATAAGTACCTGCTATTTTTGGCAATGATCTTCAGGCATACTTGGAGCAGTGGAGCGGTTGTCAGTCATGAGATCTTGGAAGGATGGCGCATCTTTCCAGCTGAAAAAACCCTGGCAAACTGCAAGCTGTCCACAAAAAGCAAAGCCACTTTTTTGGGAGGGGTTTGGAGTGCTAACTCTGCCACTTTTGCAAGCAATTTTGCTCAGCCTGTCATTTTTTTATAAGCCTTAACAAAACTCCTTGTAATTATAGTTTTTATTCAAAATAAGATCTCACTATTATACAGGTTTCTCTCTTTTTTTTTTTGACTATATACAGAAGTGCAAAAAGTCAACCTTCTTTCCTCAACGTTCCAACATGCTAAACTGCAGCATAATCAACCTCAAGAGTTTGCACACACTAAAATTCTTGTTACGTAAACTTTTGAGTATTTGGATTATCAACAAAAAGTCCCTTGATCTATCGATTATGCAGCTTAATTATAACAAGGCCTGATATTCAGGGATTTCAAAAAATATTTAAACAATACTTTAACATTTGAAATGGATACAGTAGAAAATAAATTTTATTCTAATATCTAGGATCTAGATTTTCTTATAATAACTAATTACAAACAAAATAAATCATCAAAATATTACTCAATTGTCTGCCAGGATTGTTGCCATAGCAACAACTTAACTTCTTACTTAGCAATGATTATATAATTATAAGATATCCATATAAAAGATCTTTGTTCTTTTAATGAAAACTAGACAAGAACTAACAATGACTGACATTCTTACACTGTAATATTAAATCCGTAAAATATAAATCATTTAGTTAACAATAATATGAATCCTTATATGACACTACATGTAATTCAAAACTGAGTATGCTATGAAAGAAAAAAAAAACTAATTTTTTTTTGTATTTTGAAAATTTATCAGTAAAATCTAATAAAACAAAATTTTATAAACTGAAATGGTATTCAATTGTTAATACAAAATGAAAACAATTTTAATAAATGTAGGAAATTAAAATCTACATTTTAACAAGGAAAATAAGTAATATTCTCTACTGAAACTAACTACAATAACATGTGAAGTCACCTAAACTTTCTTAACACGATTGAAATTACATTGGTATGGGGTCCAACCCGTAATGTAATAATCTAAGGCTTTAATAGATGTACAGTACAATCAGTAAAATCAACACATCATTCTTATACTAGAAAGCATATCTCTCGAGCATAAAAACTTGCCGTAAACGTGGAAGTATGGAAGGTTCTATAACGGAACCTCCTCTTCTTCCATTCCACACCACACTACTAGTGACCTGGCCCCCATTTCAGCAATGCTCAGAATTGCTGAACAGGCAAAAAATATATACATATACATATATATCCATACATATACATATATGTATATCCTCTACTAGCTGCAACATCCAAACCAGAAAAAAAAAAAGAAAGAAAAAAGGAATTCCTTTGGATGAATCTATTTTTTAAAACTGAATGCACATCTATATATATTTTTAATTTTGTAAAAGGCTGTCTAAGGCTATAAGCAGTTAATCAAAACAAAACAGAAACAAAAAAAGAAAAAAAATCACATACAAAATTCACCCAAGTACTTAACCCGCCCAATTACTACTTAATTAAACCTTTACCATTTTTTTGTTTTATATTTTGGTTTAACATGCATCCAATGACATTGCTGCTGCCTTTCGCTTTGTTTAGAGTCACCATTTTGAATGTGACTGTAATGAAGAATGGAAACAAAGTGAAACCATTTTTGCAAAGCATTTATAGTCTTTTGACTTTTGACAGAAGCTATAAATAGAAGCAAAACAAGTTCCTCAAACATTGTTTTCTTGTTACCGTGTCTCAGAAATGGCATTTCCCTTTTTTTTTTTAGTATCATGTTATACAGTATAATATGCATAAATATTACACTACAATGCATTAAAATAATTTTATATATATAATCTCTATATATCTATCTCTCCATATATCTCCAGTATGTGTGAGTTGTCTGTGTTTATTTGAGAGTTTGTCTTGTGCTGCCTATGGTTACTGTTAAGGTTAAATGGGCCATTTCTGAGACAGCTTTGGTTTCGAAAAAAGAATGGTGCCCTTTGACTGATGGGTATTAGCGAGTAAGCAACAAAACGTGGCTCTGAAAATAATAACACTGAAGAAATAATACTCTACTTTGATGTACAGTCTATGGCACTTCATGAGAATCTTCAACAACATGGTTCTTAAAGCCATGATGTGCTTTAAAATATACACAGCTATGGTTTTGCTTGGCACATTCATCTCTGTCAGATCCCTCCCTCACCACCTCTTACAATCTATTACATTAAAAATATTACTCTTCAACAAAAATGACTGTGCATGCACACTTTAGTCTATAATGGCAATTTTAAATACAAGGTGCACCTTTGTTATTTGTAAACCTTGAAAGAAATAAACTTATCTTTTTAAAAAAATTATATCTTGGTCTACAGACGTACCAATACATGATAGAATCATGGTTACACCATAGTCTGTCTTTTCAAGATGGCATGGGTATGTAGGAAATTAACTAAGTGGATGCATACCAAAATACATATGCATCTCTCTGGGCTAGAAAAGAGAGACAACGTTGTTCTTTTAGACATTAAGACCACCTCAGCACAAATACCAATTCAACGTACAAATATCTAGGCAACAGTGTGCAGTGGGTTTCCATGTTGTCTTTTCGTCTCGATAACATGCAATAAGTGGATGCTTTACAGCTGAGGGTTTGGCTGGGTGTGTTGCTTGACAGTATATACATTATGGCTAACGACCTTGTCCTTTATTCTAACCAAGCACACTGTCCTCTTCTCTTTAGTATGATCTATAAAAAAGAGGGAGGGGGAAGACAAAGAATCTTGTTGAATGAGATGTCTTGGCAGAACCCTCTATATCCCCACTATGCATTCCCTGGTGCCTTTCAAAGATTTCATGTGAAAGGATGAACACTTTGTTGATGTGAAATACATCTGGTTTTTCCCGAGTAGTCTCAGCATACCCACAGTGTTGGAATAGTAAATGGGGAAACTGAAGAAAATGGAATTTGATTTCTCTAAACAAGTGAAACCTGCAAGGTGCTGGACAGTTTTGCTCCCAAACCATCCAGGAGTAAGGAAGTAAGGTCTCTTACAGTCAGCGAAGGCACACATGTATCATTCCTTTCATAATGCTGATGTTAAGTAAGATCCAGTCTACACAAAGCTACATTTCAAGAAAAATGGTTTGACTTCCTGCATTTAGAAATTCATGAAATAACGCACTGTGCTTCAACAACAAACCAACTGTATTAATTAGCTGTTGAAAAAGCCCAAGAATAATGGACTTTGGCAGGGAAAAATGCTTTTTCATCAGTGCAAATTATGTGAAGTTTCTTTCTAAAGTTCAGAAAGAAATCTTGGACAATTTGGGGCCTGCTGGTCTTATACCAACATCCATCAATTAATTAGAGTGTACTTTTTACTGGAGTTCATTCCTTTTAAGACTTCTTTGCTCATCAAATGAATGTTTTCATTAACTACCATTAAACACAATTCAATGGAAGAGTAGACACAACAGTACAGTTTGTCATTCTTTCCCTGGTCCTTCGGAATAGCAATAGGCCTTAGAGATAATCTAGTCAAGACACATCATTTTATAGACGAGGCCGTGCAGAAAGCCGGCATGACTTGAACTCAGTCAAGGAAAGAAACTCTGCCTTTCTGGATCTCAGCATATTTCTGAGGCTGTGGTCATTTGTCAAAGAAATAGATCATCCATTTGGCCAACATGGTGTAACGGGCTGTGGAGGTGGGGAGAGGGAGAAACACCGATCTCAGAGTCAGGGTCTTGAGTTTAAATGTCTGCTCTGCCATTAATGTCCTGGGTGACCTTTTCTAAGTAATTTCATTCCATTCCTCTTGCCATTCATTTCCTCACCTATAAAATGACAGATCATGTCTAAGGACCCTTTTAGCCCTAGAATTTCAGTGATCCTTGTCATCTGAGTCAAAGTAAAGACACTGATACACTTTCTTATCACTACTCTTATCAACTAGCATTTCTACAGAGCTTTATGTAGCTTATCTCATTTGATTGTCTCCACAACCCTGGGAAGTAGGTACTATCTTAATAACCTTTTACATTTGAGGAAATTGAGGCAAACAGGTGAAGTGACTTTTGCCCAGGGTCACAGAGTTTCTGAGGTAGAATTCTAACTTAGGTCTTCCTGATTCCAGGCCCTGAACTCTATCCACCATGCAACTGAGCTGACTCGGTTGCTGAAAACGGTTTCCTAATGAGATGTATAATCATTTTGGAATTGACACTTTAAAAAAAATGTAATATCTATAATCAGTTCTTTGCTTGTGTTAATAAATAAATAAATTATTCTTGAGAACAAAAAATTAATGGATCCTGTAATTTTTTCGTGATTCTTCTCTCACAGATGGACTTCAATATTTGGCTAAAATTTAAAACTTATATCTAGCTATCTGCATCTATAGCCACAAATATACACAGTGTATATATAAAGTCATAGGAATAGGACAATTTTTTTTTAACACGCTATAACTTACTTATCAAGATGAGAGTTGTCCCCTTCAAAATAGTCACTCTGGAAGTCTAGACACTTATTCCAACAATGTAATTACCATCAGAGTCAGTATTTAGGCCAGACAAGAAGGTCATCCTCTTGAATGTATCATCAGGCAATTGTTCACCAGAAGTAGTAAGACCAAGCCTGATTACTCACCTGATTCAATAGATGTACCTTCCTTCAAGAAAGGCTCCAATCTCACCTTCTGCAAGAAGGCTTTCTTCATGCCCTTTAATGCTTAGGCCTTCCCTCTGCTGCTTATCTCCAATTCTGCATCTTGTTTTCATCTTGTCTCCCCCACTGGACTGGGAACTTCTTAAGGAAAGGGACTCTTCTGACTTTTTTTTTTTTTGCATCCCCTGTACTTAGCACAAGACCTGAATATAGTGGGTGCTTAATAAAAGCTTGTTGACCTGCACCAAATCTCCCTGTTCCCAGAAGTTATCCTTATCTTCTGAGACCAAAGACTTTACTGTCAATGAATATGTTAAAGACAAACAAGGAAAAATGGTCCAAGAGGCTGGTCTGAAGACCATGCCAAAGGTGAGGTCCAAACAGGGTTTGGCAATGTTGGTTCTGCATTGTTGGAATAGGGGTTCAGCTTCCCAACATGACTAACTCAAAAGGGACAAGACTCGATTGGTTGTGTGCATGTTTGCTTAAAAAAATGGTCATATGTCCTTGTTCCCCTATGATCTTACCCAGTATCTACTCTGTTACTTATATGTGCCCTTCCTTGTTAGAAGATGAAATCACTGAGGTCAGGGACTGTATTTGCCTTTCTTTGTTTGCCTAGGGTTTAAGCACAGTGCCCAGCACAAACCAACAGCTTAATAAATACTTTTGGATTAATTGATGAATATACCTATATTCTTGGAATACAGTGCAGGAATGGGGGCACAGATGTATACATATATACATATGTATTCATTATCTTTTTAGTAATCTAAAACATAACTCCGAGGCAATAAATCTAATACTAAATCAGGGCTCTAGAGATCTAAAATTTTGCCTCAGAATTAGGACTCAATTTTTTCCTCCCTTCTTGTAGTAATTTCATGATATAAAAGAAAAAAAATTCATCTTGGTTTGCTTCATTTCTTTCTCTTTTCTATTATGTTTTTATTTTAAGAATGATCATAACTTTTGGATGTGTCTACATTAAATATTCCAGATATCTATGACACAAAACATAAGGATACTTAAAAAGTAAATTCATTTTTCCCCTTTCCAGAACATATCTAACATCTTTAATAGCAGTACTGTATGATTATGTGATCTTTAAAAATGACAGGAAGTACACAACTATATATAGTGGATGAGAAACTTACTGTTTGGTGATGAAATTTCTACATCTGGGTAACATACTTGTGGCTAGTCAGATGTTCGGCAGATATTATGGGTATCTAGCAAACAAAAAATCGTTTTTAATGAATGACCCATGCAAGCCAGCCAACAACCAAGCGAGAGAACTATCTCGTCATTATTGAGTTATAAGAAAAGTGACGTTCAGCTGTGAGGTGATAGTTCTTAATCAATATAACAATAAGTTAATGTCCACTTGAATGCCAAAGTAGCAACTTCATTTTTCCTCTGTTTAAGAAGTCATCGTGTTAAGTAAGTACTACTCCACAAAATGTAGATAAGTGTTACCAGTTGTTTAGAGGTAAAAGAAGTTAAATTACAAACGTTCATGCAGTGCAGTCCCTTTTTGTTGGCCTACACACATCTGAGGTTTCCTTGACTCGGAAAACAAGGAGGAGTAAGAACGTTTTGCTTAAATCGTGTGTCCAATTTCAGGCGTTCTCTCTCCTCTGAATGTGTCTGCAAATGTTTTAAAAATGGAGTCATGTGGCAATAGAGTCACAGAAAGCGTGGCCACTCAAGGCTCTAGACAAGTTGCAAACAGAACTTTCCAGAAAATTACTTTTCTATCTCCATCGCATCTTTTTCATATTTCAAACAAAATAACAATGGTAGAGGAAGTGAGAAACAAGGCATTAAAGAGTAGATGTGAAAACAGTTAGCTTCCACTACTCAAAAGAGCTGTGAACTTTCCATTTGGAGTTTTAACTTCCTCCAAAGCAAAACTCAGGGGAGTTAAATGGTGGAAGGCAGCATGGGCTACTGGAAACAGACTCATGGTGCTTCCTCTTGGCTTTTTAATGTGTGACTTGGAGCAAGTCTCTTCATCTCTCCTAGTCTAAACTTCCTCATCAGAGAAAATGGAGAAAATTATCCTCGGCCTGCAGATCTCATAGGGTGGCTAAGAGGACAAAAAGGAGATGATAGATGTGAAAGCTTTTTTTTATTTTCCCAAATGCAAAGTCAGGGAGGGCCATTAAGTGTCACTGTCTATTCTGCCAGGGCAGTTGGTTTGATTTCTCCTTGTTTGCTCATTCTTCAAATGACATCTTGACACAATATCACAGCATTGGCAGGTAGCACTAAATGGGCCTCAAACAAAATCAAGCTTCTCATACCATTTTCCCTGCTGTTGCAGGACAGGATGTTGTACCCAACAGTGTAGGAGCATCAAGAATGGGGCTGCAGAAACATACCAGGGACCTTCAATACCCTCAATTCCGAGGAAGGGCCAGAGAGATCTTTTTTTTTTTTTCCATGCATGCAGGTTACATTTGGTGGCAATGGCTATTTCCCAGCATTGCTAAACATACTGTAAGCATATACATCACTATGTATATGTAGATATAATATATATGGGCATATATATGTATATCTAACTTTTCATTTTTTGGTCACAATATTTTACCATGTTATAAGGAGCCCAAGAAAGTTACGCGTGAAATGGTCATAGCAAAATGCAAAAAATTTAAGTGTTCCTAGAGCCCAGATGGCAAAGGGAATGTGAAAATTTGTTTTGCCGTGATTCTGCTTACACCAGCAATTCTGTGGTCATACATGGCACATGGGACAAAGAAGTTTCGATTCATTGATCTTTACAGCAAACACGCCACTTTAGACGCATTAAGAAATGTCTTCTCTAGATTACTTCCTGAAATGCCACAGATGCCCCAGCTAGAATTCTTGTAAATGAGTCTAATGGGTTAGCGGAATTGGGGATGAGGGGAAGGTATTGTGACAAGATTTCATTAAGAGAGAAAAGTAAATGTTTCTTGGCTAAGAACTGTTTAAAGCTTATCTAACGGAGCTTTAAAAAAATCAAAATGACTTTATTATTCTCTTGGCATTATTTTTCAAGGGTAGATAGACTTACAACTGAGAAATCTGGAGTCTGGGGGAAGTTCCACAAATTATTCCTGGGTCCAGTAGCCTAAAGTGAATCCCCCATTGAGGCTGAGGGGAAGACAGAGTTGGGTGGTAGGGAAAAGAAATGACCTGAGCTTATCATCTGGTACTCAAAAATCCAATAAGTAACAACTCCTAGCAATAACTCAACATTCTTTTGACCCTCAAATGGTCTTTCCCATGAGACAGTAGATGCTTTTAGCTGTATCTGTCATGAAATTCAAAAGGTCTACGATGGTATATGGCTGTAAATGTTGTCTGAATGACACTTCCTATGCAACTTTGCTTTCATAATGAGCAGCCAATAAGGCATTTTTGTAACTTCAAAGCTCAATAACTCCAACAACTAATGACTGTTTCACCCAATATGTTCTAGTCTTTTAATAGCTTGCTCTGCCATGAAGCACCAGTTCCGCATACAGGAACTCTCTATTTCAAAGGTCTGCTCGTAGTTCTCATTCCATAACTCTATAAATCTCTGTGATTCACAGTGGAGGAGAAACCAGTGAACACACCTATTGTGGAATAATATTCTGAGGCACATTTAGGACAGTTCAAGGTAGGATTCTTCCCCTGAATCCTTAGAGATTCTCCAAATCTCTGCAGAGGTGCTATATAAATCCTGATCCTTTCTCTTCAACAGGCAACCTTTCAACGTATCTATTGAACCTAGTGGGGTGATTTTTTAAAGAACTCAGTTTACAAGTGTGGTCATTTGTGGCATAAAGAAGAGATGTTGGTAATTATCTCTTTTCCCACTCTTTCTTTGAAGAATGAACTGAAAGATACTGTGCACCAAATGGGCACTTGGAGGAACACCCTCTGATCCCAACTTTTGGTGCGCAGGATCTCTGCACAAAATGTTCAGACCGATTCGGAAATGCTGGCGTAAATCCAATTTCCTTTAGAAACACCCTGGGAGCGCCGAGCCGAGGCACAAAAGCGTTCTGCCACTCGCCACAGAGAGGAGGCATAGGCCAACAAGAGGAACATTTGAGACCCCCATGCTTATTAAAAGCTCCACCCCCAGCCCTCACGGACGCATGGCTCCCATTGACCTCAATGGGAGTGCGACGTGCGCAAGGGCTGCTGCACTGAGCCCCGTTAGAGGTGTGGTTTTTATTTTTCTGTTTTTTGGTTTTTAAAGAAACAAAGCTGTAAATTAGCAAACCTGGTTGGCTGTGGCTGATGCAGCGAAGGGAACACTTGTGGCGGATGTTGTTGTAGCGGACACAGTGGCTGGCGTAGCACCGTGCACCATGGGAACTTTCGGAGGGAAAATCATATAAGCAAACATACAGAAGAGAGTAGCGGCATGGAAACCATGATAACATGGGGAGGACCATCAGGCAGGGCGTTTACCACAGCAGTAAGTCACGTGACGAGGTGTCGTCACCAGCAATGACATGCAATCACAGTGCAAAGCAGGACAACATTCCGGGGAGGAGGATGACAGGAGGAAAGGAGCGGGGAAGGGAAAAATGAAAGAGGAAAAAAAGGGGAAAAAAAAGCTTGTTACCATCAAATCAGGAAAACAACACAAACAGCTTTACTTGGCTAAGTCAACTTAAGAAACTTAAAATGAGCTCACATTTAGACATTCAAAATCTCAGTGAAAACAGGTGTTTACTAAAGCATGTAGACTCCATTTGAATACAAGTCTATTACCATATTAACTACTATAAAGATAACACAATATATTACTTTTATGAGATAGAATTTTTTAAAATACCAGAACCCACAGTCCAATCAAAATCCACCAAAAGGATGACCAAAAAAACCACTATCGTGTGTAAAGGAAAACACCAGTTTTTGGATTTACCCTATCCCATGTCAATTAAAGACATGATCTGCATTTAATTGACAGGCGTTTGTCAGTGCAGAGGGAACCGATCTACCCAGAAGCCACACGCATTAAACTAGGGGTGGATTTTGAGGGGCTGTGGGCCATATCACCAGTTGAAGATAATCAAGAAATGAAGCTGGCACCTACCAACACTTGTAGCGGGTGTCATGCACAAGATTGAGCCTGCCCATCATGCATTGCAACAGGAAGGTGGATTTGAAAAGGGAAAAGAATTAAAACAACCCATCACACGTGTAATTAGGAAATTCTTTTGAACAAAGAAGAAACAAAAATGTTATTATGGGAACAGTGGCATGTAACCATCAGCACAATCCAATCATACAATGGCCCAGTGAGTGATATGTTAGGCCTGGTCCCAAGGGAAGATTAAAAGCCAACATAAAAAGGTTCTGTCCACTTTGGCTTTTCCTTGCTGCTGTCTAGAGTCATTTCATAACTAAACACTATGGGGGTGGGGGAACCAAACGTTTCTAGGCTACTGTCCAAAGAATGGTATTCTAACGGCTTGCTTTCCTGGATCTGGTATACAATAATAATGCCTTAACTCTTCCTTTGAATTGAGCTTAAATTGAATAATTCAAGATGTCATTTTCTCACAAAACATTAAAGAGTACCATAGACAGAATCAACTTAGCAACACAGTGAGATCAACCAAGCAGAAGTAAGGGGATTCCAATATGCTTACTTCCTTGTCCTTGGTGCTTAGGGCCTGGCATGATAGAGACACATCACCTGGGTATGGGGCTGTGCAGGGAGTGGGGTTAGTTGGTGGTGCTGGAGGTGAATACAACCATTTTCTACACTTGTGAACTAAGATATGAAGACAACATGCAGTATAAACTGAGCAAAAGGTCAAAAGAACAAGTCTGGATTTCCTTGGATGCAGGCTTTAAAGACAGACCCAACCTCAATGCTAGGGCTTACATCACCAGGATAGCACTGATGCATCCATGGCAGGGGTAGGCCCAGTAGGCTTGGATGATCACCCGGGCCACCCATATCAACGTGGACATTTTGCTGAGTTTATGATACTTTAAAAAGTGACTGGACTTCAAGGCAAGCCTTATGATGCATGCTTTGGGGAAAACAGGTGAGGTTAAGCAGTGAGCAGATAAGGCCTCGCCATTATTACTCACAAATCCTTCCACCAGCATATGTCAAAAGAAATATGATAAATACCAAGCAGACCTCATTTTTTCCCTTGACACATGAGCAATGAAAATCTAATTCACTTTAAAACAAAACCCTCCAGGAAGAGGCATTTCCCCATATGCAGAATGACTTTGGTTAAGACAGAGACCTTTTTAAGTAGCTGGATATAAAAAGATCAAATGATGTTATTTTTCAATCCTGAAACGTGGCATCTCCCATCTGAAATACAACCTGCTGGTGGCACCTGGGGTCAATTTTCCTTCAAAATGCGTTTGCTAACGGGACCTTTCTAGAGGCGGCCCTTCAGAACAATATTGTAAATGGTAAAATCAAATGACTGTGGCCATCGTGAGAGGGCGGTGGGTAGACTGTTGTCACAGTTAAGGGAGAACCTTCTAAGAAAGCTTACACCGACATGCTAACTGGTGCTGTGCAATGGTTGGGCGTCAGGAGGCATTTTTCCCATAGAAACAGCTTCATACAGGGTGGTTATGTTCCTAGGCAAGCTCACAGAAAATATTTATTTCACGATGCACCTGAATCAGAAAAGTAGTAAAAACAAGTGTCTGTCTACAAAACCTAAGGCAGGATAGAAAAATGAGTTATCATTCGTGACTATTGTGGCCATTATTTCATCAGCATTCTGCTTTGGGCTACAAAGCAATTTTCTCATGTGATACGATAAATTGGTGTCAGCAAGGATCGTAAACCTCATTTTATAAATATGTAAACCTGGACTGAGAAAGAGCCACAAGGTCACACACATGGCAAGGGATGTAGCCCTGCCCAGGGACTGGACTCTCCGCCTCCAAGTCTGATGCTCGCCCTGTTGCTTTGAGCAAGATAGAGCACTAGAATGTTGGGAGCCAAAGTAGTCAATGGGGAAGAGTATTAGATTCAGAACTTGAAGTCCTGAGTTCAAATTCAGATTTGCTCCTTACTCTCTTTATGACTATGGGTAATCCAATTAACCTCTTTGGGCCTCTATTTTCACTTCTGAAAAAAAAAAGGAATAATTTGGTGTATATCTAGGGGTCCTTCCAGCTTGAAGTTTATCAGCATCTAAAAGTGGAAATCTAGGAATCATGTGGAAGAGGAAGGTTTTTATGAGAAAATGCCTTCTGAGTTGCAGGAATATGCATCGTTTCTCCCTGCCTTCCATGCCCCATCTGTCCTGTTCCCTTCAGTGGAACAGGTACAGTGTCAAGCAGATGGTACCTGATAAGGGAGTAAGCCAGTGAAAAAAAGGAGGTGTGCGCAGGATTTTCACTGGTGGTTCATAAAATGGGCCAATTGGTTATCCGGAAAGCCAGGAGTGCTGGTTGTGTATCAAGGGAAAGATTTTCCAAGGTAGAATAAGATGCCACTGTACATTCTGATTTGGGGTGGCTGGGGGTTATGCCCTATTATTCTGGTTTGCAGTGTTTCAGAGACATTGTCTTTTCAGAAGAAAATAGATACAGAAGTGATTTATACCAGTAATAATGTGGAAGCTAATGCAAGACAAAACCACAGGCTAAATTTAAGGCTGCGGGGCAGGGAGTGGAAATTCATTAGTTCTTCTAGTTACTCTGATGGAAGGAGGAAAGAAAAATGTATACACAGAAGGGATATTTACTGGTAGAAGCAGTTTAAAGGTTGTGGAATATTAGATGTTTTTCATTATTCTATGTCTATTTCCATGTTATAACTCACCTATTGTATTATATCATTCCATGCATCATTAGGTCTGCATGCTAAAAAAAACAGTTAGCTTTGCAAGCTCTTTCTAATATGGAACTGTAAAGCTTTTCATTTTGAATTTTAGTCTGAGTTATCGTCACCATGAATATTACAATATGTGCAGACACTTTGGGGAGGGATCAGCCACAGATGAAGATAAGGCAGCAAGGAGGAGACTTGCTAGGGGCAATAATTCACCAACAGGAAAACCTGATACTGTAGCACCCACTTACCCATAAAACAATCTCATGTGAAAGACCCTTAATAGTCTTCTTTACTTCCAATGGATTGGTTTGTTAACAGGAAGGGATAAATAGCACATTGGCCGCTTAAATACTATCCCTCACTCTCCAGCCCAAGACAAAACTGCTCTTCCAAGTCCATTTTCCCTTCAGTTAAGTAGCCAAATTGGGAATTTATGAGAGAATGTCTCTTTTAATACCAATTTTTTGTTCTGATGAAAGGACAGGGACTAGACCTGCCATTTGGCTTATATAGCAAACTCTCATGTAAGGAACCTCCCTCTACCAGTGGTCCTTTCTCTACAATTTAGAGTCTTAGAGGTTTTCCTGGGGGGCTCTGGAAGGAGCTGCCTACAGTGACCCAGAGATTCACTATGCCAACTTGCCTCCCTCTGATTTCTAAATTGTTTCCTGATTGTGAATTGGCAAAGAAAAGGAAAACTAATTTGTAGGATAGTACTTTTCAAACTGGAGGCATCTATAACGTTGATTTATTTAGGGGCAGCTTGGTAGCACAGTGGATAAAGCATAGGGCCTAGAGTCAGGAAGACCCAAATTCTAACCCAGCCTCAGACACTTATTAGCTGTGTGACCCTGGGCAAGGTACTTAATCTCTATTTGCTTGTTTCCTCATCTATAAAGTGGGGTTGATAACACTACCTTCCTCTCAGGTTTGCTGTGAGGATCAAGTAACATAACCATTATAAAGCACATAGAAAAGGGGCATGAAGTGAACTCTATATAGCTGGCAGCTATTATTGTGACTTTAAATATAGCTATAGATAGAGAGATATATGTATATGCATATATATGTGTACTCATATGCATATATACGTGTGGATATCTGAATACATATCTAGATACAGATATATAAATATATATACGTGTGTGTGTGTGTGTGTGTGTGTGTGTGTGTGTGCAAATGTGTGTGTTGTGTGTATGATATATATCTATACAGGCTGTCCCAAAAGTTTTAGGGCAGTTGTAACCTTTAAAAGCTTAAAACTGATCTAAGATTTTTGGGACACACACACACACACACACACACACACACACACTTCTAAAGTAAGGGGAAAAAAAGCTGGAACAAGGAAGAAATTTTTATATTGCAGATGGGAATGTGCCAACAATCTGTGATTTCACAGGTGAGATGCAGATGACCATCCCTCTGTGTTCAAAGTCAGTTGTTTTTATGTGATGATGTAGTTGAAAATATTCTTCACCCATTGGTCAACATTCTAGTGCTGAAATTCTCAGATCTGAGCAAGGCTAGTGTTGCAGGCAAAGGCAGTATCCTCATAAGGTCCACACTCACAGCCTTTTGAACTTGGTAGGACCCGCCAAAACTTGTGCTCCACTGCCCTAGTTTTGGCGTGTTCAAAGCTACCTCGCCACCACAATTAAGCAATAAAGTAAGGCTTAGTTAGAAAAAATGGGGCAACGTGAGCTTAACTGGGTTTCCCAAGGGCAAGAATTGTAAAGACAGTCTCAAGTGCCCTTTTTATGGTATACAGGGATAGGCAGGATATCCACAGTAAATGGAGATTTGAACCCTTTACCATAACGCAGTTTTAAATGTGCTCAAATTTTGAATCCTTTACTAATCCCTGGTTCAAGCTACAATGTTTTCCTACCCTGTCTCAGAACTAGAAAACTTTAATTGTACTAAAGGCTTGAGATAAGCCATCTAAACAATGTTAATTTGCTAATATAGCCATCTCCTATTTAAACCAACAGCCCAGAGGACATGAATTAGAATCTTCATTCACAAATACACCAATTAACCTGAAAATCTGACAATGGGCAGTATAAAAAGTTATGATTTTTTTTTTAAATTGGATCCATGATTTCTTTGGTATAGAAAGCTTCCAGTGAAAAAATTCCCTCCATCAATGCAGACTGGCACTTGCTCTAAATGGTGTTGCTTGGGATACCGAGAAGGTAGGTGACTTTACCAGGGTCATGCAGCCAATATGTGCCAGGGTTGGCTCTTCTACCCAGTTTTTCCACACTGTTAGGATGGATCCCCTAACTACTACTTTTTTCTAGCTGTAATAAACCCATGTGCATTTTAGGAATTGACCAAAATCACAAATGATAATGTCACAGAACTAAATAAATATGTTTCTGAAAAATATTCAGTGAAATCATACTTGGAAAACAAATTTATTTTCAAATGTTCATTTATAGTTTCAACTACTTTAATGGGAAAAAATGAAATACTGTTTGAGTTTTAACCTTTGAAGGAAATTAATCTTAACAAATGGAGAGTTTATGTCTCTGGTTAAGTTTGAAATTAACTGGGATACTGGCTTTATATATTCATGGGGTCAAATACAGAAAAAAGAGTTTCTACTCTCAGATTACTTAGGAAAGAGCTTTCTACTCTCAGATTACTTAGGGAAGAGCAGTAAGTAACACATTTATTTGAGGCAATACAGTAATTGGAATCAGTGGACAATCTCTTTGCAGACCTATGGGATAGCTGCTGCCATCTTCTCTCTTCAGTGTTTCTCTACCTACCTTTCAAGAGAGATAAATGAAAACAGAAAAATCAACCCTCTAACAAGGTACCACTTCATATATTTCTAATGAACAGTTACTAAATCAGGGTCTTAGAGTAAGAAAGTATAAAATGAAATAACTATTTAAATAGTAAGAAGAGAGGAAAAGGAGATAAGAGCTTAATTTAAATTTTCATTTTAAAGAAGACCCTAAGTCTCATTTCATATAGTCTATAATACATTAGGAAAAATACTAAATTCCAAAGAAATCATCTCATGGGAAGTCAGCATGAAACACAAAGTCCCCAATCTTTTACTGAATAATCATGACAAAATAGGATTTTCACACTTGGTTTTGTCTAGTTCTGAAAACCTGGTTGTGAATGTAGATTGCCTGCTTCATCACAATGTAACCAGCTAAGCTACAGAAAGGTCATGGCAACTTTCTGTAGGCAAAGCTCCAACTCCTTACCTGGTGGGAGAAAGGCTGTATGTTGTTGTAACTGCATGTTGGCAAGAGCCTGCTGGTATTGGAAAATACCAGTGTTAAAGACCGCCGTGGCACCATTGGTTTTTTCAAGAGCAGGCCTCTTTGGTAATGGGGGAAGAACAGCTTGAGGGATTCCCTGTGTGATGAATGAGTATAAAAAACAAAGACCAGTAAAAAAAAGAAAAGAAAAAGAAAAAAATCAGTAGAAGGCTCAAATAGTTAGGGAGCACCATCTTTTTCCATGAGCAAGCAAGCAGCAGAGCAGACTTAACTAACCAAAAAAAAAAAAAAGCAAGATAAAAGCTTTAAAGGAAGCATTACTTTAGTCTAAGAAAAAAAAAACACACTAGTTAAAGAAAACATGTTGGAGCCATATGTTATTATGAACTAAAGTGCTTCAAGTTACACAATGCTTCAGGCTTACAGTAGGAAGCCATTATTTTGGAAAAAGGACGAGGTGTGCTGCTAGCTCCATGAGCAGGTTAATCATCATCTTACTGATAGAGTGATTGCGGCAGGGAAGCTCCATGTTACTCTGCTCCCCCTGCCCCAGCCCACCCCCCATCTAACTCAACATGCAAATGGTACCAGGGGCATGCAGGTACCTCACCCCTGAGCTACCTATGGCCAAACTACATAAGAACCTCCCTAAAGCCATGCCAACCAAACCAATCCATCCATAGTCAGTCATAGATAGAACTGTAACGTCCTCTACGTACTTTATCAAAACATCTCACAATGCAGTTAAACTGAATGTGGGCCAATGGACTTTAAGAATCTTTGGTTGGTTGGTGGACATACATAGATTTACTTTGTAGCTTTCCCCACTAATCATATCAGGAAACCACACTCAGTTTTCATTGTATTTTAAAACTTTACAACAACAACAACAAAAAAGGAATATTTATTTTTTTAAATAATTAAAAAAAAACTTGTATCTACAATAAAGCTACATGCCAAGCTAAAAGGTGAAAGGTCATAGTACCAGGTCAAAGGTTGCCTCGAGGGGTCGCTTCAGTGATTTGACAGCCGACTGAGTCTTAATTAGCAGGCAGCGAGCACATGATGGCAATGGGCCAGTGGGGTTCAAGCGCATTAACATAAACAGCAAGCAGAGGTGCATCATGGGGGCAGCAGTGCATTTTTGGGTAGGTGAGAAAAAAACAAATAAAAAAAACAAATCATCGGAATGCCGTATACAACGAATAACAAGACTAAGCATGCACAATAAAGGCATTACTACGTTGTTATTGTGAGGATACAACCCCTATGTAGTTAATTACAAACAAGATATTCTAACGAGAAAAAAGAGTGAAAGAAGAAATAGGAAAAGAGTCTAACTTCTGCACTGTTCTCTCTCGAGTATCCGTTAAGAAACACATGAAAAAGAACTCTCATATTTTACTGGGCTATGAAGATCACACAACAATATTTAATATGAACATTTTAATAATCAGATTAGGTATTTATGTAAAAAAAGACAACATTAACAACAGCTAAGAAAGGAACAGAGAATGAACCTATGGAAAATCAGCTACTAGATCACATTATAGTGTACCTTAAGAATACATTTTCTTTTCACCATTAACCTGAAAGCTTCTTTTAGAAGTATTGTGGTCCTTCTACTCTAGAAAATGATAGATGTATGCTTCTCCAGCTTGCAGTTATTCTTAGGTCATAATGGTATTCAAGACAATCAAAACAGTAAGTTAACTTTTTTAATGTACTACTTAAAGTTAGAGACTCTTTGTTTGATGCTCTTCTCCTAAAGTGTTCCAGACTGAATTATTGTTACAAAGCAGGACAGAGAAAAAAAAAAAGAATCTCTGGTGTGTACAAAGTGTATACACCAAGGGGAAAAGAATGATTAGAATGAGTGCAGGAATGCCGGTGATATGGTTAAATTTTGAAATAAACATGATGCTTCTTGCACTTCACAACTTTCAGGAAAAGAACTGTAACTAGGAAGGTTTGCGCCTGGGGGAAGTACCAAGAACCAAGGCCAATGCAACATGCATTTGTCCTCAGTTAAGGTAGAAACAAGAGCAGGGTAGGATGAGGAAGGAATTCACTTCAAGACAACCTTTGGTAGCTTCCTCTTTTGGCTAATTATTCTTGCTCATTAAGCTCTTTATTGTTTCTCTTCCTGAAGCATAGCAAGCGGTGCCCAAGACCTCAAAATTCAGCATGCTAGGGCAAAACCCCAATTGTCACATCTTAGTTACAGCTCTGATTCAGAATAGCAGAGAGTGAGTTAGGTAATGGATTTTTTTTAAATCAATCTGAAACTGTTTAAGAGCTTCTCTGAAACCACTGGGATACATCTAAACAACATTATTTTCAGCAAAAAAAAGTTTTTTGATATCATAGAAAACAATGAAAATTAATGAATGAAAAGCTTATTATATTTCCTTTTTAAAATTTTCTTTGGAAAGAGAAGCTGCTTCTCTGACTTACCATAGCAGCTGCAGTGGCTGCAGCCTGGGCAGCTGCAGCCTGGTTGACCTGGTATTGGGCAGCCTTGATCTTGGCTTGTAGATGGGCAGGAGGATGGAAATATTTGCACTTTTCCCGAGAACATCTCCCTTTAATGTAATCCATGCACACAGTGACGGTGTTGTCGTTGGTATCAATCATAGCACTGTCAGCGGGATGAGCAAATCTGCAGTCATTTTCTCCTCGGTTACAATTGCCACGTTGATACTCTCGACATACCTGTAGAGGGGTGGAGAGAAAGGCAATGAGGAAAGTCCTACGAAACAGAATCCTTCTCAGCTTGGGATGAACTTTAAAAAAAAGAATGATTAATACATTAATAAATAAGATGAAAATGGAAAGATTTATAACCTGAATATTGTAGTATTTTTATAAATGAAGTACCTGAGTACTCTGCAAATAAGACTTCAGAAAGAGAAACATATAGGCTTAATGGCTACTTAGTCCTACAAATAGTATCCACATCCAAAATGTATCCTTTAAAAAGAGAAATATATATATTATGTTAATCATAATGAATAATTGATGCTATGTACCATACCTTCTTTCAACTAATCAACGATTTATCCAGCAAATTTGGTAATACGCAATGCCATGGATAAGTCAACCGATAAGCGTATAATAAGTGTTTATTATGTGCCAAGCATTGTGCTAATCACTAAGAGCACAAAGAAAGGCAAAGACATTCTCCCTGTCCTCAAGGAGTTTACATTCAGATGGTCCAGAAAATATGTAAATAACTACGTACATACAAGGAGATTTGGGGGAACTCAGGAAGCAAACTGGGATTAGTGATAGGAATACATCATCTAGGAAAGCCTGGAGAGATCCATCAGTAGGAGAGTTGAAGGCTAGTGCAATTTCCATCACAGTCACTGTGGGATGGCACCTGCTAAGTTACATAGCGCTTGCAATCTGTGTGACTGGAAGCAGGAGGACCTGATTGACAAAATTGTGGATCCCTGAAGTGTGGGAGAGGAAATGAGCAAGCCAAAAATGAAAATTAGTTCTATTTCATTGGTTAGTTTTCACTGGACTGAGATGTGGATGGAATAATTAAAGCTGATTAAGTAATTAATGACTGATGAATTTTCATTGTTGATATATACATTATCTTTCCACGTGTTATGATCCCCTGCTATTAAAGCTAAACCTGTTGGCTTATTTCCATGATTTCCATGATATTCACTTCTAAAATAAAATATTTTGAAATGAGTTAAAATTCAATTTAGTGACTGGGTCACTATCTAACACAAAGACTTTTATCCCTATGTGTATTCCTCATGCCTAGGACAGTGCCTGGCCCCCATCAGGCACTTATTTAGTAAATGCTCATTGGTTAAATAATTTGTTAAATTTCTCTAAATCCAACCATATCACACCTCAATCCACTTCTTAATAAACTCCAATGGTTCAATTATAAAATCTTCTGCTTGGCATTCAAAGCTCTTTATGACCTGCCCCCTCACCTTTCTAGTCTTCTAACCCTTTACACTCTTCTCCCCACCCATCCACTTTTTGAAGCAGCGATGTCTGGCCTCTTTGCAGCTTCCTGAACAAAGCATGTCATATTCTGACTCCAGCATCACCCCTTCCTGCAGCATTTTCCCTTCTAGCTTCCCTGGATTCCATCAAGTGCTAGCTAAAATCCCAGCCTTTACAAGAAGTCTTTCATCACCCCACCTTAATCCCAGTGCCTTCCTTCCCCTGGTTATGTATGCTGTCTCCATCCAGGTTTGGTTCCTTCTTGTAGACTGTGAGTTCTTTGAGAACAGAGTCTGTTTCGCTCACTTGTATTTGTATCCAAAGCCTCAGCACAGAGCCTAGCCCATAGTAGGCACCTCATAAATGCCTACTGATTGACTTGATTGGGAAGTTGTTGAGGGACTGAGTCATCAAAGGCATTGCTACTTACTGAGCTATTCCAAGCTTTTTCCACAAGAGGGCCTCCAAAACACATAATCTCCTTACAACCCCTTTCCACTGGTCCTAATGCAAGAAAACATTTTCACTTCTGGACTTCCTTTTCATATTCTGGGCAAATACAGACGCTGAGTTCTTTATTCTTATAACTAAAATACAAGGAAGAACTTAATGCTTGTAATGACTTAAAAAGTCGAAGTATTTTCTGATTCACACATGCTCAGTAATTAAATTGGAAATCTATGTTTATTTCCAAGTGTTTTGGTCCTGTGTTTGTGATTAAAAGCTGTATGCCACTAATTAAGAAAAGAGGACCAAAAAGGTGCCATACAACAATGTGTGCTTCCTTTCATTATTAGTCCAAAAATGGTCACTCTACTCCCTCTGATTTAAGAACTGCTCATTTCTTCATCAGCTGCTTGGAACTTGGAAGGCATTTTACTAAGGAATAATGTCTTTGAGATAAGGGACTGTTTCCCTGTGTGAATCCCCAGGGTCTCTACAGTACTTGGCACATGGAATACACGAAATAAATGCTTGCTGACTGACTGAATGATTGGCTGGAGGAAGGTTTCCCAGGACTGATATTTAAGCCACCACATAGGTGGTAACTATGAGTACCAAGACCATCTCTTTCCCTCGGGCAATGGAACAGCCAGGCTCTCCTTCTTCTCCTCCTCCTCAACTTGCTTAGAGGAAGGAAAGCACCCTCCACAAACACTCCCCCACAAGGGTAGAGGCTGGGCTCTGAGGGGGTCTGCGAATTAATCAAGCATTTAATCAACTAACAAACATTTATTGTGAAGTGAAGATTTTGTTGATGAGGGAGGTAAGGGTCAAGAGAAGGAAATGATTCATAGAGCTTTGCGATAAAGATCATCAGAGAGAGATTAGAGCCTTTACCTGGGGAACCCTTGGGAATTTGCCCTCCAGGATCCTTCCCAGTCCTGGCCAGAGCCCTATGGATCCACTTTTCTTCACTGGGGTCTAGGGCTCACTTCTCCCTGTCCACTGCTACTACCTATGTGTGTTCCAGCAAGGAGTTCTCTTTCTCCTTTGTTCCACTAAGGAACAGAACAAGTCTAGTACATAACTCTATGTCTTCTAAGTGATTTTTACTATTAAGGGGACAAAGGGATAAAGAAAGGTAATAACTAGGTATTCCCCAATGTTTTCTTCACTCAGATCCTTTGGAAAGACAAAGTCACACAACGGATATTAGTGGTGAATACTTTGTATGTAAAGGATGACAAAAAGATTCATATGAATTCCATAGCTAGACAAGCCATCCCAGGCATTTCAGCATTGCCAAGTAGTAGAACGGATCTCTGGGGGTAAAGAGCAGACCATGGCTTCTGGGATAAGAGAGGCAAGGTGAGGACATGGGGCACTGTCCAGAATGGCACCTCTAGAGTAGGGAGAATAAGTTAAAGCTGCTGGGGGTGGGGGGAAGGACACCTTTAGCCTTATTCCAAAGCTCTTCCCTGAAGGGAGGTAGAGTGAGGGTGCAGAGAGGAAAGCAAGGAAGGAAAATCTGGCTTGTCAATGAGTGGGGGAAAACAAGGATAAGGATGGAAAGGTGATCCACTGACAGAGACACAGTAGAGAAGAAGGTGAAGATAACCAGAAGTAAAGGAACCAGGGGGCATCAAAAGCACGATGAAAATCAATGATTGACTTCTATTCGACCTGGACAAAACTAAATGAAATGACCATTAAGGAACACACTGAGGAACACAGAATAAACCCGTTAAACTAGATTGTGGCCCAATTTATTTGAATAAATTTGGGCTAATGGTACAAGAGAATCATCACTGGGACTCAGGTCAGCGAACCTGGGATCACATCCCAGCCATGCCAACGTGCTGCCTGTGAGATCTTACTCAAGACCCCTAACCTACTTCCCTAGGCCTTGGTTTTCTCATATGCAAAATGGGCTCTGAGGGCCCTTCTAGCTTGGGTTCTCTGATCTGACAATTTCAAAAGAATACAAATCAAACATGTGACCCTCCACCTCTACTTTGGTAAGAGTTTTAATGGAGAATTTCAATAGACAAAAATAACCTACATTACAAATGTGTTATTCTTTCATTAAACCGAGCCTGGAAGAGACAGCTACATCTAACAGGCAGCTCTTATCTTAAAGAGGGTGAGACAATATATATGATTTGTTGTTCACGTTGTTATCACTTCAGAGATGAGTGGTTTGGGGCATCTCCTAACTGGCACAGAGAGGAATGATGGCCTTTCTCACTGTGTCAGACATTTTCTGCATATCGTATTTCTGCCCAGTTCAGTATTGCTCCCTCTCTCACCTTCCATGCACGTCTGGGATGTGCGATGTCCTCGCTTCCTTCTCTCGGGTTTCCTCATTTGCTTCCTTCAAAGCTCATCTCAAGTGCCCTCTCCTACAAGAAGTCTATCCTGAGCTGGCCTGGTGTTATTGCCACAGTTATGCTGTAAATAATTTATATTTGCATATCTGTGCGTGGTGTTGTTGTGTCTACTATACCCAGCTACAAAATGGAAATTCACTGAAGGCAGATGCTGTCACTTTTGCACTGCTATCCTGGTATCCCTAACACCTTTGTTTTGTGTGTTGTAGGCACATGGTATGATCTTAATAAATGCATGAGGAATGAATAAATGAATGGACAGATTGACTTAAATACGATCCCAATAAAAAATGGTTTTCAATGACTTTCAACAGCATTCAGATATGTCTGAATATAGGTTAATATACTTGATTAAAACAAGAACAACCTTCAAACAGCCTGAAATGCAATGAATTTCAGCCTTTTCTGAGGCTTTAAGAAATTCCATGTGCTCCTTTGCCCTACTTAGATGGGAAGTTGGGTTAAGAAGCAATACTGAAAACACATTTTCATATTATCTTTAAACAGCCCACAATACAAACCTATTTCACCTTTTCCTAAGGCTTCAAGGAACTCAGCTCTCTCTGCACCATTTCCTCCTCTCCCTGAATTTCTTGACTATTATTTTTTTCTATTCATCTACATTTTCACTTAGATGAGAAATTGGAATAGGCAAGCAGTGCTGAAAAAACATCCTGACATGATTAGCCAGACTGAGGACATCCAGGACAGCCTTTAAGAAAGTTCGTGCTCAGAGAGATAGACTTTGGGAACACTGAGTTTGGTTGGGAAGTGTGGCTGAGCTTTTGACAAACATAGAACCAAGCCAGAAGCTTTAGAATCCCTAACCTCTGGAAGTTGCCATCCACACTAAGTGGGGCCAGGCTCTGACTGCTGAGTCAAAGCTCCTGACATTGTCACTATAATAAACATGCATGAAACCATGAAGAATGTTTCATATGCAAAAGAAATATCTCCAACATATCATTAGCAAATTATATTAGCCAATGAAATGCATTATTTCTAGAATTTGAGTCATTGTGCAAAGTAGGAGCATTTTCAAACCTGGATGAAATGAATTCTGTCTCTTTACTGAAGAGGTATAAAATTCTGATCTCTGGGAATGTGGCGTGCCCGGCTCTATACTTTAACTAATTAGAAGGCAGACGTTTAATGATGTATCCAAACCACTAATGATAAAATATGAAAAGAATGCCTATATTGCATGCCAAGCCAGATTTATACAACAAGTTATGCTGAGCTGTTTGCATTTGTTTTAATTAAATTGAAGTGATCTAACAACAAAACTAATGGACTCTTTTCACAGTATTAAAATAAATCATATCAAATTATTATTAATAAGGCTATTTTAAAATAAATTTCCATTTGTGGACAAAAGTCAGATGAGCAATTCAACATTCTACAAAGTTGTAAAGGGAAAAACACCAATAAAAGTAGTGAAAAGAGCCCCACGTCAGAAGCTGGAAGACTTCTGCTTAAATCTGAGGACCTCCAAACAAACAACAGTTATTTTTGTCATTTTAAATTCTCTATCTTATGGTAAAATGAAACTACCAAAGCCCCCTTAACAAAAAACATTGAACTGCCCTGAAAAGTCAATTTCCAGCCAATGGATTGACAAAAGTAATCAAAGACAGGTTCTAGTCCAGGTTGAAGCAGGTGTAGGAAAATGGTAAACTACCTATCAACAGAGCTGTGGATGAAGAGGTTGGCAAATGCTTTGGAATCACACTAGAAAATATATTAAATCCCTCATACCCTTTAAAATCTCAGTCCCACTTTTGGGTATCTCAAGGAGCTCAAAAACAGAAGGAAAAGATTTATCTGTTCATAGTAGCACTTTTTCCAAAGCAAACACACCTAGAAATAAAATGGGTGCTCATCAAAGGGTACTATCTAAACATATGGATGTAAAGGAATAGCATTAGACTACAAGAAATTATATGCATGAAGGATTCAGAGAAGCATTGGAAGACCTATCTTGACTGATGCAGAGTGAAATCAATAGAGCAAAGGGGACAAATTAGATAAGGTTCATAAGACAAAAAAAAACAACACTGAAAGGAAAGAAAATCCAGATTGATTATGATGGTCTATCTTCGCTCTAACAAGCACAAAATGAAACACTTCCTCTCTCTCAGGAGAGGTGGAGGACTGCAGATTCAGAATACTGTATACATTGTTGGACATGTGATCTGAGGGCTAGTCAGTTTTACATTAACAGTATAAGTTCCATGGGCAGCTAGGTGGTGCTGTGGATAGAGCACTGGGCCTGGAGTCAGGAAGACATGAGTTCAAATGTGGCCTCAGACCCTTACTAGCTGTGTGACCCTGGGCAAGTCGCTTAATCTTGTTTGCCTCAGTTTCCTCACCTGTAAAATGAGCTGGAGAAGGGAATGGCAAACCACTCCAATATTTCTGCCAAGAAAACCCCAAATAGGGTCAGGGAGAGTTGAACACAACTGAGCAAAATTACAAAGAAAGGTTCTATACAGGGGTAGGTTTGGTGGCAGTGATGTGAAATTACAAAAGGCATCAATTAAACTCTGGAATTGTTTCTTCAAGAAACCTAGCACCAACATAAAATTGCCCAGTCCAACAAAAGCAAGTAAAATGCTAGAAGAGGAAGAGGCTGAGAGCAGAGAGGGATGGCCAGCAGCAGGGAGCAAGGACATTGCTGGACAAGTGGCAGTGGTCTTCCTTCCCTCTCCTTGCCACTATGGCTAAGAAGTCATTCCCTCAGTGAGATAATCCCTTCAAGTGACCATGACTCCCGCTTCCCATCCTCAATAAAGACACTCTTCCAAATCACTGCAAAGTTGGAGTCTCCCAGATAGGGGTATTAAAATCTCTTTCAGCTCCTCTACCATGCCTGTAGATCAAACCATGTCCACAGGACAGAAATCTCCCGGTCAGCTCCGGAGGAGGATCTGGGGGACGTGGCAAACATAATTCCCAGAACCACGCAAGACCCAACTGCTGAGCTACATTAAAAATCAAGTGAACCCCAAAGTCTTAGGCGCTTCCAAACCGATCCAGTGATGAATATCTTAGTCCGGTCGGAAGACACGCATTAGTAATAGCCCAAATGATCAATGCCACAGACTTCAAAGGGCTCCCGCGGCAGCTAGTTGGCGCCAAAGTGCACTAGGCAAAGAGTCAGGAAGACCTGAGTTCAAATGCAGCCTCAGACACTCTGTAACTATGGACCTTCAGCTTTCTCATCTGTAAAATGGGGCTAATAATAGCCCCTACTTCACAAGGGTTTTTGTATATCAAATAAGACAGTAATTGTGACGCACTTAGCACCGTGCCAGGCACACAGCAGACCCCTAAGAAAACCGTGAAGTCCTTCCCTCCCTTCTTTTACAGGTGGAGACACATGAGCCCCCCGAGAGCCGGGGCTGTTTCATTTTTGTTTGTGCTTCATCAATCCCCAATATCTAACACAATCCCTAACACTCAGTAGGCACTTAATAAATGCTTACCAAATTAAGTAGAAATCTACAGCATTTACATCATTTGGTTCCCAATGTCTAATTCTCCAGTTTCAAATACATGTCTCAAATTAATCACAGAGATCCCATTTACCAGGGAAATAACGAGTTTTTCTTTTAGCAAAGGAGATATGACTACATTTTAAAGTCTCCTTAAGACAACTGATTCATTTGATTTTTCAACAGGCCTAGTGATAAAACCAAAAACCTATTTTAAGTTATTCTCCCTAATTTTCTGGAAGGACTAAAAAATGAGACAGCAAGTAGCCCCAGATCGACCTCTAGTACAGTCAAAACGACAAAAGGCATTTCCCCCAAAATTTCTCTGACCAAAGCCAAAGCTCAGTTCCTTACTTTTAAAATATGGATAATAATAATATCTACCTGCAGGGTGGCGATGAGGTTCAGATGAGATCATTTATGTGTATAAAGTTCTCTTCAGACTCCAAAGTGCTACGTAAATGTTAGCTGGTATTATCACCATTAATGAAATTATCCTTGGAACTGCTAGCCATACTTATCAACATCTGTATCTCTAGCCCCTCCCCCTGAAATGAGGCTTTAGCCCTTGACCCCTAATTGGACAGGTCAGAGCATCTGCAGACAGGATCATTTGATTCTGCTCCCCAAAGGCCTATGAGTTTGGTTTTTAGCTGAGCTGATAAAGGACGTGGTTTTTTGACTCATTCCTGTTGTTCACCACCCATTTCTGAGTTTGGTGAAAGCTAGGACAGAGAGAGCATTGAAAAGTAGGAGTTACCCAAATAATGTGAGGACAAGTTCAGAGAGCAGAAAAGCCCAGGGGAATTTCTCAGAAAGAGAAAAATCCATTTGAAAAATTAATAAGCTCATCTCAAATGTGGCTGAAGTGAATATATACCCAGGAATATGCCCAGGACCCTGACTTCAAATATATGAAAAACAAACAGGAGCTTCTTCAGAGACAGCAGGGGAAAGACACTCACGGAAGTGGTAGTTTAAGATGAGAGAGGTGGGGGGAGAGGAGTAACAAAACAAAAATTCAAAATGGAATGAAGTTCAAGAGCCCCGTCAGCACTATGAGGAAACAAAATACACATTGACGTCATACGACATCCATCCTGCTGGAGGGAAATTTTGGGTAAGGCTAATTCAGTCCTTTTCCCAAGGACCACCTTGTTAATTTTTCTATCAAAACAATCAGCTCTTAATGGTGGAGGACTGACTAATGAAAGGATCTATATTAAATGGTGAATTACAGTTATAAAGGTAATCTGTGGTTTCACTCATACGGGAAATTTCCAGTATGGAAACATCATTTCCCAATGGAGGTTAGCACCTTTCTCCTGTACAGCCTAAGACTCTAGACCAGTGAGAGGCTGAACCACCTGCCCAGGGTCATCCAGGTCCTATCTATCAGAGGTGGGAAATGGACCCCAGGTCTTCTAGTCTTCAGGGCCAATTCTCTATTTAATATACTGACTGCCTCTCATACAGCTGCCAGATGATACAAAAAAGGAATAATTTATGTTTGTCTTCAAAGGGTTTAGTTCCTTCCCTCCCATCATCTGTTGGTGAAGGACTCTATCCCAAAGACTCCAAGTCCTGCCTCTAATCCCCTGAGGAAGGAACATCATCTCAAGTAGGTTGTGGCCACATGATAAAATGCCTGTGGTTGGGATGCAACATGTCCAAGATAAATTTTATCCATGTTTTCTAGTCACAGATAAAAAATATGAAACAGTACTGACTTCTGTTTTCAACCATAAATCATGGCTTGGGGAACAGATGTATAACAAGTCATCAGAGATACCAAAATGATCATGTTAAATTCTCGACGTTCACCGGTTCTTTCTTCCATCAGTACAGGGCTCAGAATCATAGAAAATATGACCATTCTTCTTAGGCATTTAAGCGAAGAAGAAACAACCTTTGTTTCAAAATTGCTGGCAGTCCTCTACCCATTTCTTTGCCTGGGGTGTATGCTCTAATGTCCCAGAGACACTGAGTACTGCCAGGCTATGCACATATACTCTTGCTCTCCACTGTGGCACTAGGAACCCTGGAATTGAGAATTCTGAAGAGTTAGGAAAAAAAAGAAAGGTAAAAAAAAGCCACAGTTATCTGACAGTTGTCCTATGGACAATGTAGGGAATGGTCTGGGTACAGATCGTGGGTGTTCAGAAGGCAATTAATTATTCATGTCACAAATATTTCCTGGTACAAGGTACTATGATAGTACCAGGTATCATGATAGGTTCTCTGAGGAACAGAAAAGTGAATACAACATGGGCTTTGATCTCAAGTCATGGAGGCAGTATGGTTCAATGGAAAAAGCACTGACTTTTGCAAAAGAGGGTCTGGGTTCAAATGCCACCTCTCTTAATTCTTGCCTGTGTGACCTCAGGCAAGTTACTTCCCTTCACTAGAACTCAATTTCCTCATTAGACTCGATGACTTGGGAACCCCTACAGGCCTAGATCTATGAAACCTTGATTAATGAGAGTTAAACATACACATAAGTACTCTCAAGAAGAAATTCAGGTGGCATTTGCCCAATGAATGATGAGAAAGAAAAGAGGCTGCTGTCTCTAGAGCCCATTTTATTCATCAATCAGTCAAGAGAAGCCGTCGAGAGTTCTCTCATGAGAAGCAATAAGAATGCATTGACGGATCTGGATTTTTAAAAGTCATGCACATATGGCAGTAAGGGGCAAGCAATAGAGGATAAATACTTGAAGATGACCAGATTTTATGAGAACAATGCTGATCTTTAACACACCAGGGACTTCATCGCCGCGGATACTTCTTTGTACTTTGCAGCTGTTCGTCACCTTCTCATTCTTTACTATTCTTACCTCCCTCTTTCCAGAAATCCTTTCAGCAAGGATTCCTCCAGCATCTTAAGGGTATTCCAAGCATGAGGCTTACTTAATCCTGTACCCTTCTGTCCTAGGAATTCTATTTTCCTTTGGAAGATCTAGAACAAAATATTTTCTCCCCATAAACACTCAATAGGTAAGAGTCACCAGAAAGACCTTGGGATCTTATTGAACCTTGTTTGGATACCCACTGGATGGCTACACATCCACCAAGGCTTTGGTCCCCATGTGCCTCTCTAAAACAACCTCAGCATCCCACCAGAGGCTGCCCCATGAGTCAGTAGTGCCAGCTCTAAGATGCAGAGAGAATACTTCATTTCTTCGTCACCTTGCTCTATTGATTCTATTAATATTATGATACTGGAAAGGATGAGAGTTTTCCAGGGAGGAGTGGCTTTCCAAAGCCCTACTCTGAGCTGCAGACTTTTTAAAACAAAATTTGTATGAGATTTTTAATAAAACTACCTGAGTCAACTGGTAACCTTCAATAATTCTCTCAATATTCAAGATTGAGTAATCTGAACTTGGTGCCTTGCTCAGTTATATTTTTACTAAGCAGGAGGCAAGAGAAAGTGGCATATAGAGTCATACTTGTGCCGAACACAGTCAATGTTGACCACGTTTATTTAATTCCCTTTATGAGTCTATTGGCTTATAAGTGATTGTATTCCATGATATAATATTTCCTTTCTTATAAGTCTATGAGTAACTATAATCTTTTGCATTTAGGAAAGGACAGAAGCCAAACAGTCTAACCCTCAGCTATTCAGAAAAACGACAAAGCCTTCTCAGACCTCCCCATCATCAGTTGACATCCACAAGATCCACTGAGCCAAAAGAAGCAAATTCTCCATGTATGCTACAAATCGCTTTTCCATTCGTCATAGTTTATATGACATTACTTATAACATTTTCATTCTAAAGCACAACATGTTCTGAAACAAAAATATGAATTTAATTCCACTTTAATTAAGCGCCTATTAAGGAAAGCAACGGTGTGTTCAAAAAGCACATGAAGAGGGTGATCCGTTTATGGGCCATTTGATGTCAGAATTCGAATTCCTCAAGGGGTGAAGTATCATCACAAATCTACAAATAAGCAATTATCCTGATAAAGACAAAATGCCTATTTAAACTGTGTAGGCATCAAGGCCAGTATTCCATTGGAGTGGAAATAATACCCAGAACACTTTGTAGCTAGAATGCTCAGAATGTAAATGTCCTCCAAAAAAGAATGTTAACAAAGGATTTAAAATCCTCATAAATATGGGATGTTATGCACATGGCCCAAAGGTAAACTAATAGTCTCAGTGAGCTGACTGACCCATTTTGTAACAGAAAGAGTCTGGGAGTATCTCCCAGTGGTGGTTTTATAAGCATCAACATTTCCCTTAAAAAAAAGGTATGACTGACTTTTCAGCCCTTTCATGGGCCTTGTAAGTTAGAGTACTGAAAAAAAAAAGATAAAATCATCTCTCCTTTGAAATTATAGGAAGAAGTCCCAAGATTACAAAGAAAGGAAAAGAGACACCTTTTTAAGGGTCTGTATTTGTCTTAGGATCTTGGGTTGTCTTCAGGGAATCATAAGGCAATCAGATTTAGCAGTTCGGTCACTTAGAAAATATGTGATTATATAAAGGCTTGAAAGAATCATCCAGCCCAAAATGAAATATCATAATGTCGGTAACAGCATTGAAATCCTTCTAAGACCTTCAGCTGAACTGTAAGCTGAGGTTAGCAGGCTGAGTCATGGAAGATGCGTATAAAATCTATAAGGATTCAAAAAGATTCCTTGGTCCAGCTAGTGATTAAAGAGGAAACGGGAGAAAGGAGCTTATGTCATTGCTCGAGGGCAAATAGGCAGCAAGGGCAAGAGAAGAGAATGCAGATCCCTTGAAATATCTTTTACCAATTTAGATCTGCAACTACTCTGCATTCAGGCAGTCACCCAGGACACTAAGTTTAACAACAATCTAGCTAAGGGTTACCTAGCCAGGCTGTGCCAAAGACAAGAAGCAAACATAGCCCAGATAGATACTACAGTGGTTAGAGTACTCCCTGATCCTGAAGTCAAGAGAATATGAGTTCAGATCTGGCCCCAGTTACATACTAGTTGTGTGACCCTGGGCAAGTCACTTACCCCTGTTTGCCTCAGTTTCCCCATCTGTATAATGAGCTGGAGAAGAAACAGCAAATCACTCCAGTATTTTTGCCAAGAAATCCCCAAATGGGGTCACAAAGAATCAAACATGACTAATCCACTAAACAACCAACTTCTGGTCTTGAAGGCCGCCCAGCTCTCTCTCTGCTGCACCATGATGTCCTTCTAGTACACTTCCCCTCACAGAACACTGACTGCCTCGATTTCTGTGTCTATCTTGGCAGATTTCTTAAGCAATGTGCCTGACTTTTTCTATGTAACAAAATAAGGACCAAAAGGAAGCAGATTTATTTGAAAAGTATTTTGAAATTCTTCAATGATTAACAATTAGCAGCAAAGCAACCTAATCCCAAAATAAGATAGGACAGAGGGAGAAAGTCCGGCAGAAAAAAAACAGAAAAAAAATGTAAAAATTGGCTAAGATCTTATTAACCAATTTAGAAGAGCGATTTTAAAAAACACTCCTAAAGGACTGGGAGCTGTTGGAATGTTCAAAATGTATTGCAGCTTTACATGAGGGAACAGGTTTTACCAAAAATAACTAAGCATGTATCCAATTAGCAAATACACTGGTGCAATTATTACCCTGTCATATAAAAATGCTGCAAATGAGATCATTTCACATAGAAGGAGTCAAGCAGGAGAATAACAAAGGAGGTTTATACAACAATTTTCAGTTTTGTGCAGTGATTTGCATACAGTATCCCACTGGATCCTCTCCAACACTGTGGGGTAGTTTAGGTCGTGAATTCGTCGTCTTTTGTCTCTTTTGATATCACTAGAGCTTAGCCCACTGCCTGGCGCATAGTGGGCCCTTCATAAATACTTATTGATTGACTGATTACATTATCCCCATGTTACAAATGAAGAAACTGAGTCTCAAAGAAAAAAAATTGAGACTCAAAGCTCAAAGTATCTTGATCATAGTCTGACAGCAATTAAGTGTCAAAGGTGAGACTGGTCTCCAGGTGCAGTCCACAATCCACTCTCTAAGATGGCACAGCATGCCATTAATAGAAAGAACACTAGATTTAGATTCAGAAGACCTGGCTTTGACACAGACTAGCTATGCAGCCCCCTAGCAAGTCACTTCCCTGCAGGCCTCAGCTTCTAGGTCTGTAATAAGGGAATAATAAATGTCATACTTCAGAGTTATTCTGAGGAACATGTTTTGAGAGCCTTGGAGCCCTAGAAAATGTGAGTTATTAATAATAAACCAACATGTAGACCCAGAGGTTCTCCTGACACAAAGCATAATGATGTGCTCAAGCCTCAAAGGAATGTATTTTGAAGACAGGTTATATGGCACTGGTTATATGGCCTCTGGATGGCAAGAGGCTGAAAATGCTACTAGGTGTCTAGATGAGGAAAGATAGGAGAAACAAGTAAGTAACAGCTTGTAGCACTAGTGACATTTGTTGCAGTCCTGGTAAAAGAAGTGAACCTGAAAAACAGACAAGGACTCCAGTAGAAGTAAGTAAAGCTGGTAGAAAAGGCCCCCATCCCCATGAAGCGCAAGTAGAAGGGAAGCCTCTATAGTGGAAAGACTAAAAGTTTTCATCTCTGGAGCCCCAGCGCCCATTGGATCACCTCACAGGCAACATTATCTTAATTAATGCCTCATTCAGGTCTGGAAGCTGCCTCAGACTTGACCTTGCCAACCCTCCTCATTTACTGTCCAAGAGCACCTCATACGCCTGAGGACTCCCAGAGGAAATGACAGAGCTAGGACGGGTATCTGGTGACACCAAATCCAAGTCTTTCTGTTAAAAGATGAGACCTTGGGCACTCTCCAACGCAATCTTCCCGTTACAGAATTTCAGTCGGAAGTTACCTGGGAGGTCACCTGGTCACCTGTAGCCAAACAAAAACGTCTTCCTCCCTATAAGTAGGCGGTCAGCCAGCCTTTGCTTGAAGACCTCCCGTGTGGAAACGGCTCGGAGCTCTCCAGCTGCCCTACTGTCCTTGGGGGTGACTCTCCCCATTAGGAAAAGGTTAGCTTCAATCTTCTAGAAGATTTCTTCTTGTTTGTTTTTCCTCATCTGATTAAGTGATCAATTTTTTTATTCAATCATGTTTCATTCTGTTAAAAATCGAAATATTGCTAATGCGGCCATCTAAACAATATTACCCAATTTCCTCTTCTTTTATTTTTGAGGGGAAAGAGAAAACGAAAAGTGTTTCGAATATTTGTTGGCCAGTGTGCCAGTTTTATACTTTCAATAAGCCTTGTCAGCCATTCTTGATGTGAATATCTTCTTTTATCATTCTGGTTTTAATTCCATCAGTGCTTATATTCTCACCCTTTAAGCTGGTCTTTGCTTTCCACTGAAAGAAGACTTATGTCTTTAAGGGAAAAAATTCACATCTACTTATGTGGTCTTAGTTATATTAATTTTAATGCATTCCTTCGATTCATCTTATTGCACATTTAGATTCACAGCCACAGGTACATTCGAATTTCCAAAGGCAATTCAAACAGGAGAAGAAGAGAAAGAGGACACTGGGAGGAAGAAAGGTAGGGAGGTAGAGATGGTGAGAGAGACTGTGGATTTATGAAGGTGTTACTCTGTGCCCAGTTCCAAGTGCTAGGGATACAAATGTAAGCAGAAAAGAAGGATATCTCCTGCCCTCGAGGAGCTTACATTCTAATAAGGGAAGACACACAAAAAGGGGGATATGAAAAGCTGGGATCAGAGAGCTCCTTGTGGGGATACCCATACTGAGAAAATCAAAGAGCAAAAAGAGATGGGACAGAGACAAGAGAGAGAGACAGAAACCGAGAGAAAGAGAGACAAAGGCAGACAGACAGACAGAGAGGTAGAGGGAGAGCCAGTAGAGAGACAAAAGCTTCCTCTGCTCTCATTTTATTCTTTAAGTTTTCTATGATCATCACCAGACCAAATGCTTTTTCATTAGTCTCATTCTATATAACTAGGACTGAACAAAGAGCCATGGTCTTCCCTGATGTTCCGGAATTGGGGCTGAGTGGCATTGATTGGCCATCACAGCTTGGGCAACATCAGATCCTGTTTCAGATAGGAACCAGAGACGGATGCAAACATCAATACGTGTGAATAAATTAAGGAAACAAACAAACCACAAAAACACCACTACTAAGAATACCCAGTATTTCTTTATGTTCTGCAGTTTGCCGGGCACTTTTTCTTTCAATACTGTCACAAAGGAGCTAAGTAAACAAGACAACGATAGTATATAAGAATAAGGCATCTAATGTTCTTATTTCATCCTTCCTTTGATTATATTTCCACGTCTCAGATCATCTGTGATTTTATCACTGTGACTATCCCCACTATGAGCATAGGTGACTCCCTTCTCTGATGAGGCAGTGAGTCTTCAAGAGTTAGCAGGGCCAAAACTTCACTGGCTCAAAGCCAAGCTGGTGACGAGCCTCCTCGTCAAATTTAGAGTCTGTTCCTCGGACGATCCATCCCTGGGCCTTCCTTGAAAACTTTGCCAGCTTAGTGAGATCGGACAGACCAGGTATTGCACAAGCTTACACTTCGGCAGCCCAGGCTCACCTCTGCCCCGTGACTGAGGCACCGGAAAAATCCTTCAGTGCAATTTCATTTCCTTTTATTAAAGGCAAATAACTGTCTGAAATGTGAGTGGTCATTTTACGTTCCTTCTATTCATTACTTTCATGAGGCAAAAGTGACTCAAATGTTCCTTTTAAAATGTTGTATTCCCCCTAACTTGGTTTGCTTCCATTAAAATGGATCTTCACTTGTGAAGTATTTATAAGATTAAGTTACAAGCACACGTGAAAGAAAGATTTCATTCATATTTCTCCCCCTGAAAAAAAATATTAGCCCCAGAGAAGCAGCACAGTATTCTTCTTACTTTCCAAGAGCAATACTTCCATCCATTTTTGTTGTTGATCAATTGTTTCAGTTGTTTTTGTATCTTTGTGACCCCATTTGGGTTTTCTTGGCAATGATTTCAGAGTGCTTTGTCATTTCTCTCTCCAGCTCATTTTATAGATGAGGAAACTGAGGCAAACTGGGTTAAGTGACTTGCCCAAGGTCACACAGCCAGTAGGTGTCTGAGGCCAGAATTGAACTCAGTAAAATAATTCTTCCTGACTCCAGTCCCAACACTCTATCCATTACACAAGCTAGCAGTGCCTTCTTCCACTTTAGGGGCTCTTAATTTGGGGGTTGGTCTTTGTTTTGTGGTGTTACATTGGCTATTTCAAAATAATGGGTTTCCTTTGTAATGCTGTGTACCCAATTTTACGCATTTAAAAACAGGATTCTGAGAGGTGGTCCTTGATCTTCCCCAAACACTGCCAACAAGCTCCATGGCACTCACAAAAGAAGGGAAGGACCTCATGGGTTCCAGCTTCATCCAAGCTCCTCAGTCAGGTGGATGGGCACAAAGTCTTGTAATCCACTGGGAGAAGAATGCAAATACCAACTGACTGACTGAATGAATTAGGAATTTGAACTGTTTCAATTTTTGCCTGGTCATTAACACATGAAGAACATAGTTTCCGCAGAGACTGTCTAAAAGTCCTTTGAGACTGGTAAGCAAGTTTTTCAATTTCCAACTGGTCCTCACCATTTCATATTGGGCGACTCTTGCCCAGGTTCAAAATCCTAAACAGAGATGGTATGGCAGGAATTATATGTATTTTATAGATTGAAGAGAAAGCTAGGTTACACAAATGGATAGAGACCCTGAACTTGGCATGAGCAAATTAAAATTGAATTAAAATCCAACTTTGGACACAAACCTCGGGGAAGTCACTTAGTCTCTGTCTTTCTTAAACTGTATAAAGGAGATAGCATTTTCATCTTATCTACCTTCCAGAGTTGGTATGAGGACCAGATGGCATATTTGTAAAAGTGTTTAGCACGTAATATGACAGAATAGGAAAAGGATAAATGTTGAAGGGGATGTGGGAAAATTGGCGCACTGAGCCGTCCAAAGAACAATTTAGAACTATGGCCAAAAGGCTATAAAACCAGGTATAACCTTGGACCCAGAAATGCCATTACTGGTCTGTATCCCAAAGAGATTTTTTTTTAAGCGAAAAAAAATCTATTTGTAAAAAATATTTATAGCAGCTCTTTTTGTGGTGGCTAAGAATTGGAAATCAAAGGGACGCCCATCAACTAGAGAATGACTAAACAAGTTTTGGTATATGATTGAGTTGGAATACTATTATGTTATAAGAATTGATGAGCAGGTGGACTTCAGAAAAAGCTGGAAAGATTTACATGAACTGATGCTGAATGAAGTGAGCAGAACCAGAAAAACATTGTATACGGTAACAGCAACACTGTCCGATGACTAACTATGATAGACTTGGCTCTTGGCTCTTCTCAGCAATACAATAATCTCTAAGACAATTCCAAAGGTCTCATAATGCAAAATACTATCTACCTCCAGAGAAAGAACTAATCAGTTCTGAAAACAGACCAAAGCACACTATTTTTCAGTTCTTTCTTCCTTCCTTCCTTCCTTCCTTCCTCCTTCCCTCCCTCCCTTCTCTTTCCTTCTTTCCTTCCTTCTTCCCTTCCTTTCTCCCTTCCTTCCTTCTTACTTTCCTTCCTTCTTTCCTTTCTTTCTCTTTATTCTGTCCTCCCTTCCTTCCTTCCTTCAGGACTGAGTTTTCTTCCACAAACTGACTAGTATGGAAATGCGTATGTTAGTATGATTGCACATGTATAACCTATATCAGATTGCTTATCAGATAGTATCTTGGAGAGGGGCAAGGGGATGGAAGCAGGGATAGAATTTGGAACTGAAAACTTAAAAGAAAAATGTTAAAAGTTGTTTTAAATGTAATTGGGAAAAAATGAAATAGTGTTTTTTTAAATGTTTAGCATGGCTCCTGGCACCAAGTAGATTTTCCATAAATGTCTCTTCCCTTCTCTCTCTCACTCTCACCACTTTCTCATCTGTACAGCAGGGGATAATAATAGTTCCTATCTCTGAAAATGATTATAGGGATAAAATCAGAGAATATTTGCAAAGCACTTTGCAAATCTTAAAGTGTAATATACATACATATATATATATATATTAGCTACTACAATTCTTACTCAATCCACAAGCATTCAGGTGCCCATGGTCTATGCAACACTTTGATAAATAAGGACAAGGGACAGGAATCCAAGTAACAAATTCATCCCTACTTGAAAAGAGCTTACATTTTAGCAGACAAAGAAACTGAGGCCCAAAGAGCCTCCAGGATGTGCCCAAGGTCAAACATCAGACTGCAGAACCCCGAGGGGAAGCTGGTCATCTGTCTACAAGGGAGGTGTCTCTTCCACAAGACTATCCCCTGCCTCTGTCCTTTACGCTGCTGCCTGGGTGGGTAAATGAGACGATGTTGCTTTCTTAAGAGTAATTACTTTCAAGGGGAAAATGATCCCAACGTGATATGCAAAATTATGTAAAGCTTCTCAGTGTGAAATGCTGAATGATGCTAATCAGAAAAAGGAACCAGGGAAAAGTGGGATTTATCTTAATTCTTTATTTCAAAGCCAAGGCCAGATTTCTCAGCTTCACTATATGTTGCCAAAAGAATAATTATCACTCACCATGAACTCACCCAAAAGTTTCAGACCTGGTCCTTCTGCCTCACACTTAAACCAACAACTTCAAAATTCCTGAGCTTTATCTATTCTTTCGGACAGATTCCCAGAGAGGCCCAGGCATCCAATTATCCAGGAGAAAATATCCCTTTCCCTATTCAAAGACCTTTATCAGGCAATTATTTGATAAACAAAAATGCCCTGAGTCATCACAACAAGCCAAATCATAGTTGTCCCATGTGTGAAGCTCTACCCATAAAACTTTGAGATATTCTGCATGCATTATCTCATTAATCTTCATAATATCTATATAAGGAATCCTAGGAGTGGAGGGAAATAATTACCCTCATTTGTGCCGTGATATACATGCTTATTTAAAAAGACGCTTATCTAATGAAAAGGACCCAGACCCTCGGGACTACTGCCCCAAGCACTAAACTTGAGTGAATCCACAGGGCATATCTTCCCCCTAGCACAAAGAATGTTTGAGATTAGAAAGTTCACCAACCAGTCACAAGTGTCAGCAGCCCTACCATTTCCTACCTCCAGTCTGTCTGTCCTCATCAATTTCTGTGCAGCAGCAGCTGCTGCAGCAGGTACTGGAACACCAGGATTCCCTGTAACCAGCATTGGTGCAGTTGGCAAGATGTCTGCTGGGACCAAGCCTGGGGAAACAGGTCCCAGGTAGGGATTGAAAGCGGCTGATGCATTGGTGGCTAGGCTGGGAGCAACAGAAAACATTGGCTGGGAAAAAAAAGAAAAGAAAAATAATTATTAGCAACCACACCATTTAATAACACAAATGTGTTGCTTAGAGTCTAAATCCCAAGGGCATCACATTATGGGTATCATTCCAGTCAAGGTTCTTTTGTTTGTTCACTACTTTATAAATAGACATTTATTTTGCCAAGAAAAGAAAAAGCCTAAGAAAAATAAAAATTTCTTGCAAACATTTTATTTAAGCAATATGGACTTGAAACTCCCCACCTACTTTTTTCCAAAATTTAGAATCTATGACACTAATAAGTTTTACTTTGAAAAAAGGATGGCGAAGCTTTTCGGTGCTGAAATGCCTTCTCACAATCGTCCGAGTCTCCAAATCAGACCTGATTTAACCTTGGGAAGGAACTTAGCAAAAAGAAGTCTTTAACTGTGCTATCAGATATGCTTGAAAGAGCTGCTACTAAGTGCTAGTAGCTTATCTGGGATAATAAATTAGTTAGGGTACCCGGTGAATACCATTCAGCATCACAGTGCAGAGAGCAATACCCAGACACAACTTCAGGGACTTGGGAAAGGTGATATAACAAAATGTCTTCTTAGCAAACAGTCAAAGTCAGTCAGTCAAAAAGCATTTATTAAGTAGGTACTCCAATAAGCTAGGGATTCCAAGAAATGCAAAGCTAGGACTAACAGGTTATTTGATATGTCAGTATATTTAGTTTTCGGCGGCTAGGTGGCGCCACAGTGCACAGAGTGCCCAGTCTGGAGTCAGGAAAACACAACTTCTGGAATTCAAATCTGGCCTCAGAAGCACACTAGCTGTGTGACTCTGGGTAAGCCACTTAATCCTATTTGCCTCAGTTTCCTCATCTGTAAAATTAGTGGAAAAGGAAATGACAAACACTCCAGTATCTTTACCAAGAAAAGCCTAAATGGGTTTTCAAGGAGCTAGACATAACCAGGAAAACAAATGAACATAATACTTAAAAACTATAAATAATTCATTTTTTTATATGTTTACTGCCCGCTGAGGATAGATAATCTTTCACACAGTAGAAATAGAAAAATAGCATTGGTGTAATCCTCTTGTGTCCTGCTCAATTTCCTAGACCCATGAGTGACAATTCAAGGTAAGTTTGTGATAGTTCACATGTTAACTAGCGGGGCTTTGAGGCAAGAAGTTTTACTCTCCTATCTAAACAGCATGACTAGGCTCTATACAATTTGTTAAATAAATCTAGTTGAGGGTAATAAATAACCTTCCCTTAAGTTAATTAATTCAATGAGCTTCTATAGAGTATCAACCACGAAACAGGAGTCGAAGATTAAAGTTTTTTTAAAAATTGATGCCTGCCACCAGAGAGCTTATATTCTCTAATGAAATATGTTGAACAAAGATAAGTAAATGTGACATCTGTACAAAGTACACAAAAAGTAATCCAGGGGACAAGCCAACAGCTGCAGACTCAGGCTTGCTTTCTGCCTTGATGGGAAGCCAACAGCTGAATGGCCAGAGACTCAACACACCCTTTCCCCAGCTTCAACACTGGAACAGGGCAGGAAGTCAGGGGTGGCTCTCCCCATCTGTTTGGGCACGAGTCTGGCAATGACCTGCTGGTGCCAGTGCTTCTTCAAGTAACAGAGTTGGTCTAAGCTGAAGCTATCATTTCAATCTATATATCCAGAAAGATTCAAGCCAACCTCTATCTTAGTTGAATGTGTAATTGGTAATACCAGGGTCTAATGCCCTTCATTAAAGGTCTCCCCTGATGGCTCTTCATGCCGTAGAGATGGCCCTGTGTTTTCAAAGAGTATCTCAGTCAAATGAAAACTAGGGCCGGCCCTGGCAACCTCGGATCAGTCCCATCTGCGGATCTGATTCCCATTAAATTGTAAGCTCCTTGAGGGCAGGGATTGTCTTTCACCCTTCCCCCAATGTCTAGCACACAGTAAGAGCCTGATAAATGTTATTAGTGGATTGACCAGCCCAGCTAAGTTGAAAGAAGCTCATCACCAAAAAAACTGGCCACAAGGATTTCTCTTTCATTTAATTAACAGATGAGCCAGCTGGCACCTGGGGAGTTAGGGATTTGTACTTTTGAGGTCACATACGTAATTAGTATCTGAGGCAGGATTTACACTCAGATCCTCCTGACTCCAAGTCTAGCTCCTATAAAAGGTGCCACTCTAGCTGCCAATGCATAGGGAGACTGGGATCTATGATGGGGAGAGGGGGTAAGCTCTCTGAGAATATCAGGGGTCTTTTCTGAAGAATTTAAGCATCGAATGATAAAATAGTCTAGCGTTTTATTTTCTGTGCCAAAAGGTTAAGAACTGTAAGACTCTGTTTCCTTTTGAAACATGGCTAATATGGAGATGTTTTACATGACTACATGTGTGTCATCTGTATCACACTGCTTGCCTTCTCAAGGAGGGAGGAGGGGAGAGAGGGATAGAATTCGGAAGTCAAAATTTAAAAAAAACAAATGTTAAAAATTATTGTTTACATGTAGTTGAGAAAAAATATAAAAATTGAATGAAATCCTAAATAAGAAAAAAAAACTATAAGACACAGTGTATAGAGCCCTAAAATCTAATCTTTTATGTGTTCATAATATTTAACAATACATGATGCTAAGTCATTCCATGGTAAAGTGATTAAGACCTGAGTTCAAATCTCACCTAAGGACCTTTCTAGCTGTGTGGCCTTACTCGAGTCACTTCCTTTCTGTTTATCCCAGTTTCCTCATCTGTAAAATGGGAATAATAATAACGCCTTCCTCAGAGGATAGCTGCAAGGATCCAGTGAAAAAACACCCATAAAGCGCTTTGCAAACCTACAGTTACTGTGTAAAGTGGCAGCTCTCCCTCTTGTCTGCTGGTGATAACAATGACAAGAGACCTTTCCCATCCATATTCCTCGGCTGCAAATTAACATGTTCTTCCAGGACTTTCCAATGTATACAGAAGCACGTATTCCGAATGTTGTAGGAAGTGTAGGGACCAACATTAGAGACACAAAAGAGGCTCTTGAAGAGAGTTGACTGGAGATAAAATGCATACAGTGGCCCTCATGTTCAAACATAGGAAAGGAGGAGGAGAGGAAGGAGTAGGAGGGGAGGAGGAGGAGTGGGAAGAGGAAGAGGGGAAGGAAGAGGAGAAAGGGGTGAAGGAGGAGAAGAAGGAGGGGGCGGAGGAGGAATGCCATCCAGTTTTGTGCTCAGTCTAAGGACCTCCAGCCGAGGAAGCTCCCTGTGCCGAGGCAGGGCTGCAGCTCCAGCTCTCCTCCTCCTTCATCCTCCCTCAAGGTTCTGCTGGTGAGACCCAGCAGGCACATGCTTGTTCACACACTGCCTCTCCCCACAATGTGAGGTCTTTGCAAACAGGGACTTTTCTTCCCTTCCTTTGTATTTAGCACCATGTTTAGCACCATGCCTGGACATGGTTGATTAAAAAAGAAAAGTATCCTGACAACTTGCAGCTGGCTGTAGGCTTGGAAAGTGAGAAGCTAAGTGACTTTCCCAGGATCACACAGCCTGTAAATGTCAGAGACTGAACTTGAACTTGGCTTCTTCACTGAAAGGCTGTCTGCCTCTCCATCCACTCTGTTGTGTCCCCCTTACTCTAAATTAAATAGCCATAATACCACTATTACATGGGTATTATTGAATATAGAACATTGGCATATGCAAAACACTTGGCAAATCTCCAGGTGCGAGATTATTATTATATTCAATTATTCATAGAATAATTATTGTTAATTATTAATTATCAACATCACTATGAGATCAAAAGGATTTCCCCCTGAATGGCCCCTGGATGTATCCAAGATGACCCCTATGCCTTTATTTTTCAAATTTAGCCCAGCAGGAGTAAATTCCTTCCTGCTGTCTGCTGGAAGACACTGCAGGCAAAGCCACATCGTTTTCTAAAGGGCTGAAACTCCATCTCATCCACCTCCCATTATCTCCAATTGCTCCCACTCAGGAGAATGAGAGCTATTTCATGAACAGCTAGACACCCCATCGATAACATGAGCTGGAAACTGGGGGACTTGGTTCCATTGGCTGCAAAAAGGGACCATTTCTTCATTTCTTAAAATATAGATTTTAGAACTCTCCTTGCTCTTGTTCTCCAGAGCTGGCCTTTCAGTGGAGGGCACCGGGCTCTGATCTGGGCAGCCTTAATCAGACCATCAGGGTCTCCAGCTGGGCATTTCCTGATCCTACCAGCTGTTAGTGCCTTAACTGCCAAAATTGCTTTAGACCTGCTTGATGGATATAGGTTTGTATAGAACCTATAGAAGTACATGGGGTTTTTGTTTGTTTTGTTTTTGTTTTTCTCGCTCAATAAAATGGCAATTTCTTGAGGGCAAAGATTATTTTACTTGTGCCTAAATCCCTAGTATTTAGCATGCCAAGCATACTTGTGGATCGCCCTACTGATTCCAGAAAATAAGATGATATCAGTTCAATTTAACCAGGGTTTACTACACCCCTACAATGAGCCAGGCAAGGCACAAGTATCCAAAAACTAAACAGCCTCTGCCCTCAAGGAAATGATCTTCTCCTGGAAGGAAATCCAGATCATTTTATAGAAAATACATGCCCAGATAAAGTCAAAGTGATGTGCTGAGGATGGCAAGGGCCCACTAACACGGGGGAGCATCAAGATCTGTCTCTTGTAGGAGGGGCTACTCAAGCTTGCTGCTGAAAGGAGCATGCACTTCACAGAGGAAAGGGGAGAGGCAAGGAGGCCAGAGCTTGCAAAGACAGAGGTGGCAGATGGGATCCAGCATGGAGCATGAAATAGGTCAGCTTGGCTGGAACAGAGAGTTCTGAAAGGACAGTAAGTGCAATCAGCCTGCGGTAGGGTCCTAGAGGGGACGATGGCAATTAGACTGACCAAGGAACAAACACTCATTTTCTCCTAAAGGTAACCACTGAGATCAGGGTGAATCATTGGAATGGAGCATTTAGTCAAGGGAACCAGCTAGGGATAAGGAGTCTCCAAGTGTCCCAGCAAGAACGTATTGGGGTTATAAATGGTCAAAACAAAGAAAGTGGCTGAATGAAGACCTCGGCTGGTTAAAACCCACGGTGGGGAAGAACAATTAGCAATCTCACTGCATTCTGTTTACACTTCTATTTTCAAGGCTAATCACTTGATAGTTGGTTTCTATTTTGACAGCAATGTTTTTACAGTACTGATTGAGCCTAGAGCTATGATGTGAAATTGAAAAAAAAACAAACAAACATTTCCACTGACTAATTAATACCCACAGCTTCCAAGGAAGCTCAGCATCTCATTGAAAAACAAATCAGTGATTAGCCTTGAAAATAAACAGGAGTGCATACTGGACCCTAATTAATGAATGTGTTCCTCGTTCTGCTCTGCTGCAGAAATTAGCTGCTAGTACTAGATTCTTAGACATTAAATGAGCCATTTTCCAAATATGTATTTAGCGTAAAGGGGGGCTTGGCAATTTCTACTTCCTTCTTCTTCCTAAAACTTTCACAGCGGTGTTCTAATCTCCTCCCGATAGAGGCATTTTCACCGTACATCCATCCTGCCTTGGAATGCTCTCCCTCCTCATACCTGGCTCCTGGTTTCCTCAGAGTCTCAGCTAAAATTACACCTTCTCCGGGCTTCCTCCTTTTCTGATCCCCTTTAATGCCTTCCCAAGGCTGCTCATCTCCAATTTATCCCGTATGTATCTTACTTAGACATGGTTGTTGGCGTGCCATCCTCCCCATAAGACCGTGAGCTCTTGGAGGGCACACAATGACTTTTGTCTTGTTTTGTATCCCCAGTGCTAAACACAGTGTTTGCTGAATAAAGGTCTGTTGACTTAGCTTGCTTTGGAGTAAATGCTTGCAGACCATCCATGTGTCTTCTTAGAGAGTGCATTGCAGTCTAGACAGTCTTTGATGTGTAATTCTCAGGCAACAGACATTTATTAAGCTCCTGTTGTATGCAAGCCATCATACTAGGTACTGCAACTAAACGACAAAAACCAGGAGAGCTTCTTCCCTCAAGGATGTCATGTACTCTTAGGAGACACGGGATGTGAAAAGAGAAATCAATATAATTTGGGAAGGAGGAGAGTGCCAACACCCGGGAGGTCACAAAATAAATACTGCAGACACTAAGGAGTAAAGTTATTCATTCTCAAATACTATAGGGACAGTGTCATGAGTTAAGAAGATGAAGCCACTTGGAATGAAGAAGTACAGCAATACACACAGGCACACATATACACTGTGTATTATGTGTCTGTTCATATTTATGCGATGCTAAGAAAAACGTAAGATATCTCTGAAATGAGATTTTAATATGATTCTCCTTTTAATTATAAAAATAGGAAATGAAAACAGACAGTGCTCATTTTTTGAACTCAACTATGCCAATCAAAAAGCGAGAAGTTTTGTTTCTGAGTGTGATTTAACCCTGGACAGGGCTTTTTGATTGGATTCTTTCTACATCCCTACCCACCATATAGAGAAAATGAAAGGCCTAGGAAGCTATTTTTGGAAGCTAAGTCTTCTGTAGTAAGCGATTTAAAAAAATTCAAAGTCCCTTCACTTCTTCCCATAGAGCTGCATAGGATCGGAATAAAGCGGACTATGCAGGGAATGTCTCTTGCCTTTGCTAATCTTTATGACTGATTCAAATGTTACTCTGAAAAAAAAGGTTAAATGTAAAAGCATGGAAGTCAAAATAAGCTTCCCTGTGAATTTGCAGCAAAGCTTTAGAGCTGGAAGAACTCTTAAAGATCATTGAGTCCAATCATGTCACTTTAAAGAAGAAAAAAGCAAGAGGCAGAGAGGCCCCACATCATGGGCTAGATCTCAACCCAGGGCCTCTGGCCTCAAACACAGCAGGTATTTTCTACTATATAATACAATGATATTCTCTCTAGCCCTCCCTTTCTCTCTGTCTCTCTCTCTCTTCCCCCCTTCTCTCTCTCTCTCTCTCTCTCTCTCTCTCTCTCTCTCTCTCTCTCTCTCTCACACACACACACACACACACACACACACCCCTCTTGCCCTCCCATATTCCCTTCTCCTCTCTTTTCTATGCCCCCCTCCTAATTATTTTGGAAACACAACCCACAATTCTACGGTACTGTAAGGTTTACACAGCATTTGGCAGGCACTGTTTTGTTTATAGGGTAACCCAGTGTGATAATTGTTTTGATTATTCCCAAATGAGTGTTGAAGACTCGTCTTACTGACTCCCGGTCCAGTGTTCTCCCACCTCACCGAGTTGCCTCAATTCAAACAATTCTCTGCTAAGGCTGGCACTTTTTAGCCAATTGAGTCATGTTACTCACATGACCTGGAGACAGGCTGGCCACCCTCTAGCGGAGTCACACCACATACAGCAGGGTGGATGAAAGGGGACACCGAATGCCTTAAAGTCACTTTAGATATGGAGGTGTTGACTTGGGACACTCAGGGGTGACAGTAAAGCCTTCTCTGGACCACTCCCTGGGCAGACTGGAGAAGTAAGCTCTCAAAAACAATTCAAGTATTCTAGGTATCCCTGGAAATGTGACAAATGATGAGCAAAGAACATTCTGCATGAGACCGCTAACACTGCCTGGGCAAACAAAAAACCTGCGGGGAGGGAAAATGGGAAAGACGCCTCGATTCTGAGAAAACATAGACCAATGCCTTCATTTGACAGATGAGGAAACTGAGACACACATAACAAATTGCCCAAGTACTCAATATCAGAGTCAGGATTTAAAATGCATCAAAGGTTCTCAGCATTGTGATCCAGCTGCTCGTTCATACCACAGACTATCTAACGTGGATCTTCCATACCACGTAGGAGGCTGTTCTCACATTCTTCAGAATCACAAGTCATGGGAGAGGCAGAGAGGTGGAGGGGAGAGAGGGCTGACTTTGGAGTCAGTCCTATTCCCGTTCAAATCACAGGCTAGGGCTGTCCCTGGATGGGTCCAACTGAGGACACTGCTTGCTCCGTTCAATGGATGGCTCTCCTCTAATAATTGCTGACGTTTATGGCCAAATTTAGCGTTCAACTATTAAAGCAAGCAACATTTCCTGGATCTAGTAATGCTTCCTGTTACAGAGAGAACACAATCTGATGTTGAGAGTGCTTTAAATATTTAATCCGAGCGACTTATCTAACATTAAGGACGATATCATGTTATCCACAAATTGGTAGCTACTTATCATGTACCTGTCCGATCCCCCAAGGCTGCTGGCAAGGCCCAAGAAGTGAAAGGGAGAAATCTCCTCATCCTGTGCCAGCAGCCAGTGGATCTTTGTGGATTTCTTTAAGAAATAAAAGTTAGTAAACTGCCCCCAGTACAGTAGTTTGAAATGAATAGGTTGGCATTTATGTCATTTTAAATAAATGTTTAAGCTTGTGTTACTTTTAAAATAAAATAAAGACTAGTTAAAAGAAAGTATTCTGTGTTTTCTCACCTCTATCATATGGTACAGATAATTGTTGTTCTCCTTCTATTCCCAATAAATTCCCTTTCAATCAATAGTCTAACCGCTGTCTTTTCACAGGAATCTGCTTCTCTCCCAAAGATACCTCCTCCCAATGCTGGAAACTCCTTACAATCTTCCACTTTGCTGTCAGGAAGCAGAGTGTTCAGACCAAAGGAGTGGACTATATATCTGCTTACAGAACATTCCTCTAGCCACCATTCCTCAATTACCTTTTTGGTCATGAAACAAATGCAGCAGCCTCAAATGGACCCTTCCAGATACAGCCCTTGTTTGTGATTTCTAATAGCAAAATAGCCACGGCAGCACAGCGCTCTCCAGGTACTTGCACACTGGATTTATAATCCCAGAGTTTTACTAACAGCATGGCTATTTCTTTATTAGCTTTAAAAATAGTCAGGCTATCATGGGAAACAATACTTCTGCCTCTGTAAATTGTACATACACGTCCAATTCTATTCCAGGTAGAAGGAACTATGACCAATATCCCAGGGAATAGACTATGACCGATCCTGGGAAAAATCACTACGATTTCAAAGTGGTGTTTGCAGAATGTATTCAACACATGAGTGTGACGGGCTTAATGACTTGGAGCCACCAAAAAGCATTAACAGAATTGGGGGATTTAGTATCTGCAAGAACATGACACCATTTGCAATAATGACAGGAAAGGTAGTTAAATTGTAAAGTGTTTGATGCTATATCTGGTGTCATTGGTTCCCAGAAAGGGTTGAACATGTCACACATACCATTTGATTCGGTTTCGATTCCCCTCCAATGTCCTGTTGAAGAGATACTGACTTACCACGGGTTGTAGCGGGGCGCCAGGGATCATGGCATTAGCGAGTTGCATCTGTTGGGCCAACATGGCCATGTTCTTCTGCTGAATCAGGTTGTTGCGTCCATTTATTTCCAATTGTGTTTTTAAGTGGGGAGGTGGGTGAAGATATTTGCAGTTCTCTCTTGAACAGCGACCCTACAACAGAGCAACAATACACACAAGTTTAAAAAAAGCTGAAATCTCTTTTTATCACTCATAAACAAACATGACAATAATCTTGACATTAACTACCTTCCTATCTGCAGAAAGTACAGAAACAGTGGTGAACCAATTCTCTCCCACTGTAAATCGAAACACGTTCTGTGAATTGGTAAACCACCGACACCATAAAAATAAGTTATAAAGAAACTGAAACATCTCAAAATGAAGCTGATTGATGGTGACAGCCTTGAGTTGAATATATTTGAAACTGCTCTCTGCACTATGACATCTGGTTTTAGTGTCTAGGAGAGATGCAATATGATTAACTTTGGTGCCAGAACATTCCTACAGTCAACCGTATTGAGTCTATTCAAACTGAATGAGCAACTTCACAGATTCACAGTTTTTATTCTATTTCATTCTTGAAAAATAACATAAATTTAGTGACACTGACAGAAAGTACAACTTTATCGATGAGCCCTTAACCAGTATTAGTACTATTATCCACACTAAACTGAGGATTGGGAAGACCCTTATCATCTCCTGCCTAGAATAGTGCAGTAGCCTCTGGCTGCTCCCCCTGCTTCCAGTCCCTCCCCGCTACAATTCATCCTTCACTTAGTGATCTTCCTAAAGCTCAAGCCTAAACAAACCCCAATGGCTCCCTACCACTGCCAAGATCAAATTAAAACTGCTATATGGTGTCAAAGCCCTTCCTAAGCTGCCCACCTTCATCACCAGTCTTCTCCCCCTTTATGCCACCCCCATACACAGTCTGTATTCCAACTGCACCTGGTTCCTTGCTGGTTCCCCTGGTTCCCCAGCTCTAGGCAATTTTCTTTGGTTGTCCGTCATTGCTGAGATGTTTTCCTTTTTCATCCTTGCCTCCCGCCTCCCCCAGCTTTCTTCTAGTCCCAGGTAAAGTCCTATCTTCTAAAGGAAGTCTTTAATGATCCTCCTCGATACTGGTGCCTTGCCTCTGTTGATGATTTCCCAATTATTCTGCGTGTAGCCTGGATATAGGAGTACACACAAGTGTTTGCATGCTGTTTTCTCCATTGGACCGTGAGTTCCAGGAGAACTGAGACCTCTCTTTGTGCCTGCAGCTCTTACAATATTCACTTAATAAATGCTTGACTGAATTCAGCATGGGTGGTTTTGGATGTATAATAAAGAAGATGTGTTTGAATCCTGCCTCTGGCAATTGTTGACTGTGAAAACACAGGCAAGGTACTTTATCTCACTAAGCCTCATTTTCTGTACCTCTAAAATGGGGATAACAATACTTCCTCAAGTAGATCTGAGGCTTAAATGAGATCATAGATATATAACGCTTTGCAAGCCTTAGAATTGCTATGGCATTGTGGATTGTGACTTCATCTTTGGAAGAGTAAGTCTAAGGTTCCCTTCCACTACATAACCCCAGGCAAGTCACTTAACTTTTCAGTACCCCAAGACTATAAATATTTACAGTCTTTAAGATTTTAATTTTCAGAGAAGGTGAACCTGCTCATCCAGGGCTCCCTATCCCAATGAAACCAAATGTTCATTCTCTGCCCCAGAAAGTGTTACAGAAATTCTAGATTATTTTGGGGGAAGCTAGGTGGTGCTATAGTACATAGAGCTCCCAGCCTGGAGTCAGGAAGAGTGATTCCTGAATTCCAATCCAGCCTCAGACACTACTTACTATCTGTGTGACCCTGGGAAAGTCACTTCACTGTGTTGCCTCAGTTTGGTCATTTGTAAAGTGGACTGGAGAAAGAAATGGCAAATCACTCCAGTATCTTTGATAAGAAAACCCCAAATGGGGTCATAAAGAGTTAGACCCAACTGAATAACAGATTATTATTACTACTATATCTATCATTATACTACAAGTAGTAGTACAATGTACTACCCCTACTGTTACTCTTACTACTCCTACTCCTACTACTACTACTGCTGCTACTACTACTACTACTACTACTACTACTACTACTACTACTACTACTACTACTACTACTGTTACTACTGCTACATTCCCAGATTCTCTTCTATCAATGATTCTAATCAGAAGCAATAGTGTGGATAAAAAGGAGATTTTAATAGAAAATCAGCCTGTTTCTCAATACTCCTTTGATTTTTCTAGGAAAAATTAATTTGTTAAATTTTGACCTTACACTATAATTTAACTTAGCAAATCATGGTGCTTGTGGTTATTACTAAATTTGCCAGGAAATCTAATTTCAGTGATCTGTTTCAGCTCCCTTGGAGTGAGAGAGACAGGGATTTTTCAACCATCTGTCCCTATACTTGGCATGCTTATCAACACGCATGACCCTCATTTTTGCAGCCAGCCAAATGTCATTTGAATAATCTTTGCATAATAAAGCATGTCTAATAATAAGAAGGTGCTAAAGACCAAGTTTTAAAACTCCTTTTGCACTGTGTACAAATACAAAGAAATTCTCTGAGGGGAAAAGAATTGTTTTCTTGGAGCAATCATTGATTTTTTTAAAAATTTTTACATGGAGCAAGGCAACACAGTAAGATCTGAGTCCTTGAATTGCCATTGCAGCATATTTGTGGGTCATGTATATTTGATTGAGTCATTTAACTTCCCTGGTCCTCATTTCCCTCATCTGGAAAATGGGAATAAGCCCTGTTCTGTATACCTCACAAAGTTGCTGCAAAGCTCAAATGAGATGTTACGGGAGAAACACTCTATAAACAATCCTTTGCTAACGTGAGGTTTTGTCTCAGTGCAAAAAACAAAACACGACAAAAAAACCAGTGAGGTTGGATGCCGAGTCAAGCCCATGGGGCAGAACTGTCGACCTCCTGGAAGCCACAGCTGCTGTGATTCTGGGCAGGCCAAGAAAAAAGAAAAAAAGAACATTTTATTATAAAAGGGAACCAAATAGGAAACGCGGAGCCAGAATATTCCTGTATCACACTTCTTACTAAAAACGAGTCGGGATAAGAAGAGAAGAATTAAGCGGGACGACACTCCGCCTTGTTCGATTTTCTGGGCCCGTTGTCTAGGGCTCTCCAATTAACGCCGCTCCTGTGGGCACCCCCTGCGGTCTTTGCCAGGCGCAGCAGAAAGCAGGGAGGTCTGAACTAGTAGAAAGCAAACACCAGCTATTTATGATGGGATTAGGGCACTACAAAAAAAATGAGAAATGAACCAGCCCTTCCCTTTGCCTTCTAACACAATCATATTTAAAGCCATCGAAGAGATGAATTACTGATTGTGGCAGACGGTCACAATATCTTCCATAGAGCTGATCTGCTGCTTTCCTTTGAAAGTGTGAAAAAATGTCTGAATAAGTGATGGCTGATTATATTCGCTTAGCTTCTTGGGGAGCTGAGAACTTGCTGCAGCCAAAGCCTCGGGAGAAACTAAGGAGAAACAAAAACCAGATGCGATGCCCATTTCAGGCTGATGGATCAGCTACAGAGCAGCCCGCAGAAGTGCAGGAAAATAGAAGACAGTGTAGCTTGCCTTTACTCGGTACTCTGAAGGAACCAACCAGCAAAGTGCACAATAAAGAGGGCTTTGCTTTTCCTTTGTTCTGGAAACAATGAAGATGTTCCCCACAGAACAAAAACCTATCTAAGTCCTAGCTATTATTATAAACACAGCATAGTCCTGACTCGGACTGAGCTAGGACCAAGGGAATGCATCTTTTTCAGAGAGAGGGTGGTTGACAATATCGCTCAGGATGCCAAGCTGAAGATGCAGCTAGCACAGTCAGACAGATGACTGGGCAGTTCATCAGGAAGAAATTCAATTCAGTTTATTCCAATACAGCATAATATAAATTCATCTAACTCAACATAGACTCGTTTGCTATGTAACTGTGTGCAGAGCCTGAGAGAAATGCAGGATTTCAAAAAGAGAAGGTTCCTTCTTACCCTCACTGAGCTTAAGATCTGAGTTCAAATGCTGCCCCAGATGCTCACCCCTCCATGACCCCTGGCACATCACTGTTTCCTTATCTTTAAGATGGGGAGGTTGGATGAGATCGACTTTAAGGTCTCTGAAAGTTCTCCCTCGAGATTCCAAAACTTCAATGACAGAAAACCAAATGGAGTTTTTAAGGCATGCGATAAATAATGAACAATATCACCCTCAGCAGGACATTGATCTACGTGAGTTCCAGTAAATAAAATAGGGATTTGATTTTGACATGAGGAATCCTACTGTGCTGCTGGTGTACAAAAGAACAATTCTTATTCTGCGTTGACAACTAGAAGTCATTCCCTCTGCTGCTATCATAGGACACGGTTTGATCCAAAGGTCCTTAGGCAGTAAGCACAAACAAGTCAACAGCTTGGAATGAAGACAAACACTTCTTTTTTCCCCTTTTAGAAATGATTCTGTTGACTGGAATCTGTGCTACTCTTCTATGTTCTTAGGGGGCATTTCAATCGGGGAGCTCAGGCTTGTTATCAATAATGCCTCTGTCCCATCTCTGGCAGGTGTACTATGACATGAGGGAGACACGAGTACAGTGGGACACTCAGCATTTCCAAAACAGTGCACCTGTACACTTGCTACCTGCACTGGCAATACATTCCTTATTTTCGCAGGTTCAACTTAGGAAGTATATATTTCCAAGTTTTGTTTTCATCCATTACAGTGGAATCATCACATAATTTGATAGAATACTGACTGCATTTTGGGACCTCATCTGATAGTGATTAATTATTAAAACACTGAACAATAATTTTAGGTTCCAATGTAGTTCATAGCAGGCTTCTGAGAACACCATTCACAAGAATACAGTGAATTTTTTTTGGACACTAGAGTCCAGAAAGAAACTGAAAAATGAGGGAAATCCTAATGAAAGATCATTCACTTTTTCCCCATCCTTTTTTCTAGACTTCAGGTATTCTGCCCATGTAAGGAACTCCTTTTCCTGAATTCTTGTAAAGTCAAAGTAAGACTAAGGGAGTATGGGGTCAGGTTAATGGCTTTCGTTGTGAAGTTGTTTCAGTAGTAGGGGGGAGGTTCTCTTGGCAAAGATACATGGCAGCTTGCCATTTCCTTCTCCAACTCATGAGGAAACTGAGGCAGACAAGATTAAGTGACTTGCCCAAGGTCACACAGCCAGGAAGTATCTGAAGTCAGATTTGAACTTGTGAAGATGAGACTCCCTGATTCCAAACCCCGTGCTCTATCCACTGCACTACACAGCTATTCAAAGAACCATAAGTTTCTCCTTGATTCAAGTGTGGGGTAAAAAGATTTCAGGGTCAGACCACTAAATTTACATTGAATAGAGTTGGTCAAGTCAGGACAAATGGCCACTAAATTGAAACATCTGCTTCTTCTTTTTTAAGAGAGCCTGGTTATTATTTTTAAAAACTTTTTAAAAGTTCTTTCAACATAAGCTGACAAAATTTTATCAAAAGTTGGCCAGGGTTCACACATACATACTCTCACATATATGCAAATAGGGAATTAGCAAATAGAAGTGATATTATTTCTAACAAACCCAAATCCCTCCATGGTAGGGGGTGAATACAGGTATCCAAATAACCATCCCTATGAGCTTCAATCTTTTTTATGTGAAAAGTAACTACTCAGGTCCCTCTGGAATTATCCATCCATGATGCTAAGAATCTGGGCAATAAAAGCTGTTTCATCAAAATGGATTTTTAAGATACTCTTTCCAATTTCCACTAAGGGGAGGACTAGCAAAGAATTCATTTCCCCTTTCCTGTATAAAGGAGTTCTTAATTACCTGCATGGTATTATCTCTGTGAATTGTCTTTGGGATATGTTTACAGTTTTGAGAGGTTTTGAATATGGTTCTGTCTGGCATTTGAAATCTCAAATAAAAACATCTCTCTTGGTTGTTAGTATAGAGTGTGTGTGTGTGTGTGTGTGTGTGTGTGTGTGCGCGCATGCTTGTGTGTGTGTGTGTGTGTGTGTGTGTGTGTGTGTGTGTGTGTTTGGGAGTGTGGGTAAGGGGGTAGGGAGGAAGGAAAGGAAAGAGGTGGGTGGTAAGAACCAAAACTCCCTCTGTATCAGGTTGCAGTAACTTTCCATTGAGAGAGAAAACATCATTACATCTTAAATGCCCTCCTTCACCTCTCCTTGTTGAATTCTACCCATCCCAAATATGGGATATAATATGAATAGAATATTTCTCTGGGTCAGAATTTAGAGACACATGATCTTTAACTGCTGAATGGAGAATCCTAGCAAGAATACATAATAATAATAATAATAATAATAATAAACCGGCCATACATGTGTGCACTGTGGAGGTAAGGGATGATGGCCAAATTTACAGGAACGCTATCTACACCACAAAGTATTTTCCAAATAAAATAACCCACTCAGCCAACTTTCATTTGAAACGCTGGTTTGTCTAGAATAGAAATGTTTCTTTCGATTGTTGAGGCAAAACAACATTTCCTTTGAGATGGTTGAGATACTCAAATGTTTTTTAAGCATTTTCACAAGCCGTCCTCTGCTCTGAGACATGCTGTGAACTTCCTTATTTGCCAGCAACTCTCAAGGGAATTCATGGTCTTCCTACTTAAAATAGTTGCCAAAAGATTTTTTTTCAGATAGGATGACAAAACTATTTAAAACCTGTGCTAGGAAACCACATTGGCAGTCAAGATAATAGTCATTTCTGGAAATGCTTCGTTTCTCTAACCTGCTTTTTGCTTATCATTTCAATATGAGAAACAATGTGATTTGAGTTTCTAAAAGGTTAAAATCATAAAAAGAGTGGATAATTTTGAAATAAAGACAGGCCAAATATCCAATTTTACAGTCTGATTTTATGTGTTTATTGAGGGCTTTGGTTTGGGGCCCTTAGGAAGATTTGTTGTGCATAGTAAAGCCTTGATAAAATTTTATCCAACTGAATAGACCTGAATTGATATCTCTGGCATCATATCTTGAAAACAAATAAATTGTTATGTGATGCTGTGCTATTTTCCCAAATATCAAAAGTTGTTTTTTTTTTAACTACAACTAATTAATTATTATCTTCACTTAAAAGGTGTGAGCAGAGAGATGCAGAAACACCATATGGCTGATAATCTGAAGATCGTGTATTTATTTGTCACTTAATTGCCCTCTACTGAAAGAGAATCCTGCCTGATTTTCTTTGAAATGTGTTTCATGTTTTTGAGCTTTTTAATACAGCTGTGTCTGGTGTTTAGGAACTTCACTCAACAAACGGAATAACTACGAGATAGAGCGCCACCTGAGGAACTGATTCAGGAGGAGTGGTCAGCTCTCCCGGCAAACCCAGGTGAGCCTCTCATAAGAAATAATAAGAATAAGAAATTTCCAGGTGAAAAAAAAATTCTCTGTCAACGCATGTTGGAACCTTTTCTACAACTTAGTCTTATTGGTGTTTCCTCTAGCACTGAGGTGAGAGATCCCAGTCAGCAGGTAACAGAGGGTACTCTCTCCGTCCAAGAGCTACAATGTCAATCCGTTGTCAAGAACGCATTGAAGGGAAGGCTAGGTATGGATGAGCAACAAAGAGGGGGTTGAGTGGGGCAAACCTGGCTGTGCTGCCTTTTAATGACAAAGCCCAAGGCTGCCTGTGCATCATGTCCGTGCCCAGGCACAATCCTAACAAGAAGTTCACGATAAAACAGAACAAGCCTTTTAGGGTAGGCAGCAATTAAAGAACTTAAAATACGCAGTCAAATGGAGATCTTCCCAACTGGACTCATTGACTGACTGCTGTTTGTAATATATGATTCCTCGTATTTTTAATACATGATCCATAGTCATCAAAATTCTGTAGCTATTTCTTAACTAAGAACCCCTCTCTTAAAAAAAGAACCCCACTGATCAGTTTACCAATGAGAGGTATGGGGTTTTTTGGCCCTGTAAATTGGATAACTTGTACATTAGACACTAAAAATGAGTATTTCATACTGAAAACTGAAAGTGTCAGGGTTGGGTTGGTTTGGTTTGGTTTTGAATTCTGTGCTTAAACATTATTAGAAAAGTCCAGCACCACAGAAATGGAAGAGGCCTTGGAATATCATCTGACTTCAAAGTTAGGCAAGCAAGCAATGCCTTGGATATAACTGGTGCTTAATAAATGTTACTATATTGCATGCTATGTATTCATTCTTTTCTTAGGAGACCTCTGGAGATGGAGACTCCCATGGTTTTATTACATCCAAACAAATAGAGTTATAATTATACTATAAAGCATTAAATTACACGTCAAGAGTTATATAAACATTTTATAAACAAACATGCGGCTATACTATAGTAGAGCAGGAGATCTGGATTGAGGAAGGCTTGAGTTCAAATCTAGCTTCAAGACTTATTAGCTGTATGACCCTGGGCATGTCACTTAACCTCTGCCTGCCTCCTTTTCCTCATCTGTAAAAAATAGGGAGAATAATGCACCTACCTCCTGGGGCTATTGTTCAGGTTAAATGATATAGTATTTGTAATGTTTTTTGCATTAAAGCAAAGCACCTTAAAGTACTATCGAAATGCTAGCTCCCATTACTATTAATACCAAATTTCTACCCATTTCCCAAATAATTTTTTTTATACTCCTTTCAAGTCCTTGCTAAAACAACCATGTCCCCCTTTAACTTAATCAGAATGTGTATGTTGTGTGTTTTTGAAGTTCACTTCAGGAATCAGTGCCTCAATAGTCAGGAATGTTTTTGCATCTAACCAGAAAACTTCGTATTTTAAATTCACTCCTTATTTTGGGATCTAAAGCAGAGATGAAGAATAGGTGGCTTGTAACCTCATCACAGCACTCCAAAGAAAACTGAAGACAGCACTCCAATGACCTATTCCTTAGCTTCTTTAGCTAGACAATGGCAACTCTTTCACCTTCTACTCTGGATCCTAGGACTTAGAGGTGGGGAGGATGTAAGAGCTTGCCTTGACTCCTTCCCTCCTCATTCACTAGATGAAGAAACTGAGGGCCAAGAGGTTTTGTGGCTTGTTTAATGTCACAAAGATAATTAGAACTAAAACCAGAGCTGAAAGTCAGATTTCATCTCTAAATCCAAAGGTTTTCCCATGGCTGCCCTCCCTGCCTCAAGTCTCCCCACATCCATCCCATCCCATCTTCTGCTAAGCTCTCAAAGGGCAAGTCAGACAAAGCCACCCCCCATCCAATCAACTTTTCAAAGTAGCTCCCTATTGCCCTCAAGATGCGATAGAAAATCCTCCCCTTCCCTGCCTACCTCTCTAGCCTTCTACACTATTCTCCTTGGTCCTCACTCCCCATCCCCACCCATTTACTCCAAAATCTAGCGACAATGGCTTCCCTTCTCTTCCTCAAAGGGGCTGCTACATCCCCTCACTCTGGCCATTTCCTCTGGTGCTGCTAGACCTCTCTCCCTCTTCTGTCTCATGGCTTTCCTGAATTCTTTCAAATGTCATCTAACGTCCCACTTTTGGCCAAACTTCCCAGTCTTTCCTTCTCTCTGAGAATGTTCACGATTTTATCTTATTCATACACAGCTATTTGCACGTCGCCTGCCCATCTTAGACCATCAGAGCAAGGACTGGATCTTTTGCTTTTTGTTTTCCTTTGTTTGGGGGGAGGCACATTCCTCATGCTTAGCACAATGGCTGGCACATGGTAACGTGACTTATGAATTTAAAGCACTGACCAAATGAACATTTGAGGTAATCCCCACACAATGTCACCATTTCTTCACCCAACAAATGTGATACAGCATTTCCATTAGACTATTCCAGCTCAAAGAACCTGCAGACTTTGCTTCTAACAATGAAAGAAGGTAGAAATGGATTTTTAAAGGCTTTCTGAACCATTGCCAAAGAATAATAAATCATTTTCCTCTAGATTTAAAAAAGTTTTTAAAAAAGAAAATCTATTTTTTTGTAGCAAATCTTTTAATCTCAGAAAAAACAAAACACAGAAACAGGAACATATGTCACTTGTATATATCCACTATTTCTGCTAATTAAAGAAAATTCTAACAGTCAACAGTTGAGATTCTGCCAAAGTCAAAAGCTCCAAAGTTTAGGTGGCCTTTGTATGCTTTGTGATCAAAGTCCAATCTCAATGGGGGGAGGGAGTAGGAATGGGATTTGGGCCTAGAATCTTAATCAATTAAAAAAAAACCTTCTTTCCATATTGAAGTCACAGTTCCTATCTCTGAACATCCCTGAATTTGATGAGGATTTTTAGACAGTGGACCTAATGACATTAGAGCACCCCAAAATAGATTCAATGTTGACGCAACGCCATCACCCTCTGACTCAAACACCAAGATACCATGACTGTTTCCCAAAGAACTCACGAGGTTTGGGTTGCACAACTCTCATTAATCATCTTGCAGACTGCCTGGCTGAAACCCTACACAACGAATAGCTTTTCTTTTAGCCCTGAGAGTCAAATTCAGAATTAGAGATGGGGAAAAGGGGCTCTGATAATATCCTAACCAGTTCACAAAGATCTTCGAGTTTTCTGATAGTCTTCTTTGGCACAAGATTGTATCTATGGACAACAATGGTAATAATTACTTACAGAAACTTTCATCTCTTGGACTTTTAGTTGGGGAACATAACACTCACAGTCTCTTCATCCTTAGAGAATCAATCAAAGGCTAAATCAATCAACAGACATCTATGATGCCCTTACTGTGTGCCAGGCACTGCCTTAGAGCTGAGGATTCAAAAGCAAAAACAGGCCCTGTCCTCAATGAATTAGAGACGTTTCACATAGTTTAGTCGTGAGAAAGTCATTCTCGCCTCCCCTTCCTTTCCATTGCTATCACTTGCTCTTCCCCCATTAGAACAGATCAGGTGTTGTAGAAGAATGCCATAACCAATGAACCTGCATTTTCTTTGTCTCCAGTCCCATTTCCTTCATGTCAAGAGAGTGACTCAGAATGGGTCGATCTCCATCACTGGTCCAAGCGCACAGTTTCTGTGACCTTACTAGGGCCCTGTTTATACTTCAGTGACATTTTGTGGATGCCAATATCTTTAAATGGTCTGATGTTTGCTGGCTGTGCTATTACAAGGCCTTAAAGTCAGAGGTGCTAGAGTTAGGTATTTTTCAACCACTTAAACAGCTCTTTAGGTCCCCAATATGGTCTGCAGTCCAAACACTTTTCACTGTCATCTAAAGCAGACGCTGTTTCATCTTGCCAAAAGAAAAAAAAGTGTACATAATAAAAATAAATGGTTTAATTATATGACCTGCAATTCAACTGGAAAATGCAAAATGTCTGACTAAAAGCAAGCAATAAGTTATTATAACCCTGCTATTGGTTGACTCATAAATCATCTTTATTTTAGTTAGTTAAAAAAAAATACATTAATGGTGCTTGACTATGGGCCCATGAAACAGGCTGTTGGCATCAGAACTGTCCTCTCTGTCCATGACTCGATGCTTTCATGATATTGCTTCATGCTGTTCTTTGTACTTGGTTTTATGCATTCATTGATTGACTTTTTCTAAATTGACTAAAATTATTCACGGAAAATCATTTGCTTTATCCCCATGGATATGTTTTATGGGACTAGAAAAATGGATATTTTCCTGACAAAGAGAGTTCTGTGATGGTGCCAGACAATTTGCAGTGGAAACATTGACAACTCTATATTTCTCTGATGATTGGCTGCTGTGGAGGCCCATCAACGATGCTTGTTAGACAGGGCGATAGAATATTTTTCTAAAAACACAGAAGTTATGAAGATGGGAAAACCCATCCATAGAAAACTGCCCCCAAAGACTAAGACAAGAACAGTGAAGTGCTATCAGGTTGATTTACACGTTTTTATGCTTTCCCTTTTCTACATTAGAAAAATGTTTTTAAAAAATGGCTAGTCTTTAATTCACATCTAAATGAGACTAACGACAATCCAGTAATTGGGCTGTCAATAGTATGAAAAAGTCACTGTCCAAAACCTGTCTCACATGCTTCATAGAGACTGTGCTAAGAGCACTTAGGAGGGCATGACAAGTAGATGCAAACATGTTTTGCCTTCATCTTCACAGCTCAATCCCATCTATACAACATATATGCAGACATCACAATCCAGATTATCTGTAACACCACGGTTAAGAAAATTACAAACATTGAGATTTCTCCAAAGTCAAGACTGTAAATCGCCCTTCAAAATTCTTATCCATTTCCAGGGTCATGGAAGGAATGTACTGTGACAGTTATATTGGTATAACTAGTAATGAAAGGGACAAACACCAGTATTTGGTGTCCTAGAGGGTAATGGATGGGCAGAATTCACAGGTCCTCTCATTTCCACTGTATCACTCTCTCTCCTTCCGTAAGCTCATGGGGGCATCCAACTGGACATGATTGTTGTTATTATCCAACAGTGGAAATCCTTTCCACACCAAGATTGTGTTTCTCACTCTCATTGGGAATAACATAGGCAACACAAGGAGAGAAGAGTTGTTGAAAGATGGAACCACATTTGGCTTTCAAGTTCTCCTCCCCACCTGGAGGAGGCTCAACTTTGTACTTTCACAAATCAAGCTTGATATATCAGGTTCTTCAACTGCTTGGAAAACATCTCTTTACCTAAGTGAAAATTCTCTGGAAGTTCACTCAGATCTTTGAGGATGCTGCAGCCCTTGGTCTTAATAGCTGAGAACCTTAGCATTCGGGGCAACACACACACACACACACACACACACACACACACACACACACTCCTCTCTCTCTCTCTCTCTCTGTCTGTCTCTCTTTCTCTTTCTGTCTCTCTCTGTCTGTCTGTCTGTCTCTCTCATCTCTCTCTCTCCCCCTGATTTTTTTTTCCCTCGGAGTGGCATTGTAATACATGTATATCTATGTAATCTTCTTTTATAAAAACTCTACTTGTTTCCCATGGCTAATATCACCTAAATATGACCATTTGGATATCAGAGACAAAATGGAAAAAAAAAAACTACAAAGTGCTGAAGGAATCCAGTGGAATTTTTAAAAGCCATGGCCAGTCAATTTTTTGGGGAAATAAAAATTCCAACGGATGAAGCAGAGTTGGCTCAGCATTTCTGGAAAGCAGCATGGAATGGTAGAAGGAGGACTGAATTAGAGACAGAGCACTTTGGTTCCAATCCCAGCCAGCCCTGCCTGGAGCCTCCTCTGTGACCTTGGTCAAGTCACTTAGGTCACATCTTTGGGTCTCTGTTTCCTCATCTGTATAGTAAAGGAGCTGGACTGGATGGCCTCTTAAGGTTCAACTCAAAATCTATGATCTCTTCTTGGTATATCTTTATCAGGAAAACACATCTAATAAAAAATGAAATAGCAAATTTCAAATGCTGATGTTGCCTGGCTCCATGGGCCAGCTCTCTGTCCTTCACACCACACCCGACTCATTACAGGTCTAAGTATACAAAAAGAAGCAAGCCTTTAATCTTGTAGCCGGCACAGTTCAGTTTCTCTAACCCAGGAGATCTTATCCCTGTTTGTGCTGTAAACCCCTTTAGCCTGTGGTAAAGAAAGGTTTGTTGCTGTTGTCCATCCTTCTATGGACGCCTTCCCAGAATGACATTTTTAAATAAGTGAAGGAAATACAAAGTTTTGCTAAGATGATAGTGAAAATATAAGTTGTCCTTTTTTCCCATCCAAGTTCATGGACACCCTACAGCCTATCCACAGACCCCAGAAGGGACCCAGAGAGCTAAGAAGGCCAGCCTGAAACACTTTGGTTGGTAAAGAGAAGGCTTTTGTGCTAACCCAGATCAGTTAATCATTTTAGAACATCTCTAACACAACAGGGGGCCCTGGTCTGAAGTGTCATTAGATACTGTGGAGAATATTCTTAAATACTTTTTTAAGATGGGAAGTAGGGAGATAATGTGACTCATAGCAATGTAAGCCATAGCAACACATTATTTTAATAAGTAAGAATGTGAAAGTGAGAAGAGAAAGCAGACGGCTATCACATGATGTTTTTCTCTTGCTACCATATCAACATTCAGGCTGAAGTCCCAGGATCTGCTGAACACCCAGCTTGAGAGCATTAAGCGAAAGCCTCACGGACGGGAGTTTTCAGGTCTCCGGCTCTGGCTAAAGTAGGAGACTGCTGGAACTGCCCCTGCACCCTGACCCTATGAGGAGACGCTGGCGATGAAGCTGCCTCAGGAGCCATCGCGGCATCCTAGAACCCAGAGTTGGAAGTGACTTTAGCTGGAGTGCTGCTCCAGTGGGTCTGAACCGAGGGTCCCAGAACTTGTCTATTTGTTTTTAATAAGCTGATAATTGCATTTTAATAGAATTGTATTCCTTGTACTCTTCTGTTTCGTTTTCAGCATTTAAGAATATCAGAGGCTTCACCAGAAGGCCTTGCTGTTTTAGCAATGATGCAAGGGTCCCCTTCACAACAGCCCTCAGTCATTCTTGGCTTGGATCCCTCTGGGGATGAAGGACACACTACCACACAGAAAGGCAGCCCATTTCATTTGGGGCAGCTTGTTTGGGTGACCAGGATGGAGAAGGGAACCAAGAGCCCAAGGTTAACATCAGGCTTGCCCAGAGGGCTGCCCTGCCAGCTGTGTGGCATGAGCACAGCAGGAAGACTTCTTATGTGCAGCTTTGTTTACATAGTGTGAATGGTTAGACACGTGTTTTCTGTAAAAATCCTACCAACTGAATATTTCCCATGTTTGTTCCATCTGCATTTTCAGACTAAGACGCAGCCAGACACATGTCGCCAGGGAGAATAAAGGACCTGGCCCTCCAGGCCTCTCCTGGCCCCTTTTCTGCAGCGTGGCACCATCTTTTGGCACTATCCTCATCCCTGCTGGGCAACAGACCTAGGCTCAGTCCAGTATCTACTGCAGTACTGCACCCAGGCCTGAATTCACTGACCAATGGCCTCTGCCCAGCACTGTGCAGTGGAAAGGTCCCTGGAACTGGAAGCCGAAGACCTGAGTTTGAATCATGACTGCTATATACTGCCCATATAACTGTCAGGCAAAACTCTTACCATCTGAAAGCTTCACCCGTGAGTTGAGGAGGCTGGACAAAATCATCTTCAAGGTGCCTTCTAGAGTTATGATCTAACTCGAAATGTATGATTTTATGAGGAAGACTTCCACATTCTTCACATGTATCAAAGCTGCCTATCCCATCCTACCTGTTCAGCTACCTATCTATCCATCTATCTAGTGCCTACCTCAGACACTCAGCCCTGTAAACCTGGGCAACGCACTTAACTACTGTATGGCTCACTTTTCTCATATGTAAAATGGGGAGAATCCTAGCACCTATCTCCCAGGGTTGTTGTCAGGATCTAAGGAGATGATCTAAGCACCTACTGCCCCCTCCAACCCAGTCTGCTGGCCTTCTTCCTCACACCACAGGACTCCCACTAACACTGCCATCTTTTCTCTCACTCTAGACTTTCTCGAGTCATCAGCAGGACTTCTTGGGCCATCTGACCACTGACCCTTTGGTTTCAAGCCCTCTGTGCCTTCCACAGCCACCTCGGTGCCCAAAGGAGAGGCAGGGGAGGGACAGAACAGGACCAGACTTGCTCCAGAACCAATTTTGTATCCCCATGCTCTTGTAAAGAGTAGATTCTAAAGGAAAATGTTTTTGGCTAGTTACGTCGATGGTTAGAAAAAGCAGCAAGCCCCGAGCTGCTAGAGAGGCGACCTCAGCATTCCGTGAGCTACGGGGAGCTTTGGTGGGAGGACCAGCAGGGGTGGGCATTTCTGCTGCCCTTCCCACAGGGTTCCTGACTAAACCAAGACAGGAAACAGGTGCCCGGGGGACTAAGGGATCCACAAAAGCCTCCTGTGGGACTTTACAGCAGAGAAATGCCTTGCCCTGCATTGTCCACTTTCTTAGTCTGATCTGCAGTGTTATTTTTTTTTTCATTTCCACCAGGGGTCTGCATTTCTAAGCATCGAGTACCTAGCCCTGACCTCCACTGCTTGAGAAGTCTCAGTCATGCCCACTTCCCTCCAGCTCAGCTCCAGAACATGCAATTTTCTCAACAGCCATCAGCTGCTGTGTGTCTGGGAGCTGTCTCCCCCTACAGCCCCTGCTTTCTCTGTACCCCATCCTCCTGTCCAGCCCTTCTTTAGAGCCTGTCTGACCCTATTAAGACAGAGACTCCTTAAGGGGAAAAACTGTCTTATTGGCTTCTATGTGTATCTTTGCCACTAAACACAGGGACACAAATTAAGTGGTTAATAAACTCTGTCTCCCTTGCTCTCTCTTTCTGTCTCTCTCTCCTCCCTCCCTCTCTCTGTCTCTGTCTCTCTGCCCTCTGTCTGTCTCTCCCTATCTCTCCCTCTGTCTCCTTCCTCTATCTCTCTTATTCTGTGTCTGTATCCTCCCCCTTCTCTCTCTCTCTCTCTCTCTCTCTCTCTCTCTCTCTCTCTCTCTTGCTCTCCTCCCTCTCTCTCTGTCTGTCTTTTTCTGTCTGTCTCTCTGTCTATTCTCTCTGT